>CAUYLG010054161.1:0-597946 GCA_963573385.1 Cacajao melanocephalus
GTCTCAATCTCCTGACCTTGTGATCCACCCGCCTTGGCTTCCTGAAATGCTGGGATTATAGGCATGAGCCACCGCGCCCTGCCCGATCAACATAAAATTCAATATCAAGTGCAAATATCCTTCAGAAATGATAGCATAGTAAACTGAATAGCAACACAGTAAACATAGAGATAGAAAACTGAGAGAACTTAATGCCAGCAGGCCCAGAGCAAACGAAATATTAACTTCTTTAGACAGGAGGAAAATGATCACAGATGGAAGCACAGAGATGGAGGAGGAAATGAAGGGTGAGGACGCAGGTAAACCTAAATAAATAATAATACTAAAAGTCTTTTTTTGAATTAAGATCCTGTAGAGAATTAAAATACATGACAACAGAAGCACAGAAGATGGGAGAAATGTAAATTTCGGAGTTAAGGCATCCAAATGTTCTTGCATTTTCTGGGAAGTTGTGGAACTGAAAGTTTATCTTAGGCTTTAATAGACCAATATTTCCATTTTTATCATCTCTGGGGCCCTCTGCAAGGAAGAGATTAGTCAAAGTATATAAATAGCAAACTAATAGAGGAAGGGAAATGCCACAATAATAATAATGTATACTTTATTCAAAAGAAATTAAAGAAGAAGAGAAAAACTATCAAATGCGTGATGAATATAAAATGTAGTTAATTGGCTGATTTAAACACAAAAATATCAGAAAATACCTTAAGTGTACATTTTAATTTTTTTACTAATATTTTGTTAAATGAATTGGAATTTATGTAATGTTGCATTTACATAAAATTCAAAACAGGTGAAGCTAATGTACAGTATTAGAACAGTATTCACTCTTGGGTAAACAGTGACGAGAAGAGAGAAGGAAAAGGTGCCCATACGTGATGGCCGTGTTCTGTTTTCTGATGTGGGTACTCAGTACACAGCTGTCTTTACCTTTTAAGGATTCACTGAACAGTACCCTTATGAATTACTGACTTTTTTGTATCTACGTTAAACTTTGATAGAAATTTACTTTAAAATGGCTATCACCAGACTAGACAAAATGAAAAGCTAATATAGGTTACTTATAAAGACAGACATTAAACATAAGCATGCAGGAAGTAGAAAGTCATAGCATTTTTAAAGTATACACTGCACAGAACAGTAAGAGAGCTGGTGAGACTGTAATAACATCAGACAACGTAGAGTCTAAGCCTAGAATGCTTTTAAGTTAAGGACATTTCATGTTGATATGAACTTCTATCTGCCAAGAAGATGTAACAGTTCTAAACTGTAATGTTCCTAATTACACATTCTCAACATGAATAAGTCAAAATGGGCAGAACTAAAAGGAGAAACAGGTAAATTTACAATGATAATAGTGGATTTAAACACACCTTTCTCAGTAACTGATAGAATAAGAGAGCAAAAAGTTAGAAAGATACAGAAAATTGACATAATTTACATTTTTACCTAATTGAAATTACTAGAACTCTGCACCTAACTGCTGAATAAACATTATTTTCAAGTAGACATGAAATATTTATCAAAATGGCCATAGGTTAGCCATAAAACATTTCTCAACACATCGAAAAGGTCTGAAATCATCAGAATGTGTCCTCTGACTGTATACAACTTTAAATCGTCATATATTTGGAAAAGAACTAGAGACTTCTAAATAACTCTTGATTCAAAGAAGTAATTATGAAAACTTAGAAAAATCTTCAACTGAGGGATACTAAAAATGCTGCTTAAGATGTAGTGGCTAAAGAGGAATGCAGCTAAAGTCATCCTTAAAAGGAAATTAACAGGGATACCAGATGCATTAGCTAAGAAGGCCAAAAGTAATGATTTGTCTCCAACCCAAAACAAATTAAATTATCCCCAAATATAAAGGAGAAAAATCATAAAGAGCAGAAATGAATAAAATAGAAAATAAACATACAACAAAGAAAATGGACAAAGCCACATTTGTTTTCGGGAAAAAATATCCATTAAGATGGATGAAAACTTGACAAGGCTAATAAAGAAATAAAGAGACACAAATAGCCAATAATAAAATGAAAAAAAGGACATCAACGGAGAATCTGTAGGCTTTAAAAAGCCAATATTATAGAATGAAAATGCTACACTAATGTATTTAAAACACGGATGAAATAGATTTCTAGGGGGAAAAAATCACCAAAACAGACAAAAAGTAATCAAAAATTGGAGTAGTTTTATATCTGTTTTTAACTTAAATCTTTAAAAACTGTTCCTGAAATAATAACCCAGTATTAGATACCTCCACTAGTAAAGTTTTCGAACATTTAAGGAAAAAATAATAACAATCTTACAAAAATTATTTCAGAGAATGCATAAAGATAAATCGAGCTAGGCATGGTGGCACACACTTGTATTCTCAGCTACGTGGGAGGCTGAGGTAATAGGATATTCAGAGTCCAGGAATTCAAGACCAACCTGGACAACATAGTGAGATACCAGCTCTAAAAAAAGAAAAAAAGATAAATCACTTCCACAATGAGGTTAGCATAATCTTGATACTAAAATGTGAGAAACACATTAAAAGAAAGTAAAATTACAAGACAACTTTTTTCATGAACATAGATTTAAAAATTCCAAATAAAATACTTGCATCCTGAATCTATCAATACTTAAATAGAATAATATATGCCAACCAATTGGGTTTATAACAGGAAACCCCAGGTTTAACATTTAAAAATCAATCAGTATCATTTACAACAGTAATAGAATGAAAATCATTTGATCATTTCAGTAGATACATGAAAGACAATCGATACAATCCCTAAGTAGGATTTATTAAAATAAACTTGGATGATTAGTACTCTGCACCCTTCGTGTGATAAAGGATATCTACCAAAAAACCTCCAGCAAACATCATCGTTTATGGAGAAATGCATTCAGGACTATGGTAAGGGTGCCTCCTAGCATGACTTGTATTTGTCTTCTATTGGAGGGCATTTGGGAGAGAAGGCGAGGATGGCTGGGATGAAAGTAAAACAATTAAAAAGGTAAAAAACTGTCATTATTCACAGATGATGGACTGTTTATGCAAAAACCCCAAGGGAATTCACTTTTACAATTAATAAGAGGCATTTTGATACAAAATCAAAATTTAAAAATTACTGTGTTTATATAGACTAAAACCTGAGAAAAAATTAAAAGATCAATGCCATTTATAGTAAATTCAAATACATGAACTAGGTAAGAATAAACTTAACAAAAATGGCTCAAGAACTTACTATCAAAAATCATTTAGAGAAATGTTAAAAGACCTAAATAATTGGAAAAATATGTTTTTAAGTTGGTAGTCTTAATATTTTGTCAGTTTTCGCAGAATGGATCTACAGATTCACTGTCATCTCAATAAAAATCCCAGCTGTCTGTGTGTGTGTCTGTGTGTGTGTGTATATGTGCATATTGACAGGTTGATTCTAAAACATATGGAAGTGCGAAGACTCAAGAATAGCTGAAACTATTTAGAGTCAGATGAACAAAACAGGAAGATTTACTCCATTAATAGATACAGACCTATTGTAAACTACGAAAAGAAAGATAAATTGTATTTCTGCAAGAAAAAATAGATTAAGGGTAATGGTCAGAAATTTCTGAAGTAAACCCACACACGTATGATCCAATATCTGATCTATGACAAAAGTGATACTGCCACAAAGTAATGAGAATCTCCAAAAAATTATGATAGATCAATTGGAAATTATATATATGTGTGTGTGTGTGTGTATACATATATATATACATATACACATGTGTGTGTATATATATGAAAGTCTCCAAAAAATTATGATATATCATGTAGAGATTATATATATACACCATATATATATATATATATATATATATAAAATCAAAAATGGTTATGCACACACACACACACACACACATCTTCGGATTCCTAATACCATATATGAAAATTAATTCTAGGTAATTCCTGATAAATCACAGATCTAAATGTAAAATGGAAAACATAAAGCTTCTATATTTAGAAAAATTTGGAACCAAAGAAAGAAAACATAGGTGAATATCTTTATGACTTTGGATAGAAAAATATTTCATAAGCAGGAAAAAAAATAGCACTGACAATATAGAAAATGACTGATGATGGAGTCGTTCAAATTAGAAGCTTCTCTTCAGGAAAATGCATTATTAGGAAGGCCAAAAATAATCAGAGAGTGTGAGAAAAGAAAACCAACAACAAGTTCATATCTGTAAAAATGCAGAATTCCTACAAATAAAAAAGAAAAAGTGAACTCAATAGAAAACTAAGGAAGAGATTTCATCTAACACTTTACTTAATTGGGTATCCCAATGGTCAATAAACATATGTAAAGACATTCAGCCTTGTTAGCCGAAAAAAAACGCAAAATAAAACTACAATGTGATAACTTATCATACCGTCTGTGATGGTTATTTTTGTGTGTCAGCTTGACTGGTCGTGGGGTGATTAGATTAAATATAATTTCTGTGTGTCTCTGTTAGGGGGTTTCCAGCTGAGAGTCACGTTTCAATCAGTGGACTAAGTAATATACCTTGCCCTCCCCAATGTTGGTGCCCATCAACTCACCCCTTGAGGGCCTGAATAGAACAAAAGGCTTAGGAGGGAAGGATTCACTCCTTCCTACCTAATTGCTTTAGGTGGGACACCCACCTTCTGGTCTCAGTGCTCCGGGTTCTCAGGCCTTCAGACTGAGTTAGGACTGAGTTACAACCACCAGGTTTCCTAGATCTCCAGCTTGCGGATGGCAGATGGTGGGACTTCAATTGTGTAAACCAATTCCTCATAATATATCTCTTTATATATATATATATATATATATATATATGTGTGTGTGTGTGTGTGTGTGTGTGTGTGTGTGTGTGTGTGTGTGTCCTATTGGTCCTGGTTTCTCTATAGACTCTTGACAGTCACACACACTAAAATGGAAAATAGGTAATTTTGAAAACCAACAAAACCAGGTGTTGATAAGAAAGGAGCAACTGAGTCTTAGAAAGTGCTGGTGGAGACCGGGCATGGTGGCTCACATCTGTTATCCCAGCATTTTGGGAGGCTAACGCTGGGGGGATCACCTGAGGTCAAGAGTTAGAGACCAGCCTGGCCAACATGGTGAAACCTCATTTCTACTAAAAATACAAAAATAAAAATAAAAATTAGGTAGGTGTGGTGGTACGCACCTGTAGTCCCAGCTACTCGGGGAGGCTAAGGCAGGAGAATTGCTTGAATCCAAGAGGTGGAGGTTGCAGTGAGCCAAGATTGCTGCACTCCAGCCTGGGGACAGAGGGTGACTCTATCTCAAAAAAAGAAAAAAAGAGAAAGGAAGGAAGGAAGGAAGGAAGGAAGGAAGGGAGGGACGGAAGGAGGGTGGGAGGAAGGGAGGAAGGGAGGGAAAGAAAAAGAAAGACAGAAAAGAAAGAAAGGAAGGAAGGAAGAAAGAAGAAAGAAGAAAAGAAAGAAAAAAAGAAAGAAAGAAAAAGGAAAGAAGGAAATAAAGGAAGAAAGAAAGAAAGGGAAAAAAGAGAAGGAGGGAGGAAGGAAGGAAGGAAGGAAGGAAACGGTTGGTTGAAATGAGTTGATATAACAGCTTTACAAAACTCTTTGATATTATAAAGTTGACTGTATGCATTCCCCAAATCCAGCTCTAGTATTCCTGTGTGTATCCCAGTAAAAATGCATACCTATGTGCACAAAAGAAGTGTACAAAAATGTTTATGTTGGCATTATCTGCTACATTTAAACACTGGCAATGGTCCAAATGGCCAACAGCTTTAGAATGGATGAATAGTGATACAGTCACACAGCGGAACTTCTGTGTCCTAACTGGCATATGATAAGGCAGTTGGAAGTTAACACTCAAAAATAAGCTTCGGTTTCTTATGAAAAAAGCAACATTTATTTTAGAAAGTTAATTCTATTCAGATAAGTGATAATAAGAATAGAAAAGTTACCAGAATCTCTCTCTGTCAGTTGGGACTTGTCAGCTGCAAGTAATATGGAATCTAGTTTAGACTGGATAAACATAAAGGAATTGATTTGTATCACAAAACAAGGAGTACTTTCTGTGGTTCAGACACTTACCAAGGTCATTTTTAAAACCCAGGCTCTTTCTATCCCTTGCCTATTTCAGCACATTGGCTTATCCTCATGCATGTTGCTGTATGGTTTCAAAGCAGCTGCTGCAGGCCCAGGGATCCTGCCCTCACAACTGCATCCTGTACTGGAGAAGAGAGCAGCTTGGTCAGCAGCACACCTTGTGTTTCACGAGAAAGCAGAGCTTCCCACCCTAAGCTCTGCACCCAATCTCAGTGCCAGTTCTAAGTCAAATGACTATTCCTACCCACAAGGGACCTGAGGAAGTGAGAGTTTTCCCCTTTGTAGTCTACAAAATAGAAAGGCGGAAGAGTTTGGAATCACTTCAGTTCAACCAAAAAACGTCCGCCAAACCAGCCATCAAAATTGTGTCCTTTCTTCTGTGTTGTTGTATTTACTTCCACTCGTTTTTGGACATAAACTTCTTTAAATACTTTCAAAAAGGAGATCATCCATTATATACTATTTTGTAGCTTTTTTATTTTAAAATATTATGTCACTAAATACAAATGGCATAATTATTTTAATGCCTGCATAGTACTTCATTATGTAGCTATGCTACTATTTAACCATACCTGTTACCAAATGTTTAAATTGTTTCCCAGTTTTATAAATAACATTGTAATAAAGATGCTTGTATATACAACTTTATTTTCTTAGAGTATGCTTCTAGCAGTGGTTTGCTAGGCAAAGCATGTAGACCATAGAAGCTGTCTGAGTTTCCTAAAAACCTTAGTCTCAATGGATAACAGTGACCCCAAAATCCATGTCTGGGTGTATTTTTCAAATGCAGGTCTTGATCCATAGTGGATGGCAGTTACTTGATCCATAAGTTTAAAGCAACGTATGGATTGCTATTAAGCATGCTTTAAAAAACACAGAACAGAATAGAAGAAGAAAGTATTCATGTACATCGCCTATAATTTGGTGGAATTTTGTTTCCACTGTGTGTGTGTGTGTGTTGGGGAGGTGTTTGTGTACTATGTCAATGCATTTTGCCACAGATTACAGACAAAAAGTTTTTAAAACATTCCAATAGAGGAATGCTCATATGCCTCCTGATTTCCAGCCTCATTTCTTATTTCTTTTTCCTGTTTGAGAAGTTCTATAACAGTAATAATAATAAATTACCGTGGTGATGGATAACATTCCTGATTTGCTTCTCACTTAAATGAAAACGCATCCCTTGAAGTTTGGAAAAAAATAGAATTTTCACTGTTGTTAATAATTAGTCTGTCAGTGAAGTTTTCATTTCCTCTTTACATCAAGCCACATACAGGTTTCTTTTTAACTTACAGGCAGTTAGATTTATTGGTAGTTAATTCTTGTGACTAATCCCTCATTTTATTTCCCTTGATCAGACAGTATGCATTGTGGCCTACAAAAATTCCCCTTTTTGGAAGTTACTGAGACTTTCTTTTTAGACCAGAATATAATCAGTTTTTTCAACAGTTATGTTTGAAAAGAATGTACATTCTATGCTCATAAGATCAACTTTTCAATAACTATTGAATCCAGCTTATTGATACTAACGTTCAAATCCTCTATATTTGTATTTATTCTTTGTATCTTGAACTGTCATGAAAGTTTTCCACCAAGTTGCAATTTTGTACTTTATATTTCCAAGATTTCTTTGTGTGTGTAGGTTTTTATGATATATAAACAATCATACACAGTCATAATTATTTATGTATATTTGTAGCTGTTTTAGGCTTTCAATGGCATATTTCACTATAATACTATTAACATATCTGATTTTTAAATTTACTTTTGGGTTGTTTTGGGGCCCATTCTTTTATATCTATTCTTTCTGTGTCATTTTATTTCAAATGTGCATTTTGTAAATAGTTTAAAATTGGATTTTGTTTCTTACATCATCTTGACATTCTTTAAAAATAGTTTAATCAGCCAGACGCGGTGGCTTGTGCCTGGAATCCCACCACTTTGGGAGGCCGAGGCGGGTAGATCACTTGACGTCAGGAATTTGAGACCAGCCTGGTCAATGTGGTGAAACCCTGTGTCTACTAAAAATATAAAAATTAGCCAGGCTTGTTGGCACATGCCTGTAATCCCAACTACTCAGGAGGCTGAGGTAGGAGAATTGCTTGAACCCCCCAGGAGGTGGAAGTTTCAGTGAACTGAGATCGTGCCACTGCCTTCCAGCCTGGGTGACAGAGGGAGACGCCGTCTCAAAAAAAAAAAAAAAAAAGAGTTTAATCTATTCACAATAATTTTGAAATTAATATATTTGGTTTTCTCTTTTTTTAATTTGTTCAGTATTGATGCTTCCTGGTTGCTTCCTTTTATTCACTTTTATGTACTTTGACATTTGATCATTTTTTATGTTTCTTTTTCCTTGATGACTTGAAAGTTATGCATACAACTGTTCTATATATTCAAGTCTTTTAATGAAACATTATATATTGACCATCTCTTCTCTTCATCAACAATGAAAATGCCTTCTCTTCCTTCCCTGGGACTCTCTCCCAGTTTTTGTTGAAATAATTTGGAACTTTAAACCCAGATTATTACATTAAAAATGCTAAGTATGCACCTTATTCTTCAATAAAATATTTTCACATAACTACATTAATAGTTATCACTTAGGCTTAATGATTTTTTTTGGCAGTCCCATTGTTCACTGCTCACAGTCTTCATTCTTGCCTTGTTTATTTTGACTTATTTCTCAGTAAGCTTGTTAGTAGTATGTAAGGCATAATTTCTGCCGTTGCATGTCTGAAGTTGCCAGCTCCCATTTTAAAATAATGCCTTAAGTTTTGTAGTCAGATAAAACTACCTGCAAATCTTGGCTTTTCCTAGTGCTCGCCCTAGGACAATGGGAAAATATCCCCACCTCTCTGACTCAGTTCCCTGAATGTAAAATGAAGGTGACATCAGCTACCTTACAGTTCATAAGGAGAATACCAAGTAAAGTGCTTATCCATTCAGCACATGCTGGCATGTAGCAGCCAGTCAATAAGAGATTGTTACTATTATTGTTAGCCTTTGTTCACTGTCATCCTTGTTTATTCACATTTTAATAAAATATCACGTATGTTCAATTGAATTATTATTGCTTTAATATTTGAAGTGTAACTTACAATAAAATGGACAGATCATAGGAGTATTCTGATGCATTTTCAAAAATGCGTGCGCCCATGTAACTACCACTCAAATCAAGATACAGAAGTTCTCCATCCTCGTTCCTCTCTCTGAGCACTTACTCCTTATTCCCAGAGGCAAACGCTTCCTGATGCGTATTGTCACGGATTAGGTTTGTTCATTCTCAGGCTTCAAATACATGAAATTATAGAGATGGATAGATAGATAATCATATATACGTGATTCAAATCTTATATCTATATTCAAATCTTAGCTCATTCATATATATTCATATCTATTATATATGAATATGTAGTATATATTATAAATATATATGAATAGTATATATTATATGAATATATAATATATTATATATGAATAGATATATATGAATATATATGACATATATGAATATATCATATATCATATATCATATATGAATAGATATATGATATATATGAATATATAATATATATATCCAGAGCAAAGGATTCAAATAATATTCAAATATATATTATCTGAATATATGTATTCATATATATTACATATAGTATGATTCATATATAATATATATTCATAGGTACTTATATATCATATATATTCATAATATATATATATATTCATATATATATATATATTCACATATATATATGTATGAATAAGCTAAGATTTGAATCCAGAGCTAAGATTTGAATCCAGCTTTATCTGACTACAAAACTTAAGGCATTATTTTAAAATGGGAGCTGGAAACTTCAGACATGCAAGGGCAGAAATTATGCCTTACATACTGTTAATATTTACGTAAGCTTACTGAGAAATAAGTCAAAATACAAAACCCAAGAATAAAGGCTCTGAGCAGTAAACAACAAGAGGGCAAAAAGCGTCATTAAGCCTAAGTGATAAATATTCAGATCATTATGTGAAAATATTTTACTGAAGAATAAAGTGTATATATGTGTATAATATATATAATATATATGAAATACATATATAACATATATTGAAACATATATATATTTCTTCTGTGTCTGCCTTCTTTTGCTTAAAATGATGCTTTTGAGATACATGCCTGTGTGGCACGTACCAGTAGTTTATCCTATTTTTTCTGTTCAGTAGTATTTTGTGGCATAAATACATCAAAATTTGTTTTTCCATTCTCACATGTATGAATATTTGGGTTGTTTCCAATTTGGAGCTATTATGACAAGAGTTACTATGAACTTTCTTGTACAAGTCCTTGGGTAGGCAAATACTTTCATTTCTCTTGTGTAAATACCAAGGGGGTGGAATTGCTAGGACATAGGATAGATGTGTGTTTGACTTTATAAGAACCATTGAACAACTTTACAAAGAGACCATATCATTGTACTGTCCCACCACCAAATTATAAGAATTCCAGTTGCTCATCTTTACTACCATTTTATATTTGACAGAAATAGACTTTGTCTGATATATAACCACATCAACTTGCTTGTATAGTGTTGCATAGTGTAGCTTTATTTCCATCCCTTCCTTCTTAACCAGCGAATGTATTTACATTTAAAATATTTTTCTCTTATAGACAACATATATTTGGGTCTTGCTTTTTTATTTATTTATTTTTTTGATACAGAGTTTCGCTCTTATCACCCAGGCTGGAGAACAATGGCATAATCTCAGCTCACTGCAACCTCCGCCTCCCAAGTTAAAGGGATTCTTCTGCCTCAGCCTCCCAAGTAGCTGGGAAGACAGGCACACAGCACTACGCCTGGCTAATTTTGTATTTTTAGGAGAGGTGGGGATTCACCATGTTGGCCAGGCCAGTCTGAAACTCCTGACCTCGGGTCTTGCATTTTTATCCCGTCTGACCCACCTCTGCTTTTAAATAAAGTATTTAGTCTGTTTATATTTGATGTAACTACTGATATTTTGGAGTTTAAAACTTACATCTTCATACTATTCTTTTACTTGTCATAACTGTTTTTGTTCCTGTTTCTCCCTTCCTGTCTTTTTTTAATGAATTGAGTCCTTTTAGAATTCTATCATATCTTCTTTATTTATCTTAGATTTTATAGTGTTTTTTTTCCTAATGGCTACTCTGGACATTTAAACACACATCTATAACCTATTCATGTTCTACTTTAAAATAATATTATATTTCTTCACGAATGATGTTAGGGTTTTAAAATTTTATTATATAATGCCATTTGTCCACATACGCACTCTTTCTATTCTGATTGTCGTATGTTTTACTTTTACCTATGTTGTAAAGCCCATAATATATTGTTATCAATTTTGCTTTAGTCAATAATCTTTTTAAAAAGTTTATTTTATGTTTAACCTTTGTTGCTGACAGTTGTGTCATCTGTGAATCTGATTCTGCTGAGTATTTTTTCTCTTAATTGCAGGGCACATTTTACTCTTTTTAGCATGTTTCATGATTTTTTATCATATGTTGGACATTGCGTGAGAAAGAGCAACAGATATAATATGGTAAATAATATTTTCCCCAGAAAGTCCATATTTCTTCCTATCTCAGTCCTCTAGGGTGGCAGACAAGTCAATCTAATCTGTAGTTGAGCTAGATCTGGGCTTTCTTGAAGATTTAGTTAGATTCATTTTTCCACTAGTGTCACAGGTGAGAAATGATAAGGACAATCACTTTAGCAAGTCTTGCAATTTGTCCAGTGCTTTACATAGAGAATTTATGCTGCCAACCTCTCGGGTCACTCAGGAATTCATTTTATCTCCAGCTTTCTGCAAGTTGGAAGATCTCCTTCTACTCTGATGTATGTCCTTAGTCTTTGATAAACTGTTGCTTTGCACTCAGTGAAGAGTTTGTGTACTTTGGGGGATTTTTTTTCTCAATTTTCCTATCTTAGCTTTAGCCTCTGGTAGGCTGCTGCCGTGGTGTTTGGTTAAATTAAAATTAATTATAATTTTTGAAAATAAAGAATTCCATAGCACTGGAACAACAGTTCTACTTTGACACATACTGCCTCTACCTGTACTGTAGAATCTTACATGTAATTAATCAATACAAAATAGTTTGTATTCTACTTTAACCTGAGCAAGGGTAAATTTCTCAGGTAAACTGTATTACTAGACCAGTGTTAAGTCCAGATTTATTTTACTTAAATAAAAGTATTAAGAGAACATCTGTTTGATAACATTAATAAGCATATTTATTATTGTGCATACCAAAAACACTCACAGTTTGATATTATGTGTAAACACCAAAAAAAGCATCCTGTTTCTTTTGTCTGCAAAACCATGGTCATACTTGCATTACTTAGAATTTACATACAGATGTGTCAGAAACGCTAGAAGCAGACACCTGGTCACATTGTACATAGCTGTTAAACTTTTAAAGGGTAGATGATATCTTATTTGCTTTTGGGTTTCTGGCACTGAGCACAAGGTGAATACAGGAAAAAAAATAGCTTTGAGAGAGCAATAACAATTCACAAGTAACCTCCAACAGATGAAACACAGGTTTCTAAAGATTCCACTGGCATTTCTTACTTTAATGAATATCTTCCTAGAAGCCATGAGCAGTATTTATTTCTGGATCACCTAGCCTATTTTCCCCTCTTAAAAAACATGTCTTGGAAAACGAAGCTTCCTGCCTTCTAGTGCTGTCTCAGTTATCGTAGGGGCCCTTGCTCTCCCTGAACCCAACATATCAAGCAGAAAGCAATAGGGTCTCCCATGATGCACCCACGTCTTGCTGTAGTATGCCAGATGAAGGGATGTTTTCTGGAGGCCCCTCTATCGTCTTTTAAACCAGCTGTAACTAGCTGGCAGATGTACCCAGGGGTGGGTTTGATGTGCTTCCTGACAGAGACTCCTTCCTCCTTTTCTCCTCCACTCCCTCTTTGTCCCACTTTTACTCACCTCACCTTGGAAATCATTTTCCTTGGGCTACAAGAGGGAGCAGCATCTGGTCTCCTGGAACCCTTGTCTGGGCATTTTTATGGTACTTACAGTTCTCTACACACACAGTACTGCTCAGAAGTTCTCTGAACCTTTGGTCAGGCTGCTGTCTTTGCCTGGGACAATTGGCATCCCATTGCTGTGGCTAAATCTACAAAACTGAGTCTGACATCAGGACCTGAGGAAGGCTTTCAGAAGGAAGTGATACTTGGAAGTCAGTGTCCTTCATCCGATTCCCATAAAACCCAGGAGGTATGCACCTCGCTTTAGACTTGACACACTATACTGCTTTTCTGTCTACTCCCACTAGGCTAGACTCCGGGATGCTCCCCAATGGAGACCCTACCCGATCTGTTTCTGTTTCCACTATGTCTGAACATAGTGACTAGTTCATAGTAAATGCCCAATAAATATTTACTCAACTAGTGGAAACCAAGATGGGCACATCTCTCTCCTGTTCTCTGTTTTCCTAATATGGCTGAATGTCTCTTCTGCAGGGTAACTACTTCTACTTGTCCAGGAGTCTGGGGCAGAAAAGCTGAGCCTATTCACATCTGAATGAGTTTCATTCTTTCCACTCTGTTTTGGGCGAGGCAAGAATGTGGCTCAGATGCCTTGCTTTAACTCAGTGATTTTTAGCTTGCCAATTTGGTAGAGTACCTCTAAGTCAGTTAGCTTTTGGATGATGCCATGGGATAGTGAAATATTTATTTTATAATCCTCTGACGAATCAGATACTACCTAATACTTGACTCTAGAAGAGGCAAAGGTACACTGGAAGACTTTGTTTTCATGAAAAACTTAGATTTCATGAAAAATCTATTGAAGAAAGTTTCAACTGAGGTATTTGTATATACTGATTAATTTTGTTTTGTTTCAAATTGGGAGAGGACAGGTGCTATCTAATTTTTGCCAGTCTCTGACGTGGGACACCGGTGTTGCATAGGAATGATACTTGAGAACTTCTCCTCAGTTATGCAAAATTGCAGTTAAATACACCACCTATTGGCAATAAGTTATTTTAGTTCATAAAAATATAAGGAATATTTATTTTTTACTTTGACTAATGATGTTTGCTTCCTGAAATAGGCTCCTAACTCGACCTTGCTTATTGAAGAGAGTAACTATTTGCCATCTTTTTTCTTCTCAGGCTGTGAGGTTGAGATTCTGGGCGTCAGACCCACCTACTGCCTAGAATATAAAAATGTCCCAACGGATATCAATTTTGCCAATGCAGTCAGCGATGCCCTTGACTCCCTCAAGTAAGTGTCTCAAACTCTCAGCCACAACATTGTTCTTTGTTTCCAGGCCTGATCATGGATTCCAAAGTAATTAAGAAGGCTTGGTGGAGGTGAAATAATGTTTCAGAGAGTTGGTGAGCGTCTTGCATGGTGATCAACTGCTACTATGGAGCAATTGAGAGCAAGTGATTTCAGGCAGAGGCAATCTCTGGAAATGTTGAATTGAGAGAAGGAAAATCCCTAAGGGTTTGAACCACCTTCTTTATGTTGTTAAACAACGGAGAAACAATATAAATGTCAGCATTTCCCTAAGCATGATTCAGTGAACAATTGCATCTCTGAAGGTACTAATGAGTCTTTGGCAAAAAGGAAGGGTATGTGGTCAAATAAGTTTCAGAAAAGTGCCTACCCTACCCACTTCTTGGAAATGTACAAAGAGCATGGGTATTAGAACACGGAACACGGAATCTGTTTTTTCCCTCCCACATGGAACTGTGACACACCGTTTGAAAAATGTAGGAATTAGTAATGCCGTCTTGTACAGAGCACAAGAGTCTGTCAAGGGAAACTGATCAAAACAGTTCAGGACAAAGCCTCAAGTGAGTCTCAGAACTCTCTGAAAGTGGAAGTCCAGGTGGGAGCCCAAGTGAGAGCTGGCATTAAGTAGAGATCAGCAAGCAAGACACGGTGGCTGCTGGGGACTGTTGAGTCTCCAGAAGTGGACTTGAGGTCACTGTGGCCACTGAATAGGTTTTCTGGGTGCATCAGGCAGAAGACGCGCCATAATCAGAGCACAGAGACCAGGACAGGGCCTTCGTCCCCTCAAGGAAAGGAGCCTGGTTTCAAGCTGGGCACATCTGAGAGCCAGCATACCCAAGGCCCGGTGTACATAGCACTAGCACGAGCCACATGAATGGCCCCGTCACTAAGGCTGCCTCAGATACAGAGCTGATCAATCATGGATTTTCTTCTTGTCATGCCCCTCCCACACCACGGTGAGCGGCAGCTACCCCCACAGAGCTGTGAAAGCAGAAAACAGCATCCTGCCTTCGCTGCTTCTTAGAATGATTTTACTTCCATGAAACCTATCAAGAGGGTCCGGGGAGGTGGGGGCCCATAAAGGTTCATGCTTTCATTGACAGGTCAGAGAGAAAATAGGTGTAAAATACATGGAAATGCAGAAGTAATTGCCCATAAGTGCTGGAGAACCACACACGGGAGGAGCCGGGATATTGTGTTGCAGTCTGGTTTTGTGTGGCTGAAGCAGGATAGCGCAGCACGTGCAGCAGATGAGTGGGGCTGGAACCTGGGCATTGCTCCATGTCTAACCAATGCCTTTTCCAACATATCCAGAATGCTGGCCATCCCCACAGCCCGTGGCTGTGCCAAATATGAAAATTTGGATTAGAGTTGCCATACAAATACCTCCAAATAACCCAACAGTCTGTTTGGCGATGTCATCCTTTTTGCATTCATCTTATCTTAACAGCCGATGGACTGTCACTGTGTACTGTCCAGTGATTCACAGGAGGGTGAGCACAGAGTGCACAGCCATGAGAATCCCAGGTTGGCGCTGGCCTACTAGCTGGCCAGTCTAAGCAGGCTTCCCTGTCCGGAGAGACACCAGCATGCGGAGGGGAATAAATGCTGGGCTCTGTTTCCTCTAGAGAAGCTATGGAAATGCATCTTTACCTTGGAGAACATTTAGGAATGGGAAAGGTTTCAGGCTGGTGGTAGTGGTGGGGGTGGGGGTGTTGGTGGGGTATGAGTGTATATCTGCTGTAGGTATTGGGTTCCATTAGAAAGAAAAGCCTACAGAGAACTGGAAACCCAGGAAAATGTCCCCAGCTACATCTCCACCTAATACCGAACTACCCAGTTCCACATGTTCATATTGTGGTCCATGTAGATGGCCTTGAGCTCCATGGGATGGCATTCACATGGTCTGCAATGACAGTAATGCCCCTGAAGCACTGGAGGCCTGGGGAGGATGGAAATCAGGACCATGCAATTGTCTCATGGGGTCTTCATATTGCCAATGTTAATAGGGTGACCAGAAACAGCCCCTTTGGGCAGTCAGTGAGAAGACAGAGACCCACTATCTCTAAAGCTAGGCAGCTCTTGAGATGAGAGAAAGAAAAGAACAGTAATTGGCTAGACGGTGCTGCCTGTGGAAGACAGTGAGATGGCTTAGCTCCCCCCGCCCCCGATGACACAGGGAGCCCCTCCTTCAGCTGACTCGTGTGTTATTATTAGAACGTGTTTCATTACCTTCTTACAAAGAATAAAGGCCTGAAAGTTATGGGTCAACATTTTTCTTTGAAAGAAATCTAAGCTTTGTCCCCTTCAGGAATGAGGCGAGTGAGAAAGATGTCTAGACCAGTCGCGAGCACTTTGCCTGTAGTAGCTTGTCTATGCAATCATGTGGCTCAAATGAATCCTTATGTCTCTTGGTATGTGTGTCTAGCAAAGATGTAGGATTATTGATCCCAAAAAGAAGAACGTGTCTAGAATGCCTCTTGACTTCTGTTCAGCTCTGCTGCAAATTCCTAACTATAATTTGAGGAGCACTCAGAGTTTTCATACATGAGTGTCCAAACATACACACACATTTCTCCCAGTCAGTACAAGACTCATAGGGTGTCTTTCTTTGTCCACTTTGCTATTAGTTTCAGAGGCAGAGAGAATGGAACCCAGGATAGGTGAGCTTCGACAGGAAGCAGGAGAGGCTGCTAAGATCTTGAACACCGAGGTCTGCCCAGGGACATCTCAGCAGAGGATCCCGGTCAGCCTGTGGTAGGAAGGACAATCTCTCACCCAAGTTTGATCCAGGCATGCTTTCCAGTGCTCATAATGCATTACTGACCCCAGACACATCCTTGTGAAATGCTGCCTTTAAACTTGGACAACCTCTAGAATAGGGAAAAGGAGGAGGGACGGGAACTAGAGTTTTAAGAGCCATCGGCTAGTGTTGTGTCAATGGGCTTTATTTCTAATAACCCACTTGGTTCTCACGTCCACAGTGTTGTGTAGGCATTGCCCTTCTGCCTTACGAAAGAAGCCCCTGGCTCTCTGAAGGTTAAATACTTCTCCTTGCTCCTCACAAGGCAGTCAGTGGTGGAGCCAGTGCCCAGCTCTTTCCACAGTGGCTTAGGGCCCCGTCTCTGGAGACCTGCCTTGAGGACACGGTGACGGAGAACCACGCCAGGGTCAACCCCTCAGTCCTCCACCTGATCTCTGCTAGCTCACACCTCTAGGACACCCTGAAATTGAGACAGTGAGAGAAAGTCCAGACGTGCTTCTTTGCAAGTCTCCTCTTCGGGGCCATCCGAAGGCCTGGAGTTCTGCAGCCTGCTCAGGCGTCACATGTCTGCAGCCTGTGGCCCAGGACTGGAGCCGTGTGCCTCCCACCACACATGGGCACTCTGCAGGCAGCGCCCCCCACACACGGCCCTTTCCCCCAGCTGAAAAGGAAGCAGGGATTGTGATCTGCATCGCTTTCTTCCATCCTCCTGGAGGTCCTATTTGCAGGATATTCATGGTTCAGTGGGCAGGAAAAGGTCCATGGTGCTAAAGCTGAAATAAGCCTTGAGTGGCTCATGGGGTGGGTGGAGGAGGGCAGAGGGCAGTTCCAGTGGGCCGGGCAGCTGCTTCCAGGCTTGTATAGCAGACACACTGTGCAGCCTCACAAAAGCATCAGTCAGGAAACAACTGCGCTGCAGGAGCAGTGGGCACAGCCATGGGCTGTGTATAGACATAGTCCTTTGTCAAGCTCCAGGTGACTGAAGACAGCTCCAAAGGACTGCCTTCAGGATCCCCGGAGCCTCAGTAGTGCCTGGGTTAATGAAGGAATGGATGACACAACTCTTTCCATGGCCTACCAAGAAGCCAGCTCCCCTGTCCTGGCCTGGTCCCTCCTCCCTGTGGAGTACAGGGAAGGAGTAGGAATCAAGCTGGGTCTGGGAAACTGGCTCCTCCTCCCTGCTCGGCCACATACTCAGGAAAAGCGAGCTAGGGGCATCTGGAAGGAAAAGAGAAATGGGAGGCATTTCTTTCCCCTCCCTTCCCTTTTACTATGTGCCAAGTGCTTTATAAACATCAGCCTGTTTAATATACCATGTTACCCTTTGAGTAGTGTATCAGTCTGTTCTCATGCTGCTAATAGGACATATCCAAGTTATAAAGTAAAGAGGGTTAATTGGCTCATAGTTCTGCAGGGCTGGGGAGGCCTCAGGAAACTTACAATCATGGCAGAAGGGAAAGCAGATGTCCTTCTTCACATGGCAGCAGCAAGATGTGCCGAGCAAAAGGGGGGAAAGCCCTTTATAAACCATCAGATCACAGGAGAACTCACTCACGATCATGAGAACAGCAGCATGGGGGCAACCACCCCTATGAGCCAATCACCTCCCACCAGGCCCCTCTACAACACACGGGGGCTATGGGAGCTATAATTCAAGATGAGATTTGGGTGGGGACACAGCCAAACCATATCAAGTAGGTTTTTTAGTTGGGGAAATAGAGGCTTGGAGATAATCTTGCCATTCATCCGAGGCCTCCAGGTAAGAAGAGAAGCCAGTGTTTCATTGCAGACTTGTCTAGTTCCAACGACCCTGTCAAAAGATAATTTTCAAAATTAAGACTTTGTCATGGGCTTACTACATCTGGGTATGAGGAATATGCCAAGGTTCAATGTAGTTTCTTGCTGAGGGGAACCAGGAGCATGACAAAGCTGGTAATAAGGAGAAAATGAGAGACACACACACATCAGGAAACAGAAGGATGGAGAATGATGAGGGATAATTATTGTTTGATGCAGATATGCTTAATAACATAGAAGATAATCAAACCATAATTTTAGGGCTGTTTTCTCCACCAGACAAATAATTTTCATCTCATCAGTTTCCTACAAGTTAGAAGCTAGGTTTCTAGAGTCTGAACTCCAATCAGTAGTTCAGTCTGGTGACTCAAGCAAGCTTATTAGACAGTGCTCAACACGGCACTGAGAAGACAGGCGGTCATACTGTAGGCCTGAGTTTTGGATCATTTTTCTTGACAGTCAGTAAGAAAAATGGAAAGAACATTAAGAACTTTTTACATGGTAAAGAAATCCGGACAAAATCATAACGTGATGGGGACTCAGGTGTCCCTGAAACCCCAGGGCTAGGAACCCCCTGCAGCTCTCACGTAACTGTGCTGGTGGCCACAAGTCCTTCTGGAATGGTTCCTGGACCTTAGAGCTGTCAACGGCCAGTAGCAGATGGGCAGGCATGACTACCCGTCACTCCTCACCCAACCAATTCATTGCAAATGAGCTGACCTGGGATGGAGACCACATCCATGTGGAAAACAGCTGGCAAGCAAGCACCTGTCAGCTAATCTCCAGACAGGTAAGAGGTCTCAGCCCTTGAAGACGTAGGTTCCTGATGAGTCCATGAAATGTCAACATAGAATCTTTTCACAAGAGACATACGTGTGATCCCTGAATCACAAGCATCCCAAATCCAGGATTCCCAGCATCTGAGGTTGACAGCTTCTTGACCAAAAGCCATCAGGTAAATTGTCATACATAATGGCTGATGTGGAGGTTTTTGAACATGGTGATAGCCTTAAAGAAACCAGGACAGTGAGTGCTGCACTCAGCTGAGGTATCTAACACGAAGAGACCCAGAAGTAGTTCATTCATTACATTTTAATGCAATGATAAACTTTACTCATGAAAACTCCTCATTCTAGTAATCACCACTGAGTTTAATCGAATTTTTTCCTACGTATAAGCCCACTCTGGAAGTGTGAACACCTAAACAGATGCCATGCTGTGTAAACAGGCACATCTGAAATGCCAAAGGTGCAGGCACCTAAAGCAATGAAATGCTGAGGCTTATCCAAAGGACAGATCGTATGGGAGTTTCACTATGTTCAAAGATTGCGATGGCAGAAGTGCCACCAGCCCATGAATCTAGCAAATTTAGGTCTTAAAAGAGTTCTGGCACGTGTGTGAAATGCTACTGTCTATTTTACCAACCACCTACACATTTGTAGGACCCTAAAGTGACTTTGTTCTCTGCTGCCTATAGATGCAGGAGTTTGGATTAGTCATGCACATTAGTGAGTGTGAATAATGATAATGCCATTTGCGAGAAACACCTAAATCATAACCTGATCCAATCCACAACGTGGAGGAGGGTGGTAAGGGGGCTTTTTAACCAGGGGCCCATTTGTTTTATTCTAAAAAGAGAAAAGAACATTTGACGAGCAATTTCGCTTAACTTGTAACCCATGTAGCCTCAAAACCGTGAATGACGTTCACCTCAGGGCACCCAGGAGGGCAGGCAAAGAATGTGCCTCTTGCACATTCGACTGTGATGAAGGAAGATGCCAGGCGAGCATTCTCAGGGACTTGCTCCCAGCTGGGTGCATGTGGAGGCTCAAAGTTCGCTAGAGTTAAAAGTATCCTGCCTTTGGAGATGTGGTTCTAGCTGTGTCTCAGAGGTCTGTGAGGCCTTGAGTGACATCCTGAAACTTCTTAGGCCTATCTCTTCATCTATAAAACCTGCAAATGCTTTTCTGTGAGGATACCTTTCACTGCCATGACAGACGTGGGAGGCCTATTCAACCTGCAGACAGAGCGCTGAGCACACAGAAGGGAAAGAGACGTGATTTCACCGTCACACTCTCGCCTGTCCCACGCCTAGCCTTCTAGGGGTTGGTAGAATTCATAAGAGAATAAGATCCATTTCCAAAAGATCTTTAAGACTAAGTAGAATGTTTCTTGGTTGGCGAGGGTGGGCTGCTGAGTTCTTCCAGAGCATGCAGTGGTTGTCCTCTGGGGCTGGGAGTGAGCTCTACCAGGGTTTGAATCCCAGCTCCATCTCTTACTAGCTGTGTGATGCGGGCAACTGTCTTGCACTCTCTGTTCAAGTCATTCCTGCCTTTCATGGCTGTTTTGAAGACTAAGTAAGATAATGTGTATAAAAGCTCTCAATGTAGTGCCTGACCCATAGGAGCTGTCACTGAGCACTTACTAGTCAAAGGAGAGTTAACAGGGCTCCTGTCGTGTGCCAAACGCCAGGCTGGAGCTCAGATATGATGAACAGTACATCCTGGCTGTAGTGAACGAATCTCACAATTTAGACAGGGAACAGGACATGTAAGTGGGCAATTACTGCACAGCATGAAAAGTCATAGCCCAGAAGTGAACGCAGGGTGCGATGGGAACACACAGAGGGCTGCCCAATCTATCCGCAGAGCACCAGAGGGAGCTTCCTGGAGGAGGCAGTACCTCACCCGGGACCTGAAGGGTGAGCAGGAGTGGTTTAACGATGGTCGATGGTCGGGCAGACTGAGCTCTCTGAGCTACCGTGGGGCTGTTTTCCCTCCTTCTGGATGACAAGGTCCAAGGCTCTGCGGGCTCCAGGATACAGTCTTTCATTCCTCATGTTTTAAGTAGTGGGGAGGCCGTATCAGGGGAAGCAGTGCCACTTTATCTGCGTGCGCGCATGTTTGTGTTTAAAGTCCGCCAAGAGTGTTAGTGATTAACCCAGGTAGAGTCCGAACAGGGAAGTGAGTTTTCATTCCTTTGCCATGCTGCGTCTTTTGTTAGTCACCGCTAACATCATCATCATCATCACCACCATCGCCATCGTCGTCACTCTGATCAGTTTCAGGTGCTTTGTGCGGAGGTTGTGGG
Organism: Cacajao melanocephalus; assembly: GCA_963573385.1. Taxonomy (NCBI): domain Eukaryota; kingdom Metazoa; phylum Chordata; class Mammalia; order Primates; family Pitheciidae; genus Cacajao; species Cacajao melanocephalus. Next base: position 22,049 of record CAUYLG010054161.1, read on the forward strand.
AAAGCCAGCACTGAGGAGGGAGCCACAGTGTAAACACTGCGGGAAGAGAGGAGAGAACATTCCAGGTGATTCCTCCTCTCTCCGGGACTCTGCAAGTTTCCTACTCCAATTTACGTCACTAGCTCCTAGTCCTTCTTAACTCAGGAATGAGGGTGAAACAGCTTGGATTTTTACCATCAATACTCTAGCCAAGAAGGGGAGTTTTGTCAGAACGGGGTCTTTCTGCCTCTGGAAGTGTGGTCACTGCTAGAATTCACGCAATATCGACATTGGAGCTGACCCTTCCCATGCCCCGTAGAACAAGTGTCTGAGGGAGGCCCACTGACGCCAGTCCCTGAACACTCATCTGTTTGCCTCCTGCAGGGGTGCTGTGGAAATGCTTTTCTCATCCTGGCTAGCCAATTAGACTCACGATGTAGTGCTTAATTTAGAGCCTTCCTTAAAGTCCAGCAATGACTGTACAGCAGTTATTTAAATGACAGCTTTGAGTGTTTCTGACCTGGTGACAGCAGGCGGCCAGGATGCAGCAATAACTACCCTCGGCCTCTTATCACATCTTCCCCCTCTCCGAGGCATGATGGGAAATCTTTCATCACCAAGGTGCTCAGAACCAGCAATTCTTAGCTCAGCGTGTGTTTCTCCCTTGGAGATCTGACCTCATTTGTTTTAGCGTATTGGCTTTTCCTGGCCCAGGGACAAGGTTTCGGGGGTGTGAACAGCTTCACAGAATGCTATGGGGTGATAAGGGAGCAAGCTGCTGGGGGCCTCCGCAACCCGTGCCTCTCTCCTCTGTCCCTCCAGGAGTGGCCGTGCCAACCTGGCAGCCATATACCATGAGCGCATCGATGTAGAAGGCCACCACTACGGGCCTGCATCCCCTCAGAGGAAAGACGCCCTCAAGGCTGTAGACGCTGTCCTGAAGTACATGACCCAGTGGATCCAGGTGACCTCAAGCAAAGACACCTGGCCTGACCTTCTCTCTGCCACCCTCTGTCTCTCTCCTCCACAGTCACTCCCGTCAACATCTTCCCTCTTACTGCTAAAAGCTGACTGCACCAGCACAGGCTGTGACGGGTCCCTTTGCTTCACACAATGCCTCCTGCAGTACCAGGAGATCCCTTGTTCCACAGCCAGGCCAGTGAGAGAGGATGACCTCGGTGTGCCTTCTCACCTGGCTCAGCTACAGAGATACCGGCTCTGTGAAACCCTAATCAGTTTGGTAGAAGCTTGACAGGTACACAGCTGCCAGTCCTGATTCTGCCACTTGCTTCCTGAATGACGGAACACAGGGGTTTGGTTCGTTTTTGCTTTTGTTTTCTTTTCCTGTGCCTCATTCTGTAACATGGGCACGTGATAGTTCTCAAACGAGCACACGAGTTTGTTGAAAGAGCCAAAGAAGATGCAGAGGGTCCACCTTAAAAAGCTGAAAGTGCTGTGTAAGGTGTCAGCACGCACTGAACCCAACTGAGCCTCACAGTCCCCTCTGCAAAGGGCTTCTGTTGTAGTTTTGAACTGGGTCTCGCCAGGGCGAAATAGTAGATGATTAAACACAGAACTGAGAAGACAGCCTTTCTCCTATCATTTGTAGTTGATGAGGTTTTCTGAGGGCAAGAGCCTCCTGGCCGGTGCTGTAACGACCGCCTTTCCCACCCTACAGGAGCGGGGCCTGCAGGACGAGCTGAACGTCATCATTTTCTCGGATCACGGAATGACCGACATTTTCTGGATGGACAAAGTGATTGAGCTGAATAAGTACATCAGCCTGAATGCGCTGCAGCGAGTGAAGGACCGCGGGCCTGTTGTGAGCCTCTGGCCGGTCCCGGGGAAGCACTCTGAGGCAAGACAGCCCCGTGGGGGCCAGGGGGCCAAGCGGGCCCTCGTTTGTGGCCACTTTGCAGTGTATCCTTTCCTTGTAGTTTTATTTATTTATGTATTTATTTAGAGATGGAGTCTTGCTCTGTTGCTCAGGCTGGAGTGCAGTGGCGTGACCTCGGCTCACCGCAACCTCCGCATCTGGGTTCGAGAGATTCTCCTGCCTCAGCCTCATGAGTAGCTGGGATTACAGGCGCGTGCCACCATGCCCCGCTAATTTTTTGTATTTTTTAGTAGAGATGGGATTTCACCATGCTAGCCAGGATGGTCTGGATCGCCTGACCTCGTGATCTGGCCACCTCGGCCTCCCATAGTGCTGGGATTACAGGCATGAGCCACCGCATGTGGCCTCCTTCTAGTTTTAATACTGACCTACAGAGCAGTGTCAGGAGCTCGGATGCTGGAGGCAGGTGACCTAGTTTGCCTCTCAGTCCCTGAGTGATCTCTATCAGGTCTCCGTTCTTCCTTCTCTGAAACGGGCATATGGTACCTACTCCATTGAATGTCATGAGAATTAAATGAGATAAAGGAAGCCCCATGCAAGCCCTCACTAGGGCTAATTATTGGCCCAAACGGAGCACTTCTCAGGCACGTCTGGGGAGCATCAGTGGCATCCCTAGGCTGCCCTTTCTCGGGAAGGCGGCTGCTGCCAGGCTGATCTGTTTCTGTCAGGGAACAGGAGGGTAATGAACAGAGGGAGCTGAGGCCGTGTGCAGTGCCCAGCTCCTTATCTTAGGCGCCACCATTCCCAGCTCTGTGCTCAGTTGGAAGCCAGACAAGCTCCCCACCCTGGCCCCTCTGCCTCTCTGTACATGAGCACGGTGATGTCGCCATAGCTGCCTCCTGGCTGCTGTGAAGCATCTGGAAGCACGCTGAGTCCGCTGCAAAGACAGAGTATGAGTCGGTGACCATGATGATCCCCCACCAGAGGGTGTGGTTGCATTCCCACACTGCCAAGATGGGGGACAAAGCTTTGCTCCCCACAGTCCCTACCTTGTACCTGGGATGACTAGACCTCTGCTTACGCTGCTCTCAAGATAATTATTCTGCCTGGCGGTAGCTGGGGACCTACCCTGAGAAGCGAGGAGGAGCAAGTGGCACCTTTGGCTGCTCGTCCCCCGAGTTCCTAGTCACTTCCTAATATGGGCTTTGTGGCTCATCCCACTCCCAGATGAAACTGATCTGGGCAGGAAGCAACTGTCTTCCTGGGGGGAGGCGAGCCTGCTGCCCCTGGAGGTTGCCAACCACAGGGTAGGCCCTGGCCTGCTTCCTCTCTCCGTCCTCACTGCAGCAATGCAGTTGACTCTGGGCAATCATTAGTAAGGATGAAGCACTGGTGGAGGCCAGGGCCTCACCTCTTTGGCCCAGAGAGACACCCCCGGCAAGCTGCCTACTCCCCTATAAGATCCGTCTATTTGGAGTTGAGGAACACTGATGCCCACGATGCCATGGTTCCTAGCCTTGCCCCATCCCCAGGGGGATGGTCCTTTGTTCTCAGGTTCCATGCTCAGGAGCTGCAGGTGCAGGGTCTGTTTATGCAGTGATCCCATGAGCTCCCAAAATATGAAATCAGGGACAAATTTTACACATTGGCAGGTTCTTGAAAATAAGCTCTTTTTTTTTTTTTTTTATTTTGGCAAGGAAGATCATCCTTGTCTCCCATTTGGCGCTCAGGAACGTGCTGTCTCCAGAACTTGGGCATCCACAGCTTCTGAGCTAGGGAGAGCTCCTTCCAAGGTAGTGTTCAAGTCAGGGATTGCAAGCAGCCGAAGCAGTTGGTAGAGTATTCAAAAGTGGGGGCCATGTTTGGGCGACAGTTTGTCATGTGACGGACACAACAGTTTGTGAGAGCTGCTGTGTCTCGCCAGATTTTTCACTTATACAAAACCCTTCTGCAAATGCATCCTACTTGCCTTAAGAACTCCGGATTTCCTTAAGTAGAAAATTGTAACTCATGGAGCTGTCAGAAACCATCCACTCCATTATTTTACAGTGTTGAGTTTATCAACTCAATCTTATATTCAGCTATGCCCAGGAATATATGCCTGATTTGGCTAATGGCCAAGTCAACATCAGCCAGTCGATTTTAAATTTTAGCCATAGATATTTAAGTGGCTGTACATTAGAGATATGTACAAGGCCAGGCGCAGTGGCTGACGCCTGTAATCCCAGCACTTTGGGAGGCCAAGGCTGGCGGATCACCTGAGGTCAGGGGTTCGAGACCATCCTGGTCATCATGGCAAAACCCTATCTCCACTAAAAATACAAAAATTAGCTGGGCATGGTGGTGGTTGCCTATAGCACCAGCTACTTGGGAGGCTGAGGCAGGAGAATCACTTGAACCCAGGAGGTAGAGGGTTGCAGGGAGCCGAGATCTTGCCATTGCACTCCATCCCGGCAACAAGAGCGAAACTCCATCTCAAAACATAAAGAAGAAAAAGAAATATGGACAGGGCCATATTTGGTGGCTGAAGCCTATAATCGCAGCACTTTGGGAGGCTGAGGCAGGCAGATGTACAAAGCATGTACAGAGTTTACATCTTCATTATGAAATTAGCAATGTAATTAATGGCAAACAATTACTAGTGCTTTAAAGATTCCTGTGTAGGAGGATAGGCTGTGGGTCAAGTTGAAGAACAAATCCTCTGTTTTTTAACTTTGCAATATTTAACATCAGGCAGACCAGTTTCTTACTTTCCCTTTAATATCAGCGTGGGAGTTTTGACATAAATAATATTAGAGCATGGGCACTTTGACATTATTATAAAATGAATAAAGTGTGAAGGGTAACGTTACTGCAGACCCTTTATACTCACAACACTTGAGAAATTGGACGTTATCATTACCTGGGACATCTGTATGTCCTTCTCAGACCCAATCCCCCTTTTTGCCCCCTCAGAGGAAACCACTGTCTTAAATTATTAAAACTTCTCTTTATGGTTTTACCATATATGCTGTTTAGTTTTGTAGTTACTCAAACTATAATAAGAAATAGAGAATTGGAGTAATTTTGTCTGTATTCTTCAGCAACTTGCTTTCTTCCCTCTCAAGCTGAGATTCCTGAGAGTCTTCCAGGAGACTTTGTAGCTGTCATTTATTCATCTTCAGTGCTGTAGAGTATTCCATTGCAGAACTACACCACGAATTCTTTATCTCCCCACTACTACTGGGCATTTGGGCTGTTCCAGTTTGCAGGGTTCATTCCTCCACATTCCTGTACAGGTGCACAGGCTTCAGGGACTTCACTCTAATCCTAAGAATCAACTTCTTAGGTCAGAGGGTATGTAGATCTTCGGCCTTCCTGGATAAATCCACCTTGCTTTTTGAGACATACAAAAGTTTTTTGTTTTTAAGTAGTCAAGTCTATCAAGTATTTGGCAATTTCATTCTTTGGTCTTATACATAAGTTCTCCTTTCCCCTAGGTCCAATAAATATTCACACATATTTAAGAGAGTGCAGGCCAGTCACTGAGGCTCACGCCTGTAATCCCAGCACTTTGGGAGGCCGAGGCAGGCGGATCATGAGGTCAGGAGATCGAGACCATCCTGGCCAACATGGTGAAACACCGTCTCTACTAAAAATACAAAAATTAGCTGGGTATGGTGGTGGGTGCCTGTAGTCCCAGCCACTCGGGGGGCTGAGGCAGGAGAAGTGCTTCAACCCAGGAGGCGGAGGTTGTGGTGGGCCAAGATTGTGCCACTGCACTCCAGCCTGGCGACAGAGTGAGACTCTGTCTCAAAAAAAAAAAAACAAAAAAAGAGTGCAAAACTGATCGTTCTTGATTTTCTTTGCAGATCTATAACAACCTGAGCACAGTGGAACACATGACTGTCTACGAGAAGGAAGCCATCCCAAGCAGGTTTTATTACAAGAAGGGGAAGTTTGTCTCTCCTTTGACGTTAGTGGCCGATGAAGGCTGGTTCATAACTGAGGTAATTATGAAATTTATGACCATTTATTCACTATGCAAATTCTATAAAACTGTCCAAAGGTAAATAATAGTTACTCAGTTTTTACACGTAAAAGATTTTTTCATGTAGGCATCATTTGTTGCATTATTTCTATCTTTAGAGAATCAAAACTTGTGATTGGGCAACTTTGTAGACACAACTCTAGACGTGAACCCAGAGTCATGCTTTAGACTTCATGGCTCCAGACTTGCTGTGTTTTAACAAACGGGCCTTAACTCAATTACGGTGCTTACAATGTAACCTGTTCGCTTTAAAGCGGAACAATTACTGTGAACCAAAGCAATCGCTCAAGGGTACTCAAAAGAAAGGAGAGGCTCAGCTTCGCTTTCACCTTCAAGAGAAATGTTTGGCAAACGGGACTGTGAGTCCCCAGTTGGCCAAATTGGTCTTTCAGAGGAGATTATCATGCATTTTTGGTCCAAACCTTAATCGCCTCATGCCTGAATGACCTCAACAGCCTCCCCTTGCTTTGCCTGGACTCCAAGCTCAGCCAGCTCTGGCATCAGCTTATGATATCAGCCCACGGTGGGGAGGCCCTGTCCTTTCGGGGAGTCTGTGGTCCTGTCGTGTTTACAGTTAATTCCTGAAGATGGCACGGGCTATTTTAGGAATTTGAAGGTGGGTTGCAATTATTAGCTTGGTTCAAAAGTAATTGCGGCATGGGAAAAAAATCATCATGACTTTTGCATCAACCTGATAGAATGGACTCCAGGGTACGTGAGAGTAGCTGGTTGAGGCCAACCAAGCGTAAGGACTCGTCAGTATCCCCCCGGGGGTGGAGGCAGGTGATGCTCGGCAGGAATGCTGACTGGGTCAGTGTGTGGGAGTCTAGGACGTGGGCGTGGGAAAATGCGGGGTGTGTGACGTGAACCTCAGTTATGCAGGAGGACTGCTTGGCTTCTGGGTGCTCTGAGAGAGAAGCCCCTGGCACCAAGGAATGGAGAAAAGAGGAGATATGGTTAGGAGTGTGAGCTATGCAGACCAGAGGCTGGCGAGGCCTCCTTAGCCAGCTCTGGCTTCTCTGCCACGTGGTTTACAAGGTCTCCATGAGGGTCCCTCTGCTCCCTAACGCCCTCTCCGCTGCAATCCAAAATGCTTCTTGTTGCTTCATCACACCATGTGAAGTTCACCTGGAGTGAGGTTGGGTTAGCATCACCAAATCAGGACTTAGAGTGGTTTTCTCAGGACCTCGCACGGAGCACAAATGTACTCAAGCAAGTCACCTGTCTCGCTGTATTCCATAATGCCAACTTTCCAGGTCGCCCAAAAGGGCTCACTTTCTGAACTTTTTTCTTCAGTTTATAAAATTCCAGCAGAAGCGCTTTGAATTTTCAAAAGCAAATATGCCATGAAGGTTAACCCATGGCCGTCAGTCATTTCTCAGCTCTACTATTGGCACCGTCGTTACTTTCTCAGCTTTAGCTGGTTGCCCTTGCTGAGAGGCTAGGTGGAAGGGAGGGAGAGCAGAAGGGGGCAGAGCCTGCTGGAAAACAGGCTTAGGTAGGGGAGTGCAGGGCCAGAGGTCACTATGGATGATGAATGAGGTGCCATCTCAGTTCCGGCGGGAAAGGTCTTGGCTCCCCCCAGTAGCGTGCGACAGGTGCTGGGGAATCAGCTTCAGCCCTGAGTCCTCTCAGCGAAAGTAAACATGGTATCTCAGCAGCCACGCATCCGGCTTGAAGATGCGGGGCCTTCCAGTGAGTGATGAAACGCAGTGCTGGGAGACCTTGAGGCATCCGTTAAGATGCTCTTGGTGATAAATCACAGACCATTTGGTAAATGTTGCTTAAACTAGAAGGATTTGCTATCCCACATAACTAGAAGTCTGGCAATTGCAGGATTGCTGAGTCCAATAACTCAATTACATCGTGCCCCTGGCCAGCTCTTCTGCAATGCTCTTGGCTTTCCTCAGGGTCACAAGGTGGCTGCTGCAGCTCCAAGCATCACATCATATCCTGTCAGGACATCCCAAAGCAGGAAAGAAAGGGTGTGGGTGGGTTCTCTTTTCACATCTCCCTCTTTTATCAGGAAGCAAAATATACATACCAGATCCAGGGTCAGACTCTGAGTTTTGTAGGACTCTGAGGATTATAGAATTAAGGTGAGGGGGATCTCTCTTAAAGAAGAAAACATACACAATTTTGAATATAAAGTTAGGTACAGGGACTTGGAAGAAGTTCGCATGCTTGAGAAGCCTTGATGCATAAACTTTAACTGCACTGTGAGTCTGCTTCTGCCCGGAACCCGCTAGCAGCCTCCTCTGGGTCAGCTTTGGTTCTGTGATCTGAAATTGCGCTGAAGCACAGACCAGGGGGCCACAATCACAGGACAGAAGTGAAACCGAGGCCACGAATCAGGCAGACAGGGGCCTCGAAACAAAGAACAGAGAGAAGGGGTAAGGGGACAGCAAGGACAAACAGCACCTCTGCGCCCATTCTGCCTGGTGCTGGCCCTCTCAGGACACCCAGTGACGAGTCTGAGGACGCGTCCTCCTGCCCCTGGCTCTGCCTCTGTCTCGCCGCCATCCTCCCGCCCCGCAGTCTGCTGTGGGCCCAACTACCTGCTCCCCTGTAGGAAACTGACAAATTAAAGCTGACCATGTTACGTTCTATTATATACTACTTTTGTATGCATTGACAAATACACACACACACACACACACGATTGTCTGAGTAAATCAGAAGTGACACCATCAGTTAGCAAGGGCTGACCAGTACTGTATAGTATATACTGCACTCAACAGAGAAGCCACAGAAGAGGAAGGAAGAATGCCGAGCTATTGACAATTCCTTGAGCAGCATTTTAAAGTATACGATCATTTCCAAAGAAAGGTTTGAGGTAATTTCAAAGATAAGTGAAGCAGAAATCTGGAAAAACAAAAAATAACATCAGAAATAAAATAGGGTGTGAAAAAATACGATTAGCTCTGAAAGACGAGGGTTGCTCTCTAATAGACTATCCCTGATGGCTCACACACCTTTAATTACTAATGATGAGTGCTACAAAACTCATCTTCACCCATCACACCCGGATCCTTAGGAACTCTGGAATGACCCCTCCCCCAAAGCTTCGATGACATGCATCTAAAGTTATTTTGCACCTTGCAGATAATAAACACATCAAGAAAAATTTCTGTTTACATTTTAGTCAATGACAACAACTGCTACAATGATAATAGCGATCTTGAATCAAGTGTATTTTAGTTTGTGTTTCTGCTTCTCCTGACGACTCTGCATTGTGGATTTTGTTAGTTCTTTTTTGTTTGTTTGTTTTGTTTTTCTTGTTTTTTTGAGATGGAGTCTTACTCTGTCACCCAGGCTGGAGTGCAGTGGCATGATCTCGGCTCACTGCAACCTCGCCTCCCGAGTTCAAGAGATCCTCCTGCTTCAGCCTCCCAGGTAGCTGGGACTACAGGCATCCACCACCATGCCCAGCTAATTTTTATATTTCTAGTAGAGACGGAGTTTCATAATGTTGGCCAGGGTGGTCTCGAACTCCTGACCTCAAGTGATCCTCCTGCCTCAGCCTCTCAAAGTGCTGGGATTACAGACATGAGCCACCGCACCCAGCTGATACTGTTAGTTCTGAAAATAACATACTGCTAAATAAAGTGGAACGCACATGTGGTTTCAAGCTTCCCAGAAGCCAACCCAAAGAGAACAATCACTTCCATTAATATAATTTATGGCATCTATATCCACGAAGACAAATATTTCTCTGGAAAATCATAATCATCTCTGAGTCCTGAGAGATACTGAGATATCTTTCAATGACTCTTTGCAGTTTCCTAGACTAAATATCTTAATCATTTTACTTCTGTCATGGAATTTATTAGTTTTTTCATTAAGAAATCATATGTAAAGGTTATAATTCTTTATTCTCCTTTTTTTTTTTTTTTGAAATGGAGTTTTGCTCTTGTCACCTAGGCTGGAGTGCAGTGGTGCAATCTTGACTCACCGCAACCTCCGCCTCCGTGGTTCAAGCGATTCTCCTGCCTCAGCCTCCTGAGTAGCTGGGATTACCGACATGCACCACCATGCCCAGCTAATTTTGTATTTTTAGTAGAGATTGGGTTTCTCCACATTGATCAGGCTGATCTCAAACTCCCAACCTCAGGTGATCCACCCATGTTGGCCTCCCAAAGTGCTGGGATTACAGAGGTGAGCCACTGCACCCGGCCCTGATTCTCCTATAACACTGGGGCTTTATTTATTTGTTTTCTGAAAAATCCCCAAAACAAGTGCCCGCCCACTCTTTCCTTATTGGCTTAGACTTCTTTATTTGACATCATTCTATTGTTTGTTATACTTTCTTGACAACAGAGAATTAAAAACCCCGTTCTATATCCTTGTTTCTGCTCTGTGCCAAGGCTATTAATTGCTCACATTCCTATTTGCAAAATTTCTCCCCAAATGGTAAAAGAACGTCAAGTTTTGTCCTGAAACCTACATACCCGTCCACAGTACATGCATCGACGTTTCAGGGCTGGCTTATGCTTTGCATCTGGGGCATGGCAAGACTCTCGGCCTGAAAGCAATCTCTCTGGGCCTAAGTTCAGCTGGAAGATGAGACCGGTTTCTGGTTTAGCCTTGATTAGGAAAACAGCTGACTCAGGACACGGTGATGCTGGGTGAGCGCCTCGAGAGTCCTGTACCCACTCCTTTCTGCCTACAGGCACCACCTCAGAAACGGGGAAGATTTGTTTTCCTTGGTAAAAATGCCCTTTCCCCAAACACACTCACTTCCTACCATCAATATAAGTCTTGTAGACTCTGAGGCAGCTGTACTAACAGGAAGACTTAACTGAGTTCATCTTTTTCTTAGGATTTCTTAGAGAGGTGTCACTGAGAAAGATAACGACAGAAACAGATGGAATGTGTTCCCTGGAATTGCACAGCCGTGCAGCAGGACTGCTGACCCTGCCTTAGCAAAGCAAGCCCCCTGGCCAGGGCCGCCAGTTTGCCTCTGCCCCTGCACTTAACCCACCAGCTGGATGTCCAACTGCTGTCGGTCCTTTCTCTGGCTTCCTGTCCTGAAAGGAGAGAATCTGAAAGTGCACTTATTCCCATAGGATGAAACAGAAAGAGGTAAAGCACAGGCTGCCTCCACGGCGCTAAGCCTGTCACACCAGCCAAGCTCTTTGCTTCAAGGCTAGGAAATGGGTGTTCCTCACTGAAGCCCTGCCTAAGAGCTGGTCCCTGTCCTCCGGAAAGCCTTCGCCTGGCATCTTCCCGCCAGGGGATGAAGGTCACACTCTTTCCCAGAGCACGGGAGCCCTGCTCAGGTTGGCTCCACTAGGATTCTCAGTTGGTCACCCTGCCACTGCCTCCTCCAGGGGCCTGGGGCAGGTTGGGTTGTCACAATGTCACAGTGGGCCAGGGACGCTGAGGAGGCGGCTCAGTGATGCTATATTATAGGAGAGTCGGACACAACACAGCCAAATGCCCAGTGGAGAAAGACCGTGGGCAGTTTCCAGGAACTCAAGCACACTCTTCCATCCTCGGCCGTGAAGGCCGTGTGCCTCAGCAATCACACGTCTAGCTCACCAGCAGATATGTGCTGAGTGCCTACTACACGTGAGGCCAATGACAGCTTCTATTCCACAGTGGGAGCCGCTGGGAGTCCTTGCCCCTCTCCTGCCCTCCCTGCTAGTGAAGGAATTACACACTAAATAAACACTCACGCCACACAAATAAATCACCACAGTAAGTGCTGTCGTGGACACAGAGAGTGTCGTGAGGAGGGTACTGGGGTGGGGGTAACGGGAGCCTGATGAGGGGCTGGGGGGCCCTCTCTGAGAACGGAACTTGAGGCTGAAACCCAGAAGTGCTCTCCAGGCTGAAGGAATGGGATGCTTGAAGACCCTGAGGCAGGAAAGACCTTTGAGAGTTAGAGGAATGGAAAGAATGAGCCAGGTGGCCAGGAAGGGGAAGTGGCAACGCGATGGGGCTTCTTAGGTAAGCAAGAGAGTGTTGGGCCGGGACTTGGTATTTTTTATCTTAAGACTTGGTATTTTTGTGGCCGGGTGTGCTCACGCTTGTAATTCCAGCACTTTGGGAGGCTGAGCCGGGTGGATCACCTGAGGTCAGGGGTTCGAGACCAGCCTGACCAACATGGTGAAACCCCATCTCTACTAAAAATCCAAAAATTAGCCGGACATGGTGGCACGTGCCTATGATCCCAGTTACATAGGAGGCTGAGGCAGGAGAATCACTTGAACCCGGGAGGTGGCAGTTGCAGTGAGCCAAGATTGAGCCATTGCACTGCAGCCTGGGTGACAGAGCGAGACTCTGTCTCAAGAAAATAAAAAAGACTTAAATTCAATGGGAAACCACAGGGAATTTTGACAGGGGAGGATCAGGACCCATTGTCTTCAGGGTAACGTAATTCACAGGTCATGGGAAGAACAGAGTTAAAGAACTGAGGTCATGAGCAGTTCCACGAAAATCCTTATACTTACCCACTAAACAGACTGTCAGCTGATTTCACGCACCTTTAATTAGTAATACTGGACGCTGTAGAGCATCCATAATCTTAGTTTTTCATGCCTGGATCGCTGTAGACTTTGGAAAGAGTCCCCTATGACCCCCCAAAAGTTTCAATGACATAAAAATCAAGTTATTGTATGTTTTTCAGATAAAAAATATATGGGGATTTAAAAAAAATTTGGTCAATAACAACCATAACAATAGTGGTTATTTGGAGTTAAGAACCTCCGTAATTAATTAAGTGCTTCTCTCCTCACTGGACACTGTGACCCCAATTTTACGGAGTTAATGGAGCCTCAGCATTTTAGGCGCCTTGCCGATGGCTACAGATCTCTGAGCAACAAACGCAGGACGTGAATTCAAGTGTAGCCATGAAGCACGCAGTCCCACCCAGTTCTCCGCATACATCTCATCAGAATGTTCAGTGTATTTCTGACTTCGTGTTTCTCAGTGACAGACTCACCCTTCTGGCTTCTGTGGGGTCTAGAGCTCCATCTCGGCTCCTTCACACTAGCAGAAACAGAAGTTCTGCCATCATCCTTTTCAATTTTCTTGCTCGTGTCATACTGCAAAAACCTCCACAGTTGCCCCAAGCCCACTTTACCTCCTTTTCCTCTTCCTTACCCCAGGCCACTCCTTTCTGATCACCAATATGGGTGATTTGAATATACCGGAACCAAAAGTCTTCTGTTTGTGATAACAATTCTTCCAGCGCAAGACTTAAGTGTTGGGAATTTGGTCAGGGAGGGGTAATCGTGCTGACCTGAGTCACTTCAATCAGCCCGATAAATAATCAGTGGAATCCCTGGAATGCCCTCTCTGTGCCAATCACCTCCACCTGTCCTTCAAAGCCCAACTCAAACGCCATCTCTTCCAGGAAACGCTCAAGAGTTGCTAATGTCCTCCAGCTTGGAGTTTCCATAAGACCTGGTGCTACATTTGTTTATCTGCTTTGGAATCTGCCCTCCTGGAGTTGAAGCTCCCTGAGGGCAGGTCTTCAGCATCTTGACCTCTGTTTCCCATGATGGAGCTTGTAGAATCTCAGTAGACGTTAGTGGGTGAACGAATTAATAAATATTGAGACAGTTGATTCTTGGCTACTGACTGACAGGTTGTTCGCTTGGTAGATGTGTAAACCAGTCACTGAGTAAAAAGAGAAGAAAGCAAAGTCAGGCTTTCAACCTTGGCTAATTATTAGTAGCCCCAGAAGAGATTTCAACAGGGAAGAGGTGTTGAAACCATGAATGGCAATTCTGCTCGCGTGGCTGGTCCAGCGCTACAGTCCAAGGGTGGGACACAGCTGCTCTCCCCAGTCCCTCCCAGCTCTGAAGGGCTAATTTCTGCAGCCTCTCCTGGACGGTGTCCATTTTATGCCACCATGCTCACAAAGGTGGGATGGGGAAAGATTTCCCCAGAGCTTGGTGAAATATTTTGGAACATGGTGTTTTGCTGTTGATCTTCTGGAGCCCTGCCTGACTTGAGAGAAATGCAGCAAATTCAGGCCCAAGCTTCTAAAGGAGGCCAATCTTTTTCTCCAGAGGAAACGCTTATTTTGAAAACTAGAAAAGGATATGAAATGCCAGGCTCAATTCTAAAGCCTGTGGTTGAATGGCTGTTAGGCCTGGACCCAAAATATCTGGGGAAATCAAGACAATCTGGAAAACGTGGCCCCTGAGTTTTAGTGGCAGTTTTTGTGGTATTGTCCAGGCATGCCTAACTGGGCTTTGTGAAGTCAGATGTAGGGTGGGAAGCTGCGTGCGTTCTGGTGGTGACCAGGGTCACTCTGCCTGCTGCGTGGGAGCACATGGGTACTTTTCTCAGCCTGGGCACGCTGCAATAAACATGATTCTGAAGAAAAAGAAAAGGAAAAAGAAACCCCATCCACTGAGTGCTTTTCTCCAGCACTTCGCTCCACCCTAAACTCCCACGTCCCTTGATCCCTGCTGACTTTGCTGTCTGCATTTCCCATTTCGAGGATCAAGCAGTGTGTGGCCAGAGGCTCTCTGGGGTCAGGCCAGTGGCCCGAGAGGCCTAAGCAATTAAATTCTGTTTTAGAAAGGCAGAGAAAGGGAAATGGTTAGGGGAACATCTCTTTGGAGCGGCATGTGGCAAACACATCTCTAAGGCTCCTAACCACCACTCCCACGGGCTCCACAGAGGCCTGCTGGCTGGAAGCCTCTCTGCAGGACAGTTTAAAATAGCAATGCCACAAATTCTGAAAAAGCGTGGTTTATAATAGAAACCGTATCTCAACCTTCACACCGGCAGCAAAACCATCCAAGCCATCCAAACTGGCATCATTTCACCAGCGTTTTCACTGAAGCCACCCATAACTTGAACATTATTGGTGCCTTTTCTTAGACTGGGAGAATGTCACAAGTGTATTGTGTTTTCAGGGATGCGGGAGACTTCTGTTATAACCATGTCTTAGAATAAAAAAGTAGATTTTTATTAGGCCTCTCATACACCTTGGATCGGTTTCACCTTTTATTTATTTTAACGTGACCAGATTTCAGTGGTGTTCCCCTGTTCCCTGGAGATCTGTTGTGATGCCTCAAGGGAGAAAGGGCAGAACTTGCGTCCCTGACCCGACACCTCATGAGAAGTGTACTTTCAGTAGTTGAAAGGAGACACGATCGTATCAATCAGCAGCCCATGGGCGCCAGTCACTGGGAGTGAAGTGCCTGTTAGAGCAGCTGGAGGGCCGCCCTGGCTCCTGCCTGTTGGAAAGCAGCTCTGTAGCCGCTGATCTTGTGCCTGACTCTGCGGTCCCTTGAAGCCCTTTGAACTTTGTAAGAGGGAGACCCATGTTGCTATGCCCAGGGCCACACAAAGGGATGTGAGGCACACTCCCTGATCTCAGGCAGTTCTCAGAAAAGGACAGTCATCCTTTAACATGGCCCATGGCAGACGCCATGTGAGCGGCTTCCAGCCGTTCCCACGCCTGACTGCACAACCCAACCACCCGGGGGACATTAAGAAGAGATTCCTCAACTCCTCCTGACCTGCTGAATGCAAATATCCAAGAGCCAGGCCCAGGCCGAGCTCAGGGTGGTCCCTGTGCAGGCAGTGTGGGATGCACCAGTGTGGATGGTGAGCACTCTGCTTTCCAGCAGGAGGGACCAGACAAGGTCCTGCAGTGGCGCCTCCTTCAGCCACCTTGGGAGGAATCATTTAGGGATGCAGGACGGAGCTGGAGGCCGGATGTTGGGCAGCTGTGGGCCACCAGCCTGCTCCTTTATTCTCCCCAGCTTAGCAACCACTCTCCTATACATGCTGGAGAGAAATGGGAAGGAGTGGGTGAGAAATATATTATGCTCTCCTGCATTCCAAAAATCATGGAAAACCAAGTAAATGCCCCTGGAATTTGCCACGGCCGCCCCTTGTCCACGTGCAAACAGCAAATGGGGAACGTGGACCCCCGTGCTTCCTGCTCTTCCTGTCCTTGCGCCCCTCTCTCTGCCTGCACCTTCATTCCCAGCCCAGCCTCGCATTTCTAAGTGTGCTCCCCAGACAGCCCAGCTCAGCTCAGCACACAAAGGAATCCCGCAGTGCTGAACGCAAACGGATGGGCCCTGGCAAGTGTGGAACACACTGTATTTAGTGGGTTTCTGATTTGGCGGTAAAGAGCGAATGTTACATTTTCTTTTCATTTTAAGGCTAAGATGACTGAGACAAAGACCTCGTCTAGAAATTATAACTCTTCTCTCATAATTATTCCCTGGCTTCCCAAATTAATGCAAGCACAGAAAAGGCATTATCATGGGGCGCAGCCGATGAGTGCCGGCACCCAAATAGAATGCAGGTACCAGCAACCGCTCAGCGGCTGCTCACCGGACTTCCTGGGGTGGGGCGATTTCTTTCTGGTTCCTTCCTGTTAGACATGATTAGCTGGTTGAGGGGTTCATCAAGAAGAAGGGTCCTGGCATTGGTGTCCGTGCCTGTCTGGGGGAGGGTTCTTGGAAGGCACCGGGAAGTGCTGAACACATCACCCTAGGTGAAGATGTTATGTACATTCCTAATATGGTGCTGATTGTACAGTGGCCAACTTGTCCTGGTTTGCCTGGGACAGTCCTGGTTTTAAAACTGAAAGTCTCGCATCCCTGAAGCCCACTCAGCTGCAAACCAGGAGAGTTGGTCACCCTGTTTGGTTGGCACAACCCCACTAGCTACTGAGAGCAAAACAACCCAGTTCCTCTCCCCTCCTGGCTTTTCCAACAGTCTCTATCTGATGCCAACTTTCTTTCAATCTTTCCCTCCTGGGTCATTCAAGGGCTCCCCTCTCTTGGAGTTCCCAGGATTCTGTCACTCCAGGAGCCTTAGAGCAACCCCAGCCTCTTTATTTGGACTCCCTGTGGGGACTCCTCATTCTGATTTTTCCTCTCCACCTCCCTACCCTGCTGCTACACACACAGACTCACATAAACACATGCACTCACATAAACATTTACACTCACACACATACAACACAAACACACACACACACACATATACACATGCACACACACATGCTTACACTCATGCACTCACACTCACAGGCACGTACACGTGTGCACACACACATTCACACACAGGCACACACGTGCTTACACACATGTAGGATGCATGCACACAGCTACGTCCCCACTCACTGCCTCTCCCCACAGGCCTCCTCCCGCGTCCCCTCTGCTGAAGGCCTCCCTGGGGCCTGAGCCTCCCTCCTGGCTTCAGGCTGGACACCACTCCTGGTCCGGTTCACGCCTGGTCAGTGCCCAGCAGCTGCAGCCCCCTTCCTCCCTCACTAAGGCTGAGCTCTGGTAGGGGAAGGAGCTTCCCTCCACCTCCGTGCCCCGCACCCCAGAAGCCTAGCCGAGTTCCTGGCACGAATCCAGAGCTCAGTGCATGCCCATGGAACTGAATAAATTGGCCCTGAAATCATAGGCTTCTCCCACAGTCTGGCAGGGACGTTCCACCGTTGCCTGGGACTCCTCTCACCTGGGGACACCCGCTCCTTCTCTGCCTGCATGGAGTGAATTTCCTCCACACCCGTTGATGAGCGGGAGCCACCCCCTCCAGCACACGTTGCAGGAGAACCGTGTGCTTCCTGCCACCCTGGGAACTGGCTGCCCATCCGACAGTGGGATCCCACTTAGAGGCACCCCTCCCCCTGAACACACACACACAAGCCCTCCCTCTACCCTTGTTTCTCACCTTCGGCCAGATCTGGAGGGCTGGGGCGCCTCCCTGGATGTCACTAGGTGGCGCCATGTGGCAGTCCCTGGGCCCCGCAGGGGCTAGATGAGGCCGGCAGCCCAACTTGGAGCTTCGGATCCGCAGGTGGGGATTCCCGCCCTGGAGGCCGAGGGATCTGTGACAGGCCCGTCTTCGTAGGTCTGGCCTCTGCTGTGTGCCCTCGAAAAGATAACGTGGGGTATGAAGCAAAGGTGCTAAAAGCCACTGGCAGAGGAAAAAGAAGAAAATCATCGCTGCAGCATTGTGAAATGAAGGCTGTGCAGGGACGCAATCCAGTCTGTCTCTTACACCAGACAGTTACCTGTGCATCTGACCCGCAAGGTGGTTATGATTCTTTCAGCAGTGAGAACCATTGTTTTTCTGGGGCAACTTATTATTTTAATAAAAAAGAGTGGATTTACCCATGACTAGAAAGATACTAAATTGCCTTCAGGCCTGGGGTTTATAGTTGCTATGTGTTTATTTGTGGAATCTAGGCTGTACGTTTCAAATCGGGCCATCGGTCTTCATCTCTCCTGCTGCTGTTCTTTGTCATGGGGCACACAGAGACCATGAGGTTCGTATTTGGTGAGGTCGCTAATAGCAAATGTTCTGCTTTGTGCTTCTGAGCTCACCGCCTCGTAGGCTGTGAGAGGGAGAAGCAACACATTAAATTAGCCGACGAGGCTGAATTGGGATGTGTTGTGATCATCACCACGGACAGATAAGGAACAAAAAGAGAAAGTTAGAGATGCAGTAAGTGAGCGAAACCTTCCCGTGGAAAAACACAAGCCACAGCTGGAGAAGGAGGGACGAGGGATGTGGGAAACTCAGGAAACGGAGAAACTTGGAAAGCTGCAGTGCGAGGGGGTGATTTATGGGGTGAAAGCAGATGGCCGTGCAATGTGAGATGACAGCTAAGTAAGCGCAGGCAGGCTCAGCCCTCACAACCCACACTGCCTGGCTGCATACGGCCCGGCTGCCTGGCCCCACCACCAGGGGCATCTGTGGACCAGACCACTGCCACCTATTGAGCATCTATTGCGTGTCAAGGACTTAGCACACAGTCATGCCATCCCCACAGACCCTGCAAGGAGGCCAGAGCCAGCAGGGAGGTCGCACCTCAGAGAAGTGAAAGAGCCAGGATCCCAGAGCTAGAAATTTAACCCAATTTAACTGCAGCCAACCCAGTTCCAAAATCCTGCTACTGCTCTGTGTCTGGTCACACTTCGTGAGTGAGGACATGAGGTGCAAGGTGACACCTCACTAGCCAGTGCCACAGCAGGAGCACTGCAGTGACCTCTAGCAGTGCAGAGCAGAAGTGGCCCAGGCAGCGGGAGACAGATGAGCTGGCTTCCAATCCCAGCCATGCCTTGCACTAGCTGTGTGACTCTGACTGTCACCTAACCTCTCTGAGCCGTAGTCCCTTCAACTACAAAATGGTGGAAACAGCATCGTCCTCACTGGGATGTTACATGGTTAATAGGATGTTGGTGTCGGCTCTCGGTGAACTGCTTGGCTCGCTAAACACGTGACACTATTACTAGCCTTGTGAGCCCACCTGTAAATTGCTGGTAGCTTAGCAGTCTTGAGTCTACATGTTCATCATGACCAGCCTATTCTACCTTCTGCATTTGAAATATTAAATATTTTTGTAATATTGAAACCTGCTTAGCAAGAATGCATGGTGCATCCTTGGTGAGGTCTTAGAGGACGAGTGGCTTCTGCGGTGCATGGCTAGGCTTGTGCTCATTGGCTGCAGCCTCCATGGGATTTGCAAAGCTTTCTCTTAGCCCTCTATTTCATAGCAAGTGAGCATCTGTAGTCTTAAGATAATTTGGTTCCGAAGAAAAGAGGGGTGACAGGAAATGATGGTTCTGGAACCCATCCCAAAGGAAGAGTGGTTGAGGAAAATTAAGATCTGCAGAACCTGGACCAGGGGAGCAAAGGTGCCGTCTTCCAGTGTGCGCAGTAGTGGAGGACAGGAGGCTAGCTTGCAGCTGCTCCCAAGGGCAGGGCTAGGAGGAAGAACAGCAGGGTGGGCTGCATGGGAGAGGGTGTTGGGATGTGCTAAGGGGACCCTCTGGGCTCCAGCTGCTTTGCTAGGAAATGTAGTGATTAGACAGATGCTGTTTCTTGATGACTCTCCGTCAACTGCATAGCCTGCCATTCAGTTCAATGCTGACACCAATACCTGGAGTGAGAATGGGCTTCACAGGTCAAGGGGCTCCATCCCACAAGGCAGCCCCCACTCAGATGCCAGCCACAAGTCCCGGGTCTCCAGCCTACCGGCACCTGTGTTTGATTTGACTACATTCGAGGGGTCACATGACCTTACTTCAGGTTTGATCATTCACTAGGACAAATCACAGAACTCAAGAAAGCACACTGTGTTTAAGATGACTGTTTTATTGTAATGGATGTCCCTTGGGAGTCACCATATAGAGAGGCACGTGGAAAAGAAAGAATGGGAGGGGAGGCGTGCAGAGCTTCCAGGAGGGGCTCTTGGAACCTCATTCCCCGTGGGCTTCACGTGGGGTTTTGTTGCGTGGATGTGAGTGAGAAAATCACGGGTCAGGTGATTGGACTTCGTTTCTAACCCCTCTCCCCTCCTGTGGTCTGATTCCTCTGGTGGCCAGCCCCCACCCTGAGGCTGTCTAGCCCCCAACCCCAGGACCCATCTCAGTAGCATTGACTCACATGTGGGAGAAAGTAGCTCCTTATGAATTAAAAGCAAGAGACGTTTCTATCACTCAGGAAATTGTACTGGTTTTAAGAGCGCTGGGTTACAAACCTGAGACAAAGACCAGATAGATTTTTGATGACACGGTAGGTACACTTTAACATCCCTGCTGCCACTAACTTACTATATTTAGTGGCTCTAAAACTGATTATGGGATACAATTCAGCCCCATGTAGGAAAACACCTTGCTCACCAGGGCGCTTAGCCATTGAATAGGCTCCTGCCCAGGGTCTGAGCTGCCTGGAGCAGGAAGTGCCCCAGCGGAGGCTGGGTGGCTCAGTCACAGTGCAGGGGAGGAAAGACCCCCGTGGAGTGGTAGCATGGAGCAGATGCCCGCTCAGTGCCAGGGTCAGGACGTCAGGACACAGTGTCATGTGACTGCCTTGCTTGGTTTCAGAATCGAGAGATGCTTCCGTTTTGGATGAACAGCACCGGCAAGCGGGAAGGCTGGCAGCGTGGATGGCACGGCTATGACAACGAGCTCATGGATATGCGGGGCATCTTCCTGGCCTTCGGACCTGGTAGGCAAGGAAATGACCCAGTGCTCTCAGGCCCCGTACCCAAGGAAGTGTCTGTAAGTGGGGCCACGGGTGCCAGGAGAGGCTGCAGGGATTTCCTTCCAGACCCTCTTTATGAGCCAAGCAGAGCAAACCCAGCCGGTCTCCATGAAACAGCTTTTGCTGGCTTCCTTTCAAATGCTTCTTGGGTTTGGCAAATGTGGCCAAATACTTTTCCTTGTAAATTTTAAATCCCGAGTGCAGTGAAGAAAATGTATTCCACATGTTTGTGATTCATTTTTTACCTAATTCATCAAAATGTTATTTCACAGCTATCTGACATCCAGGAAAGCTTATGGGACACCAGGTTGCTGACAGCTGTGAGTCTCGCAGTTGATGCGATCACTTCTGAGGGTCTGGCTGTTCCACGGGCCTTCCCGTCTACAGCACCCACCTCAGGGAGGCTCAGTTAGTTCAGGGTCCGACCAGAAGCTGGGATGTGCTCAAGGGCAGGCGTGGAAGTGACCTTGAGCCTGACTTTAAGAATGAATGAGCCAGAATGACAAGGGATGCCTTGGATGACAGCAAATTTGCTATGTCTTCCTTGACCAGATTAATTCCTAGGGCTGGGGGAGAGGGGAGATGGGGAGGGCGTATCTGTCATTTGATTTAACAGATGGATCCCTGTCAAGTCATACTTTGGAAAACTTTGCCAAACACTCTGAAAATCTTACTACTACCAGAACACCCTCTTCTCCCAAAAACAAAAATTAAAAAGGGAAGAAAAGCGTTCAACAGCCCTCAACCCTCAGCTGACTGGTTCATGAGCTAGCCTTCTTTCTTAACACATTCTCTCCTCCTATACTAAATAGAAGCAGTGTATACCCTGATACCTGTATTCTGAATGCCTTTTTCTAGTTGTAGATCAAAATGTTTCAGCCCATAAAAGTCCATGTTTTCAGTTGGGCATGGTGGCTTATGCCTGTAATCCCAGTACTTTGGGAGGCTGAGGCGGGTGGATCACAAGGTCAGGGGTTCAAGACCAGCCTGACCAACATGGTGAAACCGTGTCTCTATTTAAAAATACAAAAATTAGCCGGGCGTGGTGGCTCACACCTGTAATCCCAGCTACTTGGGAGGCTGAGGCAGGAGAATTGCTTGAACCCAGGAGGCAGAGGTTGTGGTGAGCCAAGAGCATGCCATTGCACTGCAGCCTGGGCAACAGAGTGAGACTCTATTTCAAAAAAAAAAAAAAGTCCACGTTTTCCTTTCATATTTTAGGTTAGACGTCACATCTACAAGCTCTGCTCATTTCTTCAATGTAGTGAGATCAAGGGCATATGGCAGCATCCCTCCTTCAGCCTACCATGCTGACTCTACTTTCCACAAAATCCCTGTTAAGAACTATGAGGTGTCAGTTTCTGCCACCTCCATGGGTGCCTGAACTTAGAAACACATTAGTACAAATCCCTTTCCATATGTGATCCAGGTTCCCAAGTCCTCAAGGGAGCATTAGAAGCAGTAGGAGCAAATTCACGGAGCACCAATGGCGTCCGTGATGTGGGCCTAAGAGAGGGTTCTGAAGATGCCTGAGCATGTTGCCTTTCACCAGTAATAGTTATGAGGAGCTTCCTGTCAGCTGAGCCCCAGGTCAGATATGCAGAGCCCAAAAGCTAAAGGAATTAGGAACGGAGCACGCTGAGGGTCACTGCTGGACTACACTGGATACATTTCCAGGAACGTGGTCTTTCTCCGGGAGAACATTAGTCAGCAAGGCTTTCATTCAAAAGCACTACACTCTCCATTCCCAGAGGAGGGAAATGAGATCATGAAGGCAAACCAGTTGTCTGCTGAAGGACTATATACAAATGAGAGTCTCAGGAATATTTTAAAGCAGAATCAAACCCCAAACCCCAAATTTTAAACAAGGTACCCAAAGCTGCGTTAGCTTAAAGTTAAAATTCAGTAGAGAGAGTCTGTCCATTAACAGAGGCTTCCGTCATTGACAAAAAGCTCCCAGTCTTTTATAGACAGATAGATGACCCCTGATGAAAATGGACTGGGCTAATTGCAAAATGTTTTCAGGCAGATACAGCGTGGGGAGAGCCTCCCGCAAACCATCACGCTCTGGCTCCAATTCTCATGAAAGATTAAACAGCATTACACACTGGCTGTTTACTGAGAAGAAAATTTAAGAGCAAGGCCTTTAATAGCTATCTAGCTGCACTTTGAGATAAAGGTGCAACCCTCCTGATTAACTGCATGTGCTCCTTGCTTAGGGAGAAACTGGGCATCACTGCGGCTGCCCAGATGCAGCCTTAGAAGTCAGTGAGTCTGGTCCAGCAAAGAGAAGGGGAAGTAATTCTGCAAGAGAGCCTCTGGTTAATCCCAGTTTCTAATTTGAACAGTCTAATCTCGCCCTGGAGAGCTCCACGTTCAAGATAAGACAGCAGGAGTTAGTCAGTGAGCCGCCTGCGAGCTAGCAAGCATCACTGAGAAAGCAGCCCCACGTGGCCAGGCACGGGGTAAGCCTGCAGAACCTCCTCTCTGTAAGAGACCCATCTTTAATATCCAAAAAAATGTAAACACATGAGGATAACTTGGATTCCCAGTCCATGTCTGAAATGCCATTTTGAGCTAGTAGAGCCTGTCTGGGTCCTCGGTTGGATCAGGCATTATTTTGCTATTCAGGAATTTTCTAAAAGCTTTCATTCCAGCCTGGATCATTTCTGCATTGAGCCCAAAGCACCATCCCTGCAGAACAGGAGGTCATGAACTAGATGGGATGGGAAAGAAATCCCAGTTCTCCTTTCTGCTTAAGTGCAGAGAATTTGATTTCATATTTTCAGTGTAAAAAGATAACATTTTCTAATACTTTTGTCAGAAGAATTTGATCTCAGTTTTTCCTGTGAAGTGTTAAAGAAGAGGATTTTTGTTTTGTTTTTTAGAGACAGGGTCTCACTGTGTCATCGAGGCCGGAGTGCAGTGGCATGATGGCTTACTTGTAGCCTCCATCTCCTGGGTTCAAGAGATTCTCCTGCCTCCGCCTCCTGAGTAGCTGGGACTGCAGACACACACCACTAGCTACTTTTTTATTTTTGTAGAGTAGAGGTCTTGTTATATTGCCCAGGCTGGTCTCATACTCCTCAGCCTCAAGCCATCCTCCTGCCTCAGCCTCCCAAAGTGCTGGGATTACAGGTGTGAGCCCGAGTGCCCATCCAGAAGTGGATATTTGAAAGGCTGGGGGACACCTGGGCTTACTGTCGTCCACTGCCTCATGTGCCCTCCCACCCATACACGGCAAGGCATGGCCCCATGTGGTGGCGGTAGGACTAGTACATCCAGGTCACATGACAAGGAGACAGAAGAGTTGCTTCCATAATCGCTGGAACAACCATTCCACTGACGCCTTCTGCTTCAGCTGATTCCTTGGAAAGGGAAGCATAACCACCATCTTCATCTGATTGATTTGCCTCGATACTGAGAGGGCTGGCATATTGGGCAGCCCTTACTTTTTCCTCTCTGGGCAGGTTTATATATATATAAACACACACATATATATATTATGTATATGTACATATTACATACATATATATATATATATATATATATATATATATATATATATGTATGTATATACTGGGTTTTTTTTAGGCGGAGTCTTGCTCTGTCACCCAGGCTGGAGTGCAACAGCGCGATCTCGGCTCACTGCAACCTCTGCATCCGAGGTTCAAGTGATTCTTCTGCCTCAGCCTCCTGAGTGGCTGAGATTACAGGCACCTGCCACCATGCTGGCTAATTTTTGTGTTTTTTGTGGAGACGGGGTTTCATCATGTTGGCCAGGCTGGTCTTGAACTACCGAGTTCAGGTGATTTGCCCAATTTGCCCTTCCAAAGTGCTGGGATTGCAGGCGTGAGCCACCACACCAGGCCAGGTTTTACATTTTTGAAAACTAATTTTTACTCTGAAAAGAAGCTGATCCTTATCCTCCATGCCCCGGGAGAAAAGTGAAACCTTCAAATAATTTACAAAGTGAATATATTCAAACCATGGTTTACCCTTGTCATACATATTTATTAATAAATACTAGCAGTGACCATTTACTGAGTATACAAAATGTGCCAGGAACGATGATTTCCCAGGCCTATTTCCTGAGGTCACAGCTAGTGCATGCAGGGGAGCAGGCTGGTGCTGGAGCCTACACACCTCTTTATATTGCATTCAACTTTAATTCTCCAAAGTGAGCAAAGCCTGTGTCACTTGGGCAGTTGCCCTGGATCTAACATACTGTGTGGCAGAAGTCTCTGTATTTAACTTTTTTCCAATTTGTAATTCTAGGATAAATAGAGGAGCAGAATTTGGTGTGGATACCTCTGGAATATATTGCTGTGTGTTGCTGTTTGTTTGCTTTTTAACTAAAGTATTTGTGATGATTTAGCAAAGCAAATTATAAAGATTATTTTCTAATATCTTAGAAAACTTGGTTTTACAGCCCCCCAAACAACTCATTTCCTTTAAAACTTGCAGGAGAACTAAAATGCACAGGCACAGGCCTTTATCAGTGGCTAAAATCTCCTCCCTCAATTCAACCTTAATGTAGCATTGGGTAAGTTGGAAGCTCTGGTTTGGAGCCTAGAAGTGAAGTTGCGTATGTGTATTACTAAGACCTTGCATTCACTCTTTAAATGGACAAGTGCTTTGAATTCTGCCTCTCGTTTGCCCCCTGTAGAGAAGGAGGCAGTGCACTTGATTGACATCCCTCCACAGGCTTGCGGTGTCACCTTTGGCGCCCCTCCTCACCATGCTGAGCATGGCCACCCTCCCTGTGTGTTCCTGGACGACTCTGGAGATCGGGGGCCGCTCTGGGCAGAGGCACAGGGGTCTTCTCCATTAGATCTCTCAGAGCCTTTACATGGATCCCTGATTCAGCTATCATACCATTTTCCACATGGCTAATTTATTTTATCTATTGATAAAATGCTCCCAAGGAGTGTTCCACTGATCTTCAACACGTATTTAGGAAAACATCGCCAGGGCTGCTGAGCTAGCCAGCACTGAGAAAACGGCACAGTTTCACATTCCATCAAGACCTGTGACCTCGATGGGGCGGCAAAGTGAGAAACATTCTTGAGCTGCCTTGCAGCCTCTGCAGTAGACACTGGTACTCTGGTCGTCAGTGCGGGCTAGATAGATGTTCTGGAAGATGGGCATGGCATTTCATTTGGTTAAGGGCAAGACAGTCACTCTGTGACCATACAGGCTCTACTGTGCTCTGCAGACATGGAGCACCAGCAGATGGCCCTTCAGCGTCCTCCCAGTCCCCCAAAGGAAGTGCCCAAAGTTGTCACAAAGAGAGCACAGTTATGCACAAAGAAAGTCTGTTTGCTGATTTTCTTTTTTTTTGAGACAGGATCTCACTCTCTTGCCCAGGCTGGAGTACAGAGGCACCATCTTGGCTCACTGCAGCCTTGAACTCCTGGGCCTAAGTGATCTGCTTGCCTCAGCCTTCTGAGTAGCTGGGACTACAGGTGCACACCACGCCTGGTTTAAAACATTTTTTTAAGAGATAGAGTCTTTCTCTGTCATCCACGCTGCTCTCAAACTCCTGGGCCCAGGCAATCCTCCTTCCTTGGCCTCCCAAGTTGCTGAGACTACAGGTGCGAGCCCTAAAGGCTGGCTCTGCTGCTTGTCCTTTAAAGAAATCCATCTCCATGAGTCATAGAAAGCTATTTTCCTTTCTAACCTCCAGCCTTCCAGATACTCTTCCACGTTCACACTCGCGAGGCCCATACCCCACTGATGGAGCTGATTCCCTCATCTCCATGCCATCTGCAGCCTGAATATAATTCTTCCTTATTGCGCTCAGCCCACTTCTGCCCTGGAGCTGCCACGACAGCTTGTTTCCCTTTCTTTTTCAGATTTCAAGTCCAACTTCAGAGCCGCTCCCATCAGATCGGTGGACGTCTACAACGTCATGTGCAACGTGATGGGCATCGCCCCGCTGCCCAACAATGGGTCCTGGTCCCGGGTCATGTGCATGCTGAAGGGAAGCGCTGGAGCCGCCCGGCCCACCCAGCCCAGCCACTGTGCCCTGGCCCTGATTCTTCTCTTCCTGCTTGCATAACTGATTGTATTGCTTGTCCTCCCGCCACCCCCCGCCAAAAAAAACACCATCTGCAAAGTGGACCTCCAAAGCAGAATGATTTTCATTTTACATGTGAATAATAGCTTCATTAACACAATCAAGGCCATGCAAACTGTAAATATATTACTCTTGGATAACTCTATACATAAAAGTTCCTACTTGTTAAAAAAGATACAAACTTTGTTTTTCCAGAATGTAGGAAAAGCCTAGCTTTCCATTTGTTCCATTATATATCATTTTCTCCTTTCTTTTCACAACATTACTCAGGACGAACTCTCTGAGCAGGGGCCTGCTCCTGCAGCAACCAAACTTGGAGCGGATATTGCAGACAGAGGTGGGTCTGGGTCCCTCTCGGTCCCATCTTGCACAAAGCAGTTCCTCAGACCAGGCCCTTGTGTGTGCCCTGTCCACACCCAGGAGCCATCCTCAGGGTCTGTGGCCACAATCCTGTAATGTTCCTTTCATCCCAGCTAAAAGGGGGTCCACACAAAAGTGAAATCTACTATTTCTGACCCAGCTCGTGGAATTTTTTCATGTTATACTGAGTCCCAGAAAGGACATAACTTAGCATGGATCACCAATCAATCCAAAAATCAATACATCACTAAGGATTGGATAACTCATAGAACAAGGTGAAATACAGGAGTCCCCTCCCAAAGTCTGAGTGCACGAAAATTTCTCCCTTGCCTTGTGGAGCAAGAAAGCTTCTGACAGACACGGGCTTCTGTGAGACTGATCACACACAGTACACCATGGCATGAAACCTGGCACATAGCTGGCTCTGCATGATGGACTGACAGATGGCCTGCCTGCCTGCCTGCCTGCCCGCCCTGCCCGTCCACCTAGGCAAAGGCTTCCTCAGACACTGCCACTCTGTGGCTCCCAATACAGGGTGTAGATAAGAGTAATCCCTGACATGTCATCATGGGCTGGGACAGGGATGGCTCGCTGATGAGAACGTGGAGGTATCTGCAAGGATCTCAGTTGGTTGCTTGGAGGGTGATGCACTAAACCTCAGTCCTGGGCACAGGGCTTGCTCAACAGTGACAGAAAATGGTGCTGGGTGGAGAATGCAGCGGAATCCAACATAATGGAGCAGAATCCCAGACACTGACCAGCTAACTGGTCGTTTGATTAGGAAACAGTTTGGCCAAAATGTCACCTCCGAGACCTAAGTTCTTTCGATGCCCTTGAGAAGAGCCATGGAGCCTGAGTTGAAATAGTTTTAGCTTAGTCATCTGTGTTTGCTATAGTAGAACTTTTAACACAAGAGATAACTGCCTTTTTATATGATCAGTCGTTTATATCTATATACATACATGTGTATACATATACATGCATACACTATTATTGCATTAAAAATGAGTTTTGGCTGGGCATGGTGGCTCACACCTGTAATCCCAACACTGGGGGAGGCCAAAGAGGGACAATCCCTTGAGGCCAGGAGTTCCAGACTAGCTTGGGCAACACAGGGAGACTCCCATCTCTACAAAATATAAAAGATTTTTTAAAAATTAGCCAGGCATGGTGGCACATGCCTGTGGTCTCAACTACTTGGGAGGCTGAAGCAGGAGGATCACTTGAGTCCAGGACGTCAAGGCTGCAGTGAGCTGTGACTGCACCACTGCACTCCAGCCTGGGCAACAGAGCAAGACCCCATCCCCCCCACAAAAAAAAGTTTGCACTAAATGACGTACATCTGCAAGTGAGACTTTTTGTCAAGAGAAGGCAATATCTTAGATCTCCTCAGGACAAGGGAAGTCTTATATGGTGTGTTACCTTGAAAACTGAGTATCAACATTCACCCTGACTCAGGAAGGCTGGGGGCTGTCTCCATGCCATGAATCATGAGAGCAAAGGATCACTGCTTAAAAATACTGAATTTGCCTCCACAGAAGATTTCTAAGGATTTATGTAATGTGTTTTAAAAGTGCCAGCAAACCATCGGATCAACTGGAAAGAAGGCAACTCCTCAGCCTTTGTTATCTGGCTGAAAACAAATGAGTACTTTCAAAACATTGGCAGTAGTTGTTGAAAAAGACATCTATCGTTCAAAGTTTCTTTCTCCTTAAAGGATGGTGTTCCAATGAATTCAGTGGAGCCCACTTTCCTCCGTTGTGAAGAAAGAATCCCTAAGAGATATTCAGATGATTAAATTAATAGTGGATCATCAAATTCAAGAGAGGCATAAATGTAGACACAGTCTTACATTTTTGTCTTTCCTGAAGTCTTCTGCCATTTTCCTGCTTCACTCATCCTGAAAATCTGCAAGTTACATAATAAAACTTCAGATATTTGTCTGACAAAGTGTAATTACTCAACTGAATAAATGAATGAGAATAAGATACAAAAAAAAATCATGAATCCTGGTAAACAATAAAGAAAATTCAGACAGTGAGGGGGAAAAAAAGATTTTTGCTTAAAATAATGCAGACATTTTTGATGGCTTAATTATGTGGTGAAAATGTGTTCCCTTTCATTTTTGTTTTAAAATTACATTGTTCTCCTTAGAAAAAATCTACTTTCTCTAAATGTGTTTTTTTTCCATAGGAGTAAAATCTGCTAGGAATATGTATAGACACCTTTTTTCCTGGATTGCTTTTTGAATTCACTGGTGATTCCAGGACAAAGATAATTGGGTTGACCTACCGAGGACAAATGAAAAAAATGAGCCTCAGATTAAAGAGGCTTTAATTCAATTTTAGTAATTCAAATTTAATAATTTAATAATAATTCAATTTTAATAATAATGAGATGATATCTCATTGTGGTTTTGATCTGCATTTCTCTAATGATCAATGATGATGAACTTTTTTTCATATGTTTGTTGGCTGCATAAGTGTCTTCTTTTGAGAAGTGTCTGTTCATATGCTTTGCCCACTTTTTGATGGGCTTGTTTTTTCCTTGTAAATTTGTTTAAGTTCCTTGTAGATTTTGACATTAGACCTTTGACATATAGGTAGATTGCAGAAATTTTCTCCCATTCTGATACTATTCTGATGATAGTTTCTTTTTCTGTGCAGAAGCTCTTTGGTTTAATTAGATCCCATTTGTCAATTTTGGCTTTTGTTGTCATTGCTTTTGGTGTTTTAGTCATGAAGTCTTTGCCCATGCCTGTGTCCTAAATAGTATTGCCTAGGTTTTCTTCTAGGTTTTTTATAGTTTTGGGTTTTACATTTAAGTCTTTAATTCATCTCATTAATTTTTGTATAAGGTGTAAGGAAGGGGTCCAGTTTCAGTTTTTTTCCATATGGCTAGCCAGTTTTCCCAGTACCATTTGTTAAGTAGGGAATCTTTTCCCCATAGTATGTTTTTATCTGGTTTGTTGAAGATCAGATGGTTGTAGATGTGTGGTGTTGTTTCTGAGGTCTCTTTTCTGTTCCATTGGTGTATATATCTGTTTTGGTACCAGTACCATGCTGTTTTGGTTACTGTAGCCTTGTAGTATAGTTTGCAGTCAGATACCTCCAGCTTTGTTCTTTTTGCTTAGGATAGTCTTGGCTATATGGGCTCTTTTGAGCCATTATTAAAAAGTCAGGAAACAATAGATGCTGGCAAGGCTGTGGGGAAATAGGAATACTTTTACACTGTTAGTGGGAGTGTAAATTAGTTCAACCATTGTGGAAGGCAGTAGGGCAATTCCTAAAGGATCTAGAACCAGAAATACCATTTGACCCAGCAATCCCATTACTGGCTATATACCCAAAGGATTATAAATCATTCTACTATAAGGACACATGCACAAATATGTTTACTGTAGCACTATTTACAATATCAAAGACTTGGAACCAACCCAAATGCCCATCAATGATAGACTGGATAAAGAAAATGTGGCACATATACATCATGGAATACTATGCAGCCTTAAAAAAGAATGAGATCATGTCCTTTGCAGGGACATGGATGAAGCTAGAAGCCATCGTTCGCAGCAAACTAACACAAGAAAATCAAACACCACAAGTTTTCACTCATAAGTGGGAGTTGAACACATGGACACAGGGAGGGGAACATCACATACTGAAGCCTGTCAGGGGGTGGCAGGGAGGGAAGGGAGAGCATTAGGACAAATTCCTAATGCATGCAGGGATTAAAACCTAGATGATGGATTGATAGGTGGAGCAAACCACCATGGCACATGTATACTTATGTAACAAACCTGCACATTATGCACAGGTATCCCCAAACTTAAAGTAAAAATAATAATAATAAAAAGATGAGATGAGTGGCCACTTTCCCTGTCTGTATGCCTTATCTCCGGAATCCAATTCAATTAAGTTGTGAAGACCTAAGCATAAACTAGATCAGGCCCAGGGCATTCCTTTTAGCCTACAATAGTCCTGGATTACAAGGTCCTAGTTTTCCTTTTTTTTACTTTTAAAGGAACCTTGGGAGTCCACCTCAGATCTGAGTTCATCGTAGACAGTAGTTTGCAAACTTTCTGGGCTTTAAAGTCTCATCCGACCCACCTCCAGAGATGCAGGTTCAGTGGGGCTTAAGTGGTCCTGAGACAGTACTTTGAAGTCACGTGGACTTAAGGCTCAAGTTTGCTCTGAGAAGAAGTGGGTTCTGACTTGAACCTGTAGACCAGAGTCTCCTGAGAGCTTTTTCACAATCAGCGCATATCTCTAGGGGCCATGATGCTGACACCAGACACTAACCTCATTTGGGTCAAGTGTCCAACCCTCCTAAACCAAAGTAGATCTGCAGCCCCAGTGGTGGAGGGAGGACCCACAAAAGGCAGACCCGGCTTCTCCACACCACACTCCCTGTGGCTGTGAGATCCCCAACGGTGCTACGAGACACTCAGACATTGTTCAACACACACAGCTATGTTATGAATTTTCTAAGAAAGTGCTTTGCATTTATGTAAATAGCAAGAGATTTCCAAGTGTGATTGTGGGTTTTATCTTTGTAAGCAATTTGTGATAGACCAAAGTCAGCTACTGTAAATGACTTGCTAGAAAAAAGGAAGGAGGCAGCCTCAATCGACTGGTTATAAAACATTCAAAACTTGCTCTCAGGTGTGTGTTATGGAAAATGTACTTGTATGTTGCTCTGAAATCATAAAGTAGCACCTAGTACAGCACCTCAGATGTTTAATATGTGTCCCATAAATATGTGTTGAATAAAAAATGAATAAATGTCATTAAGGAGACTTGCTTAAACCTCAGATATCCTCTCTGCCTGTAGTTTCTCAAATTAAATGAATTTTCCACTTTTGGCTTGCTATGTTTTCTTATTACCCAACTAACAATATAATTATGCTTTATTTCATGGGTCTAAACATGTTCTATCCCAGGCTTATATGGAGGAAGGAAGGAAGGAAGGAAGGAAAGAAGGGAGGGAGGGAGAGGGGGAGGGAGGAACAGAAGGAAAGAGGAGGGAAGGAGGGAAGGAAGGTATTACATTTTAAATATACTATGCATATTAAGTTTTAAAAAATATATTGAGATTGAATCCACACACCACAAAATTCATCTATTTGAAGTGTACAATTCAACAGCTTTTAGTACATTCACAGAGTTGTGCAACTGTCACAAATTTTGGGACATTTGTATCACTCCAAAAAAAAATCCCAAGCCCGTGAGTACACTAGCAATCACTCCCATTTCCTCTCACTGCCACCCCAGGCAACCATGAAACTACTTTCTGGCTCTACAGATGTGCCTTCTCTGGACATTTCATAAAATAGAATCACACAATATGTTGTCCTTTGCGGATGGCTTCTTTCACTTAGCATAAGGGTTTCAAGGTTATAGCATGAGTCAGTATTTCATTCCTTTCATTTACAAAGAATATCCCATTGTATGGATAGACTTCATTTTATTTATTCATTCATCTATTGATGCATTAGTGCTTCTCACTTTTTAGATTTTCATCACGTGTTTCATTCATGAACACATTTTTGTGGACATCTTTTCATTTCTGTTGGGTATGCCACTAGGAGTGGAACTTCTGAGTCAAATTACTATTACTTTATGCTGAACTTTTGAGGAGCTACCAGACTGTTTTCCAAGTTGGCTGCCCCATTTTGCATTACCACAAACAGCATAGGGGAGTTCGAGTTTCTCTACATCCTTGCCAACATTTGGTATCATCTGTCTGTCTTAGCCATCCTGGTGAGTGTGAAGTGGTATTTCACGGTGGATTTGTTTGCGGTTCCCCAGTTGTGAGTCACGTTGAGCATCTTCTCGTGTGCTTAGTCTATCTTTGCTAGAGAAATGTCTATTCAAATCCTTTCCCTTTTTTTGTTTTGTTTGCTCTATTGGTAAATTTGTGTCGGCAGGGGTGGGGGGTTGTTGTGCAGCTCGTTTCATCACCTATGTATGAAGCCCAGTACCCACTAGTTGTTTTTCTTGATCCTCTCTCTCCTCCCACTCTCCACCCTCAGAAAGGCCCCAGGGTCCGTTTTTCCCCTCTTCATATCCATGTGTTCTCATCACTAAGCATCTACTTGTGAGAACATGCCGTATTTGGTTTTCTGTTCCTGCCTTAGTTTGCTAAGAGTAATAGCCTCCAGCTCCTTCCATGTTCCATGTCATGCAAAAGGCATGATCTCATTCTTTTTAATGGCTACATAGTATTCCATGGTGTATGTACCACATTTTCTTTATTCAGCTTCTCATTGATGGGCATTTAGATTGATTCCATATCTGTGCTATTGTGAATAGCGTTGCAATGAACATTCACATGTATGTGTCTTTACAGTAGAACAATTTATTTCACTCTGGTTATATACCCAGTAATGGGATTGCTGAGTCCAGTGGTAGTTCTGCTTTTAGCTCTTTGAACTTTGCCATGTTTTAACTGGATTATTTGTCGTTTGAGTTGTCAGCATTCTTTATACATTCTGGATACCAGTCCCTTATCAGATATATGGTTTGCAAATATTTTTCCCATTCTGTGAGCTTTCTTTTCACTTTCTTGATGGCATCCTTTGAAGCACAAAATGTTTAAACTTTTGATGACGTCTAACACTGGTATTCTCTTTTGTCAGTTGTGCTTTTTGTGTCATATCTAAGAAGGCTTTACCTAAGCCCAAATTATGAAGACTGACTCCTTTAATTTCTTCTAAGTGTTAAAGTTTGAACTCTTACATTTAGGCCTGTGATCCACTTTGAATTAATTTTTGTGGGAGACGTGAGGGAAGAACACAACTTCATTCTTTGTCGTGTAGATATCCAGTTGTTCCCACAATACTTGTTGCAAAGCATGTCTGCTTTTTAGAGAAATGTTTAAATTATTCTGTTGA
This sequence comes from Cacajao melanocephalus, assembly GCA_963573385.1. Lineage (NCBI taxonomy): Eukaryota > Metazoa > Chordata > Mammalia > Primates > Pitheciidae > Cacajao > Cacajao melanocephalus. The sequence goes on from CAUYLG010054161.1 coordinate 56,229, forward strand.
CCAAAACACTTACTTTGTTTAAAAAAATCCAAATTCCTTCAGAAATTTGATTTTTGTACTTCTGGTTACACAATACTGGGTATGTAACACTAAAATGAGTATCCCATAAATTCAAGGAGAAATATCTTCTATAGAAGGTGAACCCTAATGTTCTTGAAAACAGCTCTCATCCCCTGGAAGCACTGGGGAGGACCCTACCTTAGGATTCTGCACCATCTTCCAGCTGAGCCTGTGTTGAGGCCCCATTTCCACCACCATCCTTGGGCCAGCCTGAGTCCATCTCTATCCAGCTTCACCACCCAAGTTCACCCAGGCGCTCCCAGAGCCTTATAGCTTCACCCTAGAAGCCAGTAACAGCCCTGCAAGCCCCTTTTCCCCAGTACCCCAACTAGAAGTTCCACTTATCATTACGCAGTGACCTCCCGTTAGGCTTCCTTGAGATCTTAAGGTTCCGGCTCATTCTCCTCTCTTCCACCCAAGGGATTTTCCAACATGCAAGCCGGCCCATTCCTTGGTTCTAAACCCTTTAGTGACTGTCCATGGTCTTGATTTGACACTTTTAGCAAGGTTAACCAGGCCTGGCATGCACAGATCCGTCAGCCTGTTGAATGAGTGAATGACTATTCATTTTGCTTGCATTTTATTGCATTCCTCACCCTCAGCCGACTGTTATCCACCCCTCCACCCTACTCTACTTTCACTTTTTTTTTTTAAGATGGAGTCTTGCTCTGTCACCCAGGCTGGAGTGCAGTGGCACCATCTCGGCTCACTATAGATTCTGCTTCCCAGGTTCAAGCGATTCTCCTGCTTCAGCATCCCAAGTAGCTGGGATTACAGGTATGCGCCCCCAACCCGGCTAATTTTTGTAATTTTAGTAGAGATGAGGTTTCACCATGTTGGCCAGGCTGGTCTTGAACTCCTGACCTCAGGTGATCCGCCTGCACTGGCCTCCCAAAATGCTGGGATTACAGGCGTGAGCCACCACACCCAGCCCACTTCCACTTTTTAAAGTCCCTGCTTCAACATTTTAATCTACACTCTGACCTTCTTATTTAACCCCATTTCCCCTCAATTACTTCACTTTTGTTTCCCTTTAGCACTGGGCAATGTTATGGTTCACAATTGTCTTTATTTCTATTCCCTTACATTCATGTACATTTTATTTTGCATGAAGTTTTTTTGCAAGCTACATATGCAAATCCATTTTCCTTCTCTGTCTCATAGTTTCCTTGGAAGCAGAATGCTAGCTTGTTTTCTTTTTAGAATGTCGGGGTCTCAGGGATCCTAATAATTGACATCCCTGTACCCTAATTTCAAAACCCACTGAGGTAGACACAGGGTATGGCAGATGGAAAGTAAAATAGCCTCTTACTTACAACAAAGCTGATAGATTCTGGGGAATGTGGTTTATAATACCACCCCTGTGAATTGCACAGGCTTGCCCACCAAGGCCCTGCCCCTGTAAGACTCCAAGAACAGACGAGCAGGGAGCACCGTCCGCTGTGTAAGCACAGCTGGCCCTTCAGAGAGAAGCGGGATAGGGGCTCCTTCTCCTCAATAAGATAAATCACTTCTCCTCTTCTGGGGAGACAAGGGCGTGAAGAATGGAGAAAGGCCAGAGGTGGGACGGTAGCAAATGTCCCTGAAAATAAAGGAGTGCTAGAACCAGATTCCCCACCCACTGCCTGCTTCACATGGAGCCTCTTTGGCTCTGGGAGTACGACCTCCAGGCAATTTCCTGGCTGAGAGCCCTGGAGGGTGCAAGGCCCAGAAGCAGCTCCGTTGCTGTGAGACCTGCTGCTGAAGGATCCGGCAAAGGCAAGATCGAAAGCAGGCTGGACAGCGATGGGAAGCTGCTGGGTGTGGAAACTGATCACAGTTTATGGATGAACTACAGGCTTGCCCTGGAGAACTGCCATGTGGCCACAGTGCCGTCATGGTGATACATCCCAGGCTCTGCAAAGACAAGGGCTTTGCCTGGGCGTGTGGGCTAGCTGGGGGTCTGGATTTGATTGATCAAATTCAGTGCTTTGTTTCTGCATTGGCTGAGCAGCTCTGCTTCTCACACCAAAGTAATTCAAGGTTAGTAGAGTAAAACAACTTATTGAGGGCTTTCAGACACATCACATATATCTGCATTCTTCTGCGGCCTTTCGGTGAAAAGTTCACGTTGGCCGCTTGCAGTATTTTGCCCTGAATCCTGAACCTAAATGCACTGGATGCAGATTTCGTTAGTTCATTTTCATGTCTTAGAATTAAGGATCTAAAAAATAATATACAAAATGAATGTAAATCTCACATGCTGATATTAAATAATATGAAACTATTTTTGATTGCTTAAGGAAAATATCTAGTCTTTTTTTTTCACAGTTGCCTGATATGTATTAATGGAACCCTGCCCAGGAATGACTAAAGGCGGAAGTCTGTTCATTCCTTCAGTAGGAAAGACCAGCCTATGGTACATTAGGCGGCAGCCAGGATGACAGCTGCTCGTTTTGTGGAATACTGAACTCTACCTGCAGGTTATGACGTCTCATAATCCTCACATGAGGGCGGGTGGCGGCTGAGAAATGGGATAGGACGTTTTACTGTAACCATATATTAGCAAAGGTGCTTGTAACTTGTGTAGGAACCATGATCTTCAAGATCCTTCCTCCATTCTCATATATACACTGCAAATCACCAAGTAAAACACTACGGAGAGAGGTAGAGTCACTCCCAGTTATTCGAGGGGTTACACAACCACATTTGTGTCCATATTTCATGCTGCATCTTAGCCTCTGTCCTGCGTGGCTGCTGAGTACCCGAGCCAGGACGCAGCTTCTTTGCTTGCTGTCATTGTCTGGGACCCTTCAGCCTTAGCCTGGCCGGAGGAGCTGTCCCGAGATCCATTCATAGCTGTCGCTGTCCCAGCTCTGCCAAACAGAGGCCATTTGTCACACATTCTCAACACTGACAAAGGGGGGGGACGAGTTGTTGAGAATCCGAGGACTGAAGTCAGAGGCAGGAGGCCGGCAGTGAGGCACATGGAGAGTCAGGCCAGAAGCCCAAGGGGAAGATGGGTGCAATGGCAACCCAAGGCCACTGGGAAAGCCACGGAAGGAAGAAGCTGCCAACACACAGCTGTCCTGGGGCCGTTCCCTGAATGCAGAATGCCGGCTCCAGCGTTTTTCTTTCCTGTGCCACCCAGGGCACTCACTGGACCAGGATAAGCTCCATCACACTGGTGGTTCCAGCGGCCACCAGGACAGCTCCGAAGGACCCCTTCTGGCCTGACCCACTGTCAGAGCCCGCAGTGCCACTGCAAGCCATGGCTTGGAAGGAGGCATCCCACAGCTCCCTGTCACCTCCCCCACCTCAGACCTCCCATCCTTGCTGCTGTTTTGTTGCCTGGTGTGTTCACATTCAGGGCACTCCAAGCTGGGCTCCACAGTTTTACTGTAAGCCCTTGTCCATAAGGCATGATCCTATGAGATGACATTTCCCCAATCATGCTTCTTAGTTTATATCTTAACAAAAAGAAAAACGGTTTATTTTCCTTTCTCCTAAAGCTATGTTTTCATCATGTAATTGCCAGAAGAGTCCATTATGTTCTTCGCAAGTTTAAAACACAAACAATTGTGTCAGAGAGGTCTGGCTTACTCATCTCTCCACATCTCTCCATATCCAGATCCTGAAGCAGCATCGGCACACAGTAGGCCCTCAAACACTGGAGGAATGTGTGAACAGGGCATGCTGACTGCATAATAATTATTTGAAGTTCTGGAGCTGCCTCTGGAACAATCTGCCCCAAGTAGAAGGAGTTCCTCCAAAGAAACTTCAGACTTCTAGACACAGAAGAAGAGCACACACAGCATCCTTTGTTGGCTAAACTGTGTCCCCTCAAAAAGATACATTCACATCCTTACCCCTGCTAAGGTACCTGTGAATGTGAGCTTCTTTGGAAATAGGGTTTGTGTAGATGTCATCCAACTAAGATGAGGTCACAGTGGATTCAGGTGGGACCTCATCCAATGACTGGTGTCCTTATAAGGAGAGGGAAATGTGACTAAGAGACACAGCGAAGAAGGCAGGGAAGTGATAGACTGGAGACTGGGATGCTGCAGCTGCCAGAAGAGGAATGCCATGCTTGCCAGCAACCTCCAGACGCTAGGAAGGGACAAGGAGGGAGTCTCCAGTCAAGCCTTCGGAAGACTCGTGACCCTGTGACACCTTGACTTCTGTGGCTTAAAGCTACCAGCTTGTGGTAGTTTTCTATCTCAGCCACAGGAAACTCACACACCCTTCCAATTGTTTAGGAGTCAATCCAGCTCATCAAAGATTTTTTTGAGTCAGGGTCTCACTGAGTCGCCTTGTCCCCTCCTAGCTTCTAGTGGTTGCTGGCAAGCCATGGCTGCCATAACAAACTGCCACAAACTACCACTTTCCCAGAGGCTGGAGTGCAAGAGTGTGATCACAGCTCACTGCAGCCTCCAGCTCCTGGGTTCAAGCCATCCTCCCACTTCAACCTCCGAAGTAGCTGGAACTATAGGTGTACCACCACGCCCAACTAATTTTGAAATTTCTTGTAAAGATGGAGTCTCACTATGTTTCCCAGGATGATCTTGAACTCCTGGCCTCAAAGGATCCTCCCACCTTAGCTTCCCAAAGTGCTGGGATTACCGGCATGAGCCCACTGTGCCCAGCCTCATCAAAAAAATCTATGGAACTCCTCCATCACACCAGGTACTGTGCTGTATTCTGGGGATACATAGAAGAGAAAAATATGCTTACTCTCCTCACAGAACTTACACTACAATCATTGCATTCTTCCATTTTCTTTTTGTTTTTTTTTATTTTTTGAGATGGAGTTTTGCTCCTTACCTAGGCTAGAGGGCAGTAGCGTGGTCTCGGCTCACTGCAACCTCCGCCTCCCGAGTTTAAGCGATTCTCTTGTCTCAGCCTCCCAAGTAGCTGAGATTACAGGCGCCCACCACCAAGCCTAGCGAATTTTTGTAATTTTAGTAGAAATGGGGTTTCACCATCTCTACTAAAAGCCAGGCTGGTCTCAAACTCCTGACCTCGGGGGATCCACCTGCCTCAGTCTCACTATGTACTGGGGTTACAGGGGTGAGCCACCATACAAGGCCACATTCTTTCATTTTTGAGCAAACTGAATTTTCATTTATATGGGACAACGTTCCGGTTGCAACAGGAAATGCATAGAGAGCATTTCAGGGAAAATAGGAGTCATGCAGTGAAAGAAGGCACCTGCTTTCACGCAGAGGAGCTGGTGGCAAGAAGCTCCTGCCAGCCTCCTCCCCGCTGCCTCCTTCAGGACCTCACTCTTGGCTATTAGATGTACCACTGCAGTCAGCTCTTTGCCTAGCCTGTAGAATTGTCTCTCAGCAACAGCAGGCTGCGGACCTGCTTCAAGGCCACGCTTGTGTCTCTCATTCCTAGAGATTTAAATTCCAAATTCTGCCTCCGACTTATTTCTGGGGCTTGGCTTCCCCTACATCTCTCCATGCTCCCTGACAAGCTTCACAGATGAGCCCCTGGCTGTGCCATCCTCAACTCTCTGGCGCTGGCCTCGTGTCCAGATGCCCTGGCCGCTCTGTGAAGCACACATTTATCCTTCAGCTCTTAGAGGCTCTGTCACGCTCATGCACGTTCAGGTTCTTGTCATCATCTTGCTTATTACGAAACAACTGACACTATATGGTAATGATTTGTTTTCAAGTTTTCTCTAACTAGTCCATAAACAAAACAGAAGCTGGGATAGTGTCTTTTCATTTGTGGCGGGGGGAGGGGGGGTCTCCTTCAACACCCAACAAAGTCTGCCACAAGATAGTTGATGATTATCTGTTGAATAAATGAATGAATGACTGAATGAGTAAATAAAGAAGAAAAGCTTAGGATGTTCTGGTCAGAAGATCACCTGTCTGAACAGCACTCCTCGGAGTAGGGATGGGTCGGAGAAGTTGGATGCAGAAAACGTTTTGCAGAGAGTAGCCGCATTGGAGAAGTGACTGGCTGTGTGACATGAAATCCAGAGGGCGGGAGTTTCTTTCTCACATTTCCATAGCCTCCCTCTTCAGCCGTATACTATGGGGAGTGGAGCTATGGGGAGAAAGAAGAAAAGATAAATTAGTTCTGTCTTCACCACACTTAATTCAGCTTTTCAACAAATCTCTGGTACACACTTGTACTGTCATTTTTCCTACGCCTTAGAAGAGGCAACAGAAAGGAACTGAGTCCTGAGCACCCAGACTTGTCATATGGAGGAGGAAGAGTCCCACCCAGCATGTCCTTTCTTCCCACACCTTCAGAGTCGGATTTGCCTTCCATTACCTTTCAGCAGCATCAGGAAGTGGGAATAGCCTTGTTTCCACCTTTCCCTTCTCCCCTGACGTTCTGCTTGTTGGAATGCCTGGCCCAGGGTAACGTCAGCAGACACATGAGGAGCTGAGCCTCCACCCTGTCTTTGAAGGAGGGGGTGTTCCACAGACGTGGAAGAGTGGTAAAAAGGACAGGGGTGCAGCTCCATGAGAAAAGGAAACGAGGAGGCCGCCTCCTTGCGACGACGAGGAGGTACCCTGTATCATGAGGGGATGTAGGCTCCCTCCTGCATCAGAAGAGAGGCTCCAGCAAGTGCCCTCGCCCTCTTCTGCCACGCGAGGACTCACGGAAGGCGCCATCTGTGAGCAACAGGCTCTCCACAGACACTGAGTCTGCTGATGCCTCTGTCTTCAACTTCCCAGCCTCTGGACCTGTGAGCAACACAGTCTCTTATTTGTCAATTACCCAGGCTGAGGTGTTCTGCCGTGGCAGCACAAATGGACCTCATGAGACAGTAAGTCAAAACGGGGGGCTTGCTTTGTGAACAGCTTCGGACATACTCTCGGCATATCCCCCACCGAGCTGTCCCCGAGGCTATTTTCACATGACCCCAAAGCTCCCATCAGATAGCCGCTATACACTCCTAAGGAAGACTTCTGTCTCTCTCTGGGTAGTCATAATGAATTAAAACTTTTGAACTAGAGTCACTAGTTCTCAGAACTGGCTGACCAAAATTACCCAAGGATATTATCTGTTAAGGATTGATGTCCAGGCTCCGCCCAGCAGATTCTGAAAAAAATTCCCAGGTGATTATAATGTTCAACCAGGAATGAAAAAAATGAAAACAGGAAAAAATTTAATAAAAGAAGAAAAATATTAGTAGATATTAGGCCCTTTTAAGAATCCAAAGGGAGCATTTATGCTTTACATAATTTTCATATTAGAATTTGAACAGATTAGGAAATTAATTGTGTTCTGCTATGTTGCATAAACACATCTAGTGCAGGATGCTGCATATTCTTTAGTACTTTTAATACCAGTGTAACAAAAGCATGGCTAGAAAATGACTTCTGCTTTGAAACAAATCACACTGAAGATGGAAACACTCCTTAGGGTGAATCACAACTTACTTAGAGCCATCCTGCGGACTATTTGCAACTAGTCCTGATCAGAAATATCTACTGGCAAAATGAAACCATTCATTGGTGTAGCCAGAACAAAATATCTGGGAGAGTGTAGTTGGAGAGGCAGAAGGCCGTCTTCTGAGCCACAAGATATAAAATTTTGTGGCTGATGAGATTTTATTTGTCTTTGGGGGAAACTGTCTCTCCTATTTTCTTCATCGGCTTGACCTAAGAAAATTCAATCTAGCAATCAAATTAACACTGATCATAGTAAATCCAGCAGGGACCAGACAACTTAATGTTGAGAGACTATTTAGAGTCCATCAAAGGTACTAAGCAAATCCTTAATCGAGGGCTTTTATGTCATGCTGGGTCAGACCCCTTACTTTGTAGGGAAAGGCCATGGTGAGAGCAGCTCTCAGAGCCACTCAGCATCAATAACACATAACAGAGCTGCCACTGCTGGGATTCTCAAAGACTGGGAAGGGCCAGCAGGGCCACAGGACAGTAAGTGTCAGGGTTAATGAGGCCCTTCTCTGAATCACTTCTAGAGGTTCTGGAGCTCTTTCACGTAGGCATGCCCCCAGTGGTGGACAGAGGTATTGTCTAGTTTCTCCCCTGTAAATGCAGAATGTCCTTATCCCAGCAAAAGGCAGCCATCCAAGTCAAGTACGGTAATAAAATGTTATTTATCAGAACTTTGGATGCCGGTATGGGTGGTAAGATAAAGATAAAACTTCTAAAGCTTAAGAAACAATGACAGCAACAACAAAAGGAAGTGTCAAAGTTCTGAACTTATGTGTGCCAAAAATTAAGCAATTTTAAGTTGAATTGATTCTCAAACAACACAAGAACAAAGTGGAAAAAATTATAGTAAATATAATAAATGGTGAATTTTCTTAATCTTTTCTTTTCTCTCCTCCTCCTCCTCCTCCTCATTCTCCTCCTCCTCCTTCTTGTTTGTTTGTTTTTGAGACAGGGTCTTGCTCTGTCATTCAGGCTGGAATGCAATGGTGCAATCATAGCTCATTAGAGCCTCGACCTCCTAGGTAGCTGGAACTACAGACTCACGCCAGCCCACCCAGCTAATTTTTGTATTTTTTATAGAAACAGGGTTTTACCACACTGCCCAGGCTGTTCTCCAGCTCCTGGGCTTGAGCAATCTGCCTGCCTCAACCTCCTAAAGTGCTGGGACTACAGGCATGAGTCACCATGCTCAATCTCCTTAATCTTTAAAAAACTCATATGAAGCAAAAAGAAAATCATTAATACCTCAGTAAATAAATGAGTAAAGGACATAGATTACTATATGCAAATAGTTTATATACATGTTTAAAATCACATAACTTCAAGACTAATCAAAATTGTAAATAAGATGCTAATTTTGCCTATGAAATTGGCAGAGGTTTTTTCAAGTTGTGGCATGGAGATGTCAGGAGTGTTTCCCTGAGGGAATTCCATCCATCTGGAAGGACACATCAGAGGGGATACATGACCTCAACAATGTTAAATTAATGTAGCCTTTCTGATAACAATTCGGCACCTCATATAAGAACCTTGAAAAGTACATAACCTTGTATTCAGCATGGCTTTTAAAATATTTGTTTTTCTAAATTATTAACAAAGAAATAGTGCATGTACATGTTTTAGAAATCAGGCCAGGTGCAGAGGCTCATGCCTGTAATCCCAGCACTTTGGGAGGCTGAGGCACATGGATCCTTTGAGGTCAGGAGTTCGAGCCCAGACTGACCAACATGGTGACACTTCATCTCTACTAAAAATACACACACAAAAATTAGCCAGGCATGGTGGTGCATGCCTGTAATCTCAACAACTTGGGAGGCTGAGGCAGGAGAATTGTTTGAACCTGAGAGATGGAGGTTGCAGTGAGCCAAGATCACACTACTACACTCCGGCCTGGGTGACAAGTGAGACCCTGTCTCAAAAAAAAAAGAAAAGAAAAAAATCAAATAGCATGAGGGGAATTGTAATTAAAAAAAAAACAACAGTAATTCCATGTTCCATTTTTTTAAGTCCTCTGGGCTTGATCTTTTAGCAGCTTTTGTTTTTCTTCTGTTATATATCTCTATGTTTTGTCCATAATCAATATACTTATTTCTTACATTTTTAGACAGTATCTATTGACTTCCTAGTGTCCACTGCACTCACTTTTCCTCTCACTGTGATTATTTCACAAGTTGCAGAGTGATAACCAGTGTTTCAAATAATTATGATTATGTCAACATTGTTCACTTTGCTATGATTATTTCCTTTCTCAAGACCATGTGTTTTTCCTGGGTTAGCAACTGTCCTGTTCTGTTTACTCGTGTAGTTTTCTATATATTGATCTTTAGTTATTTCAAGTGCTCTTTCACATGTGTCATACATGAACACATGCAGTTATTTCTGTAATAACATGAGATATGTTTTACTGAAAAACTTCACCTTCTGTAAAGCTGTGTACAAAAAGTCATAGGGTTTATGGAAAAAAAAATGAGGTTAAAATAGGTCTCTCAAAACCTGTGCAATTTTATAATCAAAGCATTGACAAAAATGACAACTGGCATCTTTAGAGATCCCCTGGAGAATGTGTGTGGATAGCTCAGTATGACTGTGACGGGCTTTAAGGATATGGAAAAGAAATGGTGGCTTATGGGTGGACACAGAGATGTGGAAATGGAGTTCTGTGCACCAGAGGAAGAGCAACCTGCTATAAACCAAGAGCTGCTCAAGGTTGGGGATGTTCCTGATTGAGAGGGAGCCTGAGGCTCATTATGCTCAGTTTAAGTTAAAAATAATAATAATAAAGTTGAAAGAGATTCTGGGAAGGTAATAATGGCAGCAGAGACTGCTCTTTTTTAAAAAAAATCTCCCTGAATTCCCACATTAAAAATATCGAACAACAAAATCAACAACACAGACATTTATAACAAACCTGAGTGACAACGTATCCCCAAGAACCCCAATAAACAAGTAGATGGGGTCAAGTTACCAATAGCTATAAGGCCTGCATCATGTCAGTGTCTGTGAGGGAGGAAGGAGTTGAAAGCATTCATGTGGATTGCACCCCCATGACCCAAACACCTCCCACTAGGCCCCACATCCCAACACTGCTACACTGGGGACCAAATTTCAATGTAAGTTTTCATGGGGACAAACTCAAATCACAGCAAAGGTCAAATACAAAAGCTTTATCCACAACAGAGATATCTTGAGGTTCCTCCAGGGTGGAGGAAGAAATAGCCTCATCTCTGGCTTGGTTACCCTTCCAAAACAGGGAATTATTGATGTGGACCTCAAAAGTCGAGACCGGTCTTAGAAGTCAAGCTGAGTCATCATCTCTGCTTATGACTGATATTGCTGGGCATGTGCATCCACCAGAAGCACCATGTCTACCCATGTCCATTAAGAGGTCCTCTTCAGTGGTCTTCAAGTACACAGGATTGTCAAAGATCATGCCTTTCATGTTCCTGTGCTCCCAATTCTGCCACTCAAGTATCCACCTACTGCTGTCATTGCTTAGAGCAAAAGGGGAAGGGTGACCAAGGCAGGAGAAGGCCCTTCTGGAGGAACACTGACTTCTGATACCAGAGTGATCACAGTAATCCTTTGATACTCTCTGCCATTTTCCTTTAGATTGTGCCCACTGGAACAGGAACAGGTATATTTGGGAGAGTAATCATTAATTTGTGGTGCTAGAAGGTGTGGGTATTCAAATTCTCTATTCTCTATGTCTTCTTCACGCACATTTTTATCTGAGAGCTTCACACCAATTTTTACAAGTTCATGAAAGACAGTACAGTCTTGGGCATCATTAAGGTTGTTAACTAGAGTGGACAGCTCCAATCCAGTGAATTTACTGGCACCATAGCCTGCTTTATTTTCTCCATCTATCTAGATGATCCTCAAATATTGTTAGTGCAAGAAAATGAGCTAGGAACTCAATAAAGCAAGAAAACTTCCCTGAAATTAAAAAGAAAAAAACTGAGACTATACACTGAAAGAACACGTCACATACCTGTGAATATCAACCAGAACAACAAACACCAAAACCAAACTAGACTGGAATTTAAGACAAGGAAAAAGCTTTTTGGACATCTAAGCAAAAACAGGAAGCAATTTATAATGACAACTCTTTTCAAACACAATACCTTATGGCAGAAGAAAATGGACTAACATGTTTGAGATACTAATAGAAAGAAAATGTGAGCCAAGAATTGTATGTCCAGCAAAATAGATTTTCTCAAGAATAAAAAGTACAAACTGTTATCAACATGAAAGAATTTAGAAAATACTGTCCTCACAGATCCTTTCTGAAGAATCTACTGGAGAACAAGATTCATACAATAAAAACGACCAGAGAAACACTGATATAAGTTCTAGTAATGAACAATAAACACATGGTTAATACAGAACAGGGGTGAGCATACATCATACAGTGATTGTGTCTTGACAGTGTAGACATAGTACAACTGTTTTAAAATGGGGGGATAAATGGGGAGAGAATATACAGTAAAAACACTGTTTTCAGTAATCACATTGGTGGTGGGAGTATTTGTACTGTTATTCGGAGATGATTGTATACATAATTAATATAGAATAAAGCATATGAATTAATATGGAATATTCTAATTATATTGATATGGTTTGGTTGTGTCCTCACCCAAATTTCATCTTGAATTGTAGCTCCCATAATTCCATGTGTTGTGGGAGGGACCCAGTCAAAGATAATTGAATGATGGGGGCAGTTTCCCCCATACTGTTCTCATGTGCATGAAATCTGATGGTTTTATAAGGAGAAACCCCCTTCATTTGGGTCTCAGTTCTCTACTGTCTGCTGCCATGTAGGACATGCCTTTTGTCTTCTGCCATGATTGTGAGGCCTCCCCAGCCACATGGAACTGTGGGTCCATTAAACTTCTTATTCTTTATAAATTACCCAGTCTCAGGTATGTCTTTATCAGCAGTGTGAGAATGTGCTAATACATATATCATCCCTGTGTCACTGAGAACCAGGATTCTCAGTGTGAAAGAAAGGAGATGCAGATGTAAAATATAAGTGGTTAAGTGAAAAAGTAAAAGAATACCAGTGAAAACTCATGAAGATTTTTTGAAGTAGGAATACCAGTAAAAACTCATGGAGATTTTATATTTAAATATATATTTTCTAGCTGTCTTCACCAAAAAGATCTAGAAACAATTACATATCCATTGACATTCTAAGACTCCAGTTTGTAGCTTTATAAATATCACTTTCCACTAAATGAACCAAGGCTTCTAGAAGAAAAGGCTGGTTTTTGGTTGTATCGGTCACGTCGCATATGTTTTTTAAAAAGCAAGGAAGAACTGAAAGAAAACACCAAAATAGTAGCGGTTATCTCTGGGAATGGTAGGATTGTAGATAAAGTTTTAATTTTAGTCTTTATACTTTCTGTATTTTACAAATTTCTATAATGAACATATGATCGAAATGAACCTATAATTGAAAAAGAAGAGCTTTAAAACAAAAAGAGGATGACATCGTATTATGAAAACACACATATAAAAACACATGCATTAAAGTATATGTTTTGTAAGAGGATCACCAAGCAGCCAAACACAGCAATTCAAACATTGTTTAAAGGAATCCTTCTCTGGGGTAGCTCTGTACCCACTCCTCTCTCGACAGAAAGAGTCCTCAAGTCTACAGGCAGAAATCGCTTTGGACTACATTAAGAAAGATAGCCAGCATCCCCGTGTGGGCCTCAAAGCCCTCCCTGTGCCTCCTCCAGCCCTGAGTGAGGAAAGCTCTGTCAGCCCTGCTGGGAAGCTTGGAGGGCAAGACCGCCACGCTTTCATTTCAAATGCTCATCACTGGGCTGCAGGAACTTGGGAGCTATAGATAACTTCTTTCCAGGAGACAGTAGTATCCTGTTAGTCTGTTCTCACATTGAAGTATCCTGTTAGTCTGTTCTCACATTGCTATAAAGAAGTACCTGAGACTAGGTAATTGATAAAGAAAAGAGGTTGCAGGCTACACGGGAAGCATGATGCTGGCATTCGCTTGGCCTCAGAGGAGGCCTCAGAAAATCTTTAGCATGGCAGGAGGTGAGGGGAGAGTACACACATTACACAGCCAGAGCAGGAGCAAGAGAGAGAGCGAGGGGGTGCCACGCACTTTTTTTTATACTTTAAGTTCTGGGGTACATGCGCAGAACATGCAGGTTTGTTACATAGGTATACATGTGCCATGGTGGTTTGCTGCATCCATTCCCCCGTCATCCACATTAGGTATTTCTCCTAATGTTATCCCTCCCCAATCCCCCCACCCCTGCTATCCCTCCCCTAACCCCCCTAACCCCCCGACAGGCCCCAGTGTGTGACGTTCCCCTCCCTGTGTCCATGTGTTCTCATTGTTCAACACCCACTTATGAGTGAGAACATGTGGTGTTTGGCTTTCTGTTCTTGTGCGGGTTTGCTGAGAATGATGGTTTCCAGCTTCATCCATATCCCTACAAAAAGCAGGAACTCATCCTTTTTTATGGCTGCATAGTATGCCACACACTTTTCGACAACCAGATCTCACAAGAACACACTCACTGTCCTGAGGATAGTGCTAAGGTGGATGGTGCTAACCCATTCATGAGAAACTCATCCCCATGACCCAATTGCCTCTCACCAGGCCCCACGTCCAAAACTGGATATTACAATTCAACATGAGATTTGGGCAGGGACCCAGATCCAAACCATAGCAAGTATGAAATGGAACAGCACACCTCCTGCCTCAAGTCTTCCAACATATCCTGGAAACAACCATCTCGTCACCTGATGCTGACGTACACAGCATCTTCAGTAAAATGTTTTTATCAGAAGTTCTTCCCCATGGGTTTCAGTGACCACAAGAGTTTAGTGGTCAGGGAAGGGCAAACACGGGCGTGGCTGCCGAAAGGAAAAGTGATTTAATCACTTACTTTGGCCCCAAAGTGTCTTCACAAGTCAATGATCTGATGCCTCAGTTTCCCTCCTGCAAAATGAAGGAAATCTCAGTTGTTATTTATTTTAAAGGAGTGCAATGAAGATTAATGAGAAGATGTTTATAAATAGCCTAAAAGCCCCCGAGAGAAAAGTGGCTGAGCTTCAGCTGTTGCACCAAACAGAACTATCCTGGCACACACAGAGATAGAGGGAAGACGCTCAAAAGGAGAGTTCGAGCCTTAAAAATACACCGCAGAGCAGTTTCTCAGTTGTTGGGTGTTACATAGGTCTCTGCATGCGGCTGTCTGCGAGCAAGGTGATTATAAAATATGGGACAAAACTGAGCAGTGGCCTTGTCAAGGGGAGAATGGGGGCTGTCGCTGGAGGCTGAACAAAGACTGAGTGAGAATGAACCCAAAGTTCTTAGCAAACCATCCTCAGTGGCGGGTCTACGGTCGTCTTCTCAAACTCTGATGTGTATTAGATCACCTGGTGATGTTGACAAAAGGCGTATTTCTAGGCCTCACCTCCAGAAATTATCATCAGTCGATCTGGAGTTGTGCCCAGGAATCTGCATTTTAATCAGCGAATTCTTACTCTGACCACACTTTGGGAATCCGTAGTCTAAACTTTCCGGTTGAAGGTTTGTCGTGAACTAATGGTCATATCATTTTCTGAAGGCAGAGAAGAGCTGGGACTACCGGAATTCTAACTCTAGCTCTAAATTTTGGTCCAGAATGGGATAATGGAGAGAAAATAACAGAGGGCAGGGAACGAACAATTTTGTGAGGCAAACTGTCCTGTGGCTACAGAGTCACTCACATACCCACGGCGACAAAAGGCAACCAACTGAGGCTACGTAGTTAGTTGGAATAAATAAACCTTGTGGATCCATGCTGTGTCACACAGTAGGCACTATCCATATGTGGCTATTGAGCATTTACAATGTGGCTAGTCAGAATTGAGATTTAATGTGTATATAAAATACACCTCAGATTTCAAGGACTTCGTGTATATATATATATATACACACACACACACACATACATATATAGATCAAATATTTCATGTCTTATTTCATTCATGTTGAAATGATAATGTTTTGGACCTACTGTGTTACATACAATATATTAAAATTAATTTCACTTGTTTCCTGATCCTTTTCTAAATGTCGCTACTAGAAAACCAAAAATTACTTATGTGGCTCTCATTATATTTCTATTAGACAGTACTGTTCCAGATCAGGATACCGTCTGGGTCCTAACCGCTAGAATGCCTTGATCTTGCAGTGTGCTCCTTCTGGATTATACTGGAGTGCCAAGAGCCCCTTCTACACGGCTGTCATAGCAGGTAACTTAAAGGTAACGACCCCGCAAGAAAGACGAAGAGCAGACAGCCCTGGCGCAGCTCATTCATTCGTCCAGGAAGCCTGCCAAATATAAACACCCCTGCAATACAGAAAAGGAGTCAAAGGACATGAATTGATGAATAACTGAAAAGATAATAAAAGCCCAGCAATGCCCAAAGTGTGCTGTATAGGAGCCTCTAGCTCCCAGTGTCCTTCTCTTACCTACGTCCAGTGGGGAAGGGCAGGATGGGGATGGAGACAGACTGAAGGGATTCATACCCCTTGCTCTAGAGGAGTAAGAACAAATTTGGGACATTTCATTTTCCCCTGAGGTAGACCTTGCACCTGGCACAAACCCACCCAGCGTTACCTGCAGTGACTTGAGAAGTACTTTTGGAAAGTAGTTCTTTAATTTAAAATAAGCCATTACATTATTATTCAGATTTTTTCTTCATCACTGGCCCCCAAATGCCAGTAAAGATACAATTAAAGCACGACAGAACAAGCAGAGATAAATTCGTAGCTTATTTCGGAGCATGGCAAATTTTACACCTAGAGAAAAGTGTAAGAAAAAAGGATTCTCACCTTGTTAACTAAACTAGAACAGATGATTCAGATGTGTTCTGACTTCCTGGCTGCTGTGGGAGCTGCAGTACCCTAAAATTCTACGAAGACTCTGACCTCACACAACCTCTATCTCTCTGGTGTGCTCATTTGATCTCCTCTCTTGTACCTTCTGCTCCGAGGTCCCAGACACTGGTGCCATGGCATCGACAAGCTCTCCACTTGAATCTCAGGATGCCAGGACATCCACACCCCTAAGTCTTGAGTCAGTCAGTGGCCATAGCAGCTTTCCTCAGTGACCCAAATTGTAGCATCATTACTCACAGGCAAGAGCTGCGATCTACATTGGAAAACTCAGCTTTCCAAAACGAAAGCTCATAGCATCTTGTCACACCCTTGCTTCAGGTATGACCTCATTCACCCAACAGAAGGAGCTGGATGAGACTAGAAATTATATTCAATTATGAAGACGGAAGTTGTACTTTCTCTTGCCCAAAAGCTACCTCATGGGACAGTGTCCGGGAGGCTTCACGGCATTTTAGTCTACTCATACTGAGTTATACTAAATTGCACGTGGCAATTTAGTTTAAGCAAAAGTGTACAAGAGAAGTCACAGACATGCTTGTAGCCACACGCTCTGTGTGGCAATGAGTTACTCCTCAGCCATACAGAGGCCAAACAGTCTCCCAATTCCACCATTTTTGTTCTGCTTATTGTGGATTTTCTGACAGGAAATAGAAATTTGGTTGATAATTACCAGGCGTGCAGATAAGGTTTCCTCATTAAAGTCTCATAAAACCATGAAAATAAATCATTCCAAGTGAAGAGGGAAAGAAAATCTTCTGTTTAGACTTTTCTGTGACCATATAAGCCAATTATTTTTTTCTCTTGCAGCCCAAAGACTTTATTTTCAGCTAGCATGCAGGCTGATCGTCAGAGGAAAGAATTTAGAGACCTCACAGAACTTTTCTGATTTTGAGTTAATGGTTTGGTATGTCAAGGACATGCCAAGCCTGGCAGAATAAATTATGAAACTGCAGCTGAGGAAACACAGCAGAGGAAGCCCGTGTAATACATGTCTGCAGATATGATACAGACATAAATAAATACTACAATTTTGAGAAAATTGAAGGGGTCCATTTGGCCTGTCCTGGAGGTCAAAGCTGTTCAGAAATCACATAAATGGTGATAATCCCAAATAAGACTCAGCTGAAAACTAGAACACGCTACCTTTCCCACTCCCCATCTGGTGGAGTTTCTTCCTCTTCTGAACCTCAATTCCAGGCACTGGGGACCCTTACACAACTCAGCTTCTTCCAGGGATTCCTCTCTAAGCATTTCCCAACTCAGCTACAAGCTCGGGAGCTTTCCAATTTTTCTGCCATAATTTGTCTGGTCCCAAGTCTTAGCTTTCCTTCATTCTGGGAAAAGGTGTTACTGATTGATATACCTTCACAATAGCCTTCAATGTTTCACCTAAGGTTCCTGAGAAGTATGTGACTCTTGGTATGTTAAGATTTTTTCCAAAGGAGCTGATGCCTGGAGCTCACATCCTCATTAGACTGCCCTTGCAAAAGCAAGGAAAGAAACACACTCCAAAGTAATTTAATTTCAGACTACAATGAATACAGATTACTTACCAGCCACGTTGTTAAAATGAAGATTCTCAGAGCAGATTACCAGGAGGCAAGGTGACCAACTCCAGGGTTTCCTGGGACTGAGGTTCCGGAGAGGTGAGCTTTTTGGTGCTAAAGCCAGGCAAACTTGGACAAATTAATCACTGGTGGACCAGAGACATTCACAGAAACTCAAGACAAATGTTCATTTCACACTTTCCTAAGAGGCTGAACTATGTTGTAAGCAGTGACCGCAAAGTACCCAAACACAAGGAGGTGTGATTTGTCCGTCATTTCCTTGACTTCGGTGACAAGTAGAAAACTAGGCATGCAGGTCAAGATGCAAGGCTTCGTCTGCTCCAAATGTCTCTGTGACTGCAGGTTGTATCACTCCACCAAAAGGAATTGGCCAGTTTTAAACCCTCATTCTTAAAGATGGTTGAGGCTGGGCGCAGTGGCTCACGCCTGTATTCCCAGCACTTTGGGAGACTGAGGTGGACAGATTACCTGAGGTCAGGAGTTGGAAACCAGCCTGGCCAACATGATGAAACCCTGTCTTTACCAAAAATACTAAAATTAGCCGGGCATGGTGGGGCATGTCTGTAATCCCAGCCACTCAGAAGGCTGAGGCAGGAGAATCTCTTGAACCCAGGAGATGCAGGTTGCAGCGAGCCAAGATCATGCCACTCTACTGCAGCCTGGGCAACAGAGCGAACCCGTCTCAAAAAAAGAAAGAAAGAAAGAAAAAAGATGGTTGAGAAAATGGCTATGACAGCCCTCGGCAGACCAGATGCCCTGTCCAAGGTGCTCATACCATGATGACCAGGGAGGATGATGAGCCACTGGGACGTTGCTTTGTCTTCTACTGAAAACACCCATTTCCTCTTTTCCACCTTTCTAAGTGTGCTGACTAGTCAATGGCTTTTGTGTGCTGCTCGTCGCTTATCAGCTGTGCTTTCAAAGGAGCCTAGAACAGCCTCCCTTAGACCCAAACTGCCTGGCCCTGCGGGCAGACACACCCCCCTCCCAACTGCTCTGCCCCTCCTGCCTTTCCTCCTCATGCTCCGTGCTGTAACCGTCAGGGTGGGCATGGCTGGATACAGGAAAGGCGGCACTCCGGAGTCCAAAATCAGGTGCCTGCCTCCCTCTTGCAACCTGGCACCTCTTCCAGTTGCTGAGACCTGAGCTTTTGAAGCTTGTAGCCCAGAAAGTTATTTTCCATATAGTCGTGGGAAGTCCCCACCTAACCCAGGTGACTGTATTCACTTCCTTCTCTATCTTATTTGCTAAGGTGGTGTGCCTATTTCCCACCTCTTTTCAGAAATTCCATTAATGGCACAGTGCCAGCTTCAAGGAGTTTCCACTGCAGAGCTCTGGAAGTGACCAACGCGCTGAAGGGGCCGCGGGCTTCATCTGGCTCCCATCTGAATCTGTGTCTTGGTCTTCTTCATCTCTAGCTGACAACATCCAGGCAAAAGTTCATGCCTAAATCCAAGTGTCAAGAACCCAGAGATAGTCCCTGGTTCATCTGAACCTTCACGGAAGCAACAATTTTGGAGCTGCAACCTTCAAGGCTCCCACCGTCTGCCATGTATTAAACAGATTTGTTAAAGGTTGTGAATGACACCGCAGAGGAGCAATCCATGCTCGTCACCATCCAGATGACTTGTCCTTGCAGAATGCCAAGCCTCTTGTTGGAAATGTTTGTTGAATTAACACAGGAAAATGTGATCCTGCTACCTCCTCCTGCATTCGTGCTCTTGTTCCTGTTAGCTGTGATGACATGACTGACAAAACCTGGAGGAGTGCAGCCAGGCGTGGTGGCTCACACCTGCAATCTCATCACTTTGGGAGGCCAAGGTGGGAGGACTGCTTGGGCCCAAGAGTTGGAGACCAGTCTGGGCAACCTATGGAGACTCTGTCACTACAAAAAAAAATTGTTTTAAGTTTTAAATGAAAAAATAATTAAAAAAGAAACTGGGAAGAGTGTTAAATAATAATTTAAGCAGAAAGGAACTATTGGCTACGTGTTTGACATCCGGTGGAAATTCTGATGCCCTGTCAGCTGTGGGCCAGACCCTGTACACGACACTGCAGCTGTGGAAGACTCTGAGTGCACGCAGCCTCTGGGTGCTGCTGCACTGCTAAGCAGACAACAAGGCCATCCAAACCTTTGAGGCCACTGTATCCACCCAAAGCATCCACCCAGTTATATTACCAAAGCATCACCATGGGAACAAGGCTTTTTGAAAACAAGAAAAGGGAGGAAAGGAGAAAAGAGAAACCTTACAGTGGGCAAACAATACTAAGCCAGTGATCAAGGTTAATATCAACCATCATAAGTTATGTCGCCATGTGCCCTGATAGGGTCTGATGAAAACACCACTTTCCCTCTGTGACTTTTCTTTCAAAGACCCATAACCCCTGTGTAAGCATAAGAAATGCATCACAGTCCAATCATAGAGCATCTTATAGTGCACCTGAGCAGGGCTCCTTAAAACTGTCAAGGTACCATCAAAAACAAGGAATGTCTCAGAAACTGTCACAGGTGGAGGAGCCTAGACAAACGTGACAGCCCAACAGAATCTCGTGTCCTGGAGGAGACTCTAGGATGCAAAAGGACATTAGGAAAAAACTAAGGAAATGTGAATAAACCAGAGACTTTAGTGAATAATAACGTTTCAGCACTGGCTTCTTGATTATGACAAATGTACCATTGGAATGTAATGTTAATAGAAAGGGAAATTTGTGTGAAGGCCATGAGGAACTATATAGGAACTCTATGTACCGTCTGCTTAATTTTCTTAAATCTCTGCTAAAAATAAAGTCTATTAATAATAACAATAGTCATAATAATAAAGCACACGCCAGGCACTAGTATTACTTTGCCAAAGTGGAGGGAGATGCTAAGAATAAATAAGGTACCCCCACACCCTGCACACGGAGCTAAGGAGTGAACAGTTAATCATCTTATTAGGTTTGCTGGTTTTCACTTTATCTACCCCCTAATGTACCAAATAGTACACGAAGATAATTACCAGAGAAGCCAGACACGAAGGTCACACACTGTACGATTCTAAGTTTAAGTGCAAGACGGAGCTGTTTCATGGAGTTCCTGACACACGCAGGCCATGATAACAGGGCCCTGGGATACGGCAGTTTTTAAAAGGATGTGCTGGGAGTAAATTTAATCTTGTGCCTCGTTTTGGGGGCTCTCTTTTCCCTTCCAGCTGTCTCCCCAGAAGTGCTCTCTCCCAGCCCACCCTTCCCTCACTCTCACCAGGGTTCAGGAAGTCCTCTGCTATGGAGAGGGCTTAGGCAGAGGCCTTGGGTCCTCCGCAAATGGCAGATGGCTGTTTCTCCCTCTTTGCTCTGCAATGCCCTTCTCTGGACAGGTGATGCTGACTGATGATGTGTTTGTTAACTGTCCCTGGGTGGAGAATTAATGCCTGAAAGATCTCACTGGAATGTGGGAGGAGGGAGCTTTGAGGCAGGGCTACAAGATCTTTTCCCCCATACACTGCTCACCTTCATACATGGGGCCAGCCCAGGGTGAGGCGCTAACCCTGAGACTTGCACCTTCCCAGATTTCCCTCCATTCAGAGGCGCAAGCAGACCATCCATCACGATGCCTACGCAAGGCGAAGCTTCCCAGGAAGGCCCAGATCGCCTCACTCAGAGCTCCCTCCTCTGTTCCTCCTTCCAAGTCCCAGCCTCAGAATGTGCAATGGGGAAGGGAAAGTCATGATTCCCCTGTTCAGGGCAAGAAGAGGAACTCTAAAATCTTGAGCTCTTTTAACAATGGTGAAAGGCAACAGAAGCCAAACCATGGCAGAACCGGAGTCTCCCACTTACACAGAAAACTTGCTAGAGGAGTAGTTCCCACCCTCCGTATCCGTGGATTTCCCGTGAGTGGATTCAACCAATGGCAGATTAAAAATATTTGAAAACACAATTGCATCTGAACATGTCCAGACTTTTTTCCCCTTGTCATTATTCCCTAACCAATACATGACAACAAGTCTTTACATAGCATTTCCATTGCATGGTTATTACAAGTAATCTAGAGATGATGTAAAGTCAGTGGGTGTGGAGGGATGTGAGTACGTGCACGTACTACACCTTTTCATGTCAGGGACTTGAGCATCCTCAGATATTGGTGCCCATGGGAGTCCAGGAACGAATCCTCCTTGGATACCGAGGGACAACTGCATTTATAACTCACCTTCTGAATTGTAAATATATATTCTCATTCTTGGGATTTTCTTTCTCTTTTTCCAGTTTTTAAAAGGAGAGACAGGGTCTTGCTCTGCCACTCAGGCTGGAGTGCAGTGGTGCAATCATAGCTCACCGCAGCCTTGACCTCCTGGCCTCAAGTGACCCTCCCACCTCAGCTTTCTGAGTAGCTGGAGCTACAGGTACCTGCCACCGTGCCTAATTGTTCATTTGCATTTTTTGTAGAGGTGGGGTCTCATCATGTTGCCCAGGCTGGTCTTAAACTCCCGGGTTCAAGTGATCTGCCTACCTTGGCCTCCCAAACTGCAGGGATTACAGGTGTGAGCCACCAAAACCAGCCTTTCTTGTAATTTTCTTAACATTTTTTTTTCTCCAGCTTTCTTTATTGTAAGAATAGAGACTATAATACACATAACACAAAATAAGTGTTAATCGACTGTTTATGTTGTGGGTAAGCCTTCCAGTCAATAGCAGGCTATGAGTAGTTAAGGTTTTGGGGAGTCAAAGTTATACATGGATTTTGGACTGCATGAGGGGTCAAGGCTCCTCCCCCTGTCTTGTTGAAGGATCAACTGTATATTCAGGATGCTGCGAGAGCATGATCAGAAAGAACTGAGCCCTCACGTGGGGGTCAGGGGCCGCTCCCAGGAGAACAGACCCCAGGGCTGAGCCTGGAAGGAACTAAGCAGGCACAAGGGGTAGGTTGAGGCAGGATCCAGGCCCTGGTGGTAGCAACACAGTCACCAAATGAGGACCCTGGCAGACTCAGTTCCAGGAACCTCGGGTAGCTCTGCTTGGTTTCCCTGCAGATCTGAGCCTTCCATCTCTGGAGAGCGGAATGGCACCAAGATGGTAAAGTGAGGCTGAGGTTCAATCCCATTCTGCCCCTGACACCTATGTGCAAATCTCCATGACCCCGCATGTCCTCACCTCCTACACATTTTGGTGTAAATGCTCAAGAGTTTTCCTATCTCTCAACTTAGAATCAAGAGGTCTCAATTGTACACAAAGATCCGAAAGGCCTGTGGTCAACACGACAGGGGCCCCCAGCAGCTGGTTCACATCTCAGTGGAAAATCTGACTCGGGTCCTTCCAGGTCTTTAAGCTTCACTTAGGAAACTGAGTCTTCCACACTTTGTGAATGCCAGTCCCTGACTCAGCACCCTTCCATCACAAAGTGTTTACTGGGAAATACTGAAGTGAGAAAATTAGCACAATATTGTCGAGTGTTTCATTTTTTATGATGCAAAAGATAGTCAATTACAAAATTCGCCCTTAATTTTGACAGTATATGTTCTCCCTTCTGGGATGAGGTATGTGACGTTATATGTCCTTTTTAATGAAATGGTTGTAACAATAAATGACACGGTCTTTTCAAATGCCTTTTCTTGGCAAAATTATCATTTGGTAACTTCCGTCAAACTCTCAGTTTTTATTTTGACTGTTACCAGTTGATGAAATCTCTAAATCTGGGGATCACTGAATTGGTCATTCTAGAACTAAAATTAGAGTTCTGGGACTAGGTCTCAACTCTCTCTTCTTTGTCAGAAGTAATAGATTAGGCCTCTGGCTCAATTCCGAGGTAGTTAAAATGCATTCCTATAGGTATCTGCCAGGATAGCACAGACTATGCTATAGTAACAAATTAAGCCTAAAATCTCAAAGGCTTAATACAAAAACAAATTTATTTCTTATTCATATTACACATCCACCATGGGCCAAAAGTGGTTTGTATACTCCACATGGTCATTCAGGGACCCAGGCTGATGGAGGACTATTTATAGCTGCACTTTCTGAATGTGCTTAGAAAGTGCATGTGACCGCTGAGGACACCATGGAATGTGAAGGGAAGACTGGAAAGCCACAGGGAAACTTTTATGTCCAGGCCTGGAAGTGACCAACCTTACTTCTGCTCATAACCCTTTAGTCAGAACTCAGTACTCCTGGCCCAGTCTAGCAGTAACGGAGGCTGGCAAGTGCAGGGGAGCACGTGGATATTCAGTAAATATAAATGTTTCTGCCATATCTGGACTATAATGGGAAAGAGAAACTGAACAGGTAAATAAAGGCAAGACTGCAAAGCATTTTTATTTCCAGATTAAAGTGCTAGCACACCACCCTATAGGCATCAGAGGACATGAAGGGATTTAAAACAATTAAACTAGTCCCAGTATGAAGGGCGGATTGGAAGGAGAAGGCACCAGAGTCAGCGAGCCCAATTAAGAGATGTCGTAACAGTGTTGGCATTTGGTAACAAGATCTGCATTAGTGTGATCTAAGGGGAGTGAAAAGTAGGGGTGAGCATGAAATTTTCAGCAGAAGATTAATTACATGGAATGTCACGACTGAAAATCCAGCTTTTAGAGTGAAGAGGCAATACGTGAAACCACGAGATCCTGCCAAGGGAGAGGAGGGGGCTCCATGCAAGCTTTGCTGCCCCTTGGCAAGGCAGTGTGTGTGGGGGCTGTTGATGGAGACGGAGAAGTCAACTTCCTAGAGAGAGGTGAGTATTGAGAGGACAAGAATTAGACTCCAGCATTCTGTCTTTCTGAAAACAACTTACGTAACCTTCAGACAAAGGGACCAAGAATAAAATCAGGTTTTTCAGTCTGGGTGCAGTGGCTCACGCCTGTAATCCCAGCACTCTGGCAGGCCGAGGCGTGTGGATCACCTGAGGTCGGGAGTTCGAGACCAGCCTGACCAACATGGAGAAATCCCGTCTCTACTGAAAAATACAAAATTAGCTGGGCTTGGTGGCGCATGCCTGAAATCTCAGCTACGCAGGAGGCTGAGGCAGGAGAATCACTTGAACCCGGGAGGCCGAGGTCACGGTAAGCCAAGATTACTCCATTGCACTCCAGCCTGGGCAACAAGAGTGAAACTCCATCTTAAAAAAATAAAAAGATTTTCATTTCTGTTTAAGTTTGAGGTTTTCTATATTTTTCAATTTACCTAAATTGAAGACATATTACTTTTGTAATAAGAAAATATTTTTAGTTTAAAAAAGAAGAAAAGAAATATGTCAAAAGAAAAGCAAATTTCCTTCTCTATCTACTACAAAACTAACAATCTTCCTCTGAAAATCATGTGCATTCTATTCCCGTGTCTCCCATCCTCAAGTGCATTTCCTGAGAACTCAATACCCCACGGGAACTGGATGTGAGGGTGTGTATGAATGAACACATCACAGCACACACACTCCGACATAAACACATGCAGCACTGTTAGGGGCAACTCGGCGATTCTCTGTCCATCTTTATCAAATCATTCTCTGACCCATACATTGATGAATTATGCTTACTGTTTGGAATAGAAAATGTATGCACTAGATGAGTGAGAAATTTTCCTTCCTTTTTTCCTTTTCTTTCTCTTTCTTTCTTCTCTCTCTCTCTCCCTCCCACCCTCCCTCTCTCTCTCTCTTTCTTTCTTTCCTTTCTCTCTCCTTCTCTCTCTTTCTCTCTCTCTCTTTTCTTTCTTTCAAGACAGAGTTTTGTTCTTGTTGTTGCCCAGGCTGGAGTGCAATGGCGCGGTCTCGCCTCACTGCAACTTCTGCCTCCGGATTCAAGCAACTTTCATGCCTCAGATTCCCATGCAGCTGGGATTACAGGCACCTGCCACCTTGCTTGACTAATTTTTTGTATTTTTATTAGAAATGAGATTTCACCATGTTGACCAGGCTGGTCTCAAACTCCCAACCTCAGGTGATCTGCCCGCCTCAGCCTCCCAAAGTGCTGGAACTACAGGTGTGAGCCACCACACCCACCCAAATTTTCCTTTTCTACTTTTCCTAAATCCCTTAGGGCATGCACCTTCCATTTTTGTTTTATTTTGTTTTTAAATAAAGCTCACAGTGTGCTGTGCTGGCAGAATTAAGAGTCTGTTGTCTTTGTGTATAAAGAATGACACCCTATTGAAAACACAACGTGTTCTGGCTTCGTGTTTGATAGCTTCAATCCATGGATCACTTTAGGAGTCTCCTATATCAACACCTGTGATAAACAAAGTGATACAAAGACCACAGAGCGGCAGAGCGACATGGTTAAAACTGTGGGCTCCACATTTCATCAGATTAGAATGCAGAATCTGCCTCAGCCACAAGTCACGGAGCTCTCTGTGCCTCGGTTTCCTCACCTGTGAAATGCCAGTAATGCCTCCCACCCCCGGCGCTGCTGCGACTGTTGAAAGTCACAAGCGTGTCAAGTGCTTCAGCCCCTGCCTCACACAGGACGAGTCCTTTCCAGATGGAGAAGCCTTTTTAAAAACTGCCCATAGACAAGAAGCGGACCCGCAACTGTCTCAGTGACAGGCACGGGGCTCAGCACAGGCAGAGCCATCCCCACACAGCCCTGGTCCCCCGACTTCTGACACGTGGTGGAGATAAGCTCTTTCACACTGAGAGGAGCACAAGCAGCTCAGCTTAGCTCAGTCTTGGAAGTTTCACATGGGAATGCACAGGAGACCTGCACAGACTGGGGTACAGTAGGTAGCGGCTTGGCCAGACCTGGCTCTAGCAAAGAGGTCAGAGAGCAATGCAGTTCTAGAGATACCATCACGGGTCTCTGGTTAGTCTTCCCCATGGCCTCCTACGCGAGAGATCTGCCATATACGGACACTGCCATTCCAGGCCCGTGGCTGAATCAGCAACTCTGCCCCATGCCTCTGCTTAGCCAAGGACTGCCTACAGGCTCTGCCTTTCCTCCGCCCCGTGGAACTCCAAGAAGGAGCTGAAGCTGTGGCAGGCACCAAAGGCAGCTCGCATGTGTCTAAAGGAAACCAGTTAACTGAGATTTGTAATATATTCCTTTTTTTTTTTGGGTGATGGTGGTGGAAGCTGTCTAAGATGCTTCTGAGGCTGTTGGCCCCTAGTGCAAGTCTAAAATATTCAGGCCCCGTGTACTTCTCTATTGGAGAACATTTATTTGGGATATTTCAAAGTTGACCATTGATTTCTCTTAGCACATGGTAAACAACTCTAAATGTAGTTGATCAGAAAACTAACAACTAGTTATTTCAAATTCTGTCAAAGTGCGCCATTCAATGATGTTTTTCTACAGTAGGAAATGTGACAGACCAGAAACTTTCCTGCAATATAAAATGATAGTAATTATACAATTCCATGAAAAGAGAAAGGAGCAATACCACTTAAGGATTTTGGAAACCGTTTTCTGTTCTACCAGTGTTCAATGGGCTTTGTCATCCTTTGCAAATCTCCAAAAGAGAAATGTGATTTTCTTTTCAGTTTCAAGGGTATGTACATGCCACGTAAGCTATCACTCAATAAACTAAGATGACTTTGAAAATGTCTCTAATCCAATTAAAATCGATATGGGGCAATCTCAGGAAGACAGGAACTTGGGTATGAGTGAATAAAGGAACAGGTATTACTTGTACGTTGCCTTGACTGGAGAGAGATTGTCTGACCAAAACCTGGCAAGGTGCTCAGTAAATACTTTTGTGTATACGACTTCCTCAATGAGTCCAGAACTCAGAAAAAGAGGTAAGTCCAAATAATCAGGGATTGGCAAGATTGATAGGGCATGACCCATACAGAGAGATATGGGATTGACAGAAACAAATCCAGCCAGGAGAGGCTCACGGGCCACTGTCTGCAGAGGGTCATTCCCTGCGCTGAATTCTTTGCTCACCAAGGAATTTACTTACGGCTGATTTAAATTCCCAGGTGAAATTAAAACTGGAAAAGGGGATGGGTTATGTGCATTTTGATCCCCTGGAAAGGGCTAAATATTTGGGAAGCACTGAAAAATGTTAACCATAAAACATCTTTATCTTCAGAATCAATATCCGGAAATCTCCCATTTTTTCCCATTCTTGTTTCTTTTCATACCCCATTCAGAACTCCTATTGACTTTAAACCAACTCGGGGCCTTGGGAAGTAATTTGTAGGAAGATGAAAATCAACAACAAATATGACTCTAGGTCCAAACAATTCTCCTTTAAACCCTTTATACATGTGACTATCCGATTTGCACCCCCCAAGATAATCTTTCTTAATTAAATTTAAAATCATGGTTTCTGTTCACTTTTCAAAAATTGTGAAAAATAAACAATGCAGCAGTCATGGCTGTACATTAGCTTTAGCTGCCCTGACACTTGAGAGAATTGTCCGGTTGTCTTCCATGATGTGGCTGTTTAACTCTAGTATTCTTTCCGGCATTACATTAGAAATTGCAAGCAGAGTGTGCATCACTGTCCATACAGGTGGAGTGTAACATTTAGAAAGTTACTACTCTGTCCCTGCAGTGAGACAGCAATATTAATTACCTTGCTCCTGGCATGGAAAATGATGAAAATGACCTGTACAATGAGGATGTCAAACTTCTTAAATCTGACACCTGGCCTGGAAATGCTAGGAATCTATGACACTTACAATTAAATACCTAAGATTATCAAACACAAGTTCAGACAAGGCTAATTTAGAAATTATTGTCAAGACTGACTGAGGAACATTCATAATTTGGGAGAAAAAAAGCTTAAAACGGCGAAGAGCGCCACAGAGGGACCAAGTACACGGTTTCCCCTTTTAGAAACTGAACTGAAAGTCAGCGACATTTGCTTTCTTTAGAATAAAATCACGTCAATTAAGAGACGTGTGTGATTAAGAAGAATCTTTGGTATTGAGCTGTTTCCAGAGAAGAGATGCTGTTTCAGTGGAAGAAAAGGGGAAAATTTTAAATTCTGGATCTCTCTTCTCCTCTTATGTTTTGATAAAGAGCAAGGAGGTCACCTCTAACATTCTGTGTTAAACTCAACTCACTGCTTGACGCCATGCTGGCATTTAGTCCCACATAGAATAAATTGAGACAGGAAGTACTGAAAGATACAAGTGCCAGACTATGAGAAAACCAGGATCTATCTTAAGATATTCTCAAACTCTCAAGAAGCTTCCAGTATACCCCAAGTCATCCTTTTTTAAATTAAAAAAAATAAAACCCCAGAAAAGCACTTATTATATCTTACAAATGACAGAAAGTTATTTTCTCCTCAATACCTTCATTGGCCAAGCGAAAATTCCCAACTTATTTCACATAAATTGTCCACGTCGATTTGAAATCTCAGAATCCAAAGTAAGAATAACTAAGGTATTTTTGAACAAGGTACTTTGAACCAAAGTTATGGGGATGAGAAGCAATATTAACAGGAGAAGGTTATGTGCAAGTATAATGACAAACTAAAACCTGCCCCAAATCTGATACATTTCCTTAGGAAAAAAACCCACTCTGTGAGTTAAATCATAAAGTTGAGTTTTCAGTTCAGTTACCGATGTCTGGACAATGGCAAGTTCAGGCCCATTAGGAAGGAGGGAGTGGTGCTGGAGGGAAGGTTGGCAGAGGGAGAATTAACCATGCAACCACTTGGCATCTGTGAACCGACAGCTCTATAAAGACCCGGGAAAACAGACAACAGACTAAGGGAGGGACGTGTGAAGGGCCAGCCTTGGTTTTAAGAGTTTTACATGCAAAAAAGAAAGAAACTGGACCCATCTGCTCTACAGAGAGGGCTCTTCCCTTTCAAGGAGGGGAACCCCGACTTGGGATACGGACACAGAGCTTGGAGTGCCGGCAGGCAGGCTACTCCTCCACCAGAAACCGTTACAGTGGAGTTGCTTCTTATTTTTCAGATTCCTGTGACTCCTTTAAAGGTACAGCCTCTCAGTGATACCTCAGATTACCAGCACCGATACAATGCATGCAGAGGATGTCTTGGGCAGAACTGCAAAGCAGGCAACCTTTACTTTCTTGGGTGGCCCCAGCCACCCAAAAATCTCAGCTTTCTCTACCTGAGATTTTTCTCTACCTGAGGGTTTCTTTACCAGAGATTTTCTCTACTTGAGATTTTTCATGATGTTTCTTTCCTCCCTACTTCCGAAGGTGCTGGGCTCTGCATGTGGAACCCGGAATTGTGATGGAGCGCCCTCCTGCGGCTGTAGGTGCTATGCCCCTGTCGTCACAGGATGCTACTCTGGTGCGCATCTTGTGCTGGGCTCGAGGCCCTTCACTGCACGGCAGGGTGGAGAGCTCAGCTGGAGGAAGTCATTTGCTGGAGATCAGGCATCAAGGGAAGAAGCTCACCTCTCAAATGTAAAGCTGGAATCTGGAAAGAGAGCTTCAGAGAGAAAGAGAGTCTCTCTCTCTCTGGGCCTTGACCTTGATGGATGAGTATCCATCCATCTAAGGACAAGCCAACATCCAGGACTCTAGAACTCAGACAGGGTGACCTCATGTATGGCAGGCCTTCGGAGCTGCAAGGTAATTAGCTCAGCCTTTGAAAGGAGGGCTGTTTGAATGCTCATATATGCTGTGTTTTAGTTTCCATCTGCTCCACCTGTTACAGGAGTGTTGGAAAGCCCCAGTCCATCCTAGCTGGATGAAAAGGAATGCAACAGCAACGGCATCCCGGCTTGAGCAAGAATCCTAAAGTATGCGCAGCACATCTCTGGGGCCGGGTACAGCAGCAGAGCTAAATGAAGTAAAAATCTCTAGAAGAAGTCGAAACCCTTGTGAACAGAGCTCAGCTCTCCCTCTCAGCAAAAAGGTTCCCTTTGGGCTTCTAAACTTCGATTCTGGATTTGGGATTCTGATTCTTGGTTCTGGATTTTGTTTTATTAAGAAAGTGGTGACTCTTACACTCCAGGCAGAGAGCAATGCAGTTCTAGAGGTGCCATCACGGGTCTCTGGTTGGTCTTCCCCATGGCCTCCTATGCGAGAGATCTGCTATATGGGGACACTGCCATTGCAGGCTCGTGGCTGAATCGGCAACTCTGCCCCATGCCTCTGCTTAGCCAAGGATTGCCTACAGGCTCTGCCTTTCCTCCGCCCTGTGGAACTCCAAGAAGGAGCTGAAGCTGTGGCAGGCCCACTGCACGCTGTGACCTTCCCCGTCCTTTCTCCAGGATTTCATACCTGCCCAACCCTGGTCTGCTTTCCTTTCTTGAGTAGCCCACGCCGCCATCCAGCCTGCCTCCACTTCTTGGGCTCACTGCTCCAGGCTGGCTCCCTGGGCAGGGAAGTTCTCTTCGCCAACTCCTCCCTTTCACCAGATTACAACTTCCACACAGCGCTCAACAAACACGGGCCGCATGAGGAGCACAGCAGTGAATGGAAGTATAAAGTTCTTCTCAAATGGCGGGCAGATCACTTGAGCCCAAGAGTTCAAGACCAGACTGGCCAACAGGGTGAACCCCGTCTCTACTAAAAATACAAAAATTAGTCTGGCGTGGTGGTGCGCACCTGTAGTCGCAG
The DNA here is from genome assembly GCA_963573385.1 of Cacajao melanocephalus. NCBI lineage: Eukaryota > Metazoa > Chordata > Mammalia > Primates > Pitheciidae > Cacajao > Cacajao melanocephalus. The sequence continues at coordinate 87,652 of CAUYLG010054161.1, forward strand.
CTACTCGGAAGGCTGAGGCAGGAGAATCTCTTGGGCCTGGGAGGTGGAGGCTGCAGTGAGCCAAGATCACATCACTGTGCTCCAGCCTGTCTGACAGAGTGAGATCCTGTTTAAAAAACAAAAGTTGTACATCTAAAGGTGCTATTTAATACAGGACGCAGAGGAAGATTAACACATTTGTGTCACAGTGCTGCTTCTAGCCGTTAAGAAAGCCCAGTCTCCTCAGGTACCTGTTCTCACGGGTTCCTCTACTGGTTCTTCCTGCAAAACTATTACAAATCCCAATGAACAGTTCCTTCTTCTGATTTCTAAGATGACCTATTCATCTTCTTCCTACTTTCCTACCCTAGTAACTCCAAGGTTTATCTCTCTTCCTAGGACCAGGTAGTTTCTGAACCATTTCTAAAAGAAAAACGTTTCCACAAAAAAATTCCTTCTGGAGTCAGACAATCTGGGTTTGTACCCTGACTTCACTTTCCCCATCTTTACAATGAAGGTTACGATAGTAGGTATCCCATGTGGCCATGTGAGGATGAAAGGAAAAAATTAATGCAAATTTCCTAGAACAGTGCCTGGCATATAGTAGGAACTTTCTGTGTTGGCTATTTTTATTCTCAGTGTTACTAAATCATGAAGAAAATGGTCTGATTTAGACATACACTGTGCTACTTTAACTTGGTTTTAAATGGTATTGATCAACATAGTTGAAAGTAAAGCAAAACAAAATAAAAATTCTGTCTGCATCACACAAAATATCCAGACAGGTTTTCACCAAACTTGGCGTTATCTGACTTTCGTATAAAATTAGTCGCATGGTCAAAACTCTCTTTGAAAAGTGCCAAAGGAAATTTCAACAGGATGGCAGTCATTGTCCAGAACAGCTCAAACTCAAGTGTGTAAGACTCACAGAACCAGAAACAGAGAGGTGTTCTGCAAACATTGAGATGCCACGGACGGAGAAAACCTTAGTCATTTTGAGCACGGGCCCTCAGCTGCAAGTCATAAGGGCAAACACTCCTACCTGCCAGTACTGAGTTGCTTTCAGGCAACTTGTCACATGAGCAGCTACATGCAAGCTGGCCCAGGTGAGAGACCGTGGGGTGGTTTATTTAATCATTGTTAATGCTGGCCGGGCGCGGTGGCTCACGCCTGTAATTCCAGCACTTTGGGAGGCTGAGGCAGGTGGATCATCTAAGGTCAGGAGTTCAAGACCAGCCTGGACAATAATGGTGAAATCTCGTTTCTACTAAAAATACAAAAATTACCTGGGTATGGTGGCAGGACCTTGTAGTCCCAGATGCTTAGGAAACTGAGGCAAAAGAATCACTTGAACCTGGGAGGCAGAGGTTACAGTGAGCCCAGATCATGCCACTGCACTCCAGCTGGGCAACAGAGTAAGACTCCATCTCAAAATAATAATAATAATAATAATTGTTAATCCTTCTCCAAAGCAACTCTAAGGAGATCATTTAGCAGGTTAAAATACATCAACCCCTTTAGAGGAAAAAAGGTTAAATTTTCCCTAAGATCAAATCTGAAAAGATGTGCTGAAAACTCATGAAGCACAGCATTTTGGGAGTCAACGTCAACCCACAAGAAGGGGAAAGATGTTTAACAGGATTTGAAAATTGTAAGCGACCTTAGAAATGATCATTTTGCAGTTGAGAAAAATTAATAAATTGAAAGGTTAAGTCCATAGCAAAAAGAAAGTCTTCTCCCTCTTGAGACACCACCAAAATGTAAGGATAATGAAAGATTAAAATATATATTAATCTACACTGTCAAAGAGACTACAGAGTAGCTATCCGCTGATGAATTATTTCAATAAAAATTCCAACAATAAGGCAGAAAGCCAGTGGAGAAGTGAGGGATGACATGTACAAGGTGGAGGAGGAGGTAGCATAATGCTCACCAGGGGTGTCTGGATCAAAGGGAGTGGTAGCTGGTCCTACAGGACTCTTCAGAGCCCTAGGAACTAGAGAGTTTGACATGGCAAAAGTAGGAGTGAAATTTAAGGCTTAAAACAAACGGATATTTTTAAAGATAAATAAATTAAAAAATCAATGTCCCTAGCCTATTACACAGAATGCTGTTACCCGAGCATTTGTGTTTCCAAAGCTCACAAATAAAAGGTTTCAGTTTTGGAAAATTAAATACCCACCCCTCCCCCCACCCCACAAAAGATGTTCACATTCTGGGTTTCAATGGATTCTCAGCATAACAACTGCCTCCCTGCCTGATCATCCTAAAACCCAACCCTATCTAAACATACAAAGCCCCCGATCCAATTTTAGAATCTTCTTCTTTCCTATCTTTTCTTTCTTTCTTTTTTTTTTTAAGAGATGGGTCTCTCCATGTCACACAGGCTGGTCTCAAACTCCTGGGCTCCAGCGATCCACCCACCTCAGTCTCCCAAACTGCTGGGATTACAGGTGTGAACCACCACACCTGGCTGAACCTTACTCTTAAACATGAATAAGCAACCTAGGATCAATAAAAAATACAAAAAAAGAGAACTCATGATAAGCAGACAGGAAACATTTCAAAAGGAAGAGTTAATATAGGAAGCAAGAAAGAATTCAAACACAAAAACTATGATATTCTCAAATAAATTGAAGAAGATATTGCATGTATAAAATGGAATCAGGATGTTTTGAGAATGGAATGGGTAGGAAACAAAACAGAAGACTTCATAAAAATATGAGGGCTAAGATGAAAATATTCAATAGGGTAATTGGAAAGAGTCAAGGAAACCTGAAAAATAAAACTGAACAACCAAGGGATGGTATGAGAGAGACGAGAAGAAACCCAGAGAAATAATATCCAAGGCAGCATATATGATACCTGAGTCAGATGATGGATATGATGAACAAGGATTCTAGTTCTTTGTAGATTTTTTTTTTAACTGAAACAATCAATTATCACAGGAATAAATAAAAATTTCTGGAGTAAAAAAATCTAGACATCAAAAATTTAAAAGCTCAATGTATTTCAGGTGTAATTAATAAAAAGATACATATACCTTTTGTATACTCTCAAAAGATATTCTCACCTATGGAGAGTTCTATGTTTTGAGAAAAATGGCAGCCAATTCCACATCTCCTCCCATACTCTCCCAGAAAAACACAACGCAACAAAACCAAAACATACAATTAACAAAGAAAGCAAATACACAACTAGTACTCATGCTTTCAGTATTATAAGGAGGCAGATAATACTATCACCTTCAAATTACTTGTAAATAGACTTTTAAAAACTCCAACAAAGCCCAGACTACCCACCTGCCACTGCAAGCCTGTGGGTGTGGCAAACAGAAGAGGAGAGGTTTAAAAGTCTGTGAAAAACAGTAGGTGGTAGTGAAGAATTTAGATGAAGTACATACAAGATCACTCCCCAAAAGAGAAAGTGAAAGAATACATGTCACCATACTAAACTCAGATCACAGTTTGATAGTTCTCAGCTCTCGCTACAGAGAATTGGCCTGACAAGAGCAGAATTAGAGCAGAATCAGAGCAGGATAGCTTCTAGGGTATAATCAAATACATGAGGAAGTGAAGGAAATAAATAATAAGATACCACGCAATAATAAAAGATTTTTAAAAAATCAACATTTTTCCCTAGCCTGACCTATCACCACCAACTTCATCTCTAAAAGAAACGACACAGCAGAGATGAGAACTGATAGGAGAGAGCAATGGTGAACTACAATCTCTGCCCATGAAATGCATAAGAATAGAAAAAGGCAGCCGCATTCATATAAAAGTATTGTGTAAGACAGAACAAGTTCACTAAGTCTCTTCTGTTTATTAAAAATATCCTTCAAAAATCTAAATATGAAGCTAAAGAAAATTACAACATGACACTCCAAACAGAACTAAATATCCTCAAACACCCATCTTGGATATTAAAATCAACCTAATTAAGAAATATAAAAATAAAATGAGAAATGGCCAACAAAAAACCTGGAAAAAATAAAATAAGGATTGATTCCAGGAAAAATAACAAGACAGTATTATATCATAACTGAAAACTGAGTTTCAAGGTGTCAAGGTAAGAATATAGTCAAAGGAAAATCAAATAACAAACACTGAAAAGCAGCAAAAAAAAAAAAAAAAAAAAAAAAAAAAAAAAAAAAAACCCCAAAAAAAAAAAACACGGTAAACAAAAAAAAAAAAAAAACAAAAATATAAAAAAAAAACAAAACAAAAAAACAAACAAAAAAAAAAAAAAAAAAAAAAAAAAAAAAAAAAAAAAGCCAAGATAATGAAAGCAGGGTAAAGAAAACAAAAAAACAAACAAAAGTTTAAGAAAAAGTGATGAAATGGAAAACATTGTGAAAGTTGGGAATATCTAACTAAACTACATATTCATTTACCCTTCAACTCAGCAATCCCACTTCTGATAATTTACCCTGAAAATATACCTCCAACAATTTGAATATATGGATGCATAAAGTTATTCATTGTGACAGTATTTGTGACTGGAAAACACTGGGAACTACCTAAGTGTCCAAATATAGGAGATCAACTGAATGAACTGTGAGGGGCAGATGGATATTATATGCCTCTAAAGGAGATCCCCTAAGAAGGGCACATCACCTATGTAGCATTCCAGCCAAGAATGCATCATGAATCTAACCATGAGGAAACATCAGACAAATCCAAAATGAGGAATGTTCCATTAAAAAAAGGAGAAGGGGGCTGTATTCTTCAGAATATGTAGATGTGAATAAAAACACAAACACACACACATGACTGTGGAAACAGTCCAGATTATAGGAGGCTAAAGACACACAGCAAATACACAGACTGTGTGACCCTAGACTGGGCACTCTGCTGGGGCTGAAAATCATGCTACAAAGAGCATTATTGGATCAACTGACACAATAAAAATGGGTGGTTAGCTTAGATAAAAAATATTTTCCTAGTGTTACACTTATTAAAGTTGAAAAAATACTCTCCTTTGTCTTAGAAAATACACAAAAAAGTATTCAGGAACAAAGGGCCACTATGTATCTAATTTACCCTCAAATGGTTCAGAAAAAGTTGGGTGTGTGTGTGTGAATGGAGAAACAGGGATACAGAGGGAGATAGGCAGAGAGAGAGAGAGAAGAGAGAGAGGAGAGAGAGGAGACAGAGGAGAGAGAGGAGAGAGAGGAGACAGAGAGAGAGGAGAGAGAAAGAGAGAGAGAAAGACAAGTGAGGCCATGTGTTAGCCTTGGTGAATGTGGGCAAAGTGCACATGGGTGTTCTTTGTATGTATTTATCTTACTTTTACATCTTTTTGCAACTTTGGAAATTATTTTTTAAAAGATTAAAATGTTTGTAAAAGTCTTCCAACAAACAACAAAACAATTCTAAACATATGTATGACAAAACAGAAGCTCTCCTATAAAAGAGAAGTTTCCTTAAAAGTGAACAAAAATCAACCTGGACTAGCAAAGTGGACTTAGACAATTTTTTGGCCACGCTATGTACCAGAAGAAATGAAACAATAATTATAGAAGTTGGAGTCATATGACATAATTTTTATCTTCAGTTATTTTTCTTTTGTGAAGGCATCAGAAAAATGGTCTGGTACATACAAAGGCTCAGAAAATATCATCTATATCTCCTGTAATCCCAGCACTTTGGAAGGCAGAGGTGGGTGGATCATGAGGTCAGGAGTTCGGGACCAGCCTGGCTAAGATGGTGAAACCCAGTCTCTACTAAAAACACAAAAAATTAGCCGGGCATGGTAGCAGGCACCTGTAATCCAGCTACTTGGGAGGCTGAGGCAGAGAATTGCTTTTACTTGAGAGGTGGAGATTTCAGGGAGCCAAGATTGCCCTATGTCTCTTTCTTAAAAAATTATTTGAAGAAGCATTCCAATCGACTTGAAAGAGAATTACAATTCCAGTTCTGGCATCAGTGAGTGGTGCATAAAAGAACTGACCATTGTCACTGTAACCAATTAAGATAGTGCTAAATCTCAAAAAATCAGTCCAAATAAGTAGACGCAAATGAAATTTAGATTTCTCAGAGAGAGAGAAGATACACGGTGTAAAACAATGTAAAAAACAACAAACTGGATTTTAATCAACAAAGTCTGGACAACTGGTAAAGGAAGAAATGTTATAATAGATGAGGAAATATAAGTGAGCTAAATTATTCATTTCATATTAGGGAAATCAGAAGAGAATGCATAATCTTGACTATTTTAATTCGTTAAAAGTAAACTGAAAAATACAGAAAAACTTAAAAGGTAAGTGTAATAAAAAGACAAAATTTCTGTGCTGTGAAAGGCTGCTGGCTTTAAGTGAGAACCGGGCCAGAAATCTGACCTCCAAGCCCAAATTTCGTCTTCTTGAAATGGGGAGGATGCTAGCCATCTTATGTTGTCCTTATAATGTGCCCAAAACGATGAAAAGCGGTGAGATGTGGAAGGTATCTACCAGTACTGAGCTCACAGTGGGGACTCGACGTGCATTCCATGCCTGGGAAGGGAGAGTGGATGATGAGGATGGGACAAACGGAGCCAGCAATGCTCTTTATAGCATGTTTTTCTTCCCCAGCCTAGTTCGCATGCTGCTCAGGGTTGCAGACCAATAGTTGTTAGAACCTCATGACTCTAGGAATAGAGTCAGTGCTGTGAACAAACAGTGCTTGAAGGACCTCGAGCACATCAAGAGACTGGCTGGAACCTACTGCAAGCTTCCGTAGGAGCATCAAAGGTGAAGTACCTTCAACAACAAAGGAAAGCCTGATTGAAAGATGGCAAAGGACTTGAATAGACGTTTCTTCTAAGGAGATACACAAATGGCCAATAAGCACAGGAAAAGACCCTCCATAGCACTAATCATTAGGGAAATGCAAATCGACCATGAGATGCCATCTCACACCCACCAGTATGGCTACTACCGAAACAACCAAAAATTACAAGTTTGGCCAAGGATGTGGGGAAATCGGCATCCTTGTTCGTTGGTGGTGGCAACGTAAAATGGCAAAGTGACTGTAGAAAACAGTAAGATTTCCCTGCAAAAAATTAAAACTGTAACTACCATATGATCTAGCAATTCCACTTCTGGAAGCAGAAACAACACAAGTGTCCAGAGATGAATGGGTAAACAAAATCCAGTATAGACACACAATACAGTACTATTCAGACTTCAAAAGGAAGGATGTTCTTACACATGCTACAACATGGGTGAACTGTGAGGACATGATGTCAGGTGAAATATATCCGTGGCAAAAGGAAAAATACTAAACGGTATGATTCCATTCATATGACATACTTGGAGTAGTTAAATTCATATAGACAGAAAGTAGCATGGTCTACTTTGCCAGGAGCCGGGAGGAGTGGAGAACGGGGAATTATTTTTTAATAAGTATAGAGTTTCCGTTTTGCAAGATGAAAAGAGCTCTGGAAATGGATGGCAGTGATGGTTGCACAATATTATAAATATCCTTCATACCACTGAACAGTACACTTAAAAATGGTTAGGATGGTAAATTTCATGTTATGTATATCTTACCACAAAAAATAATTCTTAAAGAAAGTGAAAGACCTTAAAATTTATGATAAAACTATGCCTCCAGCAAATACCACTTCTCCTTCTAAAAGTAACAGTTTCTGGCTTGCACCGGTTCCTGGTGGAGATGACTGACCATGAGACACCAGGTGACCAGACACCCAATACTTACCATTCACAAACCAGGTGTTATAAGATCTACTTGGTCGGCCAGGTGCAGTGACTCACGCCTGGAATCCCAGCACTTTGGGAGGCCGAGGAGGGTGGACCGCCTGAGGTTAGGAGCTCGAGACCAACCTGACCAACATGGAGAAACCCCGTCTCTACTAAAAGTACAAAATTAGCTGGGCGCAGTGGCACTTGCCTGTAATCCCAGCTACTCGGGAGGCTGAAGCAGGAGAATCGCTTGAACCCAGGAAGCAGAGGTTGCAGTGAGCTGAGATCACGCCACTGCACTCTAGCCTGCGAAACAAGGGTAAAACTCCATCACAAAAAAAAAAAAAAAAAAAAATCTACTTGGTCATAAAGTTGGAAATTGCAAGAAGTGCTCCACGATTAGGGACAGATGATATCTACAGCTCACAAAGGCTGTAAATCATCTGTGCTCAGAAGCCCAGGATACTGCCCTGGCTACACTGACAACATGCCCTCGGCCTCTACCCATGGACTCACGGTAAATTCCTGATGACCTATTAACTAAAGAGGAAAACAACTGAAGCCAAATGTACACGTGGCTCTGTACCATATGCCAGATCCAGCCCCTGGTGGAGCACTGCAGTCATTAGAGCCCCACTTCATGGTGGGGAAAGTCCTCCCAGGGCGCAGTACTTTGTCTATAAAATAGACCGTCTGGACTAAGGCCCTGCATTGATTCATGGTGAAACTAACAGTTGGCCATATGGTCAGGGACAACGCTACAGTTTTTAAAAAGGCCATATATAATTAGTCTGATGTATTAAAATGTATATATGTACAATTGAAACTACATATGGCTTAATGTCAACACTATGGGTGGTTCTAAAATGTTTCCCTTATATTTTCCAAGTTTTTTTTCCAATGGTTGTGTATTATTCTTATAAACAGGAAAAAAGTTAACTTTGTTTTAAAAAGAAACTTCCTTATGGCTCCGCATCATGGGAAGCCATTCAGCATGCTTTGTGGAGTTTATTTTGCTCTTAAGTCTGTCTTCTGTAAGCAACACTGTGGTCAGTCTGTGGACACATTAAATTATGGCTCCGTATGAGCTTGGCTGGGCATGCTACATGCCAAAGACAGTGGAATCATAATGTTTATAACTGATCCAGTCATATAAATATAGGATGCAAAATGAGAGGCTTTCTGTTGATATGACAGTACATGAGGCAGCGTGGCGTCTCCAGTCATTCAGGTTGTGGCATGAGCCTGGCTAGTGTGTAATTCCTAACTCTACTGTTCACCAACCAGATGACTTTGGACAACACAAGCCCAAATTTCCTCTTCTTGAAAAGGGGAGGATGCCAGCCATCTTATGTTGTCCTTATAATGTGGCCAAGAGGATTAAAGGTGGTGAGGTATGGAAGGTATCTCTCTATCAGTACTGAGCTCACATTCCATGCATGGGGCAGGAGAGTGAATGATGGGAATGGGACAAGGAGATGGCTCTGAAAGGCTCTTAGAATCCCAGCTCTGAAAGGCTGCTTAGAAAAGGACTCAAAAGTCTCAATTTACTTTCTAACCCAGTAGACTGTAATCAAGTAGATCATGAGCAAAAGGTGGCCGGTTGGAAGAGAGGGCCCATCAGTGCTTTGGGAGCCTGAAGTGGGAAGATCACTTTGGGCCAGGCGTTCAAGGCCAGCCTGGGCAACACAGGGAGACTCCACCTCTACAAAATTAAGAAAGAAAAAAAGAGAGGGATATGAGGAGTGTTTGTAAATTTCTCCCTCTCCCTCAGGGCCCCAATCCTCTAGCGGGATTACACCCAATATGGGTGAGAGCAACTCTTCAGGTCCATCTAACACTCCCACAGGCAGAGGGGAAGTCACGGAACAGGAGGGCAGCGTTTCCAGTTTTGAGGAGGCAAGCCCAGGTAGCAAAGCTACACGGGAGGAGCACCTACTGTTCTCTCTGCTCTTACCTTTTATTTGGGAAATAATTTGAGAAAGATCAGCTCCAGCATGTCCCAGGTGGACCGAGGGTGGAGAGAATTTGACAGCACTGCAGTTACAAAAAAGCATTTTCTTTGTTTTCTTTTTCTTTCTTTCTTTTTTTTGAGACAGAGTCTCTGTCTGTCGCCAGGCTGGAGTGCAACAGCGCGATCTCGGCTCACTGCATCCCCAGCCTCCCAGGTTCAAGCAGTTCTCCTGCCTCAGCCTCCGAATGGTCTTGATCTTCTGACCTCGTGATCCACCCGCCTCGGCTTCCGAAAGTGCTGGGATTACAGGCGTGAGCCACCACGCCTGGCCCAAAAAAGCATTTTCTAGGCTCCATAGCTACAGGAAGTGCACAGCTTCTCTCTCCCTCCCTTCCAAGAGGTTCTGGGTCTTGTGGAATCCTATGCTAGAGGGGCACAGCCAGCTCCCAGGACTCCCAAGAGCGGATTGCAGGGCTCCTCCAGGCCCTGCGGGGTTTGGTAAGGTCCTGGGACAGCCTGAAACAGCCTGAAAGCAGCCGCGGAGGGAGAGCTTACTACCCACACGCCGCTGCCCACACGCTTCCGCTTCCATTCCATACGCTTCCGCTTCCGTTCCATACGCTTCCGCTTCCGTTCCATCCGCGCCTGGCCTGCCCTCTTACTGGCTTCCTACCACGAGAAGGGACCATGTGCTCTCATGAATCTGAGGCCTCTCATCTGTGAAATCACGCGGATAAACTCATATGAAGGTCACCCTCCCTAATCTATGAAATATACCTAGCACAGTACTGGAGAAATAAGGAAGGGTCACTTAGGATTAAGGCCACTTTCCCTTTGGCAGTTGGAAACTGTTTCTGGAGTTTTGTAGGGTGCTCTGTTAGCTTTCCCTATGATTTTCAGGCAGGAGGAAGCAAACACATAGGAAGCTCTTGTCTCCAAAACAGAACTGCAGGAGGCTCAGCCAAGGGGAAGGTCAGAGGCTGCCAAGGGGCCACTGCTGAGGTGCCACTCATGCCACCGTCCCCTCCACCTTCCCACCTGCTGCCCAAGCTTGTGACATCTGCAATATTTCTAACCAACCAAAGTCTTTTAATAGAGCTGTAGTTACCGAAGTGTGGGGCAGGGTTTTTCATAAAGGGAGGTTATGAATCAACCTTCAACTCCCCTGTGTCCTTTAGAGAAGAAAGAAAAAGGTAGGGTGGTGTTGGTGGGTGAGAGAGACAGAGGGAGAAAGGGAAGAGGAGGGAGGGAGGAAAGAAAGAGAGAGAAAGGGAGTGCTCCTTTCTTTACTACTGGCTTCCCTGATGTAATTATGTCTGGGAATGACAGCCTTGAAGGAACATCTGGGGCCCACCATGTGCCTTCTGCTATGCCAGAGAAAAGATGACTTCTAGATATGATTCTAACATGGGAGCACTCTCTAAGCTTACCAAAGGAAGCAGCAGGCTTTTCTAATTTATTGTGCCAGATGAGAGAATTCCGAGTTCGAAAGAAAGTTTTCATTGCAATGTCAAGGTAGGAGTCCTCAGGACACTCCCTACCCTGAGAAGCACAAGCCCCATCTGTTCTGGGAAGATTCAGCCTGCAGAAAACAAGCTCACTTTTTTGTGTGTGTGTGTGCATACACTGGAACGAATAGCACATTTCAAGGACTTTCAAGACATCAGTCAGCTAGAGCAAGAACAAAGTTTCATTTGCTAGCCTCAGTCAAGCCACTTACAACTGAGATTCTCCTCCATAGATATTGATGATTGCTAATAGTTGGAAGAGTCACCTACAGGAAAGACGGATGTCAGTTAACCTCTGGTGGAAACCAGTGGCTTCAAGTAGAAAAATCACAGCCTTGGCCGGGCATAGTGGCTCATGCTCATAATCCCAGCACTTTGGGAGGCCTAGGCAGGTGGATCACAAGGTCAGGAGATCAAGACTATCCTGGCCAACAAGGTGAAACTCTGTCTCTACTAAAAATATAAAAATTAGCTGGGCGTGGTGGCATATGCCTGTAATCCCAGCTACTCGGGAGGCTGAGGCAGGTGAATCACTTGAATTGGAGCCGGAGGTTGCAGTGAGCCGAGATCGCGACACTGCACTCCAGCCTGGCGACAGAGTGAGATTTTGTCACAAAAGAAAAAAAAAAGAAAAGAAAAATCACAGCCTCGACCTGACAATGAATTTACTACCATGGTTTGATCATTTAGAATGTAGTCTTAACAGTCTTGAGAAAATTCTGAAATTATTTCTGTGACTCCTCAATTTCTTCCATAAGGAAGGGAAGGTGCAAGTTCAGAGTGCCTCCAGGGAATGGTCAATATCATGTATAAACAGATGATTAATAGCCAGAAAAGGCATCAGCATAAAGAGCAAGAACAATATTTTTTCCCTGTGTATACAGAAAAGATGATTTTGTGTCAAAAGACAGCTGAAAGAAGTGATTTGTTTTCTTTTTGATGACTTAAAAAATGAAATATTTATAGGACTTTTTAAAAGCAATCATTTGCTTATTGCCAAGAAATTCATTTGGCTGCTATTTTAAATTAAGAAAAAAAGGTCTCCAACTTTGATGTGTTAAAAATTGTAACTGTTTATTGGGAGCAGGAGACTAAAAACTCTCATTTTATTGCAGCCTATGACGTATACTCAGCGATTAACCTTTAACAGTGAAATCAGAACATTCCTTCTAAGTTCTAGAATTCAGTGAGAATCTAAACATTTTATTACGGACAATTTCTGGTTCAGTAAAAGTGCACTGCATTACAAGACAACATTCAAAACACTGGGAAGAAATATGCTTTAAACTATTTATCATCCTATGGGGTTTTAATTTTCTGCTGACTGTTATAACCAGAGAATAGAGAGTCTACTCAAGGAGGGGAAGCTATTTATGGATGGTTTGTGATTAGGAGCAGCTGCTCTTTACCATATATTACCTTTTGTGATAACCACATTTTCACACAAAGCTGCCACTAATAAGCTGGTGCACACTAAACAAACTGCAGCAGAACTGTTACCTTGAAAGGAAGATGTCAAATGAAAAGTTCTTCCAGGTTTTTGTATCCTTGAGTTTCTTCATTGTGGGAGAATAATAAATCTGAAAGCCCGTTGCATCTTGGGAATCTAATGTTACTAACAGAAGAATACAGTCAAGTGGTTTCTGTGCAGCTTTCACTCTGGGTTAAAATGAAAAACATCTTATACGAGAGGTTGAATCTTCATGGGAATTAGAGATGCTTTTTATTCAACCCATACAACCAGGATGAAAATATATGGGTTATGTTGTAAATGTTTCTCTACCAAGCTGGAGACCAAATCATACTTGCATTGTGCTTGCATACTTGAGAGCAAGGAAGCAGAAAGAATTTTGAATTTCAGTATGCTCTTCCTGGACATCTAGGTGAAAAAGTTTTACAATAAAACAGTAACTTTCAGAATATTTCTGATTAGCAATGACTAATTCGGCATCCCATGGCAGACTTTTAGAGATTCAAAAGTTAAGAGATCCTCTATCAAAAGAGATTTTCCCTGTTTTGTTTTTTTCTGTTTTTGTGGTTTTTTTTACTCTTACTCTATTACCAGGTTGGAGTGTAGTGGCAGGGTCTTGGCTCACTGCAACCACCACCTCTTGGGTTCAAGCGATTCTCCTGCCCCAGCCTCCCGAGTAGCTGGGACTACAGGCGCATGCCACCACGCCCAGCTAAATTTTGTATTTTTAGTAGAGATAGTTTCCCCATGCTGGCCAAGATGGTCTTGATCTCTTGACCTCATGATCTGCACACCTCAGCCTCCCGAAGTGTTTTTATTAAAACTTAATTAGGAGATATGATACCTTACCTGGTAAAGACTCAACCATGCAGAATAATTTTGCAGATAATACATCAGAATGTAATCCTGAAATCCAAATCTTAGAGGAATGGATACAGCTCTAAAAGTTTCAAAAGAAAAGTGACCATTACATGTGTTGGAAAATAGTTTTAGAATAACTTCTCACCAGGGTGTAACTGGACACAACAAACGATCAAGGGTAACTTGACGATGTATTTTAAAAAGCCTTAAACATGGGGAGAGCGATAGACTCAGCCATTCTAATTCCAGGACATGTTCAGGTTTCTTCAGGGATATTTCTAATGGCCTAAAAATTTACATCAGAAAATGTTTTTGAAAATATCCAATAATGAGAAACAGAAGGAAAATGATTTAAGGAAGGCATCACTATGCAGCCATTTGGAGCAATGTGAAAGAATATTTAAAGCCATCCATGAGGAATGTTAAGGATAACTATAGAAAAAAGGCAGGTTACAGAACAGTTTAGACTGCATGGTCTCAATTATTTTAAATGAATAATATGTTCCTTTTGTTCAAAGGAAACACAGTATATTGAAAATGATCATCTTTGGTTGATATAATGAAGGTTAATTCTTGTTTGCTTCTTTTCTGCTATTCTGTAATTCTCAGTTTTCCTATAATAAACATATATTAGTTTATAACAAAAAATGTTAATATCAGTGAGGCTTTATAAGACCAGATGTTCCAAATGTTTATCTGTTCCCCACCTATGAATAACTCCCCAATTCTTCACACCATTTGTATAACACTGCCCCTGTATTGTTTGCATTTGTGAATATATGTATGTGTTTTGGAATCTTTCAGGCCATGCAGAATTCCGTGATAAGGTGGCACAAGGGGTCTGCAGTTGAAGACTAGAGACATTTCAGGATAAATTTGTACAGTTAAAATACCAAAATCCAATGCTCAAGTCCCTGATACAAAATGGCACAATATTTGCATGTAACTGACACACATCCTCCTGTCTACTTTAAATCACCTCTATTAAACAGATTACTCATAATACACAATACAATGTAAATACTACATAAAGAGTTGTTACACTGGATGGGATTTTTATTTGTATTATTTTTTATTGTTGCATTGTTATTGGTTATTAATACTGATATTCGTATTGCTATGGGTATTGATATCCCCAATATTTTCAGTCCACACATGGTTGAATCCACAAATTTGAAGCTGCGGATATAGAGGGCCGATTGTATTATAAGGTCTAATATTATGAAAATTTAAATTTCACTCAAGTTATTTGTCAAATATACAAATATGTTCTATCACAAATACTTTTCAAATATCAATTACTTTGTTTAAAAACTACTGATAATAATGCCTCCCTAAAAATACTGATAAGAACGCCCCCCCAAATATATACCAGTACCATATAGGTGACTATATGGATCTGTGTGATTTTACTGAAGGCCCAAATGCCTATAATTCCCTCTACTGCTCTCTTCCATATGTGAAAGCATTCATTCATTCATTCATTCATTCGTTATTCAATAAACACTTATGTCTGTGTCAGCACAGAAAATACAAAGATGACTAAGGCACAGCCTCTCTGCTCAAAAAACGCCCATACTAACAGGGCAGAAAGACACACAAACAGACTGTCGTGAAACTACGTGGAAGGCCACGTTCACCAGCATCCTCCTACTGAAGGGTCTTTTATAAGACATACCCCTTTAGAAAAGAGAACGTTTTGAGACAGTTACTGGTTTTTCTCCTGTACAAGAGACAGAATTGATGGACAGAGAATAGAAAAGTGGCTCCAGATAAATTCACCCACTTCCCATGTTTGTGAAGGGGGTAGCTTTGGCTATGGTATTCTCTCCCTAGCGAAGGTACACCTCGAAAGGTGAACGTGACATTGAAGCCAGAAGCAACCATTCCCAGGGTCCGTGCTGGTAGAGGGGAGTGCCGGGGCCAGCATGTTATTCGTATGGAGTACAAACCTTAACACCTCTAGATGGTCATTACAGTTACCTAAGGATGAAGTTGTTGGTTTAAATAGGTCACCTGTACTTGTAGAAAAGTTTTTTTGTTTTTTAAGATTTTAGGTCTTTGGAGAGGGTCAGTGGCTGTACAGAACATCTCTATACAGGTATCTTCAATCTCAGCCCTCCCAGCCTGGCTGTGACACAACTTCGTGTCTCGCTTTTTAGAACTACGTCTGAGATGGCGGGAAAAAAAAGAAGTGAAAACTTGACCAAGCTTTAAGCTACTTCTTTTCTGGAAAAGGGACAGGGTAGAGAAAGCAGACTCAGTCTTAGGGAACTTTGTCAAAATATGCACACCTGGGCCCCTGAATCAGAATCTTGAGAGGATGAGGGACTCCTTGGAGGCCACCCATGAATACTGTGGAAACGTTTCTCTAGTGACTGATTCACACCCCCGCGCCATGCACTGATGAGAAAGACTGCTCTGGACATGCCCCCCTGCATACATACGTCTTCACCTAAAAGTCTGTACCCCGAAGACTTAGGCATGACAGGTAATCCCCAACAGTGAGCTGTAAGGGCCAAGGGGATGCATACAAGCGCCTCTTCTCCAGGGCCTTCAAGCTTGGACAAATATCTTACAGCCCAGGTCCAGGAACCCTAAAGCCTGAACAGGAGCCACTGGGGCCAGTGGGGACACGAAAGGCTGTTCCAGTTCTGTCGAGGGTCTTTGAAGTGATGGAGGCAGTGAAGAGCCTGAGCAGAAGCCTGGCTGGGGCATGGGGATGCCAGCCTTGGGGGATAGTGTGGAGCCAGCCGGTGGGACTGGGGCCGGGGGTCTTACAAGCCCTGGATCTAATTTACTTAACTTTGGCCACCAAAACGATCCAAGCCGGGGAGTAACACAGTTAGACTTGGATTTTAGAAAGATGTCTCCAGCGGCAGTGTGGTAAGAATGAGGCAGGAAACCAAAGAAGAGGCCACTGAAATAATCAGAGGAGATGTCAGGGTGAGCTGAACTAGCACGAGGGTGGTGTTGGCAGTGGAGCTGGAGATAAGTGGGCTGATTCAGGAGACTTTTAGGAGATAAACAAAGACAACCTGGGGATGGATTCCATGTGGGATGAGAGGGAGCGATGAGGGACCAAGGAGCACTCCTGAGTTCGCGGCTTTAGCAAGTGTGTGGCTAATCAGATCGTCTGGCGACACTGGGGACACAGAAAGGAAGACCAAGTTCTGATGGGAAAGATGCAAGTTTCGCTGGAAATACAGGCTGTGAAGGAATAGAGATGTCCAGTCTGACACTCAGAGAGGAAGCGTGGACTGCAGATTAAGATACTGAATTCTTTCACATGAAAATTCTAGTGCTGGGCACGGTGGCTTACACCTGTAATCCCATCTCTTAGGGAGGCAGAGGCAGGAGGATAGCTTGAGCCCAGGAGTTCGGGACCTGCCTGGGTGATACAGGGAGACCTGCTTCTCCACAAAAAGAGAAAAGAAAATTCAAGTAGCAGCCCAGGAACAGGAAGCAAAAAGGCCCTAAAATCCTCAAGTAACACCAATCATTCAAGGGGCCCTTAGAAGGAAGAGCCAAAGAAGTAAGAGAGAAAATCAGAAAAGTGTGATTTTAAGGTTCAGATTCTAAGGCTGCTATTTAACCATGCCAAAGCATGCATATAACATAGTAAGATCATGGCATCTTTCTACTCAGGACTGTGGTATAGTGACTTAGCCCAAAACAGAAGTCTTAAAAATACATTTTGGCTTTTTCTCTACCCAAGTGTGGGAACTTTACTTTGTAAAGGATACTTTGAAACCCACCAATAGGACTGCAAGGGGTGGGCTGTCAGAATTAGTTCCGAGTAAACGTAAGAAGGAAAGCCAGCTTGTCGGCATCAGATCAGCGATACCCACCAGAGCCAGCCACTGCCAGGCGTTGTGAGGTTGTGGAACTGAAAGACATTCTTGACTTCGGGGACTCTGAGATCCAACTGGGGACACACAACATGTCCATGGGGAAATCAAAGAACACAAGAGTGCTAAAATGAGTAGAGGGACTGGAGGCTGAGGCGGGAGGATGGCCACAGCCCAGGAGTCTGAGGCTGCAGTGAGCTGTGATCAGGCCAATGCACTCCTGCCTGGGTGACAGAGTGAGACTCTGCCTCTATAAAAAGAAAGAAAGAAAAAGAAAGAGGAAGGAAGGGAGGGAGGGAGGGGGAGGAGGAAGGAAAGAAAGGGGGAAGGGGAAGGAAGGAAGGAAGGAAAAAAAGGAAGGAAGGAAAAGGTAAGGAAGGGAGGAAAGGAGAGAAGAAAGGAGGGAGGGAAGGAAAGAATGACTGGAGGGGAATGAGCCAAGACAGAGGGTTTCCTATTGAAGTAGGAATTAGTAATTGAAAGCTGGGGCTTAGGGTAGTGGCTCCATTTGCAGACAAGGCACAAAGTAATAACATGTAACAAACTTCTACCACGTCACCTTCCAATGCTCATCTTTCAGGTTCTGTACCAAAGCTGTGTCGGAAAAATTATATTTGTGATGTTAACCCATTTCCCCCTCATATAGCATTTATGACGCTAAACATTAATTTGAGAAGAAGATCCATTTTATGTACTCTGTCTTGCAAGTGTTATCTTTGCTGCTCCTGAGTTTAAGCCCGTGTTATCCATGCCTGGAATACTCTGCAAACCCCTTTGTTTTTACCAATATCCCACCCTAGTTTAAAGGCCCAGCTTCAACTCCAGGAATAAAATATTGCAAAGTGAGCTCTGTCTCCCCCAAATCTGCACAACAGTACAGTGTGCTTTTGCACCTTACCTGACATGCATCGTTCTCACGACTCTCGTTTAACCCTCACAGAAGTCACTGTGAGGCCGGAAAGGCAGGATCCGTCCCTACTGGGGTAAATCAATAACACCAAGCCTCGGAGGTCAGAGGAGGGGTGCTGGCTGCCAAATCCTGGAGCTGGTGAGCAGGTGATGGTTCTGCAAGCCTTTCCCGTGGTATCCCGAGCACGGTGCTGCATGGGCACATCCCTGCTTTTCCATGTGCAGGTGTGACCTTCCCTTCTGAATCCCCTAGAAGGCAATGATCACGTCTTTTACTTTGTGTCCCTAGAACTTCAGGGATGCTCAGAAGCAAGAAGGAAAGCCCTGAATATTTGCTACTTAAACCATCCACTGTATCAACACTCACATCCAAACGACATCAGAGTACACACAGGTGCCCTTGCATGTAATCCTTCTACTGATTTGGGTTCCTTCCTCACACAGTGTATTATTAATTTCTGAATCTGGAAAGGCAGTATTCAAGGCACTATCAAATGTAAACCTCACTTATTCATATACCTTTGCAAAAACCTAGTTTACAACAAGAAGACCCTAAATGTTTTAAAAAGCATTCCCCAAAATGAACTACTTTTTTGGGGTGATTTTTTAAGTCTATGATTTAGATCCTTTTTTTTTTTTTTACAAATTATGATAAAGATGCATTAAGTACAACATTAATTCACAAGCCCTAGATGTCTAGGCTTATAGGAAGAGTCTGAAGAGTCTCATTTGGATTTTGAGGGGAAATGAGTTAGTTGTGACAAACCATTTGAGAAGAACGTCTAAATACTCAAGTAAGGATTAAGGAGAATAAGCCAGGCAGAGTGGCACATGCTGTAGTCTCAGCTACTGGGCAGGTCAAGTCGGGAGGATTGCTTCAGCTCAGGAGTTGAGCCTAGCCTGGGCAACGTAGCAAGAACTCATTTCTACTCAAAAACAACAACCAAAATAAATCAGACACCAGCTTACACCAGTTACAAATAATTCATTTGTCTTTGCTATATGATGGCTTTTGCTCTGTGCCTAAAGGAAGAAATGACACTTAATCTTCACTCCTGACTCCTGAGGGGTTTTTTTATTCTTTTTTTTTTTTTGGACGAAGTATCGTTCTGTTGCCAGGCTAGAGTGTAGTGGCACAATCTCAGTTCACTGCAACCTCCACCTCCTGGGTTCAAGCGATTCTCCTGCCTCAGCCTCCTGAGTAGCTGGGACTACAGGCACGCACCACCATGCCCAGCTAATTTTTGTAGTTTTAGTAGAGATGGAGCTCCATCATGTTGGCCAGATGGTCTCGATCTCTTGACCTTGTGATCCACCCACCTTGGCCTCCCAAAGTGTTGGGATTACAGGCATGAGCCACTGCTCTTAATCCTACTTCATAGTAAGACATTCTGGATTGCACTTTATTGAGACCAGGACAATATTTTTGCTCTGGCTAGCAGGAAGCACATTGATTTACAACTCAAAAAAATTAATAAGGCTTTTTATACTCACGAGAAATCTGTAAACTTCAAAATTCAGCCTCAGTCACAGTGAAGTGATCAGAAGACGCTGCAGAGAAAGGAAGCACTTGCTAGCCAGAAGACAGCCAAGCTTGAGCACGTCGAAAGAGGGGAGGCATGAAAGTCCTGATCTGTGACCTCCTGTTTTGTTTATTGTCTTTTCTTTCTTTCCTTCCTTCTTTCTTTTTTTTTTTTGAGACAGAGTCTTGCTCTGTCACCCAGACTGGAGTGCAGTGGTGTGATCTTGGCTCACTACAACCTCCACCTCCCGGGTTCAAGCGATTCTCCTGCCTCAGCTTCCCAAGTAGCTGGGATTACAGGTGCATGCCACCACACCCTGACAATTTTCATATTTTTAGTGGAAACAAGGTTTTACCATGTGGGACAGGTTGTTCTAGAACTCCTGACCTCAAGTGATTCACTTGCCTCACCCTCCCAAAGTGCTGGGATTACAGGCGTGAGCCACTGCACCCCAGCCCCTTCTGTTTATTGTATTCTTAAACATTTTATTTTTTCGATAAGCAGTTTTCTGACTTTAGAATAACATGTGCTTAGTGTAGAAAAATTGGGACATACAGATAACTGAAATTAAGACGCGTATTTTAATAGAGGCAAGACTTTCAAGAAGTATGGATTTGGAAGCCCCTGTTCAATTTACCTGTAAGGTTGTATCTCCCAGTGGGAACTTGACTTTGTAATCATTCAGTTCATCCTGAGTTGCAACCCAACCCAGGTTGTCTGAACCCTGGTGCCACAAGGAACAGCTTCATTTTAGAAATTTCCGTCAAATACACCAACTCCAAACACCTCAAGTAAACCAGAGGCTTGGGAAATTTCTGGTATTACATCAGTCAACCAGAACAAGACAGGCAGAGATGCTGGCTTTTTTTTTTTTAACCAGCTTGAATATTCAGGAGTAGCAGCAAGTAGTTTGTTAGTACTACATTATAGTAGGCCTCCCTAATGAAGCCTTACAGATAGCCACATTACGGCTACAAAATGAATACCAGTTGGGGAGACTGCTCTAGGAAGGTATGAAAAAGGTTATCAAGAAATCAGATTCGTGGACTTGTTCTCAAAGTGTGCAGGATGGGGAGAGAAATGAGAACATTAAAATGAAAAATTAGCCGCAGGCAAAAATCCCACAGATGCAAAGAGAAGGAGCAGGAGGTTCAGGGGAAGAAATGACAAGTAACCCAAAGGAAATCATGTGGCCAAGATGGGGCGGGTTGCGGGGAGAAAAGAGAGAGAAAATAAATTTTTGTTATACTTTTATGGAAAGTTCGCATAAACAATAGTCAGCTGTCTTTAGATTTAAGATACGGTTAAAAGGAAACACGCTGTGACTGTGACCATACATACTCCAACCCCTTTGGGAAGACCACCCCCTCGAATGCAGCCCCCGCAGAGCACGTGACCTCAGTGTGGTATTTTCCCCACAAACGGGCTGCCCGTTCCGTTCCACTGCACAAGGTTCGACGTCTCCTGAGCTGCCTGCTCGGTGGCTTTTCCCACCTCTTTTAACTTCTCTCCCACCTCGCGCTGCACACATGGGTTGAGGGGTGCCATGGAGAAGCACAGCGGCTCCATCACAACCCCAAGAGCAAAGGGCCAGGGTTCCGCAGCACGGTGCTTGCAACAGGAAGGGTTGGAAGCTTCCCGCTCAGCTTCTCATCTTATAACAACTTCTTGACATTTCAAAAGCCAAAGCTTAGTTCCTGTTCCCGGGGTTTTGTGGCTTTGGTTTATGTTGGGGTTTTTTGATGATAAGGTAGATGCATGGAAGCAAAAAGGATGCAGTAGCTGGGAGCACATTCCCGAAAGCTTTCTCGGTGAGAAGCAGCCCCGCCTACAGCATGCAACCTTTTTGAAATCCTGTTTGAAGCCGTCACAACCAGACCATTTCTTGCTGAAGATTTCAACGCTCATAAGGGCCACTAAAAACAATGACAAGCAGAGGTGCCCTCCCCCAGAAAATGAGGAAATAATATTAAAGTGGTGTAAATTGTTTAGCTGAGGGCAGGGTCTTGGGCAGAGTCTGTCTTCAAAGCAAAACGTGGGAACACAGGGTTGGAATTGATGAATGCTGTACTGTAAGAGAGGAAGAGAAGCCCATCTTCCCATCAGGGCATGGAAGTGCAGAAGGGTACTCAGACAAGCACTTGTGAAAGAGATGGCATTGGATCTAGACCTTGAAATATGGTAAAAATTTAAATACTCAGAGATTAGAAGTGGGGAGAAGGAAGTAGCAGTTCACCAGACGTTTAGTCAATGCTACCAAGTCAACACCGCTTCTGTCCAAGTTCTAACAGTGCAACATAAGGAAGCACACATCTTAAAATTAATAGTGCCCTTCTTTCCTCTGAAACTTACGTTCTTTAGGACCTGGGACCTACTAGGACACTAAGGATCTATTAGGACAACAATTCTACTAGGACCAAATAAGCTCACTAATACATTTATAATCTTCACTGCACTGTCAAATGAAGTACGCCACCTACTAGACTAAGTTGAGAAACACTTTCACTTTTTTCCCTATTTCCATATTTACCCAATCAGTTTTAGAAAACGCAATGGGCAGCCTATTATCCATGTATACTGCAATTGAGCAATCCAGTAAAGGGATGGCAGGTGCTGAAAGCTGGGTTTCTCACGTCGGAGTGAGAAGTTACAGATGAGCAGGAAAGGAGGCTAGAATAATCCGTGTCATGATGCATTAGAGGTGCAGACAGCAGCATGACAGCATAATAGAAGTACAGGTATATGTGGGTGCACAGGATAGTATATACATGTATACCTCCTTGCTCTGTCAGCTGAGAAGACCTAAAAGTAATGTCTCCCCAGTAGCAACGCACACATCCAGCACCTAGATGGTGGTTTCTAACACCATTCTCCAACGAAAAGACACCGGTGTTCTTTGGAGAAACGACTCATTCCAAGACGGGGACAGGAAATATACAAAATGAGCCTATAGCTTCTTATAGTGCTGCAGTTAACAAGGTGCTCAAAAGCATGTGAGCACACCACAACGATTGGGCTACATCAAAGAGATACAAGAGCCAACTTAAAGAGCTCTCCATGCAAAAGCTGGAAAAGTTTGAGCAATGAAATAAAGTGGTAATAGACTATCACCCAAAGTATGACATAAATATCCACGAATATATACTGCTAAGAATGACTGAACAAACAAATAAGTGGCAAAGAAGAGACGAATCTTCTGTACAGAAGAATTCCAACGTGTTTATTTAGATACTCTGCCCTTATGGGAAGTGGAGCTTAACTCTGCTCCTTAAGCTGCACATGGTGACTTCCTTCCAAAGGGTATGGTATGGAAAGAGAGGAAAAAAGAGTAACTTCACAGTACAGAAACCTGACAACCACTAGCTCCGGCCAGATAATCAAGGTTAACACCAACAGTGGTAATAAGTCATAATGAATAGGATGGACTCTTGATATGATGAGAATGGAACTTTATCTCTGTGGTACTCCTCCCCAAAACACATAACTCTGGCCTACTCAGGACAAAAATACAAGTCATACTCAGACTGGGGACACCGTACAAAATACAAGACACGTAATTCTTAAAACGGTCAAGGACACCAAAAACAAAGAGAGTGTGAGAAATCATCACAGACCAAGAAAGACTGAGGAGGCATGACAACTGACTGTAACACAGTATCCTGCTTAGCTCCTGGGACAACAACAACAAAAGATGACAGTAGAGACAAACAGAAAATTTGAATAAAAGGCGAACTTTACAACAATAATGTAACAACACTGGTTCATTAATTGTGACTAAGGAACTGTATTAATGTGAAGTGTTAATTACAAGGGAAATTGGATATAGGGCATATAAGAACTCTCTGTACCTTGATAATAATTCTGGAAATCTAAAAATAAAAGATTTATTTTTAAAATGCAGTGGAAATGCTTTCCTCTCAAAAACTCTCTGCAAAATATGCTAACCGCTGAAGTCTCGAAGCAAGTCTTTCTAAAGCACTGGTCCTTCCTCCGGTTGGCTAGAGCAAAAGTCAATTGTAAAAGATACCTTCTATTATGCTCACTTGTCTGACTTCTTAGGGGCCATGTGGAGCCCCCAATCCACCTAATGAAGTTCCCTTCAAATTAAGAGACAAGACATGGAAGGGAAAGAAATGTAGAAATGACAATTTCTGTTTCCAAGCTCACTGCTCTATTCCAGAGAATCTTAACACTTTCCTAGACTGAATATTGATCCTTTGACATTCAACACAGATGTCCTCTCATGAACTGCCTTCAAATAACACATGAAGGAAAAAAAGAGGGGCAAAAGCTGTCTTCTCCAATCCACTTCAGCTTTGTTAGTTACCTGTCTCACTTGTTTTATGAACAGTGACAAACAGCGTGAAGCTGCACTGTGTTGGACGGACCTTCTGATCACTGAATCACTGAGCTGTTACTACCTTTAAAGGAGGTGTTTGGCCAGGCGCAGTGGCTCACACCTGTAATCCCAGCACTTTGGGAGGCCAAGGCGGGTGGATCCCCTGAGGTCGGGAGTTCGAGACCAGCCTGGCTAACATGGTGAAACTCTGTCCCTACTAAAAATAATTAGCCGGGCATGGTGGCAGGTGCCTGTAATACCAGCTACTCCGAAGGCTGAGGCATGAGAAGTGTTGGAACCTGGGAAGCGGAGGTTGCAGTGAGCCGAGATCATGCCACTATACTCTAGCTTGGGTGACAGAGCAAGACCTGTCTCAAAAAAAAAAAAAAAATCAGTGTAATAATCACGTATACCTCATAGTGTGTGGTACAGAAAAAAAAATGCTCAAGCAAGTTAACTGTTAAAAAAAGGGTGTCTTTCAGGGGAAAAAAACTTTTCCCACTATATGGTATATTGCATAGTAAAGAATGGCAGGCACTCGCTTGAAGCATAGATATAAGAAGGTTACAAAATAATTTCCCAAGGTAAGTTCTTAAAAGGGAGTCACGTGGACATCAAAAAATATCCTTTTGCATGATATCTCCTTTTGTTTCATTGCCATTTTTGGACTCTAAGAATACAGGCACCTTTGGTCTAATGCAATATCTATCCGTTCATCCATCCATCCATCCATCCATTCATTAATCCATCCATCCATCCATCCGCCCATCCACACATGCATATCTGCAAGTTACCATTTATTTATCAGGCCTCTGATGACTTAGCTGGTGGCAGATATCTACACGAGTGATGGAGAACCAAAGGCTCTTAGTGCAAAGGTGAGAGTGGAAATGAGATTGAGGGATGACAGTGGTCTGTGGACACAAGGAGGGTAAGACAATATAAATGCGAAATTGAAAATACTAGTAATCAATTGTGGTGGTCAATAACAAAGAGCAAGAGTGAGTTCGAATATTATAGCATAACAACAAACAAACAAAAATCACTGCTATTATGCAAAGTGAGGAGGATTAAAGTAAAATAAGCTCAAGGTAATAGAAAATAAAAATAATGCATGGAATTTTACAATAAAGGAAGAGAAACAAGGCAAACATGAAGGAAAGTGACCTGGGAGGAATTTATCTGATGGAATTTGGGGGCTGAAGTTAAGCAGCTTCTTCAGCCTCTCTTGAGCACAGGTGCCTTGGTTTTTCCTGAAATTCCTATATGGAGCAATGTGCTGTGCAAATATATTAATCACACCTACGATTAGCCATTTGCTTGACAGGAAAGTTCTGGAGCCACTGAGCCTGAAGACGGGAGGTGTCCCTAAACCCGAGAACTCCCACAGTAGGGATAAGATTTTACAGTTAAATGAATTATTAAGGTCAGGTGAATAACTTCTTTTTATTACTCAGTGGTTCTCGATTTCATGGCCACTACCAGGGAACGAGGCAAGTATTGAGTACTCTGCTTGAATTTTCTAAGGAGGGGGAGAAAACCCACCACTCTAAATACTAAAAATAACTTAAACCACGCCATTTCCTGTGGAAAGACAACATGTTTATGAACTGTGACCATTCTCTCCAAGGAATCAGAATCCTGCCTTCCCCCTTCTTCCTAAGTCCCCACGTTTCCTCTGTTCACTAGATCATTCTGAAAGGAACATACAAGTACCTTTCCTCGACCACAGCTGCTTTTCGTCCTAACGTAAAACTCACAATACATTGCCAGTATTCTTGTTCTTCCTAACTTCATGCCTGAAGAAGGAAATGTCTGTATTGAGGCAGTTTAGAATATAGAGGAACTTACACAACAAAATATGACTTGTTCTTCAAAGCAGTCACCTTGGGGTCTCCAGACACGTATCCAAAGACACAGTCACTATTCACAGCAATCTTTGGAAGTCTGCTTTGAATATTGCTTTTATGAGAAAATCAGGCTCAACTTTATAGCTGAAAATATTATTTCCTAGCTTCATCATTACTGGGACAGCAAATCCCTTTGGTTTGAAAAAGTCCGTTCTCTACGGGCAAAGATTTGCCACAGTGAAGAGACTCAAAAGAAGTTATGACAGCTGAAGACAATTAAACATGGAGGATTCCAAACCTGTGCAAGTGACTCACTGGAACGTGTGAGCAGCCTCCTAGTGTTTACTGGGGAGAGAATCCCAGCCACCTGGGAACAAAAGCTGAGATATGAGTGCTAATGTCACTTTATAATTTCATATAGAACATGTAGTTATATGCATCTCTAACTCTCACTCTGTTTTAAATTCAGTTACCTAAAAATGTGATTTTTTCCCCCCAACATTCATGGAAAAAGAATTTTGATCAGAAATTTTCATTTTGTTATTTTAACTTGAAAGCTCTCATAATATTATGTAATAAGAATGTTATAAAATTCTATTAATTGAAGAGAGAAACAAATTGACCTCACCTAAAACATTTTCTCTCAAGTACCAAAAAAATCCACTTAAGACATATAACCAAATGTTATTTAATATCTTAAAAAGTAACACAATCCAAAATGGATATTTCACACAACACTACATAAACAACATGAACACAATATCACCATATGGAGGGACTTTCAAATATAGACTTACAAAAATCCCTGTCCTTTTTTTTCTTTTAAGTTATTATACTAAGCATGACAAGTAATCATCATTTACAGTATGGTACACTGACACGATAAAAACCATGTTACAAATGTGCTGTTATAAATCAGTAACATTAGGGAAGACATTTCATGAACTGTAATTATTTCATATGAAATACTATACAATATAAACAGAACATCCATCTTGGATGACCTTTACAGCAACCAGAGACCAACTAATTTAAAATGTTTTTTTTTTCAGTGCAAACACATTTTATTCAAGGCAGTCTTGGCTGCAAAACCCCTTTCTAACATACAGTAAATCCCACTTGCACTTTCTTAATTCATTTACCCTAATGCAATAGTCACATTCAGCCACTCAGAGAAAGATACCTGCAGAATTATGATTCCTTTAAACTTGACGTTTAAATTTAATTCTCTTCTAGAACAGTATCTGTGTCAACTGCTCTAAGGACTTTAATTTGTAGCTGTTGATACTTTATGAAGGTGACCCTAGGGCGGCTCTATTCCTAACCCAGCAAGTGTGCACGATACTGCAGTGTTCTGCCCTTCCAATGTGGAAACCGTGGCGGTGTGTCAGTATCTAGGTGGGAGAATGGAAAGGAGTACCTTGGAGGAAAGGAAGCAGAGGAGCTGCTGCGTGTGTACTTCATGGTTAATTTCCCGGAACTGCAGAGGACAGCTAGCTATTGGAGATCTCAGGTCTCACATTTGGTACCTCTTCTTGGTGGGAGCAAGGGAACCGTTTTACTAAGGTCAGCCTTGGAACAGGGAGGCAGGCAACTGTACATGGACCAGCCAAGCTTCTAACCTTACATTTCCAACCTTCCAGAATCATCGCTGCCTGACTTGAAACACCACATTCCCTCCTTGGCATGGTGTGTGTGTGTGTGTGTGTGTGTGTCTGTTCACATTTGAAGCCAACAATTAACAATTTAAGCCCTATAACTGATCATGGACAAGCAAGTTTAGTTCCCCCTTGAGTCTTGTAGAATTCTGAATCTCGTGAATCATCAACTGTAAGTCATAGAACAACTGTAAAAACACAGGATTGTGTGTTAGGGGAGCCATCACTGGGAATCTCTTTGTGGGCTGCTGCAAAAGATGCAGAGTATTAACTCAATAGGAAGGTGCCAATGTCTGTCTGAAACACACAAGGAAATTGAATAATGAATGTTTTCATATATGTAATTTATGAAACATCTCCTGAATAAGAATCTGTGGGAAACTATTGGATGTATCCTTAATACCATAAGACCCTCTGGGAGAGGAATGGGGTGACAGCTGATTCTTTTATCTTACTTGGCAAAGCTCAGACGGACAGTAATCTCTTTCCTGCCCACATTTTACTAACCCAAAGCAAAACAGTGTTTTCCATGGCTTTTGTGTTCATGTTTCCTGTGTTCTAGCTCCCCCAAGCCCTAAACATGTGCAGAAAAGTCACTCCCTACCAGAAGAGCCCTGGAAGACATTGACAATGGGCAGGATGGTCCTGGGGGAGAGGGGGAAAGGACAGGTCGCTCCTGCTTGGGCCCATCGAGGTTGATAACACACGGCTAGTTGGTTCTGTGATGGGCCTGCAGCGATGGAGCAGATCCCCATCAAATATCATCTATCTCCTCATTCAAGAAAATACTTAGAACTGGATCAGCTCCCTCAGAAATCCAGCTCCTCCAAAGGACTCGATATATTGTACTGAATTTCTAGGGTGCTAAGGAGCACTGCGATGAGTACTTGATAAAGTTTTTAATTAAAACTGCTGTGTCAGCACCTTCCACTGCCAGGAGCAGTCACATTCCTGAAAGATGGTATTTTAGCACAGGAATTATAGAAACCCAATGTGAAACTGTAAACAAGGCCGTATGTCCAGATCTGCTTCTGACTGCGATGGCATTGGGTGGATCTGTCAATCTCCCGCTTCATCCATCGATACCACTAAGGTGTGCTGAGGTGTAAAATTCCAAACACCCTGAACCTTTTTTTTTTTAATGAAAATGGACAAAAGTGTCAAGTTGTATTTGTTTTCTTTGACTTTATTAGCACACATCAGAAAAATAGCATTGTATTTAGTGATTCTCATGATGGTCTATCAAACAGATAGAAAATAGATCATCAGTAGCTGCCACTGTGTTTCTGGGTAGTCTTAAGTCACTCCTTTTGTTTGTTCATTTCAAGTATGGGTATTACAAAGATGACCTGTCTTGTTAATTGTTTGTGAATCTGAATGCTTTGCAAGCATTTTGAGATCCCAACGTGAATCGTGCAAAGTCAATTATCGGTTATTGTTGGTTTTTAAATCAAGCTCTAAGTATTGCCCATGTTATAAATGGTGAGACTTCCAAAAAACGATCACTATTGTACTGTGAGCAATATGTTTGTAATTTAAGTTAAAAACTTTATTTTCAAGTACACTTGGTAGTGATAAGTGGTTTGTCCTGGGTAGAATTTTGCAAAGCTGCGCCAACCTAAAAAAGGAACAATGTTTCTGCTTCCACTGAACAGGTTTCTTCTCCCCATGGTGACTGCAATATAATTTAAATTTACATTTTAGAAATGCTGGTCGGGTTATGAAAAAGAGGGACCTGGGAACAGCTGCTGTTCAGATCATTGTTACTCTAGATTAACTTTGAATTGACACTTCCTGAACTTGACCTTCACAACATCAGAGAAGCAGTAATTTGTTATTTTTATCCAGCTAGTCTCCATTCACCTCTTCTATTTGTTTTCTCTATTTGATGGCATCCCCGCTTTCATATGCTTATTATGGCCCCCTGAGATGTGCAAAATATATATAATGGAATACAAATCATTTAACAGAAGTTGTGGAATTCACAGCACAGCTCTTTTAATTACAGTGGAGTTTGGGCTCGACATGGTAGCATGCGGGTGAAGGCAGAGCCCACAGTGCTTCAAGGTTGGCAGTCCACATTGCTTGTGTGTCTTCTGTTACTGAAAACTGAGACTTCAAACCAGGTTTCCAAAGAAGTAAATAGCTTGCTCAATTACGCTCACCCATTGGCTCTTCACCAGAGAACTTTTAACAGGAATGGGTGGTAGGGGTGGGGGTGGGCACAAGAATTTTTAAACTTCGGTTCATTCCTAACAAAATCAAGTGTGCTTTCGTGGGGAAGAGAGGAGAAGACAGGATTACATCTGAAAGCCAAACAATGGCATAAGAGAAAGCCACGGCGATGGAGAAGTCATGAGTCCACAGGAGCAATCACCAACACACACAGAACGCCATGGCCTAATGTTGAAGGAAGTGTTCAACTTCGCTCTTCTGAATGATACACTTTAACACACGGCTGCCACTTCATCAAATTTATGGAGGTAGTTATATGTAAAAATAAAAATTACCATAAAGTAATATGTTGTATCATAATAATACATAAGTGTGCAAAATGCCGACAGATGTGTTGACCCTTTCACAGAGATTCAACCAGATTCAGTTGTGTAAACCTTTCAGTTGCTAAACCCTAAGACTGGATAAGCAGTCGTGTAACACAAAGCTATGATTTTGCTGGAGGAAAAGCATACTGGCAACGCCGGGCGAGGACCCCACCGTCCGGACCGAGAGCCTCACTGGGACCTCGGATGACAATGTGTAATGTGACGCCGGCTGCCACTCCTCCCCCATTCAAGAGTCTCGATCAGATTCAGACAAGAATATTTTTATATGCAACGTCTGCTTACATGGTATGATCTTTAAAGTCCATCATTTCTACACAAATGGCTGCTGGTCTAAGGGAGTTTTTAAAAAGTCATGTACCCCATAGCATCAGGCAAACAGTGTACATATTTATTTGAATAATGTCTTCTGTAAACCTATATCTCGTGAAATATCAATAAATTCCTATTTTAAAGCTTCTCTTAAAGGTAATGCTTTCCTTTCCTGTTCACACAGCATTCGATTATTTCAATGGCTACTTTCAGAGGATCAACTAGAGGCTGATGGATTGTTTCAATGGTTCTATTATTTATGAACTATTAGTAGAAGAAAAATTTGAGAGCAGGTTTTTGGAAAAAATGAATTTAGACAAAAATTTAGTAACCATATGATATATAACTCCCCAAGGGAACAGACTATGTAGTCTATTAGATATGCGATCATTCCTTCTGGACATAGTTAAGCCATGAGACAAACAATGAGTCAAGGCATGCCTTGGAGGAAATACGGCATGAAAACCCAAAAGGCTTAAGCGTGTCAATGGTATGGGAGTTTACTACGGAACGTGCTGAAGTTTCACTACAATAAGCACAAAAAAGGAATTTATACCAAACTCAGGGAGTCCAGTTTGACCCAGTGCAACTTCCAAATAACTGAAAAACTATGAGGGAGTATTTAGAGGTTTCAAGAATGAGTCCAACTGTGTACAGGACTGGATTCCTTAAACAGATTGCTAGTGATTAAACCTGATACAAAAATGATGTGTCTCACAAATCATACGCCAATTACTGAAATCGGAGGTGAAAATATTCTGGATTTGTTTGGGGATATATATATGTATTTTATGGTGTATAGCTCCCAACAGCACATGCCACTAAACAAAATAAAACTTTATGTCAGACACTTTCTTGTGTCATATGTAACCCTTTTGCAAATAATATTCCATTACTAGAGATATGTTCCACTGTTCTCAGAAAATAAAACATGGGAACGTTGGAATGTCTCTTTGCTATAAGATCAAATTATTGGCAATCCCTTTGCTGCTGGGTCTTCTTTGTGTTCAACATGACATTGTAAACCAAAGCAAAATGTTAACAAACCATTTTGAAATAAGTTGGGCTAATTAACTACACATCCACCTAAAATCGCCTCATGAAATTGGTTACAAAGTATCTGTAAACATTACTCTGGCATAGTTCATGTATGCATAATTGTTTTTCTGATAAATTTTAGGGGAGTACAAATTAGGATTATACCACACTAGCAGAATGAGCACATTCTGTTGTTCATAACATGGGCACATGTAGATTTCTAATCAAAAATTATTTTAAAAGTTTTCTCTATAGATATCTTCCCAGGAATAAAAGGCCTGAAGTTCAACTCTCCCTAAATTTGCTCTTTCCTATAACCACTAAAAATTATCTCCCATAGCCTAATTTAGGCATTCTATTTAAAACTACATAAAATAGATTTATGTCCTTCCATTAGAAAGAATAACATCCTCAGGCCATACTCTTCATTTGTATCACAAAGAACATTTTGCTTTTAAACAAACTAATTATTGTACCTATTAGAGTAAGATAGGGTCATCCTAAGTATCACAAGGAGGAAATTCTCTTCCTTCAATATTTAAGTAATACCTTTTACAAGTCCACACCACCTCTCCCAACACTTAGTGCTGTGCCCCGGCCAGACTGGAAATTCCTTTCCTTTGTCCACTTCAGATTCAAAGGCCTATATTCCTGTTTGTGATCATGGAAGGTTAAAAATCAGACAAGCATCTGTTACACTTGAAAACAAAATCCTGAAAAGAGACACTCCCAGCGATTTCCATTGTGACCCCTTCTCACACACTTCCATGGGCTCCTGCAAAATAGTGTCACGAAAACTCACAGTGGAAAATGACTGGTGCATAAACAATTCACACACAAAGGGCTGGGGTCCCTTCTAGTAGGTTTGGCATCTATTTCCCTCAAGGTGGACCCTTGCATTTGACATTTCGTGGTGGCTTAGTTTTTTTTTTTTTTTTTTGGAAGTGTCAAGGATCAGTTCTGTGGCACCGTTTAACCACAGACCGGCAGCAACACGTATCTGTGGCATTTTAAAATGGAATTGGCAACTGCATGACATTGAAAATGCATATTACACTTACAGTGTCTAGACTTTCCTATGTGTGCTCAGATACAATTAGTGAAGCAAAAGTCTACATATCACCCCTACTGTTACTCAGTTGCTACAGAGCCATAAATGTGAAAAGCAATACTCTGAAATAAAGATTTTTTTGTTGTTTTTTTCTTTGCCCTAGCCCTACTTAGCAGCACAGTTTAAGTAAGTAACACAAAAACCGTGTGGTTGAGATGCTTGTCTTTCCAAAGATGTAAACATCAGTCCCAGTGTCGTAAACTTTGCTGTATCGAATGAGACAGAAGATCTGAGGCAGAAGGACGATCACACACTAGTAACAGAAGCTTGCAAGCAGTTGGAAGGTTTCTGTAGTTTCTCAGCTTCATTTGTCGGGGGGTCCGTGCTGGCTCGGAAGTTGAAGGCTGGACCAGCTCCACCGTGGGCCGGGCTTAAAGCGGGGTTCTGACGACGGTTACTTTCAACAATGCTTGACGTGTTGGAAGCCAGGCTCTCCCGAGTACTACAAAAGTAAAAAGGGTTTGTTTTGTTTTGTTTGGAATATAAATAATTATAAGTTGAGCCCCAGAGGAAGAGCAAATGATGTCGTTAATGGATTTCCTCTGTTGGTTCATAATGTCATATCAATATACATCTCCACTGATTATTCACATCTGCCTCTCCACCACGGGCTCCAGAAGCTTCCACAGACATGTAATAATCAGCAGCACATTCAGTGAATAAAGGGTTTTTAAACAGCTAAATGCACTTTGAAATGTCTTCTTCTTTTCACACTCAAGGAACGGCTTCAAAATTTAAGGTGAAAGCTAGCTATCACAGTAGTTTTTAAAATGGATACTCATAAATACACCTAAGTCATTATTTCATTTCAGGCTGGAAATTCATTGGCATAACCACTCCAGAATACACTTGGTAATTTTACTCCAATGATCCCATTTTCATTATGGATTAGCAGATTTCAACTTTGGGGGACTCTGGGCATGCCCCTTTTGGGGGACCCTGAGCATCTGCCGCACAGATAGGAAAAAAAAATTCATTTTAAATGTTTATTCCACTGTTTCCAATTTTAACGCTTTAGTTAAAATGCATTATATTTTCGATAAAGGACCTTAGATATTCTTCCCCATTCATCTTTTAAGTTTACATTCATTTCTACCCCACTTTGGCAGGACTGTTTTTGTTTTAGGGTTTTTTTTTTTTTTTTTTTTGGAGACAAGGTCTTGCTCTGTCCTCCAAGCTGGAGCGCAGTGGTGCGATCTCAGCTCACTGCAACCTCTGCCTCCCAGGCTCAAGCGACCCTCCTACTTCAGTCTCCCGAGTAGCTGGGACCCCAGATGTGTGCCACCACACCCGGCTAATTTTCGTGTTTTTAGTAGAGACCAGGTTTCGCCATGTTGCCCAGGCTGGTCTTGAACTCCTGAGCATACGCAATCCGCCTGCCATGGTCTCCCAAAATGATAGGTGAAATATTTTCTTTTTAAAATAATTCTTGTAGGACAGAGGTGATTTAAAAGCTTTATTATCTTGCTTTCTTTTTTCCTTTTTCTAAGTTAGAAACGTTTGAATCTATTTCATTGCTTTAAGAGATTTAGACTATGCAAGGTTTCAAATGCAAAGGGCAATGGCAGAAATAAGATGACTGGGCCCGATTGAGAAGAACCAAGTAGGTTTCCTATTGCAGGACCTCAACGTGGCTATAGAAATGTACCAGCTACGGAGACTGAGCAAGCCAGAGGCATTCTCAAAACATCCACTCCGTGAGGCAGAGTCAACACTTAGGGAATATTCTGAGAGTTGGTCCCCACAACTGACTCAAGCCTGTTTAGAGCCAGTTAACAGGTCAAACGTCTACAGTGGAGCTGTCCTCTCCTCTCCTGCATTCCCATCCCAAGCTGATAGCAACTCTGTCTGAATCCTACACTCTGATAGCCCTTTCCAACAGGTTATTTAAGCCTAACTCCTTGTGGCTTTGAGTTTGCTTCTCACCAAGAACCCAAGGCAGTTTGTCCACTGACAACCAAATAAAAAACCCTGGGACTTTCCTGAATGCAAAGGGAACCTACAGAAAGGTGACTCATTTTCAAAGAGAAATCAAATTTTTCATTATCCTTATGGTAAATCTGGGCATTCCTAAAGGACACTCCAAAATGTCATCGCTGAAAGGGAGAGTGCTAGACTTACCTACATGACATCTCTCGCAGGAAAATTCACAAGTGGTTTGCCAGAGCTACCACTGAGGCATGGGGCAGGCGGAGGAGGGAGGAGGGGCAGGAAAGATGCAAAATCCCGAAAATTTCAAGACACATTCCTTCAGTGTCTTTCTTAATCACTCGAGTAACTTTTTAAGTATCTGACTTCCTCATCTCTAAAATATGGAGAGTTATGATGGGATTTACCTACTCATAGGGTGACTCTGAAGAAGAAATGACCATCAAGGAAGAATTTGTTCACGAATAAGGTAGAAGCACGTGAATTATTTCTGTTATACATCTAGCATATAATGAAATAAACAGTGACTATGGGTGGGCTTCAGAATCCATGTATTACAAATGACATATTTTCTAGGGGAAAATACATTTAAAGTCCAAAGGATTCACTCTTAAACCAGCTTTCAAGGAGTGGGCTCAACATTTGTTGAGTGCCTGCTGTATGCCAGGCATTGTAAACACATACGCAACAGATCATCTGAGCTGGGGTCTGTCTCTACTGTAAGATACCTTCACCCACCTCCAATCACAGCCACCTTCAATCACAGTATTAATCGTGGTAAATATGTACAGTACTCCATCTTCTCCAAAGAATGGATTTCATTATTGTTGTAATAATGATTACAGTCTGTGACATTCATACTGAGGGCTCCGGATGTGCTGATGAACAAGTTAAAGGAGATGGAATGTTAGCAGTAAAAATATTCCTCAAATTTAAAAGTTTTTTTTTTTTTTAAGGGAGCTAATGGAGAGCAACCTTCAAAATAGGATTTCAGGATTTTATAGGCAGGAGAAATGAACCAAGCAACTCTGTCGTTCATCCTTCTGTGCGCAGGTGTCCCCCTGGCCCCAGGCGTCTCCCGCATACGTTCACGCAATACATTAAACAGACACACGCCTGGCAGCCTTTGGCCTCCGATTTTCATATTGTGTTTATCAACCAGCTTTAGGCCTCCCATTTGGAATAGCAGGCTTTTCCCATCAAGACTTTCCATTTTCAGTATTAGATCTCATAGCATAGCTCAAGTTTCTACCCTTTTTCCTTCTAAATACCTTTTTATTCCCAACAAAAGAGACTAAAGAATTTTGGAAATGCGGCTGAGCATGACTTCTGAGCCAGCACTGAAACTCTGGGGTGTGGAGAAAAATCACCTTTTGGGTTCTTTTTTTTTTTTTTTTAATTTTTGGTTGGGGCTTAGTGCTCAGTGAATTATTTACTGAAAGATTCTAATAAACGGCTTGCTTAAGATTTTCATGTCAGGGCTGCACATGGTGGCTCATGCCTATAATCCTAGCACTTTGGGAGGCCAAGACAAAAGGATCTACAAAAAATTTTTTTTTAATTACCAGGCATGGTGTCACATGCCTGTAGTCCCAGCTACTCAGAAAGCGGAAGTGGGAGAACTGCTTGAGCCCAGGAGTTTCAGGCTTCAGTGAGCTACAATTACCACTGCACTCCAGCCTGGGCAACAGAGTAAGACCCTGTATCTTTAAAAAAAAAAAAAAAAAAAAATTTCCATGTCTCACAGCAATGGGTATGAGCATGATAATGCTATTTGGCTAAAATACTCCTCAGGCTGGAGAGTAAAGTCTCTAGAAGTTAAATACTTACCTCTGCAGAACATACTTCTGGATCAGCGAGATAACTCAGTGACTTTATTAAAGTGTGTAGAAAATAGTTTGTCACCTCGCTTCTAATCGAAGGACAGTAAATACAAAAGGGGTATTAGCAATTGTTCTGTAGATTCTCTAACTGCGTAAAATGTATAGGTGATACATGTTTTCGTGTAGAGAAAATTTTACTTAATATTAGTGGGCAGACGTGTGGCTATCTCGTGAAGGCTGTCTCTTTAGAACAACCTTTACCTTCGGTCTTGACAAAGCATTTGACTTTAAGTACATAATGAAACTGAAAACCAACTTACTTCAAGAAATAATCCCAGTCATAAATTCTATATTCTGCACCCCAAACTTAAAGAAAGTAAAATATCTTCTGTAGAGATACTGGTTCAACCATTTCATGAATATTTCTGTTTACCTTCAAACAAACAAAAAACTTTCAATGTTATGCAGTTGAAGGTTTTCTAGTTAGAACCCACTGAACTACTCCCAGTGTCTCCTTAGCAACTCTCTCTTTAGTATGGCAGCTTCCTGTCTGTGGAAGCCCGGGGGCCCAGAGGGAAAGGAGAAAGGTTTAAAACGAGCATGGGAAAGGCAGGTAGGAGGCAGAGGCTGCATAATGAGAAACAGCAGGACAGAAAGACACAGCCAAATACACCACACCTTCCACCAGCGATGGTTCTGAATTTCCATCACAGATTACAGACCTTCTGTTTTGCTAATCTGGTAATCACTACTAAAAAACTCAAGAGGAAAAAAAGAGTAGAACAGGAAAATGAAGAAAAAAAGGATGGTTAGAATAAATTGGAAAATAAATTAATATCTGATTTGGGATTTAAAAAATTATTGAGCAAAAAATGATTCTTTAGAAAAGCCACTCCGTAAACTAGAGGTTTTCAGGCTGAGGCCCAGGGCTCCCTGAGGTCTCATAGGCTCCTCGAGGGATGGGGAGAGGGACTGGAGCCCATATTCTCCACTGTCACCTGTACCACCTCTCAGCTCTGGGCAAACATTAGACTTCCACACATGTGTTAACTTGGAAGAAAGGCTCCATGATCAAAATAATAATAATAACAATAATAACGAACCAGCCCTTTAATAAATCACAAAGGCCTAATATGGGACATACCAATTAAGGATTCCCAGTTCCAACTGTGTGACGCTCACTTCCAAAATTATCCAGAGATATAGTGAAATGATTACA
This sequence comes from Cacajao melanocephalus, assembly GCA_963573385.1. Lineage (NCBI taxonomy): Eukaryota > Metazoa > Chordata > Mammalia > Primates > Pitheciidae > Cacajao > Cacajao melanocephalus. The sequence continues at coordinate 125,235 of CAUYLG010054161.1, forward strand.
ACAGAATTAATTTTAATTCCTAATAATGAAAATTAATATATGAAATGTATAATCCTATCTGAATATGTGTTAAAATTATAAGTGTTGTAAAATATTGGGAATCGCAGCTGATGAGAAATGTCCATCTCTCAGTAGTATTTCTGCATCTCAGAGTCACCAATCTGGAGTAGAATTTAGAAGAATTAGGTCCCATGTTGCTCTTTGAGGAGAAGAAAGAGTTAAGGAGAAAAAAAGGAAGTTGCACAGACCCTCGTTTGCCTTCTGAATCCCTGAACAGCTCTAGAGCTTTGGCCGTGACCACTGGGCACCACTAACTCTCAACTGTCAATTTGCTCAACTCCTAACACCTACTAACAAGAAAGAACTACAGTTAGACTGCTCAAATGGGTTCCGTCGATTCTACAGGAGGAGAAATAAAAGTCCTGGCACATACTTTCATCTAACAGAGCACAGGCCCCCTCCCCTGGCTGTGAGGGAAGATTCCATTTCTCTGTGGTGACAGGGAGGTGTGTGAGCCAAGGGAGCAGGCTGCACAGAACGCTGGGATCCAAATATAAGCTTCTAGATCCATTGGAGAGGTTTTGAGGTCTGTTCTTATATTTTCACTAGAGGGACCCCCATCCTAGCATCAATCAATTTCCTTCCAACCCCTACCTTCTTCCCCCACCCCCAGACTATTCTTTCTACTCAAGAAGTTACTACTTTTGAAGGACTTAAAAAACACCCTTCCCTTAGCATGGTGGCAATATGAACACAGCAGAAAAAATACTGGAAATGTTGGTTTTAGTTAGATCGAACTGATGCAAGTTTGAGGGGAGGAGCCAACCCACCAGTCCAGATTGGTGATCTCTACAGGTGCAGAAACATATTTCTCAATTCCTGAAAAAGAAGTTAGAAACAGATTGTTAACAATACAACTCATACAACTCTTAATCCTCATCCACAGAACTGAGACTATGAAATCAAAAGCTTGTTAAGTTATGTGCATAAAGCCCCAGGCCCCGATAGGTGTATGTGTGTGCAAAGAGACACCTCTCCCTACCGTGGGGAGTTGAATCCACTGTCCACCGTGATGCTGCTGCTGTCCATGCTGTCGAGCCGGGCTGAATGGGTGGCTCTCTGGTTGCTGCTGCTGTCGGTCTCTTTCGGGGCAAGAAGGGTGAGGTTCTTTTCAAATTTCCTCTGCAAGTCTCTTTCCTTCTCCCTTTCGAGGAGCCACTGCATGGTGCCCACATCCTCTCTATTTTTCTCCTCCTCAGTGTTCTTGTTTGCCCCTTCCTCAGAGTCATCATCATCAGAGACGTTGTAATAGTCGAAAGAGGCTTCCTGGTTCCCTCCTGACTCCTGCTGACGTTGGGAAGCAGGCATGGCTTGTGCCACCGAGGTCCCCAGGGACGGTTCCAGTTTCTCGCATCGGCCTGGCAGTGTGTCAGCAGGTGTCTTCGGGTGAGATTTGAGGAGGGACAGGCTCGATTTGTGATAGCTGTTTACAGACAAGGTGCTGTGAAGAGGTTTGAACAGTGTGTCTTTGCTAAATATCTCTTTCCTCTTGTCCAAGCTACTGGGCTCGGCACCATGGTGTTGGACGAGGCGTCCGTTGGCGATCCCCTCAGCTGCTCCTCCTGAGGCAGCTGGGCCACCACCTGGCCCTTTGGGTGACTCCTCCTTATGCCCTACAGGCTCCCTGGAGGAGTGGGGGACCTGCCTATCAGATGGGGAGAGCTTTTTCACCCCTTCTGCCAAAGTCAGAGTGTCATGGTCCTCCTTACTCTTTCCCAGAGGTGATGGTGCCGTGAGCACCGTCTCACCAGAGGTGTTGCACTGGAAATAGTCATCTGTGGAGGTTTTTGTTGGACAAGAGTTGAGTTCGCCATAGGATGGCAAACTCTCGGGTGCTTTGCCTGGCTCCAAAAGGCTACAAGCGCTGGACGGCTCCTTGCTGCCACTGACTATTTCTGGAATACACACCTCTTTATAGCTTGTGGACGAAATGTGAGCCCTTTGGTGACCAACCGTCTGTGCAGGCCTTAAAGTACTGTCGTCAATGTAGGATTGGCTGGGGGTCTGGTCGTCTTGGCTACAGCCTTCAGCAAGGTCTTCAGGCGTCCCTAGAGAAGAAGCACCCAGAGGGCCTTTGGAGTTATCCATCGATCTGGATCTCTCCTTGGCTTTGTTGGATCTCTCATTCCTGGACCTCCGGTCCTGGGTATGGCTGTGGCTTCGGTGCACTTTTGAGTGGGAGCTTCCCCTAGAAGGTTCAGGAAAAGGCATCTCAGTTCTCCTTTTGGCCAATTCACCAGACACATCCCATTCTGGTGTCATGGGGAAGTGGGACTCGATCACGTTTGTGTTGCTATGCATGATGAAGTTATCTCCCGCGTGTTCCATGATGAAACAGCCCTCCCTGGGCACCCTGGTCAGAGGATCGCAAAAGTCATACTCTCTTTCACCTGGGATATCCAGATGGGAGCCGTCGGAGGGGTCTCCTTTAGACACTCGTGTCTTGCTGTGAGACCGAGACTTTCCATGGGACTTTCGATGAGTCCTACTCTTTTTACTCCTTCCGCTGTGATGGGCAGAGGACCCGGCTTTACTCCTCTGGGCCTTTTCTTCTTCAAGTTTCTTCATGAGTGCGGTGTGCCGCATGACATTTTCCACGGTCAGGTCTGGGTTGATGCGTCTAATGATCTCCATCTCTACCTCCCGAGGGATCGTGGCTGGCGTGTCCTCGTCTCGCAGGGGCCACTCTTCAGGAGGAAACTGGGCAGAAAAATTGGCCAGCTGTTTGGTCTTGTCTTTTTTAAAACTTAGCCGGAATAACTTTAGCCCGAATTTTTTTGACTGCTTTTCACTATCTTTAGGTTTTGAGAGAGTTTCTGTCTTGTAGGAAAAATTTACAGTACTTTTGCTCTTTTCAGTGGGTGGCACCTGAAACAGAGAAGGGGGGCAGTAAGGGTCTTTGCAGTCCTTGGCAGGCTTCCTCTGCAGGGTGGACGCATGCATGCTGTGCATGTCTTCTCTGCAGCAGTGGCAAGAGTCGCAGTGGTTTCGGGGCAATGTTCTTTCCCTGACACAGCCTGAGGCAGAGGGCGTGATGGTTCCGGGCTGCGGAGAGGTGCACTGGGACCGGTCAGGTATCCTCTCGTCCAGATGGTACCATTTACTGTTAGTTCTTATGAGGGAAGGAGTTATGAAGTAAGTCTGTGGGGTCACGATGAAGTAGCCATCTGGAGTTGGGTAGATTTTCCTCTCCCGTACCAGCGTGTTCAGCGTGTGCCGCAGAATTTCTTGGCTTGGGGTTGGAACACCTGAAAAAAAAAATCCACTTGTGAGAATGAAGAGAGAACATGTCAATTCCTGACTTCCAGAAGCCTATTCATTCCGCCAAGATGCGCAGTCCCACCGCATGGCTAGGATGCACAGTTCAGACAAAGGTGTTAATTAAGTTCGGTGCGAATCCTGGTTTGCTTGGATAAGTCCTAAATTACTACCCACGGAATGAGCAGATTTAAAAGCTAGGAAGACAGAGATGGAAGTTAGGTGAAGTCAGATTGCTACTGTTGTCATAAAGCCTCTCCTGAATGAAACGGGAAAGACAGGACATTTTCAAATGAGAGAAAAATGAAAAATGTTTTCCATGATATGATACAAATGTACAGAAAAGGCTTTTTCAGTAAAAGCAACTAGATAAGCAGAGTAAAAATATCTACCTTGATATTAAAAATACATCTCAAATATACAGAGGCCACCATAGAAGGGTTACTGTATGTGCTCATTTTTACAGATTTTACTTAAGAAACTTAATTTTGTAAATTACATAAAAGGGCAAGGAAACTTGACGACTGTCTGTGATGTACCCTCTAATTCTGGAGTCACTGCCTTCCATTTTGAAACCAAGTAGAGCACGGGTAACATTCAAGTGAGAACGTCCTTCTTTTTGGTGTCAGTCAGCAAGATGAAGGTGGTTTTTCTAATTTCCAACCAAAGAACCCTAATAAATTCACGAGTGAAGGCTCTGACGCTGTCTCTGTTTGTCCAAAACTCCCATATTGGCTAGAATAGAAACACCAGATAAAAATGATGAAAGCTTCTTTGTATGAATGATCCTTGTTTTCAAAGGGTTTTTGTGCATGTTTATGCAGAATTAAGAGTATAAATTCTTAAGAGAGTGTAACTTCTCCGGGCTCCAGCCCATTTACTTTATTTCTTGGGTTTTCTCCATTTCTCAGTGCCAGGAACATAAAAGATGATCATACTTATAAGATTGATCTGAGAGCTATCATTTGGAATTTGGTCAGGTTGAATCATATGAAACTGCCAATATTTAACCATCTGACTCACGGGCATGGAAGTTTCATGCAGTTCAACCTAACACAAATAAGGCAGTGTCATGTGGAGACTAAAAGGCTGGGGCCAGGCTGCTGGATTGAAACCCTGCTGTATCACTGTTAGCTGGAGTCACTGGTTGAATTACGCACTCCCTACCCCAATTTGTATGTTGAAATCCTAACCACTAGTACCCCTTTTAAATACGACCTTAGGTGGAGAAGGGGTCTTCAGAGTCAAATGAGGTCTTGAGGGTGGTCTCTAATCTAATATGACTGATGTCCTTCTAAAAAGGGGTATGCTGGAGACAGAAAGGCACAGAGGGAAGACAGTGTGAGGAGACACAGAGAAGGTGCCATCGTAAGCCAAGGACAGGGGCCTCACAGCTCTCAGAAGGACAACCAATCCTGCTGACACCTTCCTTCTGGACTTCTGGCCTTCAGAACTGCAGGTCAATACATGTTGGTTGTTTGAGCCACCTGCACTTTGTTACAGCTGCCCCAGCAAACGAGAGAGCTGGCACCACCTGAGGCCACCGAGCCTCTCTGAGCCTCTGTTTACTGTCGTCAAAAGGTAGATAACAACAGTACCTGTAGCCACAGGGCTGAGGTGAAGGGGGTTTAGTGTGTGTGGAGCAGTGCCTGACACACACAGAATGCTCAATAAATATTAGCTTGGAGTTAGCCTTCACTTTGGGTCAGGACTCACAGAAAACCAGATTGCCTTCAAAGAACAATGTGCCACAACCTAGAACATCTGGGTGAGCTGAGACCTTTCAACTCCCCAAGTCCTTCCAAAGTAGGAAATAAAGATAGTAGAAATGGCCTAGGGCCGGGCGTGGTGGCTCATGCCTGTAATCCCAGCACTTTGGGAGGCCTGAGGAAGGCAGATCACAAGGTCAGGAGTTTGAGACCAGCCTGGCCAACATGGTGAAACCCATCTCCACTAAAAATACAAAAAATTAGCTGGGCATGGTGGCACGTGCCTATAATCCCAGCTACTTGAGAGGCTGAGGCAGGAGAATCACTTGAACCAGGGAGGTGGAGGTTGCAGTAGCCAAGATCGTGCCACTGCGCTCCAGCCTGGCAACAGAGTGAGACTGCATCTCAAAAAAAAAAAAAAAAGAAAGAAAGAAAGAGAAAAGAAAGAAAGAAAAAGAAAGAAAGAAAAGAGAAAAAGGAAGGAAGGAAAGAAGGAGCCTGGAATTCTCAAGGGGGAAAAATCCATGAAAGTAAGGTAACATACACACTCATTTGTGTTACCATTTTCAGAAGGCATCCTAAGTGATCAAAGCAGAAAAGGTAGCATAGTTCATAATGTATTGCTTAATATAGTTATTTAATTTTTGAGTCTCATGGTTTCTTTTTAGTCTAATGTTTTACTTCTGGTAAGAGAACATTAGTTTTTATACAAATGATTTTAAGACCAATAATAACAAAATTTGTTTTCTAATTTTATAATACTTTCTGTACAAGATAGAAATGAGTTTCTTTTTTTCTTTTCTTCTTTTTTTTTTTTTTTTTGAGACAGGGTCTCACCCTTGCACAGTCTGGCGTGCAGTGACGAGATCTCAGCTCACTGCAGCCTTGACTTCCCCAGGCTCAGGTGATCCTCCCACCTCAGCCTCTCAAGTAGCTGGGACGACAGGCATGCACCACCATGCCTGGCTAATTTTTAGATTTTTTGTAGAGACAGGATTTCTCCATGTTGCCCAGGCTGGTCTTGAACTCTTGGGCTCAGGCGATCTTCCTGCCTTTCCCTCCCAAAGTGCCTTCCGTAAATAACTTCAGGGGATACCATTCACACGGAACCCACCTTCTGAGACGAGGACACACCTCTGCACTGCAGTCTCATGAATGACGCCCGCTGTCGTTGTGTGGCACAGCCACCAAGAAAACGAGCCCGTGTTTAAAACCAACTACATCTTAAATGGTAGCATACTTTTAGTCAACAATGTGACAAACTTTTTCAAAGACTCGTAAGGTTCATTTATAAGTATTCATGATTGACCAGTTTACCATGGCTCCTGATAAGGGAAAGCCGAAGTATACTTCATGAAAATAGCTATTACTATAAAGCAAAAATATAATTTTAGTATAGAATCTGCTAAGTGTAGGCCTTCCAAAGGGTGATCTTAGGAAACTCGGAAAGGTATTAATATATAAAATCATGACTACAATGCAATCATCTTACCATTAAAAACAAGTTATTCAGTGGTTCTCAGATGAAGGAATAAAAAGGAAAAAAATAGAGAAAAAAGTTCTCTATTTCCATAGAGAATTTGTACTTAAATTTTCTTATGTCTTGGGTTTCCGGGTATATCAATCAGATAATGTTTAATTTGATATTGCAAACTGGAAACATTCTTTGCCCCATCCAATCCATTTTCGATACTATCTGAGAGTTTTCAGACTTAAGTGAACATTGCTTATGTTTATGATTATCATTTTATTATTAAGCCCTAGTACATTGATTGATTGATTGTCTATGAAATTCAGGGTTCTACCAGAAATCTGCAGGGTTGACCTGAGAAAGTGATGGTTGTGAGGGATGTTTAATGTTTGTATATTCCACTGCTCCCAAATTCAACTCTTGAAGTTCATCATGAATTCAGATTTTGAGGCTTAAAGAACAAAAATAAACTTGACATCCTAACAGAGCTGAACCTGACCTCTTCCACACCTTTACATTTTTCAAAGCAAAAATAACTATTTAAAAACACTGCATGACAATGTGATCTACTTAGACCTATATATTGCTTTTTTTTTTTTTGACACAGCATCTCACTCTGTCATCCAAGCTGGAGTGTAGTGGCGCAATCTCAACTCACTGCAACCTCTGCCTCTCACGTTCAAGCAATCATCATACCTCAGCCACTCGAGTAGCTGGGATTACAGGTGCATGCCACCATACCCAGCTAATTTTTGTACTTTTTAGTAGAGACGGGGTGTTGCCATGTTGGCCATGCTGGTCTTGAACTCCTGGCCTCAAGTGATCCACCCACCTCAGCCTCCCAAAGTGCTGAGATTACAGCTGTAAGCCACCACCATCATCCTCGATGTATTGCTTTCGTCCTGTAAATCTGACAAACTGTCAGAACAGAGAGCACGTGGACCTGTACAAAGCACTTTAGACTGAATCCTTTTAATGACCATCTTTAAGTTATGCTTGTCTGGGAACAATAGTGCTGAAGAAGAATTCAGTAAGAGCCGACAAAAGGAGGTGAACGGGAGGCATAATACGGTGTATGTAGTATTAACATTCTCCAGCAATCTCTAAAGTCACGCTCAGCTACACACCTAGCCTTGCAGGTCTAGCTATATGTCCCTGAAGGTCAGCCTTCCTCCCAGAAACATGCAATTGCAATAGCTTAACAGGTACCAGACCAACTTAAATGATAATTCAGTCTGGATGAATGGATGTGTAGTTATTTAAAAATATAAGAAGCAAGTATTATTCTTTATAAAACTTTTTAAAATATTCTCGATTCTGTAATGGAAACTGACACATAAAAGTTGTTGAGTTGGTTTTCAAAAATTCAGCCAACTTTTTTTTCACTTTCATAGAAAAGTGATAAAAAGGTTTAAGGTTTGATGTATCAGAAATTTTTACTAGAAGATTTTTCACTAAAAACCTTCTTTAGAATATGGATGCCCAAAACAAGAAAAGAAGCCAAATTCTAGATTATACTGATCTATAAAATATAAATTAAATATGATAACTCAAATATTTTCATAATACTTAGGCTCAAAAACTTTATTTTTGAATAGTAAGATATAAAATAACTGGCCAGGTGCAGTGGCTCACACCTGTAATCCCAGCACTTTGGGAGACCGAGGCGGGGGAATCACCTGAGGTCAGGAGTTGGAGACCAGCCTGGCCAACATGGCAAAACCCCACCTCTACTAAAAATACAAAAATTAGCCAGGCATGGTAGTATGTGCCTGTAATCCCAACTACTCAGGAGGCTGAGGCAGGAGAATCACTTGAACCTGGGAGGCAGAGGTTGTAGTGAGTTGAGATCATGCCACTGTACTCCAGCCTGGGCAACAGAGCAAGACTCCATCTCAAAAAAAAACCAAAAAATAAAAATAAAATAAAATAACTAAATATTTTATTCTTACCTTCAAAAAACATACATAAGATCTTTAAATCCCTCCAGAGTGTTAGAATTGTCATTAAAAATATGATTTTCAAATAGAATTTAAAGGGTTAGGTTTTCTAAACTATTTTCTTCTGCTGTAGCTTACGTGATAGCAAAAGACAGACAAAAACCAAAGGAAGGAAGAAGAGGAAAAGAGACAGGGAGCTAAGAAGAAAGGAAAGACAGCAGGCAGGAAGGAAACAAACTCGTTTTTAATGAAATACCTGTTTAAAATCTGGAGCTATTGCTGAACATAACGTTAAATAGTTACCACCAAGCCCTAGCCCAGGGGTCAGCAGACTTTTTTTGCAAAGGACCAGATAGCAGATATTTTAGGCTTTTAGCCATACGACCTCCATTGAGACTACTCAACTCTGCCACTATCGCATAACGAGCCAAAGATCATCCATGAGCAAATGGGCAAGGCTGTGTTCCAATAAAATTTTATTTAACGAAAACAGGTGGTGGGCCACACTAAGCCTGCAGGTTAGCAAACTCCTGCCCTAGACTTAGGTTTGTATGGTGTCCTTGCAAACTTCTGAGGCCGACCAATGAGTCATCAGTGTCACACAGAAGAAAAAGCTCCTCAGTCTGTCTGAAAATCAGGGCCTTGGGATTTAGCTTCCCTTCCCATAAAAGCTAGCAAAACAGTTATTCTTTTAAGTACAAATGACCTATGGACTACTCCACAAAGTATTCCAACTTAGTGATATTGTTGTCAGCTGCTTGGCAGTGAGGCGTATTTTACTATTACACATTGGCTGTGTGTTCTTTCCATTCTTTATTTTATAGCCCAGTAATGGGAAGTATGTAACCAATTTCGGAAAAGCCACGTGATTTCTCATGAAGCTATATAAAAATAAAAGGATTTAAAAAGCTGCTGGGTTGTTTGATGTCAGAAGTGGCTATGCACTCATAGGGCAGAAAGCAGGGCCTTCCTTAAAGACCATCGTGTTTGCCAGCACCATCTGTCCCCCCCTACCCCACCCTGCTTAGGTGGCTCTCACCTGGGATTCTGCTTCTCTCACTACTGAAAGAAAAGGGGATTGCCTGGCACTTAACAAAAAGAGATAGGCAGTCAGATAGTGAAGGATAGTCAGAGATAATACAATGCTAGAAAACTTAAAATAATTTGTATGTTGCAAGGGCAAGTTCATGTGAGAGATTTTGAACCATATACATAACACCAAAATATATTAATTAGAATATTGAAAAAGGAGGAACTATCGCAAGAAGAGGGAGAAAACGTTTCTTTGGGGCAAAAGGAAAAGCAGGGAGACCACTATGGCAGACTAGATCTCTACTTAGCTTAGAATTAGTCATCTCGTTCTCTTCCCGTGTGTGGGGTGCACTTCCGCACACCTTGACTTTGAGTTTAGCAGCTTTGCTTTGGGCAATGCAATGTTAGTGGGGTAGGCATGACCAAAGCTTGAAGAGTCTTTTATGCAATGGGCTTGTGCTCTGGTGCCTCTGCCATCACGAGTGAAAGCGACCTCCATTCGCCCCCTTTTCTAAATAGTATGGGTACAGATGGAGCAGAACTACCCTGCTGGGCCCTGCCTAGATCAGCCGACTCCTGGGGAACCCACAGAGGCATGAGTGAAATCAATGTTGGTTGCTGTAGGCCTTTGATGTTCTATAGTTGTTTGTTACCCCGCATTTTTGTAGCAAAAGCTAACTGATGCAATTAACAGCTTCTGTTTACTAAAATCTCTTGTAAGTTGGATGAAAAAGATATCAAACGTTCCCTTTTAATACAATCTCTACTTCCACCTAAGAACAGGCTGAGTACACACCAAGTTGGCAAACTGGTAGCCTGAGAATGTATTTCACTTGACTTGCATGTTGCTGGCACACAAATGTTATAATGTATACACACACACACACACACACACACACACACACACACAATTGTCAACATTTAAGGAAATGTAGAGATTTCCCATAAAACCAAATTTCCAGATTCTCTTGAAACACGAGATTGGCAACTCTGGCAGGACCTCCATTTGGGGGCGGGGTGATAATTACACTGGTTCTCTTGAGAGAGCGTCCTGCATTCTGCAGCTTGTCACCCTTCCTAACAGCTTCCAGCACTGAAAGTGTCAAATGCCACTCACACAACAGCTGGGCTGTTGCCTCCTTTTTATAATATTTAAGAGAAAAGTAAATATTTTTAAAATCTTAACGAATTTTTCAAATATTATTTTCTTGAAAGTTGTCAAGCCATGACACACATATGTAAGATAATGTTCATTTTTGACATGACCCTTTCTGCAGTTTCACTCCTTAGGACTAAAATTTTCAGTTGTTGAACCCTCACGTTCCTGTATTTAAAGATTAGATTGCAAAGACTGATGGGAGTCTTGGTCATTTTTGCCAGATTCTTCATGGATTCTAAGTTAATTTCTCCCTCTCAGTGCCAATTTAAAAAGCATGACAGCTGAAGCAGTTATTTTTGATGTCATACAGGAGCCTGAATTTTTAATTACAGAGGTAAGGAAAGTTTCTGGTCAGTTTCGGGGAATAATTTTTTCCTGTAATCTTTAAACATGGGAAGAACAGTCCGTGAGAAGCCCTAGGGTGACCAGAGCATACCGCCACCTGGAAAGTGCTGCGTTCCCGCCTCGTTACCTGGGAAACACGTGGTCAGGTGCTCCATCAGTGCTTCTTGGGTGACAGGTTTTCTTGCCGAGTTCATTGCTGAGATGGCCAAGCAGAGGATTTCCCCGAGTGGAATAAACTGAGACTGACTGATGGGAGACATACTGATGGGTGATACATCACCTGCAGAAAGACAATTTTCAAGTGAGTGGTTCATTAAAGGACCCGTCATCTGTCAGACACACACCTTCACGCATCCACCCAGCCCTGGTCTGATGAATACAGTCAGCTCTGAACACAGAAGCTGCTTACCATTTCCATTCAGGTGGAAAGACTTCCATAAGCAGTGGAAGCTCCTACTGCCTCAACAAATAAAACTAACATCTGAGATCTCATTGAAATAGTCCTAGAACTGAAAGTCTTCCAACAACAGGCTTTTATTTCTGGTTTTATTAACTTGGAGTTGATTTATTTAATAACAGCCATTCATATCTCGACAAATTGCATTTGTGTGACTTGATTCATTCATTCAAACATTGAACGCCTTTACGCTTCTGCTGGGGGAATGGGAGCTGCAGGAAGAGTGAGTGCGCGCCTCTCCCCAGGTATCTCTGCCCTCAGTTTCTATTTAAGTGGAGGAGACAGAAAAGTAGATCAAAGTCCCAGTGTTGTGTGGCAGACACACAAGAGAACAGAACAACACCTGGAAGCTGAGAGGAGAGGGAGGATAACACCACCTGGAGGTGGGGGTGGGACCCAGAAGCAGGAAGTTCCAAGGTTTCACCAAGGAGGTGTAATCTGAACCCAGTGCTCAAGAGCAGGTGTGTCCCTGGGGGGCTGGGATGTATACACAGATGTTTTCTGGGGCATAGTAGAGAAGGGAGATAGGTAGTTAGGGACGACCATGAACGGAGTTGGGTGTGCAAGCTCTGTGTTCTATTAGGGATGGTGAGCCATGAAAGGTCAAAGGCAGGTGTGAATTTCAAAAAGGTGACTGTGGTGGCCGTGCGGATGATGGCCTGGGAGGAGCTGGAGAAGGCAGATTACAATTCTCTCAGAGACTGTGGCATCCTGCACACTAAAAGGGCCAATGGAAGCAGGAGAGGCTGAAGACCCAGCATCACAGGGGAGATGGATGGTGACTCTTGAGATGTCAACCTACAATGCAGATACCTGTCTTCATTTCTCGTCTTTACACCACAGTGCAGTGATTCTCAAGTTATGCTGCAAAGATCCCTGGAATATTTCTAGGACGGAGGTGCCCCAGTAGAAGCAGAGGCTGGGAGAGCAGGAAAGTCAGCTCCTGACACCTGAGTGCCACCTGTTTTATACTTGGGGTCCTCCAAGATTTCACTTGAAAAGATGTCTACAGAAAGAGGAGGCAAACTATCACCGCAGTAGAACACAGAAGGGCTCACAGAAAGGTCTGTTAGGTTTAGAATCTGATTTCCCAAATGTATTACATAATCTCTCCTTTTTCTGTTTCTGAAGCATGCTTGCAATAAGCTCCCACGGCTGACAGAAACCGAGACTCTGGCATTAAGCAACACCCTCCCCAAGAAGGTGTCAGCTGCTCTGGGGTGAACCAGCCTCCTCACGGCCAGGCACCTAAAGCCGTGCCAGCCACAGTTCCTAGTTTGCAGAGGAGTGCAGAGTCCCTGTGGGAAAAACTTGCTGCTTTGATGGACTAGATGGGAAATGGTTTGACAGCTGAAATCAGGCAGTGGGGCCTGGGATGAAGGTCAGCATATGTGGGGATAGTCCAGCAGGTGCCTCCGACAAAGCAGCAGGACTCCAGCACCCAAGGCCCAGGCCTCACCCCCTTCCCACACCCAGCTCAGTTCAATGCCCCCCTTTCCCTGGACCACATGGGGCTCCACTCAGCACTACTGTGGCTCCACTCTCTGCAAGATGGATATGAGAAGGGTAAGACATTATCCCAGTGGCCAGAGGGAGACAGGAGTACTTACATCCAGAAAAGAAAGAAGGGAAAAGTCAGCAGAAGCCAGGAACTGACCTAACTTAAAAGCCACAAATTTCCAGGGCCTATGGGTCATAGGCATCATAAAGAGATGCCCTTGGAAAAATTCTTATAAAAGCTGTTTGTTTGTTTGTTTGAGACAGGGTCTGGCTCTACGGCTCAGGCTGCAATAAAGCGGCACAATCATAGCTCACTGCAACCTTAAACTCAAGAGGTCCTCCCGCCTCAGCCTTCCAAGTAGCTAGGACCACAGTCTGGCCACCTCCTAAAGCACTTGGATGACAGGCCACCACGCCCAGCCCAAACGAAGTCTTATTCTAAAACCTAATGTGGGTCGGGCCAGGTGGCTCACATCTATAATCCCAACACTTCTGGAGGCCGAGGCAGGCAGATTGCTTGAGCCCAGGAGTTTGAGACTAGCCTGGGCAACATGACAAGACACCGTCTCTACAAAAAATTCAAAACTTAGCGGGGCATGGTGGCATGCGCCTGTGGTCCCAGCTACTTGGGCGGCTGATGTAGGAAGATCGCTTGAGCCCGGGAGTTCGAGGCTATAGTGAGCTGAGATTGTGCCACTGCACTTCAGCCTGGGGCAGGAGCAAGACCTGGGGCAGGAGCGACAGAGCGAGACCCTGTCTGTCAATCAGTAAATACATAAGAAACACGTAAAGATTGGCTGAGTGCTGGCGGCGAGCTGCAGCAGAGGTGGGAGTTGGGAACTCCACCTGCCTGACTCTGCCCTCCTCACAGCAGGCCCTACAGCTCAGCCACAGATAGTCTGAGACACTGTCCTGTGATTCCTTCTCTCACTCCACCTCCGCTGTATAGGACAGGACCACTGAGGCCAGCTTTCTTACAGAGTTGTAAGATCGGCCATGTGGACCTGAAAGTCACCTGGGATGATTTTAAAAGTCAGATGAAAAGGAAGATGAAATCAGCTGGGAAAGAGAGAGAGGGTCAATGCAGATTCCAATACCTCTGGACTTGGATATCACTCGGGAGGTTAACGCATTCAAACATGTGCCTATGATAACTAAGAGCATCTCAGAAGATGAAAGATACAAAAATACTAAATATGATCCCCAAAATGCAGGCCACACTGTTTCTGGATTTTGTAGAGGTGATGAGAGGAAACTCGATCACCGCTTCAGTTTAGGTCATGCTTGTCCTTGTGGATTCAGGTGAAACAATTTGTTTAGTTTCACTGCCATGTTCTCAGTTAGTTTCTTTTCATTCATTGCGGCCGACTCCAAGAGGCAGCATGCTTTAAGTGTGCCTGAATGGCATCTGCTTTGGAAAAGCTCAGTTTCACCATAATAATGAATGAATATGGGCAATAAGTTTTAACTCACAATATAGAACAAAATGGAATTTGCATGTTCTAAATATCTCTACCTCATCTCATTTTTGTACTGCACTAAGACAAATTACTTTCAACTCCTTTCCCACCCCCGAGTCCATCAGCAATCCTGTCTACATCCAAATGTTGCCTGATTCGTTCCCTCGATTCCACTCCTAGAGCTCTCCTAAACTGCCATCATCTCTCACCTGGTCCATCATAATAACTTGATGATGTTCAGCCTTCCCTCCTGTCTGCACTACTCCCCTCTGCACAGGGCAGCCAAGGTTCTCTTAGGAAAACAGAAAACATACCACTTCCCTGCCTAAAATCCTCCAGGGACTGCCTGCTGCCCCTAGAAGAAAACCTGAGCTCCTCAGTAGGCCACAGGAGCCCATGTGGTCTGAGCCTGTCCACCCAACGCTAGGACCACTCTCTACCTCCATCTTCACTTTCTACTCACAACCTCCTCTGCTCTCTGAACATGCCAGGCATTTCCTCAACTCAGGGTCTTTGTATTTTTTGTTCCCTTGGCCTGAGATGTTCCTTGGGTCGACCTTTCAAGACTGGCTTTTTATCCTTTAGGTCTCAATTCAAATGGCACCTCATGAGAAAACCCTCACCTGACCGTCTGGTCTGCTGCCATTCCAACATAGCTGCGTTTAGGCTGTCGTCTCTCCCTGCACTGGGTTTGGTTCACTGGTTTACTGACTGTCTCACACACTCAAATGTAAGCTCCATGACGGAAGGCAATGTGAATGCCACATTCCCAGTGCCTAGAATGACGCGGTGCTTACCCAACAGATATTTGTAGAATGAATGAATATCCATTTTTAACATCATAATCCAAGGAGTTTCTTAGTAATCTTAAAGGGTTGTAATTTTATTAATATTTTTGGTAAATAATTGCAAACAAACAAAAAGAGACCAAATAAGTTTAGTCATGCAATGTCTAGGACTCCCCCAATTAACTGCATGAGTGACAGTCCTCCAAACACAGCAGTTACTATCAAAAAAAAAACTTTATAATACAAATATTATATAGCAATAAAAAATTAAAAATTAATAAAAATGAGTTAAGTTTTCCGAAAGAACAATTATATATTAAGTGAAGTTTAGAATGTGCATTTAAGATCTGTATTAAAGGAATCACAGATATCTCTCAACACAACATAAACATTATTCAGGTTTACCATAATCTTCTGTGGATCCTATATAAACCTGCTTAATAAGCCAACTACTCATCGTTAAGATATGGTACTAGAAAATTCTTCCGGCTGGGCATGGTGACTCACGCCTGTAATCCCAGCACTTTGGGAGGCCAAGGCAGGCGGATCACCTGAGGTCGGGAGTTCGAGACCAGCCTGACCAACATGGAGAAATCCTGTCTCTACTAAAAAATACAAAATTAGGCAGGCATGGTGGCGCATGTGTGTAATCCCAGCTACTCGAGAGGCTGAGGCAGGAGAATCACTTGAATCCAGGAGGCAGAGGTTGCAGCGAGTGGAGATCCGCCATTGCACTCCAGCCTGGCAACAAGAGTGAAACTTTGTCTCAAAAAAAAAAGAAAGAAAAGAAAATTCTTCCAACTACTGGACCACATTTATTTCTTCAAAGAAGAAAAAAGAGAATGTAAGTACTGCTAAAATATTATTGGTCACGATAATCTACATAATCTACACAAACTACCATATTTTGCATGAAGTATAAATTATAACTTACTCGTCTATAATTTATAGGATGGATGTTTCTATCATCAGAATTAGTTCAGAACACGTTCATAACAACAACTCATTTTAAAGCTCACTGGCATTTTGTCAGCTAAAAAATTCTTTCTAAACTACTATAATTCTATCCTATTGTTCTAAACAAGAAGGAGTAGATAGGTTTTAGTTCAGCTTTATTTTCTTACAAACATCTATTTAAGTACGGTCCTCAGAGGACTTTTGTCAAATCTAGGCTAATTCAGATAAAACCAAACTCAGTGCTTGGGACAGAGGAAGCATTCTATAGATTTTTGAGTGAACTTAAAATGTGAAAAGACATGAAAATATTACAATTGTAAGTAAAATTCTGTTTTCAGAGCATTTAACATTTAAAATGCATGAGTGAAAATGTGGACACTGCTTTCCTGTGAGGTCACTGTCAGCTGACTGGCACGAAGAGAAAGAGGAGCTGGGTGGATGATGAGGGGTGTGGAAGATGGACCCCTCCAGGAGAGGCAGAACAGCCCAGGCAGTGCGGGGGGCAGCCGGAGCCCAGGGAGCCCTGGGAGCTGAGCAGGTTCAGTCTCTCCTGGGGCAGGTTGGTGGTGAGATACAGAGAATAGTAGGGGCCAGATCCTGGTTGACAAGAAGGCTTAGATCTTATTCTTGATGCTGACGGGGCACTGCCCATGTTTTCATACAGACAAATCACACGATATGCTTGTGTGAGAAAATCACTCTTGTGCAACTGTGGAGAAAAAACTGGTGACTACTAAAATCATTCGCACAACAGACAGTAGGCAGAGGTGGTGCAGATGCCAACCTGCCCTCCTATTGCCTACATCTAGTCACTCCTACCTCAGGAAACGGCTTTACCAAGAGCATCCGTTTTCACTACTTAAATCCGTCCATCTACATTTCCCTTCCAACTCTTGGTCAGTTACTTTAGTTGGCGTTATTTCAAAAAAACTCTCTCTCGCAGAATTCATCCTTTCAAGAAATATCTGACTGCCTATGATATATCAAATACCTTTAAGCACTCAAGTTCCAAAACTGTTCTTATCTCGGTTCTATTTGTGCAGGAAAAAAAAATATGACTATAATAAAGCCTTGTCCTTTGTAAATGCCATTTTCACTTTTTGCAGTCATTAATTCAGGTTCTCAGAACTCCTCAGCCTGTCCACTTGCAGGAGGACAGCACAGCTCCAGGGATGTGACTTTCACAACAGGGTACATTCGCTCCTTCCTGGATGACATCCGTAGCTTTCCAAAAGATTCCTACTACAGAAGCCAACATAAAACGATTTCATTTCATCTTAAAGCACCCAGCCTCATACACCTGTGTTAAGAAAAGGAAAGCCAGAATTTTCCCAGGCGAACTTCATCACAATACACAGCTTTGGAAATGCCAGCCTCCATCCTCTATTTTAGCTTTCTTTAAATCATTTTTTTCAGCACCAACATTCCATATGAATGATCCCGTTTTCCTTTTAAGATACAATGTTTCATTGCAAATGTTAATGTAATCTATTCTCTGGGTTCAACAGTTATCTTTGACATTAATGAAGTTCTTGTACCAAAACAACCCACTTACAAATGCGGTTCTGAAACTGTACTAGTTTATAATTGGGAAATTCCCAATATAAAAAAGCATTCAAGAGATATTTTGATAAGTTCCCGTCTCTTAAAACAAGATACAATTATCCACTCTGCGCCTGTTTCCTCATCTGTAAAATGAGGGTTTGGATGAATGATTTCAAAGATTCCTTCAGGCTCCTAAATCCTATGATCCTATATCAATGCAGCAGAATTTTGGCATAAAAGCATCATATAGTATGGGTATCTAGCTCTATTTCCATCATGCTGAGGAAACTGTTTTAACACTCATCTGATCTGAAAAAGTTAGGCTTTAATTTTCAAAGAAATGGCTCCAAATACTGGCTAGTAGTTTTTTTTTCCTTACGATAAAGGCTTCATCATTTTCTCTTTCTAAATTCAAAGTCTTGCTCAGCTTTGTTCCTTAGGACTAATGTGTGCCCCTTTTGTTCTCTGTACTGCCAAAATTAACACTCAAGTTAAAATTATGGATGCCAATAAAATTACCACAACGAGTAGATACTGTGACAGCTCTATTCCTCTCAACAAACTCTTCAGAGAACCAAAATTACAACAAAATTATATGGATTCATTTGCCAAGTTGTATCTTAAATGCCCTTGAGCTTAGGGAAATCACGTGTTTTCTGAGGTTACAGTTAAGTGAACAATTTCTCAGATGCAGAGCCTCCGAAAAATCTTGTGTTTTACAATTTAATTCAATTTATTAACCCCAATTTTATGTATTAATGCTGTTTGGTTCTTTTTTTTTTTTTTTTTTTTTTTTGTTTTGGAGTCTTGGTGTGTCGCCCAGGGGAGGGTGCCATGGCAGATCTCAACTCACTGCAACCTCCGCCTCCCGGGTTCAATCAATTCTCTGACTAAGCCTGCTGAGTAGGTGGGATTACAGGTGACTGCCACCATGCCAGGCTAATTTTTGTATTTTTAGTAGAGATGGGTTTCAGCACCTTGGCCAGGCTGCTCTCGAACTCCTGACCTCGTGATCTAGCCGCTTCGGCCTCCCAAAGTCCTGGGATTACAGGCGTGTGCCACCGTGCCTGGCCTGTTGGGTTCTTTTAACAGAAAGTCTACTACAATATTTTTTTAAAGCTGTTCTAAAAAAACAAAACACATACTTCTTTCCTATGCGCTCTCTTGAAGACCACAACACCCGCACAGTGGGGGCCAGAGCATACGGCTCCTATTATCTCACATGCTCCTGCGTTTTAAGCAGCTCTCCTTTGAAACCAGATTACTATTCTTGACTTTCAAATGTTTGTATTTGAAATTCAGAAGAAAACTGGCATTGAAAAGGCACTCGTACTAGTTTACTGTAGGTTTGTTTCAAATGCCACTGATTTCAGAAGTTGAAGGCTGAGCCCGATGGCCATAGTCAACTAAAGGAAACAGCATAAAACAGGAATTCTAGAATATTTAGAGATTTATAACAACTTTTCTAATGTTTTCTAATGCTTTACTTCAACCCCTAATGGGTCTCTTAAAGCAGGTCAATTCCTACGCTATTATTTAAGTAAATTGTTTTAATCAAAAGATAATGTAAACAGAAGACACCCATGAATCATACTGAAATACTGGTGTCCATTAGCTATCACTTACTAAGACACTTCTTAGGAGAGTAGAGTTAAACAAGAGTAGGCATGGTGGCTAAGGGCACCAAAAAAAAAGAAAATGAGTTAACACCCCCCCACATCACCTGAGCCTTTGTGCTGATCAGTCTGTTTAACGCCACTAGGTGAAGTGACAAATTAATTGGCTCATTGGTCTACGGAAGAAACTCACGGTCTTCCCACTCTGCAACCTTTCATTAGTCATATTAGCTATTGCTCTTGCTACTGAGATTTGACTGCAGGTAAAAAAGGTCATCACAGAATGAGCAGAGACAGGCAAGGCAGAAAGAGTAGAGCACCGAGTAAGGCAGAAAGAGCAGAGCGCCGAGGCAGGGGTGGGCAAGAGCACCCTGGCCAAGAGCCACCATCTGTATCACCAGAGGTGATCCCTGACATCTCTGATAGGAACATCTAACACTTCTGTTGGACCGTTTAGCTATTTGCAAGAGATGTGTCGCAGAAAAGGGAGGATGAAAATATGAGCCATGGGACCAATCAGAGGCTTCCATAACTAACGCCTTTGCTGAGACTCCACACTATAACCCATCAAGTACTTCCAGGGTGGTATGTGTTAGGCACATAGAATAAAACCGAATGCTGTTTACATGGCAGATCCTCAACTGCCTGTGGAATACAAAGGTCCTATATACATAGACAGGAAGAAGCAAGGCCCTGCTACCTTATAAGACATTTTCCAACACCAGCTGCCACTTGCTCTCCAGTCCCTCAACCAGAATGAAGTTAAAGCCATTGACCAACAGGGATAAAATCATGGTGAAATTCCAGTCCTAGATGACAACAATTAATAGGACCTCCCAGATGTCCTGCAATTCTGTAAAGCACCTGAACAACAAGAGCGCCTAAGTAAATGGCATCTTCCCTTCCCTTAAGTGCGTCACATAGGACAGAACGTAAATTCGTATTTTAAGCCACCCTGTACTTCTCTTCCATCTTCATTCTGCAGCAGAACCTGGCCTAACACTAGACACATTAGATGCTCCAATTTCCACCCATGATATTCCCCAACCACAGTTTAATAAATCACTCTAACGACTTCAGGGTCACACACTCACTTTCCCTCTTTTTAAGTTAGAATCACCAGAGCTTTTTCTCAGCGTTTGTATTCTCTGCTTCATCAGTTTAGGGATTACAACTATAGTGGGACTGATTTCTGTAAAATACAATTGTAATAGGACAGGAAGGCCTAATTAAATAAACTGCAAATATGGACAGGTTGACAGTTCCCAAATTACAACAAAATTACACTGATTGACTGCTACCAGCTCCCCCAAAACGGAACACCCTCCTACCCCTTCCAACTGCCATGGAGGTCATTATGAAAGTGCTGTGTAAGAATTCAGAGGCAGGAAAGAAAGGATGGGGGATCAGATCAGATACACAGAGAAAACTTCCAAGTTGCTGTACCATTAAGTAATTTTTGCTCTTCAATTCAGCATGACAAGATGATGGCAAAGGCCCTGGGCTTTGTAGTGAAAACTTTTAGGTTTACCACCCAGTTCTGCTCCTCATTGGTTGTGTGATTTGGGCCAAATTATTTGATTTTTTGAGTTTCAATTTCTTCTTTTGTAAAGTATACATAATGATGTTTACCTCATAGACTCACTGAGGGGATTAAATCAGATAATGGATGTTGAGTGCTTACCCTGTCCCTGAGACCTAATACATATTTAATAAATAGTACTTAGTACTAAAAATATCTTCCCCAAGCCCATCTAGATTTATCCAATTTACTTGTTGACAGTGTTCGAATTTCTACCAATAGAAAATGTGTTTGGTCCTAAAAATAAGCCTTTTTAAAAAACTAAAATATCCTTAGGAAGGCTAAGAGTGCAGAGGTCTTTCTTATGCTAGTATGAATTAGTTTAATCAGATTACTTTAATCTGAGATATAGAATACATAGCATTAGGGACGCATCACCAGGCTGGGAGAGCAAACATGTGTTACACTAGGGACTCTGGAGACAGAAAGGCACCAGGAGATGGGAAATAGTATGGATAGAGAATTCCAAAGATATCAAAGGATTTTGACCTATTTCAAAATTTAGGTTGGGCCAATCCTTTACCTAAGAAAGAGAAAGAAAACTTAGCACTTAAATAAGTAGTCTTAGTGCTAAAAATCAGGGACACTAGGACTTAAATAATTTCTGATATGACCTGAATTATTAGTAGCCATTCTGGCTCTCTCTTCTAAGGAAAATGTCCTGGAGGAGTAAAAAAAGTGACTTTCACATAAACTTCCCGAATTCAGCCTACTCCTTATAACTTAAGGATGGCTTGTCCAATACAATTCAAGTAAACCATAACCAATGTCCGTATTTACGGGTCTCACATGCTCATTCGTCCGAACGATAGCAGTCCTTTACAAGCAGGGTAAGGCAGCTTTCTTGGCTGTGACACTGTCTCAAGGTAAGAACCATCACAACTTCTAGAGCAGCGAGCATGACTCCTGAGGTCCATCTTAGCCTAAATCTACCCTGTGAAGATTTTTTTTTTTTTAATTTTGAGACAGAGTCTCACTCTGTTGTCCAGGCTGGAATGCAATGTGGCGATCTCAGCTGACTGCAACCTCCGTCTCCCAGGTTCAAGCAATCCTCCTATCTCAGCCTCCCGAGTAGCTGGGACTACAGGCGCATGCCACCACACTCGGCTAATTTTTTGTATTTTTAGCAGAGATGGAGTTTCACTGTGTTAGACAGGATGGTCTCGATCTCCTGACCTCGTGATCTGTCCGCCTTGGCCTCCTAAAGTGCTGAGATTACAGGTGTGAGCCACCGTGCTCGGCTGAAGATTCTTAAAATTAGCAGAGTCAGATCATTCTAACTCTGTATGACAAAAGAACAAAAAAAAAAATCCTGCTTTTTAAACTGCCCCTCTTCCTATTCAACTATTTATCAAAAAGTTTTCATGTTAAGGAACTGCTAGGAGATGTAGATAGCAGAAAAAAACATTAGTCTTGATCTCTGCCTTCAATGAGCCTACAATTTAGGTGGGAATACAAAATATACATGTGTGAAAACATAAACCATTATGAAATATACACATTGCTGTTTGAAACACCCTTAGAAGAGCTATAGCGAGAAAACACATGAATGACTAGAAAATTAATTCAATAATGGCAGCTTCAAGGATTTCGAAATGACCTTCTGTTGGGGTGATTAGGGAGAACTTTCCAAGTGAGAGAGATTTTGAATAGGTCTTTAAGGATGGGTAGAATGGATGGGTGTGAGGACATGACAGAACCATATTTGCAACATACTGTGCTTGTGTTTTTTCTGACCAAACATCCTTTGAACCTGACTCAACATCCTCAACTTTGCAAACTGCTGTGCAGAAAGAAGAGACCTCTGCCAGTGAAGAAAGGAAGCATGTTTTCATTTCTTCTGTGAAAGGGTGAGCTATGGGATGGATGTGACTGCAAAAAGAAAGAAGATGTTCAAGGGGTCTTGAACATCTGCCTTTAAAAATGTTCTAATAATTCTTACCAATTACATATGGGATTCCACACTCTCAGAAATACCTTTAACAGTACTAAAACCATCCATGAGACGAGGCGGTAAAACCATGCTTTCAGATGTGCCAAGTTTCACTTTGGAAATGAAGCATGTAATGTACTTTTGAGGACCAAAATTTACCATTTTGCTGTCATGTTTTGTAAAAAGCTTTTGTGTAGAAAGCCCATGGATGTTGTAAGAAAACAGTTCTGTCATCATCTGAATCCTAAAGCAGACTATGATGAAATATGCTTACTTCCTTAGTAGTTAATAGCGGTCTCAATATGATGTTAGTCTTGGAAACAGTCCCTGGGCACATAAATCAGGCTTTCTTGGATTTTAGTGCATTGCATGTAGGTTAACAGGTCAAACAGTACACAAAATTTCAGGCATTGTGTATTAATTGGTAAGAAAAAATGCCTCCCTCAGAGTAGCGAGAGAGACAGATACACAGCTGAATGAAATCTGGGGCGGTCTAATTACTTCCCACTGGCAAATCCTGCGGCTGTGGACTTCTCCATCCCCTGAGAGCTCTAGGCTGACCCGTGCTGGTGAGGTCGTGTGTGGTGGGCAGCCCGCAGCGGGAGGACCTGAACTGTCTAAGATTGGGGCCACTGGAGGAGCCCAACAGCAAGATCACTCTTCAGAGGACCGTGCACCCTCTTCACAGGTGGGGCTGACATTTCACCATATTCCTTTGCACACAACAACTCTTGAAATAAAAGCAGGGGAAACCTACCTGACCCTTTCTGGACTGGCTCCATCCCCCAGGTAGCGTTGACGCTAAAGCATGGTGCATGCTAGGGGGTTGCGTCCAAGCACAAGAAGGAGCCAGTAACAGAAACGGACGTCCTAGAATCTGGAATAAGAAGAAAGAGTAAACTTTCAAGTCATAGTATCCTAAATGAGCATTTCAGATTGGCTACTGAGGGCCGGTGGAACACAACAGGAATCTGGTACTTTACCTTCGTAGACCTACTTATTTTTTTTAAAAATGAGTCCCAGAACTCTCAGCTCTTCTTACAATTCAGGGCTTGAGATACTGGTACCAGTTCAGTTCAAAAGCTGGCAAAAGGCACCTTAAAAAGGCTTTGTGAATGTACTTGGCTGGTAACGTTTCGAGAAGGAAAAGAAAAAAGGAATCCTTTTTACCATTCTTTTATCCTATTTGCATGGAACAGCTGGAATCCCGTTCCCTGCCTGTCCCATACATCACAGCCACTTGCTGAGCCAACATCCCACTGCAGTGCCTCGGAATCTGCAGTATCACTCCTCGTCTGCTTGTTCTCTGCAAAGTGAAGTCATAGGGACGGATCAGCCAACCTGACTTCTCACTACCCTGCCCAGAATCCTTTGTGAACTGAAATGAGTCATCGCTCCAAGAAAAGCTACAGCCTCTGTTTGTCTGTGCAGGCTCCTTTGTCTGTGCAGTGCGGAGACGGAGGTCGGAATGTACCCCAGGCGCGGGGTGGCGAGGGGCACATTCTCCTCTCCAAGGGGCCCAGGCCCCCTCCCATGCATTAGCACCAACTCGTATTTTTCAATCATGAAAACAGTAAAAAGCACACATACCTCCAGATGCTTGAAGAGAGAACACACACATTGACATTGATCTGGCGTCACATACTCACCAGTCCGTAATGAGAGACCTGACACATGCTCCTATTTTGTTTTAAGGGTGGCTTTGCATGGTGACGAAGGACGCATCTCCCCCCTGTGTGTAACAGGCGGTTCCACTGCACACCGTATCAAAGTTTAGCTGCAGTGAGCTATTTGTCATAAATTCCAGTTGCCGTGCAAGTCTTTGCAAGCCTGGGGCTCGTCGTTCCCGACACACCGCCGTCAGGCTCGCAGCCCGGGCCGCGGCGGAGCTCGCCCAGCGCCAGCCAGTGCGGCTTCTGCCGCCGCGGGGAGGGCGGCGTTGGGAATGAGGTCACTATGTCAGGAACTCGCTCTCGGCGGGAGCCTCTCCTGCGCTTACAGCACAACTCCAATCGCACCGAGAAGTAGGATTCACGGGATTTTTTAGGTGGCTGTTTCCTCTGCTTTTCCTTAAAAATGTCTACGGCTAAGATCAGCAAGGTGAACATGAATCACGTATCTGCATAAAAATGCCCTTTTCATTGCACTGCGGGTGCCACGCTCATTGTGAACCCCAGGCTGAAGCACTCATGCGTACACCTGTGGACATGCATTTACACACACACACACACACACACACACACAGGAACTTATGCCAGCAAAGAAAACATTTAGTCTTTATTCAAAGTGCCAGAAACAACACGTAAACATCTCAGGAGGAAAAGGGGGTGAGAGTTAAGAGGACAGAATGGAAGGAGTAGCAGCAGCCACATAAAAATCCGAGTAAAATGGAGTCAGAGAGGAAAAGAAAACGAATCCCAGGGCAGCGGCACTAACACTGCTGAACTCTCGCAAACGGAGTAACACCAAAGCAGGCACCTCTCACTGCCTCCACTCAGGATCCACATAACCGAAAAATTATCCCATTCTCAGAAACCCATAGAAGTGGCTGGCAGATGGCTGTGCAGCAAATTCTCCCACATCCTCATGAATCCAGCAGCTCAGCTCCAAGGGGCACAAAATGTGGGGTGCCACCAAAGATGAGAAATGCACTAAAGCTCTTTGTAAGGTGCCCCCCAAACTCAGATTTACAGGGGTCCCACGTGGGTCTCCAGGCTAAAATCCTGGAGGCTTCTTATCCTCTCCTGACTACCATGATTCAGCCTTGTCCACCAAAACCTCCTCTCAAGGAGCTCAGGCCCTCTGGCAAAGGCCCCCCTGCGAGTTGAGTCCAAATCAGCCTCTCTTGTCACCTCTGCATAGTGACACCCACTCTGTCCTCAGGAGACTACAAAATGTATAACCCTCTTCTGCCCCATCACCCATCCGATAGCTGCAAACACTAATCAGGTCCCCATGTCCCAGATCAGCTCTTCTCTTGTTGCCTAGGGTCTGGGACACTCAGCAGGCATGCAGACTATATATTCATCTACTGATCCATTGAGATGCTTGCTTTGAACGTTATTAAATAAAACCTCTTCCATGACCTCAACCACCTGACGCTCTGCCCTCCTGGGGTCCCTGCTTTGCTCTGGTCTGGCATATCCATTTCCCTCTGAGGATGTAACATCCTCCTGGTGAGTCCTCCCCATGGCCCTAGCTCCTCCCTGTCCTGGACTATTTGTCACCCTGTGACCCCCTTGAGAACGTGTTCCACACCAACTGCTACTGATGCACTTTTCAACAGCCTCATCAATTTCACCCTGTAGGCTTGATCAGAAGCATACAAAGACAAAACAGGCCCATATATAGATGAAAACATACATGTTTGTGTATTAGAAATTATGACTACATTTTTATTTATACATTCTCATCCCTTTTCTTCAAATATTTGGGTTTTCTTCGTTCTCCAAATATTTAACCAAATATGGTCTTGATTTTCCCTTCTAGTGCATGATTTTCTCTTCTCTTTGGTAAGACACTCACTTCTCACCCATGCCACAGACCGGGCCTAGGGCCCAGCACCAGGCCTCCAACCAAAGCCACTCACCCATTCATCAGCCCTCTTTAAGTGTGCCTGTGTTGTTGGTTATAAATCCACCCAAAACTATGTAATCCAGCCCATTCCTGTCAGGCACAGTCTGATCACTGTAAGGTCAGACAGGATGCCTCAGAAGCATATGCAGCTTAAGAATGCAGGCATGTAACCATATCACAAATGTATTACAAATTCACATCTAAATAGAGATATCTGTAGCTCTGGCAATGTAAGAGCCTTCTGGGAAGCCCTGGGTCATTGTACCACCTTCTGACAGTGAAAGACACAAATTTCTTCTATGATCTATGAAAGGTTAAATATGAGGAGAAAGAAAAAAAACCCAAATACTTGAAGAAAAGGGATGATAATGTACAAATAAAAATGTAGTCATAATTTTTAATGTCCAAGCATGTATGTTTTCATCTATCTATGGGCCTATTATATCCATATTTAGAAACTAATGTAATCCTCGCAAGGACTCTGTAAGTTAAGTACTGGTATGATCCTCATTAAAAGAGGGGAACTGTCTTCCTGAAACTCATAGAACTGGTAAACAGCAGAGGCAGGATTTGAACCCAAGGCAGCTGGCTCTCAAATCTGTTCTTCTGGCCACTGAAAGTCAATTTTACCTTTCACATTTTTTTTTCTTTTTTGAGATGAAGTCTTGCTCTGTCGCCCAGGCTGGAGTGCAGTGGCAGGATCTCAGCTCATTGCAACCTCCACCTCCCAGGTTCAAGCGATTCTCCTGCCTCAGCCTCCCGAGTAGCTGGGATTACAGGTGCATGCCACCATGCCCAGCCAATTTTTGTATTTTTTTTAGTAGAAGCGGGGTTTCACCACGTTGGCCAGGCTGGTCTCAAACTCCTGACCAACCGCCTTGACTTCCCAAAGTGCTCAGCCACCGCACCTGACTGCCTTTTACACTTTTATGTATGCGGTTCTACAGACTTTCTATATCATCTGAAACAACCATTGCTGTTGAAAATCTGTTGTTTCAACAACACGTGCAACCTCTTGATTATTAGAACAAAAAAAGCCTCTGTAAACAAAAAAAGTTTACATTTACCTATATCTCAATTTTAAAATTTAAATTGAAGCCAATCTGCTTACTTGGCACATGGACCAATGAGGTTAAGTTCACAGGTGGGGTCTCTGGTAGAAGTCGCCTCTGCTGGAGTCTGATGACTGCCCCCCAGCAGATTTTGATTGAAGAACCATGGACAAGCGTATACGTGGTCAGGCAAAACCCCCACAAGCTCATATTTCTGCCCTACTGAGAGCACGAAGGGTTTTATGATGGACACCATTGGCCTCCACTGAGAAATAAAGACAAGAAAGGATGCTGATGCTTTAGATCCTGGTGTCTGATGGTGAGATAGGCTCAGGAATCACACGCAGCCGTCATTAGCAGTCCTCCTCCTTGCCCCGTGCCTCTTTCTCCTTTGACTAACAGCTTCGGTGTTAGAGTAAAGATTTACAAACATCACATAGAGGACTGCAGAGGTGATTTGCTCAGTTGATGAGGTGTGGGCAGAGGTTGTGCTTGGCACTCGCCCGCGTCCTTGGCAGCAGATTAAATAGTAGCGCCACATAGTGACACAGGCAGGATCTTAAGAAACGCTTGATGACTAATGGGCGCACATGCTATTAGAGCTGCTCCATTTGAAAAAGCAGAGAACAATAAATACCCTTAAATCAACAAAAAATATGGAACGGGTACCTAATTGCAAAGTCCTGTGGTCAGTTTGGGAATTTAAACATCTTTAAGGTCATGTACATATGGAGGACATGAACCTCGGTGCACACTCTCTCACGGACGAATGATATGATGTCTGCCCTCAAGAAGCGTGAAATGTAATTGAGGAGATAAGATACCCACATATAAAAGTGCAAAAATACAAGGCAGTATATTTCAAAGGAGAGGAACAGGTAACCAGTGTCCAAAAAAACTGGTAGAAAAGAACCAACCAGGGTGCAAACAGTTAGCAATGGCTTCCAGGGAAAGGCAAACTTGTTCTAGAATCTGGACAGGTGAAAGAAAAGAGAAAACACAACCTGTATGTCATAATGTAAGCTTCACGACCAGGGATGGTTTTTGCATGTTTTGTATTTACAGGTATATTCCTGAAAGTGCCTAGCCCACGACAGACCCTAAATATATGCTGAAGGAAGGAGAGGACTGACCTACAGAGGGGAAGCATGGACCAAAGTGTGGGGGCGTTGATGTGAGGGAGGGCTGCCTGGGGCTGAGGGTTCATTACTGAGAAGTAGAGGAAGAGGAGATGAGAAGGGTAGCCCAAGTTCAGATTCAGAATGTGGTGCACGGTGGCTCGTGCCTTTAATCCCAGCACTTTGGGAGGCAGGAGTTCAAAGCTGCAGTGAACTATGATTGCACCACGGCACTTCAGCCTGAAAAAGAGAGCAAGATCCTGTCTCTAAAAATTAATTAATTAAAATAAAAATTAAAGAACAGCCTCCAATGGATAGGAAAACGGCCCATTTTACATTTGTAATGAATTTCACTTGGCACTTGCTATATAGCCTTTAGTAAGTCTCCTCCCAAAGAAGCATGACACCTTCATTCTCCAAAAACATTTATAAGTTCACAGCAGCTCCCAGCAGGGAAGGAATGCTGACAAAATGGTCAGACGTGGCTTCCCTCAGGGACTTCTTGGCCTCCTATCACAGTTCAGAAGTCTGCGGTGTCAAGATTCTCTCCCTTTTCAAGACTGCCCCAATTGGGGAGAAAACAATCCTAGTCTGTGACAATACACCACGAAACCTACTTTTGAGTCAAAAAACGCTGATAAAATACAGCACGTGAGATCCTAGCTTGTGGCTGAGGTCAGAGTACCAATGAATGAGTAAGGCTCCTATACGCATTGTTCAACATCAGCACCTGTGTCATTCAAGGCAAAGAGGGAAAGAAGACCAGGAAACAACGAAAGATAGTTACTTCTGATATGAGAAAAACACCATCAAAGAGGCATGGAGGGAACTGAGAAGTGCTTCAGGAAGGAGGAGGCACCGTGGCGGCCCTGCAGGATGGGCGAGCAAAGGGGTGGGAAGAGGGAAGATGAGCGTGTCTTTCCAGGCGGCAAGGCAGTAGGAACAGAGACGATGTGGTTAGACAGTCTAAGATGTTTTGGAAAATGGCAGCATGGCTGGGTTGGAGGGATCTATGAAGGAGATTGGTAGCAATAAGGCCAAAGGGTCAGTCAGGCTGGGATACGATTTTGAAGAACATTAAATACATGGAGAATGGCATTAAAGGTTTCTACAGGGGAGATGTTCCACATGCTGGATGTTTAGGTTATGTAGGCAACAGGGTATGGCATGCATCCAAAGGAGAAGAGAATTACTGAGGCAAGGGAAAAAGCCTCCTGTGAAAGAGTGAACGAGATGTAAAGAGTGCTTAGCCAGGGAACAGAGAGAAGCAAAGGGAGGTGAGATAACTTTCCTATTTCACAAAAGTATGATCTGACATTTCCAACATGAAATACTGGAATGCTATCAGAAATGCATTTCTGGGAGTTTCACAACGCACCTAACACTACCTCTCCAGAATCTGTGCTACAGCAGTAGCCTGACCTTTGGAGTAATGCCCAGAGTAGAATATTAGCTCAAACTGAGAAATAAAGGGGAGAGGAGAAATTCTTTAAACAAAATCCCCTGCTCACCAATAACAGATCAGACTTTCTTAGTTGCATAAAACCGGTAAAAAAGACAAATTTAAAATTCAACAAAAGCAGTTTGAAAAACAGAGTTCCTACATTTTCAGGGTCTTGATAGCCCAGCATTGACTGAGTTAAGTGCATGTTTGTAATGGTGGAAGAAACCACTTCAGTTAAATTGGGTAAGATTTCCTTGCACTGTATATGCAAGGAAACTGAATATTTAAAAAAACAAATATACTTGGTGTTCTTGCAATTATGAGAGAGCATCACTATGAACACGAAGCGAGAAACATGGCTACTCGGTTACTGAAATTTTCAAGTCTTTGGATCAGGTCAGTTCTCATAGGATCAGGAACACTGAATAACTGCAGGCGAGAGCTGGAGGAGACACGGAAAGTCATCTAGTCCATCATCACTTGACCAAATATAATCCTAGAGCTCAAGGTAGGAAGGTGACTTGCCCAGGTTGCAAAGATTTAGTAGCAAAACCAGAACTAGCACTCAGGTCCCCTGATTCTCAGTGCAGGCATCCCTCCATTACCCCACAACATCTTGTAAAATATATTTTTTAAAAATCAGCTCTAACGCTTTTCCAGATGCACTTCGTTTTCGGTGTTTTGTTTTGTTTTATTTTGTTTTGTTTGAGACAGTCTCACTCTGTCACCCAGGCTGCAGTGCAGTGGCACAATCTTGGCTCACTGCAACCTCTAACTCCTGGGTTCAAGTGATTCTCCTGCCTTAGCCTCCCAAGTAGTTGGGACTACAAGTATGTGTCACTATGCTGAGCTCATTTTTGTATTTTTAGTAGAGACAGAGTTTCACCATGTTGGTCAGGCTGGTCTGGAACTCCTGGCCTCAGGTGATCTGCCTGCCCCGGCCTCCCAAAGTGCTGGGATTACAGATGTGAGCCACCACGCCCACTCCCAGATGCACTTTGGATAAAAAAATCATAAATTAAGTATGCAGATATCGAATTGTTTCCATACCACACTGTGGTATAAACTATTTTTCTGCCCTAAGTTCTTCTAATCAATGTCCAAAGAAGACAAGTGAGGAAAAGATGAAAGTAAAATGAGGAAAAACTGAGGAGCTTATGATTTTTCAGTTAAAAAGCCAGAAACCAAATTTGTTATTTTAACATTAAATAGTAAGAAAACTATGAGAAAGCACAGAAAAATAAAATGTTGCCTTTCTCCATTACAATTTTATTATATAGCATTTGGATTTACAAACTATTTATTTCCGACCTACTGGGTTAAAACACACCTGAGTATACCTCAAGTGTTTCTATCTAATATCTAGGATTTAAACCACAGAGGATAATGACGGACGCCCACAGAAGCCCACAATATGCAGAGGAAGAACAATTAGATTCTACTGTGAGGACGCCCTGAAATTCATGCAGTCTATGCATTCTACTCTGTAATAGAATCCTGATTGTCCTAATAACAAAAGTTCAAAACTTTGTTTACAATGAACACCATTCAATGTTACCTTCCAAAATTTACAAGTAAACTGACCTGTTAGGGGAGACCATCCACATTTATCTTGAGGTTGTATAAACCTGCCAGTGTATGGCCCCAATCCCTTGGGACGCATATGCCCCCAATTTGAGAAACAACAACTACATCTAAAAATACACCCTAAATATGGTATTTCCCAATTAGTTTTCAAAACTATCATCAGTATTTCTGTTGCTTTAAACATATAGCACTATTGAGTCCTAGGGCTTTTTCAGCTGGAATTAGTTATAAGGTCAAAGAGCTGAGAAACTGAGTTACTTTGTCACTGGCTTATTTAATTATAACCAAGTTATCCTCTCTGTGGGTTGCATTCCTTCTCTGCAAGATGGAATCGGGGGAAAAAATATGAAGGCTGCAAAGGCTGCCATATTTTTACAAAGCAGACATAGCAATAGAATCAACCTCTGACCTCAAGGTGCTTCCAATTAACTGAGGAATGAAAAGTAAACACACATGAAAAGAAGGTATCACAATACTTCTAAAAAAACTATGAATAAGAGGGAAAAAATTACTCTAAACTAAGTCCAGACGGAGTGTAAAGTAAAGAAATACTGGCCAAACATTCTCATCACAAAGCTGAACTCAGCATGACCAGGCTGAATTTGTACTTCTCACAGTCCCCATTTGAACCAGTTGGAAGGGGCAAGCCACTCTGGAACACCCAGGTCAGGGAGATCTGCAGGGACCTTCCAAGTGCTGCTTTCCTGACATCTCTGCCTCCTTGTCTTCTTAGGACATTGATTAGACGAACTCAGGGCAGACAAAGTTTATACCACAGTGTGGTATGAAACTTCCAGAGGAACTAATATTTAATTTCATTTAATTTAAATTAACTAAAAATTAGGAACTAACATTGTTAGTTCCTAATAATATTTAAAATAATGGTAAAATATTACTTCAAGGGCTCTGTACATGTAGCTAGTATTTACGATACTGGACAGCGCAGATACAGAACATTTTCATCATCTCAGAAAGTTATACTGAACAGTACTGATCTGGTTAATCAATAAGCAATCACAAGAACAACACTGATATGGTTTGGATCTGTGTCCCTGCACAAATCTCATGCCAAATTGTAATTAATTCCAGTGTTGGAGGTGGGGCCTGGTGGGAGGTGACTGGATCATAGGGGCAGAGTTCTCATGAATGAGTTAGCACAGTGTGTGAGTGAGTTATGATGGGATCTGCTTGTTTAACAGTGTGTAGCACCTACTCCACCCAACCTTTTTCTTTCTCCTTCTCTGGCCATGCGACACGCTGGCTCCCCCTTTACCTTCTGCCATGACTGTAAGCTGTTTGAGGCCTCACCAGAAACAGAGCCTGCCAGGCTTCCTCTACAATCTGCAGAGTCATGAGCCAATTAAAACTCTTTCCTTTATAAATTACCCAGTCTCAGGTATTTCTTTATAGCAATGAGAGAACCGAATAATAAAATTGGGTACCATTCACTTTTACCGAGAAAACTCATATTTTTAACATAATTTTTGAAATTAACATATACAAAATCGAGGCCTCTTTTGATGTACAAATTCTGTAAGTTTTAACACATATGTAGATTTGCCTCCTTGCCGTCACTCAGGATAGAATCAGATTTGGAATTGCTTCAAAACCCCAAAGAATCACCCCAAAGAACTCCTTCATGTTGTGCCTTATACACTTCTAATCCCTGGAAACCAATTTTTCCTTATCATTTTGCCATTTCTAGAATGTCATATAAATGGAATCATATAGCATGTAACCGTTTGAGACTGGCTTCTTTCACCAGGCGTAATGTTAAAATTTATCCACACTGTTGCATGTACTAGCAATGGGATTGCTGGGTCATATGTTAAGGATTTATTTAACTTCATCAGAAACGACTGAAGTAGGATTGCTTTGGGATCCAGGCTCTTGTTTAGTTCCTGGAGGAATCACATTACATGACTTCAAATTATACTACAAGGCTACGGCAACCAAAATAGCATGGTACTAGTACAAAAATAAACACAAAAATCAATGGAACAGAATAGAGAACCCAGAAATAAAGCCACATACCTACAACTAACTAATTTTTGACAAAGTTGACAAAAATATACAGTGGGGAAAGGACACCCTATTCAATCAACGGTGCTAAGAAAAATTGGAGAACCATATGTAGAAAAATGGAACTGGACCCCTATCACTCTCCATATACAAAAATCAAATCAATATAGATTAAATATTTAAATATAAGACCTGAAACTATTAAAATTCTAGAAGAAAATCCTGGAAAAACCCTCTGGACATTGGTCAAAGCAAAGAATGTATGACTAAGTCCTCAAAAGGAAATGCAACAAAAACAAAAACAGATAAATGGGACTTAACTAAACGAAAAAGCTTTTGCACAGCAAAAGAAATCATGAACAGGGTAAACAGACATCCTACACAATGGGAGAAGATATTTGCAAACTACGCATACAACTGAGGGCTAATAGCCAGAATCGACAAGGAACTCAAACAACTCAACAAGAAAGAAACAAACCCCATTAAAAAGTGGACAAAAGACATGAACAGACATTTTTCAAAAAAACAGGCAGGAGGCGAAAAAACATGAAAAAAATCACAGATCACCAGATGTGAGGATGTGGAGAAAAGGAAACACTTATACACTGTTAGTGGGAATGTAAATTAGTACAACCTCTATGGAAAACAGTACGGAGATTTCTCAAAGAACTAAACATAGAACTACCTTTGATCCAGCCATCTCACTACTGGGTGTCTGCCCAAAGGAAAAGAAATCATTTTACCAAAGAGACACCTGCACTTTTATGTTTATTGTAGCACTACTCACAAGGGCAAAGATGTGGAATCAACCTAAGTGTTCATTAACAGATAACTGGACTAAAAATGTGACACATACACACACACACACACACACACACACAGGGGCACACACACACAGGCGCACACACACACACGCACACACACACAAAATGGAATACTACTCAGCCATAGAAAAGAATTAAATCTTTTGAGCAACATGGATGAAAATGGAGGCCATTTTCATTAAGTGAAACTACTCAGAAAGTAAAAAACTGTACTTATGGTACAGTTGTAAGTGGGAGCTAAACAACAGGTGCATATGAACATGCAGAGTGGAATAACAGACATTAAAGACTCTGAAAGGTGTGGGGGAGGGGAGTGAGGGACGAAATACTACCTATTTTACTGCCTCTTGGGTACAATGTATACTGTTTGGGTGATGGTTACACTGAAAGCCCAGACTTTACCATTACATAATATATCCACTTAATACAACTGCACTTATATCCCTAAATCTATAAAAATCAAAATAAATTTTAATAAACTACTGAACTATTTTCCAGACTGGCTATACAATCTTCCATCTAACTGACAATGCCATTCTAAGAGCTTTTTCTGTAAATTTCTTGGGATTTTCTATATGACTAATCAAGTTGTTTGCAAATAGGCAGTTTTATTACAACCTGTAAGCCTTTTATTTCTTTGTCTTGTCTTATGCCAGTGGACAGAAACTCCAGTATCACGTTCAACAGGAATGGTAAAAGTGACATACTTGACCTGTTTCCAGTCTTAAAGGGTGTTAGGTCTTTCACCATCAAGTATGATGTTTGCTACAGGTTTCTTTTTCTTCAACTTTTATTTTAGATATGGGGGTATATGTGCAAGTTTGTTACATGGGTGTATTGCATGATGCTGAGGTTTGGGGTATGAGTGATCCTGTCATCCAGGTAGTGAGTATAGTACCCCACAGATAGTTTTCAATTCATGGCCTCCTCCTTCCTTCCCCGTCCTGTAGTCTGCAGTGTCTATTTTTATCATACCTGTAGATTTTTGTACATGTTTTTTTATCAGGTCAAGGAAGTTGCCTTTTAATCCTATACAGATTGTTCAGAGCTTTAATCATGAATGTATGTTGAATTTTATCAACTGCTTTTTCTGAATCTTTTAATATTATCATGTGACGTTTTCTTCTTTGGTATGTTAATACAGTAGATTACACTGACTGATTTTCTTTTCTTTCTGAGAGAGAGTCTTACTTTGTCACCAGGCTGGAGTGCAGTGGCGTGATCTTGGCTCACTGCAACCTCCACCTCCCAGGTTCACGTGATTCTCCTGCCTCAGACTCCTAAGTAGCTGGGACTTCGGGTGCACGCCACCATGCCCAGCTAACTTTTATATTTTTAGTAGAGACAGAGTTTCACCATGTTGGCCAGAATGGTCCCAATCTCTTGACCTCGTGTTCTGCCTGCCTCATCCTCCCAAAGTGCTGGGATTACAAGCGTGAGCCACTGCACTCAGCCCTACATTGACTGATTTTCAAACGCTGAATTAGCTTTACCTTCCAACACTAACTCCACTCAGTCATGACTTGTTACTCTTTTTATATACTGCCTAATTCAATTTACTATTATTTTGTGAAGGATTTTTACATCTATGTTCCTAAGAGACACTGGTCTGTAGTTTTCTTTTACTGTACTCTCTTTGTCTGGTTTGGTAATCAGAATAATGCTGGCTTCACAACATGGGTTGGGAAGTGTTGCCTCCTCTTTTATTTTTTGAAAGAGATCTTATAGAATTGGTGTCATTTCTTCCATAAATGTTTGTTAGAGAATTCTACCAGTAAAACCATCCAGACCTGAGTTTTTCAGGTTTTGTTTTTTGAGTTTTTGGTAAAGTTTTAATTATAAATTGAATTTATTGAGATACAAAGGGATAATCAAGAAATCTATTTCTTTTGGGGTGAGTTTTGGTAGCTTCTTTCTAGGATTTGGTCTATTTCATCTATATTGTTGAACTTATGTGCATGGAGCTGTTGGTGGTATTTGCTTATTATACATTTGTGGGGACTATAGTGACATGCCCTCTTTCATGCCTTACTTTGGTAATTTATGTCTTATTTCCTTGTCAATCTGGCTAGAGGTTTATCAGCTCTCGATATACTTAAAGAACCAGATTTTTATTTCATTGGTTTTTCTCCACTATTGTTGTTTTCAAATTAATTGATATCTACTCTTATCTTTGTCAAATTTCTTTCTGCTTGCTTTAGACTTGTTTTGCTCTTCTTTTCCTAGTTTATGTGGAAGCCTAGATTGCTCATTGCAGTTCCTTTTTTCTTTTCTAATGTGAAGATTTAATCCTCCATATTTCCCTCTAGGCCCTGCTTTAGCCACTTCACATGAATTATGATATATTGCATTCTCAATTTTGTTCACTTCAAAATATTTTCTGCTTTCTCTGAGACTTGCCTTTGATTCACAGATTACTTAGAAGTATGTTGTTTATTTTCCTAGTATTTACAGATTTATCAGTTATCTTTGTTTTTCTGATTTCTAGTTAAATCTCATTATAGTTAGATAACTGATTTTGATGATTTCAATTCTTTGAATCATTTTTAGGTTTGTTTTATGTCTCTGGCTATCACCTATGTTTGTGAATGCTCCCTGAGGATTTTAAAGGAATATATATTCTGCTGTTTGAGGGAAGAACATTTTATAAATGTCAATTAGCAAGTCTGATGGTATTGTTCACTTTTCCCATGTCCTTACTGGTATGCTGTACTTATTCCTGCAATTACTGGGGGAGCTGCATTGAAGTCTCTAACTATAACTGTCCATTTTTCCTTTCAGTTCTATTCTGTTTCATGTACTTTGAAACTTTGTTGCTAGGTACATACACCTTTTTATGCTTGTTACGTCATCTTGGTGAACTTACTCATTTTTTTTTTATACAGTGTTCCTCTTTAGCCCTGATAATTTTTGTTGCTCTACAGTCTACTATTTCTGACATTAATATGGCCCCTCCAGCTTTCTTATGATTAGTATATATCTCTTTATTTTTTACTTTTAACACACTAATTTCATTATATTTAAAATGTATTACCTATAGATAGCATAGCCTTTGGTCATTAAAAAAAAAAATCCATTCTGACAATCTCTGTCATTTAATTGGTATGTTTAGATCATTTATATTTAATGTAATTATTTATCAATTGGAATTTAAATCTACCCTTTATCATTTATTTTAGGTTTCCTCCCTCATTTTGTTCCTGTTTTTCCTTTCCTACTCTTATTTGAATTATTTGAATATTTTCAGTGCTCTATTTTTATTTATCGAGTTTTTACTATATTCCTTTGTATGGTGTTTTAAGCTGTTGCTCTACACATTTATATATATATATATATGTATATGTATATACATATATGTAAATATATATTTATGTAAATACATATATTTATATATATATAAATAACTTTTCACAGTCTTCTTAGAATTAATATTTTACTACTTCAAGTAGTAAATTTTACCATCATTTTGGTCCCTTTAACCTCTTCTCTTTACGTTACAATTGTCATATGTGTTACATTTATATACAATGAAACCCTACGAATGCTATAATATTTGCTTTCCATTATTATACATATTTTAAAGAACTTAAGAGAATAATTATATTTACTCAGATATTTACTACTGTTGCTTTTCTTTTTCTCTTGATGTTTCAAGTTTTCCTCTGGTATAATTTTCTGTCTATCAGCATTTCTTTTAGAGCAAGTCTTCTGGCAGTGAATTATTGCTTTCTTTATTTGAGAATATCATTATTTTACCTTTGTATATAAAGAATATGTTCCCTGGATATTTTAAAAATAGTATTCCACTTTATTTTGGCCTTTGTGGTTTCTAACAGAAAATCTTCAGTCATTCAACTTGTTCTATTATATGTTATGTATCATTGGTATGTCTAAACATACCAATTAAATCTGCAGTAATTCAACTTGTTCTATTATATGTTATGTAGCATTTTTCCCTATTTGCTTTCAATTTTTTTCTCTCTTTAGTTTTCAATAGTTTATGATGTGTCAGGGTATGCATTTCTTTCATTTTAGCCTGTTTCATTTTGTTCAGCTTCTTAAATTTAAAAGCTCATGTCTTTGACCAAATTTAGTTGCCAACTATTATTTCTTCCAATCACACTCTTTTAGGAACTCTGATTACACAAATGTTGGACATTTTTGGTATGGCCTCACACATCCCTGAAGCTCTGTTTACTTATTTTTTTTTTCAATCTTTTTTTCTCTGTTGTTGAGATTGAATCATTTCTATCAATCTATCTTCAAGTCCACTGTCTTCTCTTTCTATTATCTTCATTCTGTTGTTGAGTCTACCCATGAATTTTTTATTTTGATTACTATATATTTCAGTTCTAAAATTACCACTTGGTTCTGCATTATATCATCTATTCCCATACTTCTGGGGCCATGATTAGAATAACTGATTTAAATCTTTGATAATTCCAACATCTGTGACACTTCAGTATTTGCAACTGTTAATTGCTCTTTCAGATCCAAATTGAGATTATCCTGGTTCTTCATATGCTCGCTAATTTTTAGTAATGTTGATTACATTATGAGAGTCCAAGTCTTTAAATCCTAAGGACAATGTCAAATTTTTTTAAGCACATGATCAACATTGGTAAGTTCAGGCTGCAATTCCCAAACCACCTCCTGTCAGCTGAATGTCAGTTCAGTGCAGAATGCCTCTGCAATGCTATTTGGATCTGTCCTACAAGTATACCATGCAGTGGTCAGCCTGGGACCTGTGTGATCCAGTTCATATATCAGCTCTCAAAGCATTTGTAATGCACTTATAGTCAGACTGAAACATGCACAGCGCCGAAGCAAGTCCAGGAGTTCATACAATATTTTATGCAACAGCTTTCTTGATCTGCTCTGTGATCTCCCCAGTACCTTCCAGTTCCCTAGGGCCCCTTTTCATGGCCCTTCTGCTAAAACACTGGGATTTGGTTGCCTTGCTCAGCCACATACTTCTAGCACGACTGCATTTCAGTGTGGTGTCAAGTGGCAGAAGGACAGAGAGAGAAGAAAAGCAATGAGAATTCACCCCATGCTCTCAGGACCACAGTTCTCTTCATCAGAAAGGATATTCTCTTCTCCCACTACACACAGTTCTGGATGTCTGCCCAGTCCTACAGCTGCTGTGCAGGACTGACTATGGGTTGGGAAGGGAGAGAATGAAAACGGTGACTTCTTTCACTCACTCGGAAGTTAGGACTCCCGTTTTCTGCTTCTCAGGTCAGGAAGCAAGGGCTACCCTTGAAGATCTGACTGTCCATACCAGTGTGGCCTACTGGAGTTTGGGCTACCTCAGAGTCTATGTCAGGTGATATAGTTTGATGGAACTTCAAATTCTGATCTCCTTCCCCACTGCGCCTGGTGCGCCGTGAATTCTGTCCGTGGTCGCAGCTACAGGCAGTGGGAGAGACAGGGTGGCGTGTGCTTCCTCCTTCTTGCCCAGAAGCAGAATCCACAACTACTTTCTTTTGTTCGAAATAGCACTGTTAATAGGAGAAGCAAACAGGTTCACTTTGGACTTTGTTTTCCTTCTACAAAGACTTACTTTTATTTTAGGACTGTTGCAATTGGGATTTTTTTTAAAGTTTTATTTTCACCTCAAAAAGATACCATTTCACTTCATCCACTTCCCACATACCAAACACTTAGCCTTTTCCCACCTCTGTGATAATGGTGGATAGATGTGGGTAACTCAAAGTTAGCTTCCTTTTTGTGGTGCTGGCCTCTTTGACCAACTATTTTCTTTGGAGTTACTAATGAGAAGCCAAACTGATTGACATGAGTGCCGTTTTCTCTTTCCCCAAGCCCACCCTCTGGCCAGAAGTACTAATGAGCTTTGTCATCAGTGTTAGGTGAATCAGGAGACAGGAGGCACCCACAGGACCCACAGACCAGATCATTAGCATCAAATATAATTACTGAGTCCACTGTTTCCCTTTTTGGCCCTCTCCTATCCATGTCGCACACACAATAGTAATGGGTGCTTTCAAAAACTCACCTGAACCCTAGCTGAGGCCATTACAACAGAGAACAGACACAGGTATGGCCTGAGACTTTTCCTCAGTAATGTTCAGTCCTCCTACTTCTCCTTCAAACTGTTAGCATTTGTGTTCCTTAGGGAGTATCCTCAAGTTTGTATACTATATGAACAGGACTGGCTTCTATACAAAAAAAGTTCCACCAAAAAAACCCTCAAATATTACATCTTGACAGTTACACAACCACGCATAAATATCCTGACCCCAAAATGCTAATGGCCTTCCCACTGGGAGATATGACCCAACAGTACTAAAAAGAGCTCCAGGAAGGCAATGTTCATATCATATATGTCAGCAGGTCTTAGCTAGGGCAGTATACTGATAATAGGACAGCCTGTTGAACAGAAATCTTGAGTATCTGGCATGATGAATGGGCAAGGTATGTTTACAATTCTACTCAATTAGAGAGTGAAATCTGAAAGTCATATGCAGTATGAGCAGATTTGCTAGACAAGGTTCATGGGTAATGGATAAACTTTCTTACTCAACCCAAATGAGGATTTTAATTTCTGGCTACCGGCAGCAGCACCTTGGTCGGGGGGCTAGTGAGGGTAGAGAAGAAGGTTGCTCAGCCCAAAATGCGCCATGGAGATGTCCTCCTGCTGAGAGCGGGGGCCACCCTGACATGTTCCTCGTGTGTATGTGGTTGCTGCCCTTCCTCTTGTGTGCTTTCTGTGATACTTAACAGCACATCTAGGCAAGGGACCAGTTGGGGGCAGTGATGTGGCTGGGGCCAAGGAATGGGACCCTAGGGACTCCTCCTTAGTGAGTGACAAACCATGCTTCATCTGCTTGGC
This sequence comes from Cacajao melanocephalus, assembly GCA_963573385.1. Lineage (NCBI taxonomy): Eukaryota > Metazoa > Chordata > Mammalia > Primates > Pitheciidae > Cacajao > Cacajao melanocephalus. The sequence continues at coordinate 166,526 of CAUYLG010054161.1, forward strand.
ACACTGGGACTCCCTGAGGAGCACGCAACCCAACTGAGAAAAATGTTCACCATGCAGCTTGTGGCTGGGCAATTATTTAGACTGAACTGGCAGCATGGACATTGTTGATAAGAGAACAAAGGCTACCAGAGATGTCAGTGATACCAGTTTTGACACCACTGTCTGATTGGAGCCATGAGAAATTGTAAAGCGAACAAAAGCTGATTTCTAACTTAACCTTGGGACAGAAAACTCAGTTGAAACTACACACACACACACACACACACACACACACACACACACACACACGTACACGTAGTTATACACTGAGATTAAGAAGCCTAGCAAGACAGTATAAAGTGTTTTCTTGTGCCTGGGCCAAGAGTAATGTGGCACAGACTCTATTGAGAGGGGAATGGCTGACGGATCAGCTCCCTTAAACTTTGTTCACATGGCCAGGTGTGGTGGCTCATGCCTGGAATCTCAGCACTTTGGGAGATCAAGATGAGAAGATCTCTTGAGTCTAGGAATTCAAGACCAGCCTGGGCAACATAGTGAGATCCCATCTCTACATAAAACTTCTAAAAACTAGCCAGGCATGGTGGTACATGCCTGGAGTCCCAGCTACTCAGAAGGCTCAGGTGAGAGAATGACTTGAGCCCAGGAATTGGAGGTTGCAGTGAGCTATGATTGCGCCACTGCACTCCAGCTTGGGTGACACAGTAAGATCCAGTCTCAAAAAATTCCCTGCAACCCTGAAAATGGTAAGTTCAAAGTTAAAATATTATGAATAAGTATAAATCTAGCGGGATATGGTAGCTCACACCTATAATCGCAGGGCTTTGGGAAGCCGAGGCGGGATGGTGGCTTGAGACTGGGAGTTTAAGACCAGCTTGGGCAACAAAGCTGTTGCTGTATTTTTAAAAATAATTTTAAATACAAATCAGGCTAATTTTTAAAAGTAAGTGTTTCCAAATATGAAGCTGATAATATAAATCAATTCTACATTTACAAAAGCTATCAATAAAAGTTATCTGTAATTACTATAAACTATCAATAAAAGTTGTCTGTTATTATAAACTTTTTTGTAATAAAAAACCATAGTGCATTTCCTTCCCTTTTTTACTTTTATCCCATTTTTGCTGATAAGTCACTGCCAGAACAAGTTTTTAACGTCTGTTCACGTAACAACACACGCTGACGAAGCAGACTACATTCTTAATGATCTATCCAGATTAGCAGATTTTCCTGTTAACTTTCAAAAATCAACATGCCTACCTCATTCATATTTTGTAATAATGGAGTCAATTCTCACAGAAACAGCAAAACTGGCCACTATGAATTTTCACACCTCATAAAAGGCTTGTTTTAAGAACAAACAACTGATGAAGAAAGACATCATTCCCAATGTGATACCATATCCTATTACTTTACACTAGAATTGAAAATATTCTTGCCTATACAGTTTAAAGTCATATATACTTTTCAGGCAATGCCGGGGCAAAAAAGAAAAAGGAAGTCATATGTAGTTAATCATTGTAAGTCTTTAAAATTTCCTTCTTGTGTTATACTATTTACCTTCCATCCTTTCTATCTCCATCCCCTCAGCCCTCACCCCCCAGCCCCCACCTCCCACCCCCACGGCAACCCAACCTACTCTGAGAAAAGAAAAAAACATCCCCTGGCAACAAAGATCCTTTTCATAACTTGGTTTGGGCCACAAAGTGGTCCGGAAAAAGGGCTGGTCCTTTCAGACCTGCGTTCGTAGCAGCGAAGGTGGCAGGATTTCTGCCTCCCAAGCTGTCCTGGGCTGGTCACCTGGGAGCAGGTAGACAACAGCTGGACCAGTACTTTGTAAATTCTGGCCAGATTCTGTAGATCTGTGCTTGTGCTTGTGCGGAGAATTATTTTACTAGTCCACAATGAAAAGAAGGAAAGATAAGACACCACAGAAAATTTCTCATAAAGATAAATTTACTTGATCAAAAAAATTGTCTTTAGTTATGCTCTTATTCCCGTGTGTGTGTGTGTGTGTGTGTGTGTGTGTGTGTAGGTACATGCATATGTGCATGTTAAATGTCTTCTTTTTTAATGCAGTAATGGTGATAAGAGATGACAGATTTTTTTTTTTTAAAGTACTTGCTTGCCAGCACTAAAAGCTGGCAACCTATGGTGATCCACACAAATTTTATTGAAGTGTTCTTCGAATATGAAGTCCAGAAGTGTGAGAACCCTTGGATTAGATTTCAGACAGGCGGGAGGGAAAAGGGCACAGGTATTTACAATCCTAACACACATCCTGGAGCCATCCCCCAACTCCATTTATGATATTCAGAGTTTGGGAAGCAAAGTGTTACCTAACCTGATAACTTTATGCTTAATAAAAAGCATTAACACTTGCGTTTGAATGCAACTGTTATTTTCTTAGTGTATACCGATCCAGTGTTCAGCTGGATCCCCTCACTGCTTTTCCCTAACTTTTTCCTCATTTTGTCCTATGCACTCAAAAAATAGCAGACTTTCATAATTCATTTTCCAAGCTTTGCATTCATAAGCTGTTGTTGGATGTTTCTAAGTTTTAACATTTTCATACTTTTATGGCACTACATTTTTCATAACCCAAAATTGATGATCTTTTTAATCCAATACAGGATTATAACTACCGTCCTTCCTACTATCACCATTTTCATGACATCCTACAATCCAACTATGTCTGATTTCAGGAAACTCAAACAAAACAACTAGAGCATAGAGCACTCAACGAGTTTTGTAAGTTAGGAACATCTCAGGTCCCCAACATCCAACTGTCAGGTGTGAGCACCGCCCTTGGGCGGGCAGTGTATGCTCCCACGTCTTCTTACCCTTCCTTCATTCTTCCTTCAAGACACCAAACATCATCATGCTCCTCTTCCTTCCTCTTGCACCACTCACTTTTTTGATGAGAAACATTCTCACTTTTGTGCTCACCCCATCATCTTTAACCGCCTTCCTCTCACTTCTAATGTCTCCCCTCCCACCTCCTACTAATAACAACTATACCTCACTGCCAGTATGTATGAAGGAGCTTTCTACATGTCATGTCACTTTGTTCTCCCAAGAACCTTATGAAACAGATACTATTAGCTCCATTTTATGAACAAAATCCGGGAGAGTTGGGTAACTTGCCCAAGGTCAGAGTTTTAATGACAGATTATATAACAGCTAAGACATTGATTGAGTTCTATCAGGAAAAAGAAAAAACATTCTATCAAGGAAAAGAAAAAACAAAATTTGACAAAGTAAAGAACATGTTTCCCGTTTCTTGTTTTTGTTGCTGTTGTTTTGGTTTTTTTTTTTTTTTTTTGATATGGAGTCTTGCTCTGTCACCCAGGCTGGAGTGCAGTGGCGCGATCTCGGCTCACTGCAACCTCCACCTCCCAGGTTCAAGCAATTCTCTTGCCTCAGCCTCCCGAGTAGCTGGGACTACAGATTCTTGCCACTACGCCCAGCTCATTTTTGTATTTTCAATAGAGACCAGGTTTCACCATGTTGGCCAAGATGGTCTCGATCTCTTGATCTCATGATCTGCCTGCCTTGGCCTCCCAAAGTGCTGGGATTACAGGTGCGAGCCACCACACTCGGCCTCTTGTTTTGATAGCTCCCCACAATACTTAAGTCACACTTTCCACACAAGTCCTAGGTCATCCCTTCTAATCACAACTAATTTAAGCGCTCATGCTAAAGATGGGTGAAAACTACTTGAAATTGTACGCCTCCATGTTGAGTGTTCAGTACTTTGTATCTCCCACAGCCATCTGTAGCACCTTGGTCTCAGGAAGGTTAGAGTGAATGTGTGGTGTGGCCTGAGTCATCACCACCACTGGGAACCGCTCCTGGAGGAGGCGCTGCTGGGAGGATGACCGTAATGAGACGGAAATTCAGTGGACTCAAAAGACCTATCCATCTGTCCATCAAGTGCGGAACTGACATAGGGCACTGTTGTTCTTTCCAGCTTTGGCTTTGGGCTTCCAAACAGTTGACTTACACATTTCTTTGGGAAACTCGCTGTGTGTAAATTATTAAAACCAAATCCAGACTCTAAATTCACATTTAGGGTCTGAGTTTCCTCTTCCTATAACTGTTTCCTCTGCTGGCCTCTAAAAGAAAGCTCTTGAAGGCTCCATCCTCACCCACCTCCTCTCTTCTCCAGCTACGTGCCCCACGGGGGCAGGCCACCCACTGTCTCAGGTGTAACCACTCTCAGCCATACAGCGCTGAGGGGGTCAAAACTCCCTCTCTGGTCCCAAAACCCTCCCTGACTGCCAGACCCACCTGTCTTTCTCGATCTCTCTCTCTCTGTCTCTCTCCCTCCCTGCCCCCTTCTCTCTTTACCTATCAGATGATTCCACCTAGATACCCCCGGTGCCTCCAACTCCATGTCCAAAACTGAATGTGTACTCTATCCCGTAAATCCTGCCCCTCTTAAATCTCCTGGTTTGGACTGTAGGACCACCCCTGGGGCAGCCACGTGAGTCACACATGAATGTGAGATACCTGTCTTTTCTTCCCTAACCACCCCCTTCCCTTCTAATGGAAAGAGTCAACAGTCAGTCTCCTCGCTCTCTGGATGTCCTTAAATCCTCTCCTTTCCTTCCGCTTTGGGTTTTCACCTGCACTCCTGGAAACCCATCCGCCAGTTTCCTCCGTCATCCTACGCATAACTGCCAGAATGAGCTTCCCCTCTCAGGCTCCTCTTGCCCTTCCGGGCTTTTCCAGTGATAAACCCCTAATGATCTCAGTATGTCGATATCAACTGCATCCCTATGATAAAACTAAGGATATTACATAAGTGCAGATGATAAAATTGTCTTGTTGTATCAGAAAGATATTCCTCTAGAATGACTTATCAGAGTTGAAGAACTAATAATTCTCTCTTATCCCATCAGGAAAGATATCCCATTAAAGTGAACAGAATTTGGTCATTTTAGCAATTAAATGCAAGCAGGAGATAAAGAATACTAACATTTAGTGGGCATCTACTGCATAGCCAGTACTCTGTGTCAGACAATTCATATAGGTTCACAATTAATATAAGCTGCGATGTGGGTGTAATCCTCATTTAAACAGTTAAAGCTAATTTGTTCTATGTCTTCCAGCAAGTAAATGGTACCTCCAGGATTCAAATGTGGTTCTGTCTAATGTCCTGAACCTACACATTTGTCACTATTCTACATGCCCTGTCATCAAGAAAATGCTGGCGCCATGAGTGGCTAAAAGATTCATAAACACGGCATAATTGCTTTGATTTAAGTTCAACCACAATATTTCAAATTTCAGATTTCAAGCCTATAAGATTTTTATGCTGATTGAAAGAGGAAACGGGTAAATATGAGAAGCACTATTTGGTGATAAGAAAATTCAACAGATAACATGTCTAAGATTTCAAAAAACCCTTCCATTTCCTGTTTCTGAGGTCAAGGGTAACTATTCACAATGTTTCAACATAAAAACTCACCAATTTGGCCGGGTGCAGTGGCTCACATCTGTAATCTCAGCACTCTGGGAGGCCGAGGCAGGCAGATCACCTGAGGTCAGGAGTTCGAGAGCAGCCTGGCCAAAATAGTGAAACCCTGTCTCTACTAAAAATACAAAAAATGAGCTGGGCGTGGTGGCAGGAAGCTGTAATCCCAGCTACTTGGAAGACTTAGGTGGGAGAATCACTTGAACCTGGGAGGCGGGGGTTGCAGTGAGCCGAGATTGCACCACTGGACTCCAGCCTGGGCATGACGGAGCAAGACTCTGTCTCAAAAAACAAAACAAAATATGAAAACTCACAGTTTATTAAAACTAACTGAGATATATATCAGTACCTATTTTGTACCTAGCACTGGTCTGGGTACTATGAGGACAAAAGGAAGAAAAAGACACAGTACAATCTACCTACAAGTAACAAGCTTTCAACTCAAGATAAACAGGTACTGGCAGAAAGACAGTATTTGCCCTTCCAGCACCGCTGGCATCAGGCGTTGCATACAACCTCACCATAGACTCAATCTAAGTAACATTAGCTCCAAATAAAAAAGGATTTGACATATCACAACCACACAACGTGTAAAATGCACCATAGGAGAAGTGATTCTAGGTCACCAAGGTCTGAAAATCAGTCCTCTCTCAACATAGCATTTGAATATTAATTAGCACCCCATCAGAAGAACTGAAGTGACCTGCAAAGTTTATTCTCTGAAGCAGATAATCTCTCCTGTGTACTTTCCAGTGCCATTAATTCATTCAGGAAACCCTTTCTTCATAAATGAAACAGATGTACATTTCAGGCTAGTCTCTATTTCAATTATCAACATTCAGCATTGTAAAGAAAGCTGCCAAGGTTTCATTTTTGTCATATCAGAAAAATGGCCGGGCGTGGTGGCTCACACCTGTAATCCTAGCACTTTGGGAGGCCGAGGCAGGCAGATCTTTTGAGGTCAGGAGTTTGAAACCAGTCTGGCCAACATGGTAAAACCCGTCTCTACTAAAAATACAAAAATTAGCTGGGTGTGGTGGTGGCGGCCACCTGATATTCCAGCCACTCAGGAGGTGTGAGAATTGCTTGAACCCTGGAGGTGGAGGTTGCAGTAAGCAGAGATCACACCATTGCCCTCTAGCCTGTGTAACTGTGTGAGACAACAACTAAAAAAAAAAAAAAAAAAAAAAGAAACAATATAACATTTTTAAATAGATGAAATCAACATTCAACATGGAGTTTCCTATTGTAATTTGCGTCATTTAGAAGTTATTTTAATGGCACTTTCTTAATCAGTTAAGCATTATACAAATATGACTTTTTGATGTCACAATAAAATTCTTTAGAGACCACATGTTTCTTAGTTGGGGGTAACAAATACCCTATCCTCCCTCATGTTTCTATGTGATGGAACCACCTGATCAGTAAAGAGTCAGGTCCATCATCCACTCATCTACACCTGGGGGACACCACACCAGGATCCACTGGTCTATCCACTCATTGACACCTGGGGGACACCACATCAGGATCCACTGGTCCATCCACTCATTGACACCTGGGGGACACTGACTTTTGTGACTGGTGAGTGTGGGAGAGGATCAATGTTAAGAGAGCAAGTGACCAAAAGTAACCCAATGATAAGATTTTGTCTGATTTTGAAGCCTTAATACTCTTGATATTCGACCTTCCAGAGCCCCTGATTTTATTCTTCTTCTAACGTCTGCCTATCTTCAAAAGAACTTTTGCTTCTACTGCTTAATAACCCCCCTTTTATAAACGTAGCGAGCTTGACATTTGTTTGTAAAGAGTGAATTTATAAAGAAAAGTATTTTTAAATTTCTTGAACCCACCAAATTATCTAAAAGCACATTGTTTTCCTCTAGACCTCCCTAAAGGGTCATATTTTTTAAAACTTCACAGACCATCAGTATAACCAATCCAATTATTTCTAAGCAAAGTCTTTTGCTAAGCTACTAGCTGCACTGGATAATGTTAGTGATAAAAGAGAAACACTTCAATACTGCGTCTGCCATTAATCTCTAAGCATCAGGCTTCACATCAATCACAAATCAGTTATTGTGGAACCTGTCACAGGATATAATGATTCACGCTAGTTTGAACCTGCCACTGCTCCTCTTCAAGGGGGCTTTCAAAATAGTAAAAAGCTCATGAAACAGTAAATTAAACAGAACAGCTCTTTGCCTTTCAATTCTACTTAATCTTTAACATATTAATTTTGCATTTGTTAAATGCTGTAAAATGACTTAATAATGAAGATTTTGCCATATCATAATCTGACCACAGAGACATACTGAATCACCTAAATATAAAAGATGAGAATTTTGCCACTTAAGAAAAACGATTACTATATAGTTATACAAAATAAAGATGTTTTCGTATGATAATTAATAAATATGATTTCTACATTTTAAAGTAAGGGAACCTAATTTATAGCCTGTGAGTCAACAAAGGTAACAAATCCTGCTTATAACAATGGAACTGCATTACAGAGGATCCAATCTTACGCAAACTGAGTTATTAATGAACCTAAAAATTGTTTAAATTAGCAAAGCATGCTTGAGATCTGAAACTACACAATTAATCCAACCCCCAGAGAAATGAAGGTAACAGAACAATCAAATGTTTATAGAGAAACAGTGCCTGTCTTATCAACAGGTGGATTTCTCTTCACGGGGTCACTGCACCCTGCTTTGTTTTAGACAAAGGACTGCAGCCCACTTCAAGGGCCTTTCCAACTGTGGTCTCAGCACAAGCTGTCTGGCTTTGGCATTTGTGCCATGAGATAGAATCAACATCTTGGTAAAAATCACAACCCAAGATCCTTTTTGTGCTACAAGTATTTTAAATCAATTATTTAAAAACCTAGATAGACTATCACATTTATTTATCTTTGGTAAAGTCTTTCTTTACAAAGCCATATAAACAGAAACCATATAGATGAGTAAAAATAAGCCAAGAACACTACCTACTGGGTGCAATGTACATTGTCAGGATGATGGGCACCCTAAAAGCCCCGGACTTCACCACTGTGCAATATAGGCATGTAACACAATATGGCTTTAGGGGTACTGCACTTGTACCTTGAAATCTAAAAAATTAAAAAATGAATATATAAAAAAATAAAGCAAGTGTGATGTGCTGCAAAGCTGGCTACAGACTCTTGCTAGCTGGCCTTGTACTTGGTGAATGGAGGTAGCTGGGCTGACGATCATCTAGTTTCCCCACACGCCCGTGGCCTGACCTCAAATAAAGCAAGGTGGCTGGCAGAGTCCACCGTTCTATGCAGCAGCAGCAGCAGCAGCAGCAGCAGCAGCAGCAACCATGACTTGTCGTTCGAGGTGTTTTTACTCTGTTTATACATTTAAAGGCTTATAAATTTTTATGAACTGTTTGCGAGGTAAATACAACGGGGTGGCAATACGACAGCTCCATGAGCTCTGTCCAAAAGCTCGCTCACATGCTTCCCTTTGGTGACACGATGAACCGGATAGCCCAACTCAGCTACAGTACGTGTCCTCACTAGCAATACATACCGTAGTTGGAGACACTGCCCTAACCTTTCCAGGGCATTAGGTTACTATTTATGAATGTGATAAAACATTCTCTAACCAACCGACAAAACCCTGGAGAGCATCCAAGGCGCTGTGTCACAGAGAACCAGGGGTAGGGCTGAGGGGTGTAGCTCATGTGTCTCTGTCACATCAGCACCTTGATGTATTTGTTTCACAAATCACCATAAGCATTTCCAGATCTTTGCATCTGTAAACATAGCTTCCCTTTACAGCTGTAAGTTGAAACTGTCAGAGCATTATTCAGCAGATAATTTTGGAGCAGTCCGATATTATGTTCAATTAATGAAAGACTACAGTATCAATAGTAGGATATAAACCAGCCAATTTCAAGGAATCTAAAAATGAACTAAACCTCCTGACCAAGCAAATCCGACACTCTTTATAACCCCCTCTATGCCCCTTACGACTCATCATAGATAAAAGACTAAAAAGTAATCAATGCCAAAATATTCTCTAGAAATGAACAAGTTTGCTTACCCAATGTAAATGCACTTTAATATATCATTTATCCACCAATAGATATTGTCAGTGATGCCAGCAATCAAATGAAATGTTGACTCTGAGCAGAATGACTAATATGGAGGGTTATCTCTTTTTTTAGAATACGCTTGAGATTCTATATGCAGCATACACACGTGTTAAGTTATCTATAATATACACATGCACATATAAAAGATTGAATAAAGGCAGCTGTAAAACTTCCTAACAGGTTATAGTCAGTAATTAACGCAAATCGGAATGAAAACACTCTAGACTGCAGTCTTTTGGAGGAAGGAGCTCATAATCCCCAAAGATTCAGAAGCATTACCTCATTGCAGCCTTGAGACAAGCTGAGCATTCACTCTAGGTCTTACCCAGCATGCACCGGTTCACACAAAGACAACAGAGGCGTGACCAATCACATTGTGGCTAGCAGGCACTGTTTCAAAGCCCTCTCCCCATATTACCCATTGACATGCTTGCTGGCAGCCTGCTGAACTTGTTGTCATGACAACACATCCCAGCTGCTCACCGAGGCTTGTTATATTACTTTTCCTTTTCACCACTCACTTAGCTAATTAAAAATTTAGAACTATGTTTTGCATGTTGGATGCAAACTGAAACAATGCAGGTTCCTTTTTTTCTTTTCTAGCCTCTATTTATTTTTTTTTTCAATGGAGCTTTTAAAAATGCTGGGAAAAGCAAATTGAAGGACACTCCCATGAAGTCCCAATATAACCAATCAATAGAGAGACTGCATGTAGCTCCAGCCAGATGGAATTTGTCGCTAAACCTAATCTGCAGCAAAGCAAAACCAAATCATGAACATATCTAAAGATGTTCTTCCTGTCCTGAAATCTAGAAGCCAATTTAGCATAGATATTTATGTTGAAATATTCGCATTATTCTTGGTCAAAATGTTCTTTCAATATTTTTATTTAAAATGATTCTGATGTAAAGCAGCTCTACCCATAATTCCACAATGCGAGCAGAGTAAATAAATAAATAAAGCACAGAGAGAAGATCCTGTAAAAACTGCCAATATGGCAAGTGTTAAAGGAGGTAACTGGTAAAAAGCATGCCTATGCACCTGACACATGGTTTAGATTTGACCACCAAAATGCACCACTGCGGGGGAAGGGTAGGAACGGCAGCCTTGCAGTTTAAATGAAAGGAAAATGCCAGCTTTTGTTTACCAAAGCATGAGAAATAAATTAAACCTCTCAAACTGTTTCAAAAGTGATGGCTGCCTCATGTATATCACCTTTTTACAAAACCCCCTTTCCACCCTGAGTTAGACCTTTATAACTGGAGTTGATGCCAAAGGCATTCTTATAATTCTAAGGTTAAATTCTATCTTCAGATTTCCACGTAACACATTTAACAGAGTAGAAAGAAAATGAAAATTTGAAGCTATGTTCATTGTAAATAAGCGGAGATAAGAGACATCAAAGTGGCTTAGAAAATCCAAATGTTACAGTTGAGGGGAGAGGTCCGCACTAATTTCAATGAAATGAGAACATTGAGACATCAAAAACATGCTGAGAGAGGTGGCGAGCCTTCTGCCTCCTCCCACGTTGGTCTCCTAATTTTTTTCAGTCTGAAATAATCCAGGACTGTCTGATTTGTAGCATTCAGTCCTCAAGCACAGTATAAATGCATCAACAGACAGGCTGGCCTATTCTCTCCGGAACTGCCCACATCCCTGAATTTTCAGGTCTACCATCAATACCACTGAAAAGAAGTCTCACCCGCTAAGAGAGTTAGGAAGAGAAACTTCAAGGAAATTGCCAGTGAGGGATATGGGAGGAATGCAGGCCTGGGACATTGAGGCAGACATGATGAGCAGAGCTACTCGGGGTATTAAAGGTAAATACTGTTTACTTCCTCCCTATGTTCTTACCTCAAGTAACCAACAGAAGGAAGAGCTAAGATGGTGCTGTCAGTTAAACGTGGTAGACTGCAAACAGTGCCTCCCAACTCCCACCAAAATGACAGTAGGCGGAATAAAGAAGGAGAAGAGAATGAGAGGGGAGATGAAAGCAGATGAAGTCATCAAATAATTTTGGAAGCTGGAAAAGCAGATGGATGAGAGGTAGCTGAATTACGAGAGTGAAGAAAGTATAAATATATATACAAGAGGAAAAGCCAACCACAGATGGTGCTATGGGTACAGTAATTCTAGAACGATTATGTATATATGGTGTGATTGAGAAAATTAATCATGGGGGAAGGAGAGGAAGAGCCCAGTGATATCTTTATGAACTCCTGATTTTATATGTATATTTCTCCTAGCTCTGACCACTGAAAAGCTCTGGAAGGAATATCACCCCAGTAACAAAGAGCTCTCACAGCTTACACCGTCTTGGGTTCCAAATACCATTCTAGGGTGCCTTAGAGAAATAATTGATCATCACATATAGGTCCAAGGCAGGAAAAACATAGGTGAACATGGAACATCATTTAGTGCCAGACAAGGCTCAAAAGCTGATGAGGACACCTCAAAAGACACGGGGACAAGATTGAAAGGATTTCTGCAGTCAAATCAGTAACCAGCCCAGCATAAAATAGCATGCCTACAAAAGACTATAACCCACTGAATAAAAAGGAATTCATGAGTCCGTTAGGACATAAAAACAAACAAAAAATTATAGAGTGCTTAGAAAAGGACAGTGCTTATTTTCTTTCAACAAATGAACATCAATTCATAACTTTAGAAGAAACTATCAAATTCGAATATCACATTTGTTAGCACCATTGCAACAAGTGATTAAAGCAAGAATTACTGATGCATGATAAAACCACAGGGTCAAAGGCTGTTGGAAAACAAGCTATTCATGCAGTCTCAAAATATCAACAGATTATTTTTAATGACAAAAAGACAATGGAGAAATCAGGCTGGCCCCATCATAACCTAATGATCAAACTTAGTATCATCGATGAGACAAAAAGCCACCATGTGCCTCCCAATGTTATGTATTAAAAAGAACACCACATAACTTATCTATTATTCTTGCAAAAAAAAAATGCTTAATCTAAATCTAATCATGAAGAAATAATTGCACTTCAAACTGAGAAATATTCTGGAAAACAATTGGCCTGTAATGCTGGGAAAGTCAGTTTCATAAAATGCAAAAGGAGGCTGGAAAACTGACATTAAAAGAAACGGAAGAAATGCAACTAAATATAACATGTGATCCTTAGAGTTTGGAATTTAAATATAAGAATTAAAAAAAAAACAGTTACAGAGGGCATTATTGGGCCAACAGAGAAAAATTTGAATGTAAACTGTACACTAGAAATAGGATTATGTCAATGATCAACTTTCTGACTTTGGTAATTCTAGTCTTATTATGTAACAGAATATCCTTGCTCTTGAAATATGTACTTCTGAAACATTTAGGAAATTCAACTCCAAAACATTAGTGCCATGATGCTTGCAATACTCTCAAATGATACAGAAAATAGATATTAGATAGATAGATAGACAGATGATAGGTAGATGACAGACAGACAGACAGACAGATCAGTCCACCCAATTAATGTGGCAAAATGTTAACAATAAGTAAATCTAGATGAAGAGTAGGGTAATGTTCCTTTCACGTACTCTGTAACTTTTGTGTTGCAAGAAATAAATTAAAACCCCGTGGGAGGAAAGAAGGCTGCAAAGTATCTAAAATTCAGGTATTGTTAAAGGCAAGGTGTCAAACAGGACTGAAAGCAGAACTACTGTTTGCAAAACTTTATAAGGAGAATTTAGACACTCGGCCCTCTTCCTTTATCTAATACAGTTACCCTCAACCTAGGCAGATGACAGCGATTTTATATACTGGAGAGGTTAAACCACAGGTTGTTAACATAGGGACAGAGACCAAGCAGAGCTGAGAGGGGGAATCAGATACTGAATGAAATGGGGTTATGTGAAAAATCACATAACTTACTCTGCCTCTAGAATACTGGCACAGTCTGGAGACTAGTAGACTCTTCCAGGGAAACTTGTGCAAGAGAAAAGCTCAATCATTTTGCTCTACAGATCACTCTGCAGGTAGGCCCATGAAGGATAAGCCCCTACTCCCAACAGAACTTCCAAACACTTTAGTGTCCCTAGAGGTCAAAACAAAGCAAAAACTAGAAAAGAAACTTTAAAGAAGTGGACACAACCCAGTACTTTGGGAGGCCGAGGAGGGCAGATCATGAGGTCAGAAGATCGAGACCATCCTGGCCAACATGGTGAAACCCCGTCTCTACTAAAAATACAAAAATGAGCTGGGCATGGTGGTGGGTGCCTGTAGTCCCAGCTACTTGGGAGGCTGAGGCAGGAGAATCACTTAAACCAGGGAGTCGGAGGTTGCAGTGAGCCGAGATCATGCCACTACACCCCAGTCTGGCAACAGAGCAAGACTCTGCCTCAAAAAAAAAAAAAGAAGAAGTTGACACAGGGCATAGAACAGAACGATCCTCTCCTAAACTGCTAAAATTAATATTCCCAGGAAGCTACTAGAGATGTGGCCCAGGAAATAAGGAAATAAACTAAGAAACAGGAAGACATGGACCCCAGAACACAGAGGATCCAGCACAGGAGTGGGGAAAAGGAAACTTCCAGATAACAGCTGTTAACCAGTCTTTAAAGCTATTAGTCCAGATCAGAGGAGGACAGAGTGCTCTCAAAGGTAAGTCTCCAGGAACAGAGAGGAATGGGTAGATTGCCTGAGATATTAAAGTAGTTGAAAAAGAAAATGCTGCTGGGAATCTGGCACATCTGATGGAGCACTGGGGGAAAAGTTAAATACTGTTTTTTAAAATCTATGCAATTTTTTAAAAAGGCAGTCATTAACTGCAGACAAAATGAATGGTTGTATAAGGAAAGTAAGTGTATTCATAGCACAATACTTGGCCCTTCAAAGGATAAAAGTTACACAGTCATCATAATATGAACACTGACTATTGATTCATCTTTAAGTTCTTGTATAACTACATTGGGAAAATAAAGGGAGGTGAGGTGAGTACATAGGAAGCTACATTTCACTTGGCCTACCAGGAAGATGAAAGATAAAATCAGAGTAATAAACCCAGATAAAGCATCACAAGCATATTTAGAAATTAGACACATGGCAAGGAAACAACTATAAGAGTCTGAAGAGATTACCTCTGGGAATGAGAATCAAGGATTGGTGGGATGGCCTGGCATGATAGTTCACACCTGTAATCCCAGCACTTTGGGAGGCCAGTCTGGCCAACATGGTGAAACTCCGTCTCTACTAAAAATACAAAAATCAACAGCGTGTGGTGGCGCATGCCTGTAGTCTCAGCTACTCGAGAGGCTGAGGCAGGAGAATTGCTTGAACCCGGGAGGCGGAGGCTGCAGTGAGCCGAGATTGCCCCATTGCACTCCAGCCTGGTGACAGAGCGAGAATCCGTCTCAAAATAAAAATAAAAAGATTGGTGGGGAAGGGATCAAGCGATTGTTATTTTTCATTATACTAGACAGTAGTGTGTGTGTGTGTGTGTTGTGTGTGTACATTATTTAACTTCTTAAATTATGTACATAATTGCCTTTGTAAAAGTAAAAATTAATTATAAAAACAAATTGATGACTAACACAGACTTGGGTAGGGCAGAAATCAATCCACCAGCACACCTTTTTGAGTACTTCCCACTGCCCCACAATCTGACAAGAAGCGCTCCACGATGCTGTGGATGTTCTTTTAGCTTCCTTTTCTTGTTATTTTTAAAGAAGTATTGATTATAAAAATTAGTTTCTATCAAGAACTAATAAGAAATTTACCCGAATGACTACGGAAGGGGTGTTGTTAACAGGAAACCACCTTCAGTGAGAGTGAGAGGGCGACAATCTCAGGTCTGCAAGAGGAAAGGGAAGTTCACTCACTCATTTAGCAAACAGCTATTAAGAACCACTTTCTGACTCCCTCACACACCAGCTATGGGACTCTGGGCAAGTTCTGACCCTCTTAGTGTCTGTAAAATGGGTGTAAGGCCGGGTGCAGTGGCTCACATCTGTAATCCCAGCACTTTGGGAGGCTGAGGCAGGTGGATCACTGGAGGTCAGGAGTTCAAGACCAGCCTGGGCAACATGGTGAAATCACGTCTCTACTAAAAACACAAAAAATTAGCTGGGCATGGTGGTGCATGTCTGTAATCCCAGCTTCTCAGGAGGCTGAAGCAGGAGAATCACTTGAACTTGGGAGGCAGAATACAGTGGGCTGAGATCGTGCCCCTGTATTCCAGGCTGGATAATGGAGTCAGACTCCGTCTAAAAAAAAAAAAAAAAATCGATGTAATAATCATGTATACCTCATAAACAGTGTGTGGCACAGAAAAAAATGCTCAAGCAAGTTAACCGTTACCCACCTACTACGAATGGGCCCTGGTCTTGCCACTGGGTACAACAGGAACAAGGGCCAGGACCTCTAGTGGGAGGGGAAAGTGGTGACAGGCAATAACAATGCAAAATTGTAAAGGGGCAACAGGAGGCCGGGCATCAGTGGCTCATGCCTGTAATCCCAGTACTTTGGGAGGCCAAGACGGGTAGATTACGAGGCCAGGAGTTCAAGACCAGCCTGACCAATATGGTGAAACCTCTTGCCTATTAAAAATGCAAAAATAAGCCAGGCGTGGTGGTGGACACCTGTAATCCCAGCTCCTCAGCAGGCTGAGGCAGGAGAATCACTTCAACTTGGGAGGCGGAGGTTGCAGTGAGCCGAGATCGCACCACTGCACTCTAGCCTGGTGACAGAGCGAGACTCCATCTCAAAAAAAAGGGGGGGGGGGCAACAGGTTGTGGGGCTAGGAGGCATGCTCCCAATACCACCCTTGCCTTCACTACCCATACCTCCCCTGTGTGAAAGATCTGCATTTCGCAAGGCAATTCCATAAAACACTAGTCCCAGAATACATTCCTTTAAAAAAAATAAGTTTTGTGGTAAAACCCATCTGGGAAACACCACACTGTATACCTGCATTGGGATAGTCGCCACTCATGTGAGCATATGGAGGACTCTTAAGCAGTCCTACAGTAAAGAAAATGGTGCAACTTTGTTTAATCCAGCATTTCCCAAACTAATGTGACATGCACGTCTTTCTTTTTTTAGTCAAGAGGCCCAAGTGTCAGCTGGGTGCGTGGCTCACACCTGTAATCCCAGCACTTTGGGAGGCCGAGGTGGGCAGATCACGAGGTCAAGAGATTGAGACCATCCTGGACAACATGGTAAAACCCTGTCTCTACTAAAAATACAAAAATTATCTCGACGTGGTGGTGCCCACCTGTAGTCCCAGCTACTTGGGAGGCTGAGACAGAAGAATGGCTTGAGCCCAGGAGGTGGAGGCTGCAGTGAGCTGAGATCGCGCCACTGCACTCCAGCCTGGGTGACAGAGCAAGACTCCACCCAAAATAAATAAATAAATAAGAGGCTCAAGTGTCACAAAATTGGTGCTCCACAATGACATTCTGGGAGCCATTGCCACTGAGTTTAAGGCTGTCAAGATGGAGACACTTTTATTCTGTTCTTCCTGTTTCACAGCTTTTCAAATTCCTTTTTGATTTACACCCACTTTTTAAAGCCTCAAATGTTTACAATGAAAATATTATTTAATGGGAAACTCCCCTAACTAAACTACTCTGGTGAAAAGGAATCTAATCTATACTGGTGAGATCTGTATATACTTTTGACAATAACCACACAGTTGAGTTCAAATAATTCAGAATGAAGAAAAGGCTTCAGTCACATTTTTAGAACAAAAGTAAAATCAGTGACAGACTCTTCTCTTTTCCTTTAGAAGAATACTATATGCATCCTGGATAATTTGTGAAATGAGATGTGTTACGGTTTTGAAAGTACACAGAATGAACCGACACCATAAAAAAGTAGCATGTGAGTTCTGCAGCAGTTTCCCTGTTTTGAAATATGCATGAGTGGGATTATTTTACATTCACTTGCTTCTCTTGCCTTTGGAGAAAACTCACAGATACATTCTTTCTGTGCCAAAGTTTTCTGAGAAAGAGAGTCTGGAAGTCCAGTGCTGTTTATCTCACTGCAAACAAAACTGCTTTAATGTGGGGAAACTACAAAGGGCTATAGGGAGAGCATCGGAGGGTGAAGAGAGTCGCTCACCCACTTCTATTTATTTTTATTATTTTTATTTTGTTTGAGACAGATTCTCACTCTGTTGTCCAGGCTGGAGTGCAGTGGCGTGATCTCGCCTCACTGCAACCTTCTGCCTCCTGGGTTCAAGCAAGTAGTCTGCCTCAGCCTCCTGAGTAGCTGGGACTACAGGCGCATGCCACTACGCCAGGCTAATTTTTTTTTTTTTTTCAGTAGAGACGGTTTCACCATGTTGCCCAGGCTGGTCTCGAACTCTTGACCTTGTGATCCACCTGCCTCAGCCTCCCAAAGTGCCAAGACTATAGGCATGAGCCACTGTACCTGGCCACTCACCTACTTTTAGAAAACTAGATAACAGACTGTCTTCCTCATTGGTGCAGTGGCTCACGCCTGTGATTCCAGCACTTTGGGAGGCTGAGGCGTGTGGATCACTCGAGGTCAGCAGTTTGAGACCAACTTGAGCAACATGGTGAAACCCCTTCTCTACTAAAAAATACAAAAATAGCCGGGCATGGTGGCACATGCCTGTAATCACAGCTGCTTGAGAGGCTAAAGCAGGACAATTGCTTGAATCCAGGAGGCAGAGGTTGCAGTGAGCCGAGGTTGTGCCACTGCATTCCAGCCTGGGCAACAAGAGTGAAACGCCATCTCAAAAAAAGAGAGAGAGAGAGAGAGACTGTCTTCCTGTAAATAATGGATGAAGATATCTATGAAAAGGCAGCACCATGGACTTCCCTTCCTCTAGTCTTGCTCCTCTTCCCACCCCTGTCAACCCAAATCCTTTCTCCACACTGCAGGAAGAGTGAGCTCCTAAAGTGCCTCCAGGTGATCATGTCACTCCCGAGCAAAGCCTTTGCACTACTCTCATACAAACTAGGGACTTCGAGAACTGGGTTGTGGCTGCTTTCTGCTCCGACCCCAGTCAACATCCCTAACCGAGTTTTGTGGTACTGCTCCCTCCTACCAGCCTACGCTCCCACGGAACTGTAAGGTCCTGAAATCAGGCTCTCTGCAAGCTGTTCTCTGGCTGCAGCAAGGCTGCTCCTTTCCTTGTCTGGAGTCCCCAGCACTCTGTGAGTTCCGTGGGGTCCCCGGCCTCATGCACTATTGCATGACCAGCCATCCTGCTCCATGTCATTCTAGCTCCCTGGTACAGTGGTCTTAGACAAACTCAGCCTGCTCATGCCACTTCCCCCATTAAGGCCTTCCAGTGGCTTCCTGGAGTACCATCTCTTCTTTCCATCCTGCCTCCCCCTATCTCCCCAGGAGCTCCAGCCACACGGGCTCCCCACTACTTTCTGCTGCCCTTGGCCTTCACACTCCCTGCCCAGGAGCATCCTGACCAGACCGGTGCCCTTTTCTGAACTCCTAACAGGCTGTTTCGTTTCCTTCATGTCTGAGTCTCAGTCTGTCTCTCTTTCTCGCACTAAACAGTAGGTCCATGAAGGCAGAGACCATTTCAACTCTGCTCACTAGCAGATATCCCTGAATAATCCCCCACACCGAGACCACAGCCAGGCACACAATAAGCCTCTGTGAACATGGGCTGGGTATATGAATGAAGGAGTGAATGACCAAAGTGTCTTAATCTACCCAGAGAATTAAAAACTACAAGAGTTTCAGCTTTAGCTGTCCCTTCTCTGAAATAGCAATGTAATTTATTAAGAGTGTAATGCAGTTAGCACATTAATCAAATGCAGTTAGCAAATTAATAAAAATGCTGTACAATGGTGAGAAGAACATGCCTAAAATGAAAACTTTATGACTTTTAATTCACGGTATTAACTGTCAGTAGGAGCCCTCAAACCTCAGGGGGACACTGTGGGAAAAGTGGGGAGAGGTGACACTGAAGAGGAGGGACATAAATGCTGACTGAATGAAGCCCCCACAAGGAAGGCACTAAACGGGAAGCATGACTGGGCTAAATGTCTAAACGGATAAGACCACCAGCCTGAAACAAGCACTCAATAAAAAACATGATTTAAAGATATAAAAATGTCTTGCAAAAATCTAACGAGTATTGGTATTTAAATGAAGAAAGTACAGCAAATGACAAATCCAAACTATGATATTAAGGGCAGTTTCTTGAAATTAAAGACAAAGAAAAAGAGAAAAAATGCTACCTTTGAATTTCCATGTTTAAAGAATTAACACCGTGGTGAATTTGAAATTAGCCTGTGTGAGTGTTTGGTTTGTAATTTGGCTCCCGAGTGTGTACAGTTTGAGATGTTTCTGAGATCTCCTCTCCTACTTGCTTTTTCCTCTTCCCTAATCTTGGTCTGATTGGTGGCTGTGAACGCTGCTTTCCCCACCTATTCTACCAATAGCTTCGGTTTCTCCAAGAGAAGACTCAATCAAATGATCAAAACTATTAATGCCACTACTGTGTGGACTTCTGCTTAGTGGATATCACTTACTATTTTTCTTCTGGTCTCTAGGAGTTAGAATTCTTGTTTCAGCAATGGATAGATTAGATTCATGAGAAGAAAAGATCTAAGATTTGCTGAGCATCCTCTAAGTACCAGTGACAGTCCTTTGCATGTTCTCTCATTTAATCACAACAGCAACCTGGTATATTGGTCTCATTTTTGCGATTTTAAGAATAAGGTGGCTGGGTGCGGTGGCTCACACCTGTAATCACAGCACTTTGGGACACTGAGGCAGGCGAATCACCTGAGGTCAGGAGTTTGAGACCAGCCTGACCAACATGCTGAAACCCTGTCTCTGCTAAAAGTACAAAAATTAGTCAGGCGTGGTGGTGGGTGCCTGTAATCCCAGCTACTCAGGAGGCTGAGGCAGGAGAATTGCTTGAACCTGGGAGGCGGAGGTTGCAGTGAGCCAAGATCACACCACTGCCCTCCAGTCTAAACTCCATCTCAAAAAAAAAAAAAAAGAATAAGGCATTAACAAGTTAACAGCTTGTCCAGAGGCTGCGTAGTCATTAGAGAAATACCCGCAAGGGCACCTGGATCCCTGCCTGGTGACGATTCCCTAAACTAGGTGTTGAATCGACTAATAGAAATATGGAGCTATGTTGGAAAACACTCCACCTGCCAATTTTAAGATGCTATGAATCAGTTTAAGGACAAATAATAAATAAATGTGTAACCTAAAAATTGTTTCTCTATCGGCTTCTCCTTTTTGAAAGGAAATAAGCCTCCACATCCTTGTCAAACATCTCTACCTACTCTTTTTTTTTTTTTTTTAAGATGGAATTTTGCTCTTGTCGCCAGGCTGGAATGCAATGGCATGATCTCGGCTCACTGAAGCCTCTACGTCCTGGGTTCAAATGATTCTCCTGCCTCAGCCTCCCGAGTAGCTGGGATTACAGACACCTGCCACCACAACCAGCTAATTTTTTGTATTTTTAGTAGAGACGGGGTTTTGCCATATTGATCAGGCTGGTCTTGAACTCCTGACCTCAGGTGATCCTCCCACCTCAGCCTCCCAAAGTGCTAGGATTACAGGCATGAGCCACCTCGCCCAGCCTCTACTTACCCTTAAATGTAAGTTTGCTACCATGGAGCCTTGTCATAACAATTTAGATAGCACAGAATCGTGCAAAAAGCCAACTAGTTGTAATAACACATGCTAACTGCAGTAATATTAGTATGTACAAAATCATCTTGAGACACAGAGGAGGCACCATTCCACTCCACTTGGGGGAACCTGACAAACACAACAGAGAAGATGACAAGCAAGGAATCTTCAGCAAGGAGGAAGGAGAGACGTGTTCCAAGCAGAGAAAACAGCCTGTGGAACACAGAACACAGAGCCAACGTTTATTGAGGACTGAGCAGTAAGGCAACCATTACTTTATTTAATTCTCCCAATACGCCAATGATGTAGTGCTACTGTTATTTGCTTTTTACAGATAGGGAAACAGAAGCACAAAGAAATTAAATAATATATACAGCTAGCAGAAAAGTGGAGTTCTGTGTAGAACCAAAGAGCCAACACAATAGGGGCATATTTTCAGGTGTGTATTGCATGAGAACCAAAAGACAGCCCCACCCCACAAACTGGACAGCGAATAAAGCTGTGAATGCCAAGGCCGACAATTAAGGATTACACTCAGCCCTCTGCGAGCACCCGTCCAACCAACCAACGATCAAAAATATTCAGAAAGAAAATCAAAACTAATAATGAAACAAAAAAACAATACAAATTTTAAAGACACAATATAATGACTGTTTACAGAGCATTTACACTGTATTAGCTATTATAAGCACAGGTAGAGGTGATTTAAAGTACCCAGGAGGATGCGCATACGTTCATTGCAAAAAACAGTTGTCTCTTGCTGTCTTAGGGAGCTGGTTCCAGGACCCCCCAGGATACCAAAATCCACGGATGGTTAATTCTCTGGTATAAAATGGTGTGTGGTATTTGCACAGAACTTACCTACATCCTCTACAGATTTTAAATCATCTTTAGATTACTTACAACACATAATACAATGTAAATACTATGTAAATAGTTGTTATATTATTTAGGGAATAGAGACAAGAAAAAGTCTGTACGTGTTCGGCACAAACGCCTTTTTTTCCAAATATTTTTAATCCACAGTGGGTTGAGTCCAAGGATGCAGAACCCACAGATACGGAGGACGTTTTATTCTAGGGACTTAAGCATCCTTAGATTTTGGTACATGTGGGGTCATAGACCTAACTCCCTCACGGACACCGAGGGATGACTGTATTTATTATTACATTTTTGCAATATGCTTGGCTCTTGTCACAGACACAATCTCATTTAATCCCCCTGACAACAGACACTATGCAAATGAGGAAACTGAGGTTAAGAAAAGGCATGTAATTTGCCTGGAGTCACACAGCAAATAAACGCTTGAAATCAGGTCTGTCTACCTAGAAAGGTCATCATTTTAACCATTATGCTACCCTGCCATTTTATTAAACACTGAGAGGTCATCTGAATTAAAAAGTGTTACCTTGAATTCAGCCAATGTCTTGTATCTATTTGTTTTACAACAACATCTGTTAGACCTAGGAAGCGTTATTGCTTTCTTTCCAAAATCATTTACCCTGAGTGCCCATTGATATAGAAAATATTTTAAATTGTTCCATTTTAAAAACTGTAGTCCTAAGGGAGCCATGCACTACATTCAAAACGGTTTTATTCAGATTTAGAACATTAAGCATTTCATGACTGAAGTCTTCTAAAGGGCTTAAAGAAATATATTTTAAAGGAGGGTAAGATGGCTACGGCTCTTCGCAAGGAGAGAGGAAATGATGTGTCTTAGCAAAACAAACTGAAGATAAAAGAACACACCGACTGTGGGCAAGAGAGGATTTCCCAGAGTCTTAGAGAACACCTGAATCACGAGGGTCCTTCAGGCTTCTTCAATGGCGTACTCAAGGCTGTGAAACAACGTTGCTGTACTCATGGCAAATGGATTTCCTCAACCTTTTGCACCGTTTGTAATCCCTCAAGAAATGGAACCTTCTTTGTTTTCACAAAACTTTTTCTTTGTCGCTGCAGAACTGCTATGGGTTCCATTTTTAAATGCAGGCCTACAGGCATTCACAGTAACTTGTACGCAGCAAAGCTGTCTTGAGCACAGCTAACTTGTGCTCAAACTACAGATGCAACCTAGAGATGATCTATAAAATTTAAAGACGAAATTACTTACTGTTATAAAGCTCATTGAATCATTCTAATCAATAAATAATTAAGTCACTTTGCTTTTGCTCTCTCACCAAGGAATGGGTATACTGTCACGACTCGCTGTCTCTTCCCCGTGATGTTAAAATGAGATTTTTCTTGTGCCTCCTCTGTTTCCTTCTCCCAAATTCTGCAACTGAAATTATCCTATGTTCCCTTTTTGGAGAAATGTTGAAAACACAAAAGAGCTCAGAGATGTATATAACACACACTTGCCTTGCCACCACATAAAACTGGCAATTGGTGAAATTTTGTCATAATCTTTTCTACAGAAAAGAATGAAACTTTGAAGGTATGGTGATCCCCTCCCAGACTCTATACCCAGAGACACTCTTCTGAACTTGACCATCAATTCTCCTAGTACATTGAAAACACTTTTACATATGTAAATAAAATGCACAACGAATATTTAGTATTTTTAGATACATAATAAAATATTTAAATAAATGGTACTATATTGTGTGTCATTCTGTAAGCTGTGTCTTTTTTGTTGATGTGCCCTAGACGTGGTAGACGTTAGATACAATTTGTTGAATGAATAAAAGATAGGCTTATAATAGGGAAGGCCCATGTTTGCCAAATAAATAAATTCTCCAAACATTCTCGACTAGTTATCATATTGAGGTGCTCAAATGTAAACAGAGAATTTATACTTAAATGACTTTTTCACCCTTTGATTTTATTTATTTATTTATTTATTTGAGACAGAATCTCTGTCGCCCAGGCTGGAGTGCCATGGCACAATCTCAGCTTACTGCAACCTCCGCCTCTCGGGTTTAAGCAATTCTCCTGCCTCAGCCTCCCAAGTAGCTGGGATTACAGGCATGCACCACGATGCTGGGCTAATTTTTGTATTTTTAGGAGAGATGGGGTTTCACCATGTTGGCCAGGCTGGTCTCAAACTCCTGATCTCATGATCTGCCTACCTTGGCTTCCCAAAATGCTGGGATTACAGGTGTGAACCACTGTACCTGGCTCTCACCATATATTTTAAATGCATGCTCAGTAAATATCTGAGTAATGACAGGGTCTTAATATAGTATTTGAGTGTATTATGCATTTAAGTTTGGAAGACTCACATATCAGCACCACGTGAACTATTCCAGTTAAGCAATGGTGCTCAAAGAAAGACACGTTTCCCAGGACACGGAGGAGTGGGGCAGTCCCGGCTTTAATTAAGCCCAGTATGGCCAAGACACTCGCTTAGCAAAACGGATGAACGGACAAATAACTACTATTTTACCCTGATTTATACTGTCAGCTACTCTATGACATGTCTCCAACTTCCTAGGAAGAATTAGTTCTCTATCTATAGTCAGAACATTTGTGGAACCGTAATGTATTCTCTCACATTTGTATGTCTGTCTTCTCCACCGAGCCATGGGCTTCTCCAGGGCAGGACTGATTTTGAGACATCTCTGAATCCACAGCACCTAGCATGGTCCTCAGTGGTCACTACAGCAGAGGCTGGTATCCCCTGGGGAGATTTTTTTTTTAATCGTAAAACTCAAGAATGATTCTGCACTTCTATTTCTCCTCATACGTTTGAAATTCTGGATCACTTTATTTCTCTATATTTTATTTTTAAACATTTTAAAAGGGAAAGCCCCGAATACATCGAAAAGTCAGGAGAACAGCACCCTAAAACCCCCATGCACCTACCACTCAGCTTCAAGAATTAACTCAGTTTTGTCTCTCTTTGTGGAAAATGAAACTAGAAATCACAGATGATACATAACAGGTATGATTTATTCTAGAAAAACTATGCAAACTCATAGTCCTTGCTGCTACATGAAAAAGGTGTTTCCAGTTAAAATAAAATATTTTAGACTTTTAACAAATGATTCCCTGTTTTAGTTAAGTTTATTCACTGGGCAGCTAGCTACCAGAAGAGAGTGTTCCTGGATTAGGGTCACTGTCCCATAATATCCTATACCAAAAATTAATGAGAGTTAAATGACTAAACATATTCAATTATGAAAGATCAGTGTTCTCTTTCAGCCTAAACTTTCATCTGAGTTAATAAATCTTTTTACATTTGGAATCTCAAGGTTTCTTTTCTATCGCCATTCTGAAAGCTAACTGTGTTGCAGATTCACACAGTCTTCTAGAAAAGTTGAAACTCACTACTGCCAGAGTTGGAATTCAAAGCCCCAGCAATTAGATGAACTGATAAGAAATGAGTATGTAGCCACACAAAAACAAAGGCCATTTACTCTGCAAAACAAAAACATATGGCAAGATAAGACTTCTTATTTCAGGCCCCTAAGAACTGGTTTCAAACCATCAAAAAGCATGATTTTTTAAAGCACAGGATACAGAAAACCTTGACAAATAACGGCCCGTCTCCATTCTCCTAGGAACCTACACTGGCTTTGCAGTGCCTGTCTGCCATTTGTTTTCTCAGATTGAAATAGCAGTTAGCCCATATCTTACAAAACAGAGCTCCTCTATCTCTTTTTGGAGTACCTAAAAAGTCGATTTCCAAATGTAAATTATGCAATATGGAAACACTTTTTTTTTTTTAAGAAAAGGAAGAATATAATTAAAGAAGAGCTGGAGGACTAGAGGTTTTTGTATACAGATTATAAAAATGAAATGGGGATGAGCTCAGGAGAATCAGAAGCCTCTTAACAATCCCTCAGTACCAGATGACACCCAGATCCAACAACCAGAAGTCTAAGTGTTCACCAAGTTTTGTTCTTATTTTTTACCCTCGGTTTTGTTTTAAAAAACAACAACAAAACACCTAGAAGCATATATATATATAACAAATGTGTTAGATAACTTAAAAATGTCTGAACTCGCAATAAGCTGGTTGATCAATCAACAGTAAATTGGATTATACCTTTGTTGAAATGTCTGCTCTCAGTGTCAAAGTTTATTTAACTGTTGGCTGCTGATCTCAGAGCTGTTAACAGTAAAATTACATTGATTGAGCCAAAATCAAAGACGTCTTTGCTGTTTACACATCAGGCATGAAGGCTAATTACTTACTAATCTTTGAGAGTTTTAAACGTTTCTGAGGTACTAAATATCCCTGAGGACCATCCGTATTTCTTAATTGGTTGAGGACAGACCCCACATGTGCACTCTAATAGCTAAAGAGGAATCGTAGGTTTCCAGGCATGGTGATGTGATAAATGCCAACAAGAAAATCATTATTGTCTGTCGTCCTATAGAATCTAGTTTCTCTCTAACCAAAGTGAATGGTAAAATATTCACAACCTATTAATTTGTATTTCACCTCTGTGTTTCTTCCAGTGGAGTTTTTTTGCTTTTTTTTTTTCTTTTTTTGAGATGGAATTTTGCTCTGTTGCCCGGGCTGGAGTGCAATGGCTCAATCTCAGCTCACTGCAACTTCCACCTCCCAGGTTCAAGCGATTCTCCTGCCTCAGCCTCCTGAGGAGCTGGGATTACAGGCACACACCACCATGCCCGGCTAATGTTTGTATTTTTAGTAGAGACGGGGTTTCACCGTGTTGGTCAGACTGGTCTCGAACCTCTGACCTCATGATCCACCCGCCTCAGTGGAGCTTGTTAATGCACAACACATAAATTAATAATATGAACATTAGCTCCATCTACCATTAGCTAATGACCCACTATGTCCCAGGCACTGTGCTAAGTACTTTAAGCACATACTGTGGTATCCATGTTGTTTATCACTATACACCCAGTATACTTATTAGGTATACACCTCCGCCCCATGCGTGAATATTGGGGTGCCCAAGAAACTTTTTTTTTTTGAGACGGAGTCTTGCTATGTTGCCCAGGCTGGAAGGCAGTGGCGCGATCTCAGCTCACTGCAACCTCTGCCTCCCAAGTTCAAGGTATTCTCCTGCCTCAGCCTCTCAAGCAGCTGGGATTACAGGCGCCCATCACTGAGCTTGGCTAATTTTTGTCTTTTTAGTGGAGACAGAGTTTCACCATGTTGGCCAGGCTGGTCTCAAACTCCTGACCTCAGGTGATCTGCCCGCCTCGGCCTCCCAAAGTGCTGGGACTATAGGTATGAGCCACCGCACCTGGCCATGAAATAATTTTTTTGAATGAATGAAAGAACCAAAGAGTAGGAAAACTAAAAGCATGAGTAAGACTGAATTATTATGAACAAATACATATGACTCAAAGACTCCATCAGCACATGGGATCCATAATTCAGTCTATTCATCTTATGAGTAACTTATTTGGTTCTTGAAAAGCTTAAGATGACCGAATGTGTTTTTACTAACTCATCATCCTTATCTCTGCCTCATGTAAAAGAAGCTAGATCTGAGCTTGTTTCTTAAAGTGGTTGGTTGGCCACACCACAGATCTAAAGCATACATTACAGCAAGCTTTGCCTCTCCGGAATGTTTCATCTTTGTGTCAGCCTGAGTGAAAAATGGTTTCTTTGACATGGTATCCATCAATAACTATTTATCGGACAATTACTTTATGCAGAAATTGTAAAATAAAACTTTAAAATAGAATAAAGAGGTTGGAAATTCAGAAGAAACAGTAGGTTTAGAAGAAACTATCATACATAAAATATTTAGTAGGATTAGGACCAGGATGATTTTAAAGAAAAGGGAAGTCAGGCTTTCAAGTGTTGCTGATTAGGGGTAAATTTTGTACAACCAAATTAGAAAATAATACTTGACCTCTCTCAAACACCATGTGGTCCATCAACTTGGGTTATCTTAGAGTTTTAAATTAGATCGTGTTGTATTCCCTTTGATGACATCTTTGTGAAGCTGGTTTTTTGGTGGTTGCCAAGATAAAAAGCAATATTGTGCAAAAATCAGTGCGGAGCAGGCAGAGGGGTGGTCGTGTTCCAGGTAATTCCCAGGTTTGAGATGTTCTGTAGTTTTCAGCATTTACACATACCCCCTGAGTAACCAGACTTATTTAAGAACAAAATAACACATTTTTCTTATTGCTATGAAGTTGCTGGGACATAAATACCTGCTGAGTCGTTTGGGTCTCACTAATGTGTAACTAGAACAAATAGGTGTTTCTTTTGCCCTGGCAGTTCTGTGAAAAAAATTCATGAGGCACAAAAGATACCATGAACCAATGTCAGGGAACCTGGGTGTCTTTATTTCAGAAATGATAAAAATGCTGGCCAGGTGAGGTGGCTCACACCTGTAATCCCAGCACTTTGGGAAGCCAAGGCGGGCGGATCACCTGAGGTGTCAGGAGTTCAAGACCAGTCTGGCCAACATGGCAAAGTCCCATCTCTACTTAAAATGCAAAACTTAGCTGGCATCGTGGTGCATGCCTATAATCCCAGCTACTCGGGATGCTGAGGCAGGAGAATCTCTTGAACCCAGGAGCTGGAGGCTGCAGTGAGCCAAGATTGTGGCATTGCCCTCCAGCCTGGGCAACAGAGCGAGACTCCATCTCAAAAAAAAAAAAAAACGCTATCTTAAATAAGAAAATACCATAATTACAATCATTTCTGATGTATCTATTACACTGGTCAGAATTTTTATTTTTTTATTATTTTTTTTTGAGAGGAGTCTCGCTGTGTCGCCAGGTTGGAGTACAGTGGCACAGTCTCGGCTCGCTGCAACCTCCGCCTCCCAGGTGCAAGTGATTCTCCTGCCTCAGCCTCCCAAGTAGCTGGGATTACAGGCACCTGCCACCACGCTCAGCTAATTTTTGTATTTTTAGTAGAGACAGGGTTTCACCATGTTGGCCAGGATGCTCTCCATCTCCTGGTCAGATTTTTTAGGAACTTGACATTACTTCGCCATTATGTCATTTTGCAGATGAGGAAACTGAGATGCGTAGAAGAAGCACATCCCAGTTCACAGACCCGGGAGAACGCTAGAGCGTGAAATCAGGCCTGGGACTGTCCAACCCAAAGGTATCACTCTTCATTTCACCACAGTCTCTCTCCCTCCAGCAACCACCAGAGCACATTATAAACAACACTCAATACATAGTGATTCTGGAAAAAAAAATGTTACGACCTGTAGTAGGTGAGGGGTGGCCCCTAAAAGGGAACATGTAAGTCCTAACCCCCAGAAACTGTGACTGTGGGCTTCCTTAGGAAAGGGTCTTTGCAGAGGTGATTAAGCTAAGGAGCTCGAGATGAGAAGATCATCCCAGATTACTCAGGTGGACCCTAAATCCAATAACAGGTGTTTTCACAGAGACAGAAGAGGGGAGGATGCGCCGAGAAGATGAAAAAGCTTTGTGAAGACACAGGAGGACACTGGAGAGACCCAGCCACAGGCCAAGGAGGACTTGGAGTCACCAGAAGCTGGAAGACATAGGGAAGGAATCTTTACCTTCATTTCAGCCTTTGAGCTCCAGAACGGTGAGAGAACACACTTCTGTGGTTGCGAGCCATCCAGCGTGTGCTACTTTGCTATGGCAGCCCTAGGAAATGATATGCCGTCCTCGGTTCCAAGTCACCAGGTGATTAAGAGTCTTACAAATCAATTAAATGTCAAAATTGCCTGGTTAGCTACCGATAGCTTTTACAAGTCCAAAACCTGAAAACAGTCTTCTGCTCCGAACGTACCAAGGAGCTGACTCTTTCGATAGATTTTATTACGTGGCCTGCATTTTTAAAATCATTCATTTAATAAAATCTTTTTATTTTACTTTATAAAATTTTTATTTTCATTAGCAGGCTATTAAAATATGAGCATTCTTAATCAGAGCTGATGAAATGTAGCAACTGATCTATGAGTGCAAGGCTGGGATAAATTCAAAAATGCGTTTCAAAACAGTCATCCTAGAATTAGGCAGAATGCTGTCTAATGGGGAGCTTTGAAAATCAAAGTCGTCACACAGAAGCAATGGCATTGAAAGAGTAAACTTTGGGAATAAAATATATGTATATATAATTATATATATAAATATATAAACAAAATAATATATATTTATATATGTAATTATATATACATATATTTTGGAGATGGAGTCTCGCTCTTATTACCCAGGCTGGAGTGCAGTGGTGCAATATCGGCTCACTGCAACCTCCGCCTCCTGGGTTTGAGCAATTCTCCTGCCTCAGCCTCCCGAGTAGCTGGGATTACAGGCGCCTGCCACTACATCCAGCTGATTTTTGTATTTTTAGTAGAAATGGGGTTTCATCACGTTGGCCAGACTGGTCTCCAACTCCTAACCACCTCGGCCTCCCAAAGTGCTGAGATTACAGGCATGAACCACCGTGCCCAGCCTAAAACAGACTCTTATTATTTAAAAAACTGCTGGGAAAAGAAGTTGGAAGAAAAAAATCTACTTTTCTTTTAAAAGAACAGAAGAAAAAATAGTGGAGACCCTATCTGTTTCACAGAAACATCCAGAAGGTACCTGCATCTACCAAAAGTTCCTAGATAAAGAAATGTTTCTGAAATATGCTTATAAACCCAGTGGCGTCCTGTTTTAGCAACTTGAGAGGGAGCCATTATAGCAGTGCTTCTCAAACTATCTGTGGCAAAGGATACTGTTGTAAAACATAACAAAAATGCATTATTAGAGAAAAATGAAACGAAAAACAAAAAAGCAGCCCAAATTTTTATTATATGCAGATAAAAAATTTCATTTCAATAAACATAATCAGAGCAAATAAAACATAGGCAAACAAAGACTTGCAAATACTGCACTTTGTTCACTGAAAGTGTGTTCACAGGTGACTATTTAGGGAAATACTATTATACTCGTAATTCTTTGTCTTTGTAATTGTAATGAAAGAAAACTTATGAGAGAAATAGTATTCGTCATATCAAATGCCTATACGAACACCATGAACAAACTAAGCATATCAATAAAGTTGTTGGTTTCGTTTGTTTGTTTGTGTTTCCGAGATGCAGTCTTGCTCTGTCACCCAGGCTGGAGTGCAATGATGTGATCTCGGCTCACTACAACCTCCGCCTCCCAGGTTCAAGAAATTCTCCTGACTCAGCCTCCCAAGTAGCTGGGATTACAGGCGCCTGCCACCACACTCAGCTAATTTTTGTATTTTTAGTAGAGATGGTGTTTCACCATGTTGGCCAGTCAAGCTGGTCTCGAACTCCTGACCTCGTGATCCGCCTGCTTGGGCTTCCCAGAGTGCCAAGTTGCTGGGATTACAGGCGTGAGCCACCACGCCTGACCATCAGTAAAGTTTTTTAATGTGACAAATGAGCTTGCTTCTTGCTTGTTAATTTACTAACACAAACTTGACGATGGCAATGCTCCTCACAGGGAATAATGTGTACCTAAAATGCTTTTATGCTTTGCTTTAATAACAGTTATAGTAGAGGAACCCTCTCACAAAAAGGTATGTTAATTAAGAATGGAAGATTTTAAAATAATTTCAGCAAGTTCAGAATTGTTTTGTTTTGTTTTGTTTCTTGAGACAGGGTCTCATTCTGTTCGCCCAGGATGGAGTACAGTGGCACAATCATAGCTCACTGCAGCCTCGACCTTCCAGGCTCAAGTGATCCTCCCACCTCAGCCTCCCAAGTAGCTGGGACCTCATGTACACATCACCACATCTGCTAATTTTCCAAATTTTGTAGAGAAGGGGTTTTGCCGTGTTGCCCAGGCTGGTCTTGAACTCCTGGGCTCGAGCCAACCTCCTACCTTGGCCTCCAAAAGTACTGGGATTTACAAGCATGAGCCACAGCAACCAGCTAGCTCAGGATTTTTTAACTTTTACTCAAAATAAATCCAGAGATACTGTATTTTCAAAATTCATCTTTAATAAATTCCAAAACTCTTTTCAGTCAAGTTAGTTAATTGTACATCATCTATTGATGAAATCAATGGTTTCCATACGTCTGGACCATAGAAGCGAAACTTAAAATGCCACACGTTGTGAACAAGGTCCTGAGCATGACTGTTCTGTAGCTCACACCACACCTGACCTCAATGAGACGAGTCCACCGATCATGAGCTTAAATGTCGGTGAAATATCAAACAGCTATTAGCATTTTGATGCCTACTCTCAATGTTTAAATATATGTCCTTGTGGACTTGTCTGCCGACCTCACTCTGAGTAGCTCTAAAACAAACGCTGACCTCCTTAAGCAAGTGCCAAGGCCTCATCCAATAAAGAGAGGGTCATATTGCTTCCTGGGCGTCGGATATAAGGGAAAAAGACACGTCTTCTCTCCACTGGAAATTCTCTCCTTCAGGATGGATGAAGAATTGATTACAGTCTTTCAGGAAAGCTGTGTCTAAACAGAAAATTGACATTAACTAGGAGAATTCTGGAAAATAATTTTCTTAAATGACAGGTTATCCCAGCTGAAGTATCACGTACATTAAAGAGCCTCAAAGTGTTTTGAATTTTCCTTGCTTGTTACCAAGCTTTCTCTTAGGCAGGCCGTGACTTACAGGAAAGGAAAGGTACAGTAAATGTACCTCACCAAAGGGTGCTTTAACTGTACATCTGAGACATGCATACACTGCCCTGAGTGCATAAAAATACATGCATGTGTGAATTCAAGATACTATCATAATTATTTCCCTCCTTACTTATGATGCCCATTTCAAAGTTTATTAAAATGACTAAGATAATGACTTTATAATGAAAACTCATAATGTGCAAAAGTATCCATGTTCTGGCCACCAAATTATATCTCCAAATATTTTAAGAGGTGTTCATTCCTACAAATCCCTTGTTTCGTTGATCGGAATAAAAATAAGGTGACAGCATTTGCAAGACATAGAAGTGGTTACAACAGACAATACTGCATGAAGTTTTGAAATAAGACAAACTGTCATTCATGGTATACCTCTAAGAATACAAGCAGGTTGGCAGTTCTAAATATTAAACAATTCCATGCACCTATACCTCTCCTTTAAATAAGCTTCTTTGTGATTAAGTGTATTCAAAGAAGTTCTTAGTTTCTTAAAATCTAGGTCTTTTATTCTCTTCAGACACAGTTCTGCCTACAGAATACTCATGTATAATCACAATTCAGTGCTTTGATCAATTTTTCCTTTTTTTTCTTTTTTTTTGAGACACAGTCTCGCTCTGTCACCAGGTGCCAGGCTGGGGCGCAGTGACATGATCTTGGCTCACTGCAACCTCTGCCTCCCAGGTTCAAGCAATTCTCTGGCCTCAGCCTCCCGAGTAGCTGGGACTACAGGCATGCGCCACCATGCCCAGCTAATTTTTGTATTTTTAGTAGAGATGGGGTTTCACCATGTTGACCATGATGGTCTCAATCTCTTGACCTCGTGATCCTCCCATCCTGGCCTCCCAAAGTGCTGGGATTATAGGCATAAGCCACCGCGCCCGGCCTATTTTCCATTTTTTAGCAACTCTGGTACACAGAAAAAAAAGACACTATCAGGCCTTAAAGTAAAAGATACTGTAGTCAATAAACTCATGATCCACTGTGAAAGAAAAGAAAAAGAAAATATGTGAAAACTTTACAGGAAAAATAAAAATTGATATCAATTATAGCCCTACAAACAAAGAAAAGCCTGCTGGCCGGTCACAGTGGCTCACACCTGTAATCCCAGCACTTTGGGAGGCCGAGGCGGGAGGATCACTTGAGGTCCGGAGTTTGAGACCAGCCTGACCAACATGTAGAAACCCCATCTCTACTAAAAATACAAAATTAGCCAGGTGGGCCTGGTGACACACGCCTGTAATCGCAGTTACTCGGGAGGCTGAGGTATGAAAATGGCTTGAACCCAGGAGGTGGAGGTTGTGGTGAGCTGAGAGCAAGCCATTGCACTCCAGCCTGGGCAAGAAGAGTAAAACTCCGTCAAGGAAGGAAGGAAGGACGGAAGGAAGGGAGGGAGGGAGGGAGGGAGGAGGGGGGAAGGGGGAGGGGGGAGGGGAGGGGGGGAGGGGAGGGAGGGAGGGAAGGAGGAAGGCAGGCCATGCTGAAGCAATTAGACTGAGTAGAGTCAGGTGGGCTATGCTAGGCTGGCTTCCTCAGCAAAGATGAGAGGAAAGGGTTCACACAAACTGCAGAGAAACTCCAGATGGAAGCAACAGCGTTTGCCAAGGCTTGGAGGAGCCTGCAGAAGTACTTAAATTTAAATTCTATTAGTAGCTAGTTACTCTTAGGAAGTTGGATTAGGGGTGGTGAAGATTTCACGTTTAAATTTTATATGTGCCTTGTTTGAAGTTCCCACAGGAAAGGTTGTTTTTTTTTTTTTTGTAATTTAAAGAAGTAACCCTTTTTCTCCAAGGGATATTGTAAAGTACAGAATCTAAATCTGAAATGCATAGGGTTCATTTCAACAAAAAAATTCAGGATGCTTCAGGGTATATAATGTACTATGTGTCAGGTTTTCCACCTTAAAAATTAAGAACAAAACATTTCACTTTGTTATCACTCTTACATCCCCCCTCTTGAAATGCAAACACCATCACTAGAAATCTCTGTCAGAGAAGACGGGAGCAGAGGAGACCACTCTTTAATCCCAGGCACAATGTCAGTTACTTTAATGCACTACCATCCCATTAATTTTCATAGCAACCCTATAAATTAGGAGTAAGTACTTGTTTCTACAGGTGAAGAAAGACTCAGAGTTTAAAGGGATTTTTCCAAGATCATACAGATATGCAAGGGCTACACTTCACACAGGGCTGTAATTCAAAGTTCAATTCAGTTTCCCCACACTACCAAGCTACTAGGTCCCTGCACCCTGCCTCTGACCTTCAGCCCTGGCCTTCTGTCCCTCTCACTTCAGTGTCCCTTCAACCCTCTCTGGAATAGGCAGATAAACTTATTCACCCTTACAATTCTCTAGGGCGTTAACCCCAAAATGCTGCATTCCAGGCCTAAGGGAAAGACAAACCTGAATATGAACTTCCAATTGTGTGGGGTTTTTTTCATCTTCTCCTTTTTCTGGTCAACAGAAAAAGGGAGGTTTTAGGTATGTGTGAAGCAGTTTTGCTTGAGAGGGTGCCTCTGGTATTCAGCAGATGAGGATCCAGGGCACTCAGTGGGGGAACCGCGGGATGCGTGCTCCTGAGCGGGTGTCCCACTGTCCTGTGGGGCATCCATAAGGCAGAATATCTGTGTGTCATCATCTGCACTTAGAACAGAACTCCATTTTACATAAAAACACCAAACTGTTTCCCCAGCTTTAATAAAAGCTGAGTTTTCCAGGATTACAACTGGATATGGAACAAACTCAACTTGGTTTTTTTTTGAAATATTGCCAAGTTGATTCTTGTTTCATAAAATTGTGTCACCAGTAACGATGGTGATGACTGTGTCTGAGGCACCCACGCAACCCTGAGGGGTCGGCCTGCTGGTGCATTCACAGTGATTCCCCTAAGAGCGGACGCAGCCAACAGTTTCCTGCATTTTCTAGTGAAGACCTATCCAAGCATGTACATACAAAAATACACCTCATTTTACTATAAGTTACATTCTTCTTGTCATTTATTTTACAATTAAGAAGCACGCTGATCCTTTGAAATTATGTGTGTAGATAAATTATATTTCAGGATAAGAAAAGAAGCATTACTGAAGTGTTTGTTGTTTAAAAAAAAAAAAAAAAAGCCTTGTTGAGACTAAAAAGGCCAAGGACTGCTGCTCTAAATCAAGGAATTGTTGAGTAAAAGATTTTGGATATTTGTTTTAATTAACTCTGTCACTGATTTCTGTACAGCCAGGTAAGTCAGTAAAGGAGACAAGAATAAAAGATAGGCTACACAGAAATTTTAAACAGGCTGGGCGCAGTGGCTCACGCCTGTAATCCCAGCACTTAGGGAGGCTGAGGCAGGCGGATCACCTGAGGTCAGGAGTTTGAGACCAGCCTGGCCAACATGCAGAAACCCTGTCTCTACTAAAAATACAAAATTAGCTGGGCGTGGTGGTGCATGCCTGTAATCCCAGTTACTCGGGAGGCTGAGTCAGGGGAATCGCTTGAACCCAGGAGGTGGAGGTTGCGGTGGGTCGAGATCATACCATTGCACTCCAGCCTGGGTAACAAGAGCAAAACTCATCTCAAAAAAAAAAAAAAAAAAGAAAAAAAAAGTAAGAAAGAAAAAAAAGGAAATAACAATAAAATAAAGTTAGGCTATCTAAAATTTCTAAAGGCCTGTATATACTTAGATCAAAGTGTTTGAATAACTCTTCATTTCCTGATTTAAGAGAAAGGGGATGGGCCAGGGCATACAGGAGATTTTTCAATTAAATACAATATTTACTTATTTTATTTTGAGACAGAGTCTCGCTTTGTTGCCCAGGCAGGAGTGCAGTGGCACGCTCTCTACTCACTGTAACCTCCGCCTCCTGGGTTCAAGGGATTCACCTGCCTCAGCCTCCTGAGTAGCTGAGATTACAGGCACCCACCACGCCCAGCTAATTTTTATATTTTTAGTAGAGACGGGGTTTCACCATGTTGGCCAGGCTGGTCTCAAACTCATGATCTCAGGTGATCCACTCACCTCAGCCTTCCAAAGTGCTGGGATTACAGGCGTGAGCCACCACGCCTGGCCAATATTTATATCTTTAAATAGATCAGAATCAGGTTTGAATTTCTTAATCCTTCCAGCACATCTTAATTCTTAAACACGCCATCTTCTGCTTACTTTCCTATTTTTATTCTCTTTGTCCATTTTTCCATTATTTATTTTTTAATCACATGGTAGCTATGTTATCTCCCTAACACATCTTAAATACTTTTGCAGGGAGGCAGGATGAAGCTGGGTATAAATAAATAATAAATGCTCTTTCAAACAGGAGATACTACAATTCTAACTTCGACGCAACTGAAGTTGTTAGCAATACCCAAGTGGGGCACAATGTACAATGTCTTAATACTTCCGGGTTTTGACTGGGCATGGTGTCTACTAAAAATACAAAACTTAGCCAGGCGTGGTGGCAGGTGCCTGTAGTCCCAGCTACTTGGGAGGCTGAGGCTAGAGAATTCCTTGAACCCAGGAGGAGGAGGTTGCGGTGAGCTGAGATCACGCCACTGCACTCCTGCCTGGGCAACATGAGTGAAACTCTGTCTCAAAACAACAACAAACTTCTGGGCTTTTTTGTACAGTTTTTTATGCAAATGCTTTAATTTCAGTAAGAATTAGACAGGCTTAAGAAAAGCCATTCCCAATTACATCTTTGGCTAAATCTGCAGTATTAAAGTAAATCGGTATACTTAAAATATATTGGGGAAAGGCATGGTATTTGTATCTGTCCACAAACTCCAATAAATGTTGTACGTGAGCCAGATAATCTGCTTCAGAAATTATCCGGAGCTTAAGGAGAAATTTTTCTATTGACACACATTAAAAACGTAAACACTGGGTAATACAAACATTACACCAATAAACCATTCAGAAAGCAATGTCATATTTATATATTTTTCATTGTCATTTAGCATATGAATCTGCCTTTCGACAACTCCATATGTATTCTAAGGAAAAATGCAAAAATAGAGGCAAGCTCTATAGAGTAAGTGCCTTATAAACCCTAGGTATTTTTGAAGTAGTATTCTGCAAGAGGCTATAAATATTGTTCAAATGAGGAGCTGTCATATGGGACACTTCTTTCGTTCTAAAGCTGCAGAAACACCCACATCTTCCACAGTTCTGACAGGGAGTTGGGAAACAACGTTGTAGGAAGCCGGGTTCCCCATTTCCTAGCCAAATTTAAGCTGCTTCAACAAGAGCAGCCATGCTACTTTGCACAAGGCTCAAAACAGTAACTAATTATTCAAGACTGACATGAGCCCTTAAGTGAATCACAGCAAATCTAGGCGCTCAAGATCTTTACAGGGATTAAAAGCGCTAAGTAACAACATTGGTATGTGCAGGCTGATGTTGAGGTTAACACAGAAGGGAAGAAACACCCAGCAAACATTTCTCCTGTATACTTGCGTCAATACCTCAAACTCAACATACCTAAAATGGAACTCACCAAAGTCCCCAACCCTATACCTGCTCTTCTTCATGCATTTCCATCCAAGCAAATGGCACCTCTCCCTTACTCAGAAACTGGATATCACCTTGACTCCTCCTTTCTGCTCAACGACTACACCCTCACAGTCACTGACACCTGTCAGTCAGCTGAGTCTCCAAAGCCCTTCTCAGCTCTGCCCATCACTCAGCCTCTCCACCATCATCACCGGCTCCAGGTTGGCCCTTCCCAGGCCTGGATCCCTGGAACAGCCCTTCCCTGTCTCCAGGGCTCCCTTCTTGCCCGCTCCAATCCTTTTCTGCCTTCCACAATGCAAGTGTTTATTATACCGCTCTCTAGATTAAACACTCTCTACAGTTCCTTGTTTATTGCCTCTGAAGAGCATGCAAATTCCTTACTTCCACGAGTAGGGAAACCATACGTTCCCATTTGCCTGGGATGGCTGCAGCTTATGCCTGCTCTTCCTGAGCAATTATTAATAGTGCCCTTTTCACTGGCCCAAGCATTCCAGTTTGTAAGGTCACCCAACCTGCACGGCACCTCCTGACCTGCCTTACCCTACAGACTCACACTCACATCCAGCTTGCACAACACTACCGTTAAGGCATAGTGATCTCCTTTCAGTTCCTTTCTTTCATAATAGTCTGTAAAATCTATGCAAACTGGAGACTTGTGTCTTTCACTGTTCCTAGACACCTCGCAACTCATACATTGCTTGCATAGAGACACCAGATATCTCTGAATAAATCAATAGAAGAGAGTACCAGGAATACGGTAGCTCCATAATTTTTTTTTTTTTTTTTTTTTTTTTGGTGGGGAAGGCGGGAGGAAGGAGTCTTGCTCTGTCGCCAGGCTGGAGTGCAGTGGCTCAATCTCAGCTCACTGCAACCTCCACCTCCTGGGTTCAAGCGATTCTCCTGCCTCAGCCACCCAAGTAGCTGGGACTGTAGGCGCATGCCACCACACCCAGCTAATTTTTGTATTTTTAGTAGAGACGTGGTTTTGCCATGTTGGCCATGCTGATCTCAAACTCCTGACCTCAGGTGATCTGCCTGCCTCGGCCTCCCAAAATGCTGGGATTACAGGCGTAAGCCACCACACCCAGCCGGTAGCTCCATAATTAACGTATTGTAATAGATGATCAAAGGAGATCTTTTGAGAAATTAAAAAGAAAAATTACTCAACAAGCTGGGATTTGGGTTTAATACAATCACCTTACCAAGAACAAACTCTACAGTTTCTAGATGAATATTTTTAAGAATTATTTTGATACTAAAAAAGAAACTTTCATTGTCCCACAATATAAATTTCTATTTTAACCAATATGACTTATGCTCAGCCTCTTTGATTTGAAGGCGTCTCTAGAAGCCATATATGACTCTGGGTATATCACGCAAGAAAAAAAGAAAATGTGCAGATCTAGATCAGTCTTTGAACTGATATTGAAGTTATTCAGAAATACTGACTTACAGCATCCAAAAATTATGACCTCTTCTTCCAAAACAGAGGGAAAGAAACATAGCTTCATATTATTCTATTAAGCTTTACAACGAACTACTGAAGCTTAATAGAACAACTTCTTCTTCTTGAAAACAAAAGTTATGGCCAGAGCAGTGGCTCACGCCCGTAATCTCAATATTTCGGGAGGCTGAGGCGGAAGGATGGCTTGAATGTAAGAGTTGAAGACTAGCCTGGGCAATATAATAAGACTCTGTTTCCAGGAAAAATACAAAAAAAATAACAAAACAAAACAACAACAACAAAAAGGCATGATGGCAGGCACCTGCAGTCCCAGCTACTTGGGAGGCTGAGGCAGGAGGATCACTTGAACCTAGGAGTCTAGGAGTGAGCCAGGATCGTGCCACTGCACTCCAGACTGGGTGACAGAGTAAGACCCTGTCTCCAATAATAAAAAATAAAAACAAAATAAAAAAGCTTAGCTAGGCTTGGTGGCACATGTCTGTAGTCCCGGCTACTCTGGTGGCTGAGCTGGGAGGATCACTTGAGCCCAGGAGTTTGAGGCTGCAGTGAGCTATGACTGTACCACTGCACTCCAGCCTGGGTGACAGAGTAAGACCCTGTCTTAAAAAAAAAAAAAGTTATATAGGTAGGATAATTGGTTGTAATATTTTCTAGTTGTACAAAATTAGTCACAGAGCAGTGAAAAGAACGCTAACAAAATAGGTATTATACCTCAGAAATACATTGAACCGGGAGCTTGTCAATGCTGTGGCCCTTCGACATACCATGCTGCTAAATTTTTTTTTTTTCGGTTTTACGTGGGAGTGGCAGTGAGGGGTGAGAGTTATGAATCCTCTGCAAAAGCTTCCTTGTTCATTTGATTTTAATGTTTACAAAAGGCTCAGAAGAACTTGGTGTTATCCATGGACAGAGATTCAATCATTTTCTCAGTCTCACTTAAGGTATTTGAAATATACCCAACAGTTGATTGGTTATTGTTATAAATTATGTCTCCAAACTATACTCAGGGCAATGACCCAATATACTACACTCAACACCATATAAACACAAAATGTGTACTACTTCTAAACCACCAGACCCAGACCGTTCTTTTCCTTGAATTCCTAACGCATTTATCTAAATCTTTACAGGTTTATTGAAAGGAGGGTAAATATCACCACAAAATCAAAAATGGCATAAAATATCTGATTTAATGATAGGTCTGGACTTGCCATTTGGGGTACTGAACTCTTTCGGTCACATCCTGTACGCTGCAGAAAAGACACCAGTCATGAGTAACGCAGAGTTCCCAAGACTGAAGCACATCTCCATGTTTTTGATCATGACTATATCCCGTGTAATTTTCCCAATAACTAAAAATTTTAAGCCACTGCCTGATAGCTTTAAAAAGATTGTGTGCCTAAAAATTAAGATGGTAAGTGAAATATATTCACGTGGGGAATTCTCAAGATGCTTACAAAAGTTCCTTTTTTGGGGCTTGAGTTACGTCACAGATCTGAACCATCACTAAATTTTGTATTTCACACTTTATCCAAAGCTTCTTTTCCTTTGAGTAAGAGCTATGACTTTCTCAGATGTCGTCATTTTCTCTTAACTCCTATCGTCAGCAGTTGTGGTTGGTTGGTGTTCTTTTCAGGACTATTTCCAAAAATAATCCCCTCCTGTCTCCGAACTTTGAGAGTAGGCCCACAGAGCTACACTGGGTTGGCACGAGCGCCAGGCTCGGCTGGCTCCCTGGGTTACTGATTCACATCCAGGCTCATAGGACACGGGATTAAAATTTGTGCCTCAGCAAAATTACCAGTTTGTCCTAGACCTCCATCCTGATCATGCATTAATAATTGAAATCTCTAATAAATCCTTGAACACCAAGGATCGCCTCTGTTATTCTCTTCACAGTATTCTCCAACTGAAAGAGAAAGTTCTCAAGTAACTTGAAGGGGGCAAAATCCAAGCTCCTGAAGACACTGAAGTAGCCTTTTGCGTTTCTGTGTTTTTTTGTTGTTTCATTTTGTTTTAAACACAAAAGTCTATTATCTTCTGCACAGGAAGGAGCTCAGCGGGGCTATAAGCATCTCGTGAGCAGCTCTGGGAAGGTACAGAGACGAACGGGAGGGTACCCCAGATACAAAATGCCCCCCATGAGAGCTCCCCGTCCTCACCCAAGTGAAAGACACAAATGTACTTAAAACAGATGACCAGGGAGGGCGTGGTGGCTCATGCCTGTAATCTCAGTACTTTGGGAGGTCTAGGCGTTCGTGAGGTCAAGAATTTGACACCAGTCTGACCAACATGGTGAAACCCCATCTCTACTAAAGTTACACAAAAATTAGCCAGGCTTGGTGGCACACACCTGTAATCCCAGCCACACGGGAGGCTGAGGCAGGAAAATCGCTTGAATCCAGGAAGTGGAGGTTGCAGTGAGCTGAGATCGCATCACTGCACTTTAGCTTGGGTGACAGAGCAAGACTCCATCTCAAACAAACAAATCGAAAAAAAAAAAAAAAAAGACGACCTGAGTTGGGGGTAAAAAAAAAAAAAGCTTCCCCAAAGCCAATGAGCAAACAATGCGAAATGGAAGCACTGAAGTAATACACCAGGGGTCCTCAGGACCTCTGTTCACCTGGGAAGGATTCTGCAATTGTATCCTCTCTGTTAAGCAGCCTGACCATCAAGCTGGTCCTATCACAGCCTCTTCAAGACCATCCGACCACAGCAAGGAGAGGCGCAGAGGCGGTTTGTTTCCCGGCCACTTGGTGGGATGCCTGTGTGCCCTGCCGAAAGGTGTGTTCACTTACCTGCAAGTGGAAAATTGGGTAAGTCTGTTCTCCGAAGCAAGTGGAGAGAACAGACTCTTAGTGGCTCCTCCTAGATGGACAGCCTTGGGTAAGTCCCAGACAGGTCAAAACAAGGCAATTACTGGAATGTCACACCAGCACTCACACACCTCCTACCTCCCATCAATAACATCAGTTAGCAACCTCCTGACTATTAAGTACTAATTGGTACTTCCAGCTCGGTAACACATGCCCTGAAAAAGTACCACGTCTATCCTGCAAAGCCAATCTATTTTAAACACACTATTTAAAACAGCTCCTATAGGTCAGGGGAGATTGTAATTACCAGCAGTTAAGTCTTTCCCACCTCAAAAAAAGAAAGTTCTCAGAAATAAATGACCCCTTTTCAGAGACCCAAAGCTGCTTATTGCTAAACTGACACTACAAGCTTATTAATAACTGTTAACTGTTACTGAGCACACTAACGTTCAGCTAAAGGTTGCTATCCTCAAGGTTTTACATGTATGAAGGCATTTGATCCTCAAACAATCCCACGAAGCAGGTGCTGCTATTGGCCCATTTGACACATGAGACACAGACGCCAGGCACGGGGACCAGGCCACACAGCTGGTTCTATGCAGAGCCTGTGCCCAAACTCAGCCAGCCTTCTCCCACATCCGGGCCTCCAGCCACTATTTGGCATTGGCTCTGCTTTCAGAAAACCAATTGAAAAGTCCACATGCGTGCAAAGAATCAGTTACTGGCTAGAAAAGCAATCAGAGTCAATGAGGAAATAACACTCATCATGACGTGTTGTTTTGATCCTCCCGAACGCGGACGTTTTTGCACCGATAGTACTTTTTTCTTTTTTTTCTTCTACTCTTAGCAAAGATCTCCTTTATAGCAGTTTTTTCTTTCTGTTAAGAGTAGGTTGATACTTTACTCTATGCCCAGTTTCCATCTCCTAACTTTTTACAGCTCTGGTTAAAAAACACTATTTGTGGCCGGGTGTGGTGGCTCACACCTGTAA
Source organism: Cacajao melanocephalus (assembly GCA_963573385.1). Taxonomy (NCBI): domain Eukaryota; kingdom Metazoa; phylum Chordata; class Mammalia; order Primates; family Pitheciidae; genus Cacajao; species Cacajao melanocephalus. Next base: position 210,000 of record CAUYLG010054161.1, read on the forward strand.
TCCCAGCACTTTGGGAGGCCAAGGCGGGCAGATCACCTTACGTCAGGAGTTCGAGACCATCCTGGGCAAGATGGCAAAACCCCGTCTCTACTGATAATACAAAAGTTAGCTGGGCATGGTGGCACATACCTGTAGTCCCAGCTACTTGGGAAGCTAAGGCAGGAGAATCGCTTGAACCTGGGAGGCAGAGGTTTCAGTGATCCAAGATCGCACCACTGCACTCCAGCCTGGATGACAGGGCAAGACTCTGTCTCAAAAACAAACAAACAAACAAAAATACCCACTTTTTGCTTTAATCTAATTATACATTGGAGGATGAAGTACTAAAGGTTCATCCTAAGAAAAGTTACCAGATCCAGATTTGAATCCTAGCTCTGCCATTAATTAGTAATGTTCAACCACAAATTCCTTACCAGTAAATTGGTAATAATAACAACCTCAGAGGATTGGTTGTTGTATTAAATGAAAGAATGTCACTGGATCCTATTAGGGCCCCTCAATACGTGGAAAACATTATCATCAGGAATTCTAAAATATTCTTTGGGGAAAACAACATGTTTCTTATTTATTTCTTCTTGGATATTTACTTATTTATCATTTTGAGTGTTTATTTTGAATGTTTTATATTTTTATTATTTCTTTATCTTATTTTCTTAATTTTTAAAATCTGTACTTTTCAATTTATCTTGAACATTTTATTTCTTTATCTTGAATATTTAGTTGTGTATTTTTCCTCTTGAATTTTAAAAACACATCTGTTCTCATATAGATGGTGGAAATACAGATTTCTTTTTTAAAAAGAAAAAGACTCACATGTCATTAAGGAAGCAGAAGTACTTGGTTCTCCCATGTAATAAAATTTCATTTTAATTTGAAATCTACCAGTTTGGAGTTTGGAGATGATGGGATAGGGCCAGGTTAAAGGTTACCTTTCCTTTAGCTAAGAGAAATAACTAGCATACATAAAATTTCAGGGCACCATATCAATGACTCAAGAAGAAAAAAAAATCTGTTTTCAAATACTAAAAGGAGCAATCTCTTAGTAGAACCATTGATATGCTAATTACAAATAATTTATCCATTCATTAGATAGCCTAAGGACATGAAAGTAGTAAGACTGAATTCCATTAAACATTCTATAAAATTTAAATCTTTCACTTATTTAGACAGGTCTTCCTCCCAATTATCCCAAATTAGTGCAATTCTAATCCTAGTTATATGTATTACATTGTCTAGTGGAACATTATATACGTAGCAAGTCACATCTGACAAAAGCTTAATTAGGTGATCAATTTTTCTTGACTAGAGCTTAAGAAGAGCACAAGTGTCCTTCAGAAATAATTCTTCATGATAATAGACTCCAGTCGGAATTATTCTTCAAGCAACATTGAAAGTGAGTTCGGGGCCAAGGGAAGGTGGCTCACGCCTGTAATCCCAGGGTTTTGGGAGGCCACGGCGGGAGGACTGCTTGAGCCCAGGAGTTCAAGACCAGCCTGGGCAACATAATAAGACCAGACCCCAACTCTATCAAAAAACAAGCGAGTTTGAAATGAGTTTGTGATCAAGATTCAAATTTTCACCTACTGTACCTCTTTTAATTTTAACTCTGTTTTTGAGAATTCAGATTACCATTATTAGAAAACCGTTCAGAAGATTAAGGAGTATCATATATCAAACCTGTGCTTCCACTAGGAACAAATCCCCAAAGGAGACATCTCATCAGCCCTGGCTTCATTCAAAGGTTACAACACAAGGAGAAAAAGAAACCTCAACTTCCTCATTATTCTAGATCCTTCTACTTGGCAAAGTAGTAAACCTAGAAAAATCCTTATGTCTGGTATTCCCACTTTGGCACTCAAGATTATAGAGCACTACATACAAAAATCACTCCATCATACAAATTAAGGCCACCACAGTCGGCTGTGCACAGTGGCTCACGCCTGTAATCCCAGCACTTTGGGAGGCCGAGGTGGGCGGATCACCTGAGGTCAGGAGTTCGAGACCAGTCTGACCACCATGGAGAAACCCTGTCTCTACTAAAAATACAAAAAATTAGCTAAGGGTGGTGGCACATGTCTGTAATCCCAGCTACTCATGAGGCTGAGGCAGGAGAATTGCTTGAACCGGGAGGCGGAGGTTGCGGTGAAGTGAGATTACACCATTGCACTCCAGCCTGGGCAACAAGAGCAAAACTTCGTCTTTAAAAAAAAAAGCCAGAGCAAATTTACAGTATCTGGCCTCAACAGGCCCCCCTAAGACTCTCTAAGGGAGGTCTATGTGTCTCCCTTCTGATACCAACACAGCTATCTGGACTGGCATCTTGCCCACAGCCGCCTCCAACTCTTCCACCCAACTTCCTGCTTCAAGGTGGAGACAGGCACTGCCAGGCACGGAATTCCTCAACATTCTGGCCCTGTCACCCTTGCAAGCCTCTCTTTAGCCACTATCAGGCACTGCCTGCCTATCAGTTTCTTCCTCTAGGCCCTACAATCCATTTTCCACCCTGAGCCAGGGTGATCTCTCTCTCATGCAAATCCCAACATGTCACTCCTCTACTTCAAGTCTGTCTGGGACTCATTAAGCTCAGAATAAAGTGACAGCTCCTCAGCTTGAAATACAAAGTCCTCCTGGGTCCCGGCCTCGCCCCTCTCTTGCTTTGTCTCTCTCATCTGCCAGCCTCTAGAAGGAGGGCGCTGCCTGGGAGACTCCTCCCATCTCCAGCCTCTCTTGTCCTTCCCTGCCGGGATGCCCACCCCTCCAAGGGCAGAGACAGGGCTTCTGTGCCCCCTCAGAAGTCCTTTCCCATGTCCTAGTCTCTGTGAGGTCCAGGCCCCCTACTCAGCCCTCCTCATCACCCACATCCCGCTGTCCCACAGTGGTCTCCTGTATGTCTCCAGCCAACTGTGCGGGGCTTCAAGGCAAGAATGGATCGTGACTCTCTAATAAAATAAGCACACGTTTCCAGGCCCTGACACAAACAGGCAACGCTGGTTTGCTGAATGTGTGAGGGACCAGTGAGGATCTGAAAGAATGAGCTGAGAGGCTCCCTGTCCTGGACAGGCAATTCCAAATCAGTGGCTACCAAACCAAAGTGTACATCAGAATCACCTCAAGAGCTTTTAAAACGTAAAGTTCTGGGCCCCATCCCAAGATACAAATACTTGGAGAATGAGGCGAAGATGTGTATAATCTGCTTAACAAGCTCCCCAGATGATTCTGCAGAAGGAACCAACTCAGTGCTGGTCCACAGATGGTTCTAGAACCACAGTCTGCAGAGTGTCCCTACCTCCTGGAGGTACATCTAGAATACGAGCACAGAATCAACTCAATGCTGACCCTACCGAATGTGGCATGACAACTCCATGTCACACCCCTCACAGCTCCGGGGTAAGGACTCATCTGACACCTCACTTTTTGCAGCTCACCCCCAAGGATACTCTATGCTCTCTAGGCTCTTCACCACATTTTAAGCAACTTGGGAAGGGCCCATATGGTTATATCCCACAGCACCACCTCACAGCACACATTGCAAACAAGGATGAAACTTGACGTATTACAAGTTGTCTTTGCCCATATTTAACTATTTCTCTCACTAGGAAAAAAATAGGAAAACAGTATTCAAATAAAAGCACAAGAAACTAGGAGCCCTTTCGTTGATCAGCCCTGCCTTTGTCTTCCATGTTGGTTATTAATCAGGTGACAGTGGCCTTCTAAGAAAGACACCGACTGATCGTGTTTCTCTGTGCAGCAGAGAATACAGAGATCACTCCAGTTTTCTAACTTCTCAGAGAAGACAGATCATCCACAGCATGGGGCTATGAGTAGCTATACTTCATAACATACATGACTAAGAACACACATCCATTAGGATGGTTACTGTCAAAGAAAACACCAGGAAATAACAAGTGTTGGCAGGGCTGTGGAGAAGTTAGAACGCTTGTACACTGTTGACAGGTATGTAAAATGGTGCAACCACTATGAAAAATGGTCTGTTGGTTCCTCAAAATAAGTTAAACAGAATTGCCATGTGAGCCAGCAATGCTGCTTCTGGGTATGTACATAAAGGAACTGAAGGCAGGGACTTGCGGTTGGTACAACTGAAGGCAGGTACTTGTTGTGAATTCTTCACAAGAGCAAACCAGTGGGAACTCAAACGTCCATCAACAGATGAACGAACAAAGGACACATGGTACGCACGCGCAGTGGAATACGATTCTGCCTGAACAAGGAAGAAGATTCGAACACACACTACAACATGGATGAACCTTGATGATATGCTAAGTGAAGTAAACCACTCACAAAAGGCCAGATGTTGTATGGTTCTACTTAAATGAGTAATCAATTTCATAAAAATCAATAATCTATTTCACAAAGAGTAGAATGGTGGTTGCATGGGACGGACGTAGGGAGGACAAGGAGTTAGTATGTAATAGGTACAAGTGTCAGTTTTGCAAGATAAAAACAGTTCCCAGGATATACCCTAGTGTTGGCTGTGAAACAATACGTACGTACTTAATACCACTGAACTGTACCCTTAAAAAGTTAAGATGGTGACTTCTGTGTTATGTGCTTTTTTACCACAATTTGAAAAAGTAAGTTTTTAAAACTGCATGACTAAGAATGAATCTAAACAGTTAAAATAATATCTGCCCCTGAGGAACAATCTATTCATCTTCTCAAAAGCACCAGGGAATAGAAATTTGTGAAAAGTCATCTTGCTCAGATGAATGCAATTTCTATACGTTTAATGTGCTGTATATCGTTAAACCCTTTGCTTTAAAGAGGTAGTTTACTAATCACATCTCTCCCAGAAGATCATTAGAAAGAGGAAGATGATAAGAAGTAAACATGCAAATAATTAACAAATTCTCATCTTAGGAAATGGAATACAAGTGAATTTGACCTTTTTCATTTTACGAGTTTATCTTTTGGCGTCTTGATTCTAAAGGTAAAAATACCGAGAAACTATAAATCATATCTTTAGTTAAAAGCTGACAACTTTGTGTTATATTTCTTTAGCATAGTATACAGAGAATTTAAGTGTTAGCTAATTAGCTAGCCACGAAACAGGGGAAGTGTTAATAAAAGATATCATTTTTAACTATTATATATTGTTTAAAAGCAATTTTGTGTTTTTAAAAATATATACCATATATCATAAAGCTTTGTGACTGTTCTTAAATGCTCTGAAGATCTGGGGTTTCCTTTGTTTGTATTACTTTGAATCTTATACATTCCAAGGATTATGTAGGTGCTAGATTTTGCAAGTCCTCCTACTAGCAGAATTGAACGAAGCTTATATTTTCATATTACCCACATTCACTGTGTTGCCATGGGTTACTGAACCCATCCTCCTGGACCACTGAAATGCTGGAAGAAACTGTAAGAGATTTTCTCAGGGTGATCCTCCTACAGGGAGTCATAAGGACGCTTTTTTTTTGTTTTCTCCCAAATTGAAGATTCTGTAATACACATCTAAAGTACTCTAAACCAGTTCACTGATTCTTATCAAAGATACAGTTGGTTTACCCAATTTTTAACCATCTAAACTTTTTAATCATATTCAACAAAAGTCCTACTTTATTAATTTCTTTCTTGATTACCTTGAACTTAATCTTATCTTACACCAAGCAAAGCCACAGAACTTCTTCTTTGCCCCCAGTTCTGTCACTTTAAATTATTGCGCCAGGTCCTGTCAAATTGTTCAATTATTTGGATCTTAGCCTACTGCTATCCTCAGAATAATGTTCAGTCTAACAACAGATGGAAGAAATTCGACTGCGCTAAACTGAATGCTGCTTCAGCAATTTTTCATAACTAAAAAAGTCAAGAAAAATACAAGAGGAAATGAGTGACCAGAAGAAAATGACTCGCAAATGAATGAAATTGTGTTCATGTTTGAGACTTCTTTTTATTTGAAGTTTCAAATGTTGTTGTCAGGTACCTTTGCACTAAATGAGTTCAGACCCAGGAGTTGTTCGATCCCAACTATCTTATCTCCTCCAAGAATCAGGGATGTTCACTGCATGATTGACAGCTCATGATAACACTAGGCCAATTAAGACAACTGAGGAGCTCCCAACGGCATTACAATGGCATTTGAAACCCACTCCAAGGTGCTTAAAAGAGGAAGAGGAAGAGCAGCAGGGAAACACTCAGCAAATCCTCCAGCCCGCCCCTTGCCAGATTTTAGGAGACTTTATTGTTCTTTGGGTAAGGCAAGATAATTCTCAGAAGAACCTCCACTGGCTGAGAAGAGATTATTTTTAAATAATATACACAAATATTTAGGGTTAGACTTGTTAGAATATGCAAGGAGCCCTAAAATCTGCTCGCTCTCTCTCAGTACAGCACCGCCTTCTACAGTGGGGTCCACTCAAACCACTGGGGGAATGAAACAATATTAAACACCTTATTTAAAAATAAGAAGGCCGGGCATGGTAGCTCACGCCTGTAATCCCAGCACTTTGGGAGGCCAAGGCAGGCAGATCACTTGAGGTCAGGAGTTCAAGACCAGCCTGGCCAACATGGTCAAATCCCGTCTGTACTAAAAATACAAAAATTAACCAGGCATGGTGGTGACCACCTAGAAGCCCAGCTACTACTCTGGAGGCTGAGGCAGGAGAATCGCTTGAACCTGGGAGGCAGAGGTTGCAGTGAGCCGAGATAGCGCCACTGCACTCCAGCCTGGGTGACAGAGTGAGACCCTGTCTCAAAATAAAAATAAAAATAAATAAAAATAAGTTATTGTACTAACATTTAACATGATTAAAAGTATACATATGAATGTGTGTGTGTGTATGTGTGTGATCTCAGTTTTCTGATTTTTTTTCATTTGTGTTGCTAAAATATTAATTGGTAGCACCCTTGCAGGCAGGGTTCCTCTGAGGACTAAACAAGGTAACACTGACACAAGTACCAACGTACCAAGTAGGTGCTCAATAAACAATGGTTTCCGCCCAGATGCAGTGGCTCATATCTGTAATCCCAGCACACTGGGAGGCCAAGGCAGGAGGACTCCTCGACCCCAGGAGTTTGAAACCGGCCCGGGTAACATGGCAAGACCCAGTCGACAAAACAATTTTTTAAATATCCAGGTATGGTGGAACACAACTATAATCCCAGCTACTTGGGAGGCTGAGGTGGGAGGATTGCTTGAGCCCAAGAGATAGAGGCTGCAGTGAGCTACGATCATCCCACTTCTCTCCACCCTGGGTGCCAGAGTGAGACCATCTTAAAAAACAAAAACAGTATCAATAACAACAATGGTTTACTTCCTTAGGGGAGAGGGAGTTGAGAGTAAAGAGATCCTTTTTCATATCCTAAAAGATAGTGGAGCACACCCGAACTCCACTACCTTTTAGGAAGCATGTCTCAGACTGTGCTTATGTCCCAGGCCCGTGCCACTGCCTGGGAGCTTAACAGACACCTCCCAGGACGGCCTGACTCCAGGACTGTGAAACCATAAACCCCACCTCTAAAAACGGGCCCACAGCAGCAGTCCAGCGCAAGCACACTCCACCAAGCTGCCCTGGAGACGGAGCCGAGCACACGTATGGCTGCATCTCACAATGGAAACCTCCACTTCTGGCCCTTAGGCCAGGATGGTACACTACTATTTATTATGCCTCCGGCATCCCAAGCAGACATTCTGTGTGACTCTCCATGTGTTTAAATCACCCACATCAAGCAGGGTGTACCATATGGAAAAACAAGTTCTGCATGCTCCAGAAGCTATGCTTTGACTAAAGAAAGCCAAGACTCGTGGAATCCTAAGTAGAAGAGGCTTTCGAAGTTCAATTAGTTGGGCATACCATAGAAAGTAAGGTATTCAGTACCGTTTTGGTTTTTCTTTATTTTTCCCTGGATTTGAAGGAAGGGAAAGGATGTGTTGCAAATGAATAAGGAAAATGGAAACTCAGGGGTAGATGACGCAAAGGTGCGCAGCTTTGAGCTCCCAGATCCTGGCTGGTGCAGGTTCACAGGAGGTGCGTGCAGGAGGGAAAACCCGTTCTGCTCCTTCACTCGGGCTGTCGTCTCGGAGCCCCAGGCCTGGCTGCCAAACCATCTGCTCGTAGCAGCTGAGATACTAACACATGTGAAAAGTAGACCTCCGATTCCAGCACCAACCCCCTTTATTTCCTACGCAACCTGGGAGGCCGGGCTGACCTGAGATTCCACTGGACCCATCACTACTCTTCCAAATTCACCAAAGGAAGAGCATGCACTTGGTTGGCAAGAGAGAGCCTACTGGCTTTACTTTCAAAATTGGCCTTGAAAGATGGACCTTCATTTCACAGCGTTCCTTTCTCATATCATGTTTCTACGAGACTCATTTTTACGGCATATGCAAACACATAAACACACAGCTGAACTCGCAGCTCAGAAGAGGAGTTTTTTCTTTTACCTTCAACCGAGAAGTCAAAATAAGTATCTCAGACTAAGCTATGTCTGATTACACAGGGCACAGTTTCCCTGATTTTGAGTAAAGCCAAGTTCTCTTAGAGTTATATTCCACGGGAACACTGTCTATACTGACTGCATGGTGATTCTCTACCCTTTCTCCTAAGTTGGAAGTTCAAGGACAAATGAGCCCACTTAGATAAATGAATAATTCTGTGGATTTCCTTAGCAGAGCACATACCAAAATCAGTAAGAAATGGAATATCTGATTTCTGATAAATGAGTACCAAATATTAGGCTAAGAATCCCATTTAAAGCTGCTTTTAACTCTATGCACCACTAGACGAGTTGCCTGCTGGCTCTGTCTGCATCCTCAGGTGAAAAACACTAGAAACCAGTCATTCCTGCATAGTTATATTCCAAAAGAAATAATCATAAAGCAGCAAAGATGTATTAGGTTTTTACTGGGTGTCAGGCACTAGCTAATTATTTTGTATGCATTTGCTCATTTAATCCACATAACAACTGTAAATTAGATATTATTTTATCCTCATCTTAAGAAAACAGAGGATAGACTGATAACATCAATTGTTAGAATTTCACAGCCAGCAAGTGGGTGCCAGCACCAACATATGAATGTCTGATTTCAAAGCCCTAAGTCACCGTGCTGCCTTACTGCATAAAGGCATTTGATGAATATAAGACAGAGGCTACTATCACAAATACGGAAAAATCCACTTGACATTAAGGCCATCTTCACTGTTCTGCTCTTTGGGGCTTGTTCACTCTCTGGCTGAACGGTCTTTTTTTTTTTTTTTGAGACGGAGTCTCACTCTGTCACCCAGGCTGGAGTGCAGTGGTGCAATCTCGGCTCACTGCAACCTCTGCCGCCTGGGTTCAAGCGATTATCCTGCCTCAGCCTCTTGAGTAGCTGGGATGACTGGTGTCTGCCATTGCACCTGGCTAATTTTTGTAGTTTTTAGTAGCGACAGGGTTTGACTACGTTGGGCAGGCTGGTCTTGAACCCCTGACCTCATGAACCACCCACCTCTGCCTCCCAAAGTGCTGGGATTACAGGCGTGAGCCACCGCACCCAGCCTAAACAGTCTTTTTAAAAGCACGGTTCAAAAGTTATCCACATCTGCCCATTGTCTACACTATAAACAGCCAGTTTGCAAGCGTGGGGAAAATATGTCCAAATACTTCTTTCAGTTATTTGAAAACCAATGGAAATAAAAACCCAAGAGTTCACTAGGTTAACAGAATGCCCCATTCTAATCACAAGCTCTAGCATCTACTCTAATGGAAGCTTTATCTTAGACGTTTGGTGAATTCAGAAGACACTGTTTTATAATTTCACCAAAGATCCATGCCGGAATTTTTAAAAATCCTGAGACTGAAGGTCACCTCTCTACAACCTGGTGGTTAGCCAAGCTACCCTGGTTTCCTTCAGTTTGTCCTTTAGGGCCACAGTGAGTGGGTCAAGGTGACTGATCCACCACCATCACCCTGGTGGCTTCATCCCATCAACCTCTGGGCACCAACCACGCATCCGGTTAGAGAAGATGCGAAATACAGAGTCCACCAAAGCCACTGGGAATGCCAGCAAGACCATGCGTTCCCATATCTATGCATTTAAACTGCTGTCTTCCTGCTACACATCTGGTACTCGCTAGACACTGGGAGTACAAAGCCAAGTCAGAGCCCACCCACGGCCTGAAAGAGCTTCTAGTCTAGATGGAGGGTCAGACAAGAAAATGACAGATTCGTCGATTATTTCAGAGGCATGCAAGAAGTGCTGCCGGAACGCAGAGAAGGAGCAGCTCCATCACACTCCATCAGGTTTCCTTAAGGAACTAAGTTCTAAACACTAGGAGGCAGTAGACAGGAAGCAGAGGAAAAGAGGGCGTTACTGGAAAGGGGAAAACAAAAGAGCTCTGGAAAGGTCCCGAAAGGAAGGCGACGTGGCTGCCAAGTAAAACTCAACTGTACTTCTTTGTGTAGCTTATGTGCAAGTCACTCTTTATATCAATACTTCGAAGTGACGACGATTGAGATCCCGTTGTGGTTCTATACCCGTGTCTGATGGGATTCTCAGTTTTATACGACAGAAACCAATGCTGGCTCTTTCAATATTAGGTTGGTGCAAATGTCATTGTCGTTTTGGCAATTATCAGTCATAGGGATTTAATGCTTCCATCGTACCAAGCTTCGTTCTAAGTGCTTCATGCATACGAATTCACCCGGAGCCCAATGGGTAGGTAACATTATTATTCTCACGTAGCAGGTAAGGCAGCCGAGGTCCTGAGAAAATAGGTAATGTTTCCAAGTTTAACCAGCTAGTGATGGTAACGCTGAACTGTGAAGCCAAGCCATGAGGTCCACATCTCTGCTCTAAATCACTATGCTACACAGCCTCTCGGGAAAAAGAATATAGTAGAATACACTGGGTAACTCAAGGACTCCAGGGAGGGCTAGAGACACAGGTTGGAAACTTGTAGCCAGAGCGGCTTCAGTAAGGACACCTGTGCAGCCACCACCAAGCACAAACCTGCAGCTGGCACTACTGGCAAGGCCACATGGGACACCACCCGCCAGCTGCCACCACTGGCCTCAGGAACCATCATGCTGCAACACCACGTCTGGGGACTCTGTCTCACAGTCCCCATCATCCTACCGTACTAGCACGAGATCAGAAGTTGGGAAGGGAATATGCAATGGGTGAGACCCAGGGCTCTAGCCCCTGCCCTCCACGAAAGGAAGTCCAGGAAAGTAACTACGTGGCGATTTCAGCATCTACACAGAGAATGCGGGCATTGCCTTCCGCCAAGGCTCAGAAGTGGCGGGCTAGGGTCCTGGGACTGCTGGGACTAGCACCACACAGCGGATGGATCAAAGCAACAGAAATGTGTGCTCTCCCAGCTCTGAACGCTAGAAATAGCACCAGTAGGATTGTTTTTTGGGGGAGCCCTGAGGGTGAAGCCACCCCATGCCTCTCTCCCAGCCTCTGGCGGTGGCTGGCAGTCCTGGGTCTTTCCTGGTTTGTAGACACATCACTCCCATCTCTGTCTCTCTTGTCACATGGTATTCTCCCCTGTGTCTGTGTCTCTTCTTTTTTTTTTTTTTTTTTTTTGAAATGGAGTCTCACTCTGTCGCCTAGGCTGGAGTGCAGTGTCGCAATCTCAGCTCACTGCAACCTCCACCTCCCGGGTTCAAGCAATTCTTCTGCCTCAGCGCACACTGCCACACTGAGCTAACTTTTTTCATTTTAGTAGAGATGGGGTTTCACTGTGTTGCCCAGGGTGGTCTTGAACTCTGGAGCTCTGGCAATCTGCCCACCTCGACCTTCCAAAGTGCTGGGATTACAGGCGTGAGCCACTACGCCCGGCCTCTTTTCTTCTGAACACCAGTCATGTGGATTTAGGGCTCAGCCTATTCCAGCACTGCAGCATCTGAACTTGGTTACAGCTACCATGGCCTGATTTCCAAATGCAGGCATATACGCAGGTACCGGGGTTAAGACTTGAACATGTCTTTTGGGCAAACACATTTGACTCATAACAACAGGGAATGACACAGACATCGAAAAAGAGATTCAGATACTGGTCAGCCAAAGAGAAAAAAAAAGACAAATAGCCCGGGCACCGCTATCACTATGGGGGCCCTCATTTCATCTAATAATGAGACAATTTCAAAGCAAAAGCTGGATATGCCGAAAGCAATAAATGGCCTATTCGCTCTCTTAGGAGAACCAACCAGACAGGAATCTGTAGTAGGGGTGAGGAGACAGGGCTAATTGCAGAGGATGGCTCCTCCTTCCAAAACTCTGGCCATCAGAGGGATAAGGCAGGCAATAGTCCTGCTACCTCTGCTGCCCACAGGCGTCTGCCAACTCTCTCTCTTTTATCTTCAAAAAGAGAAAACTTGGCCTGGAGGGGCCATCATGGATTAAAGTAGAAAGATAAATGGAGACTTTGACTGTGTGTATGAGTTACCTAAGCCATAATTTTTCAACAGAATAGGTATATGACAGATGTTTGAAATATACATTATTTACATAGCTGGCCTCGCCTTTTGTGCTGCTACTTGCACAGCTCTCTTTTCAGACCTGACTGTAGATACCAAAAGCATATCCCTTCTATCAACAAGGCAATGGCTTCCAAATAAATGAAACACTCATGAAACAAATCCAAGAGTTAAAGGGCACTTTACTTTCAGGAACAGGGAAGCGGACAATCTCCAAGCAATCCTAACCTCGAGTTTCCAGGTTTTAGAAACCCAAGGAGGACTCTGAGTTAATGGAATCCAGTTAAACCTCCTTCTGCTGGAAATAAAAATCAGTCATCTGCTCCCCTCCAAGAAGGGGAAGACAAAGCACAGAAAGCCAAGCTATTCCCGTGTTCGCAACGAACACTGCTGCATAAACGATCTCCAACCTACATGCCTTTATTTTTTGCCTGTACGCCTAAAAGCCCTCTGTGCTTGGAACACCAAACCATTAGCCCAAAATGGGACTCATCCTCCGCTCAATTTCTGCAGGTTCCTGATCATTTACTGAATTCTTCCAACAACAACAAAATCAGATTCACCTTTTGTATTTTGATTTTTATGAGACAGAGTCTCATTCTGTCGCCCAGGCTGGAGTGCAGTGGCGCAATCTCGGCTCACTGCAGCCTCAACCTCCCCAGGCTCATGTGATCCTCCCACTCAACCTCCCGAGTAGCTGAGACTACTGGCACATGCCAGCAAGCACGGCTTAGTTTTGTAATTTTTGTAGAGACGAGGTTTCGCCATGTTCCCCTTTATTTTCTTTCACCTCTTAAATCTAACCGCTTACAAAGAATAGCCCGTTCCACTGTTCTCCCAGATTTTCCCTTTCCTCTTCATCCCTTTCTACCTCGTCCCATCCCTCCTCCCTTGGCCTACTCAGGATTTTCACTCTATGGTGTGAGTACCACTCAGGTCCATGGGTTCATTTTGGGCAGTACCTAGCTGAATATTTTTGACTGAAATAATTAAATATTCATTTTAGTAGGGATTAAAAAAACCATAATGATCATGGGAAACCTATAATTTCATAGCAAATGCAAAATGTTCTCTTTAATTCACTTAAATACAAAAGTATATCAAGTTAAAGAGAAGTATTAAATAGGTAACAGTGCAGGTGGTAGGCGGATATATTTTTTAAATCTTGAGGCTGGTATGCTAATAACGCCTAGCAGCGTGTTATCTGCACACCACCCTCAAGATTTTGAGGCAAGTCCATGCTGTTCTATGGCTGTCATCTTACTGCTTCATTACCACACCGACCCCCAAACACCTCCCGCTGGTCTCCCAGGCTCTAGACGTTCACAGCATGCATTTATCCCACGAGCCACTATCTGACACCTCTTTAAAAAGGCTCCTTTCATCATTTCTCTCCCCAAATCACAAAGCTATTGCCTATCCCATAAACTCAGAATCCACCCAGATTTTAAGATCCCACACACTATTTCCAGTCACATCTCAGAGTTACAGTGAGACAAGTTTCACACACCCATTTTCATTTCCAGCTTCGTGTCTTGGTTTGTACCGCTTCCTCAACCTTCCCCAAATCCTTCTCCTTTTCCATCTCTTCAAATCTACCCACTTTCAAGACCCAAGTAAGTCCTCCCCCGAGGCTGACTTTGCTAAGCAACATCGTTTTTTTTCTCTGAACTCCAGTCCCACTTGCAGCAACCACATCAACCACGCCAACTTGACTCCTGATTGTATTGTGTTATTTAGTACCTTCTAATCATCCACTCATAGCTTGCTGGTCCTATGTACCAATCACAATGGGAGATCCTTAGAAAGTAGTATCTTAGGAGACATACTTGTAAACTTCTGCAGTTACAAAACGGTGACTCACCTTAGGACTTCAAGACTTCATTCAACTTTCTAAGAAGTCAAGTTTTAGTCACTCATCCCATACACACTTACTGTGTGCCTGACCCATGCCAAGCTCTGTGGTTGCTGGCAAAATAGAGACATGAATAAGGGAGGTGCTATCAGTGAGGATTTCATCGTCCAGACTGGAGACGCACACAGGTAAACCTGTGGTACGGCACAACGTGACCATGTTGCTGTAACACAGGTACAAATCAAACGTCCTGGAAGTCATTCACTCTAGAAAGGACCTGAGACACGATGCAAGAGAAGGGGGCATAGGAGCTGCTTCTGGAAGGCTAAAAGGATTCCATCAGACCTGTAAGGCTGGAGAACGCATTCTGGGCAAAGTCACATAAACTACAACAGGTACACAAGGCGACAGGCCCTGCCGCAGGTAAAGAGCTCCCAGGCCCCAGAGCACCAGGTGAGGGGAACAGGGGAGAGAGAGAAGAGGTAGAAAAAGCCAGGGAGGGCACACTGTGATGCGCCTTGGTCTATGGTTTCATCCATTGGCCTGAGGAGCACTGGGAAGGGAAGCAACAGGGCTGATTTTGCTTTAGGAGAGATTTTAAAATAACAAAACCAAAACAAAACCATAAAACCCCTCTGGGGACATATGGAGGAGGGATGGAACTGGAAGAGAGGTCTGTCTGGAAGATATTGTAACAGAACAGAAGAGCTCAGCAACAGAGATGAAGAGAAAGAGACGGGTTTTAAAAATATTTAAGTGAGAGGAACAAATAGAATTTTCTGACTGGTTGCACACGCTGATGTTAAAGAAAACTAGTGTTTTCCTACCTCAGGAGGGGTTTACTCCCTACTTAAAAAATTACCCGTGTCCTTTCTTCCTTGTGTTACTATAGCTACGATCAGTTTGGAGTAGACTATATCCACACTCTCACAAACTAGAAGAACCTCTGCTTTAGACCTTAAGGATTAGGCAGCACACACTCTCTACGACTGATTTACAAAACATGTCCTAAATTCAAAAGTTAGCATATCACCCACCGGCAAGGGTCCAAGCAGATTCTGCTTTTAGTTATAACCTGCACTCAGCATAAGCAATCGTGTACCAAAGAGTATACCATTGTCTGAATCATCCTAAGCCTCTGGGTGTAGGGCATTTAAGGCCAGAATTGCTCTGGAGGTGCAGAAGTGCTAAGGTTTTTATACAATATACCCATATTCCTTTTTTTTTTTTTTCAAATAAAAACATTGGAAAGAATGTAAAAAATATTGAAATACCAAGAGAGGTGACCTTTTGTAAGCCCGCTGGTGTTCTCCAGGGAAATAAAGAATAAAGTCATTCACCACCAAGTGTAATATTCCTCACTTCCACTTGCCTGATGAAAGGAGTCAACATAGGTAGTTTCAAATTAAAACACAGTTGGAGCGGCTGGGCTGAAAATGGTTCTCTGCAAAGCAGGAAAGGGATGTGACAGGATGGTGTTTATTAAAACTTGCATATGACTATAACTTGCCAGGTCTTAATTTATTCCCCCCCCCATTACTCTGGTCACCAGGGTGAGTCCTAAAATGCACACACATTTAATGTAACATTTCAGGATGATAGGAAATAGGATTGTATTGCAAAATGAGCACTATTCCCACATACGGGAGGCACCCAACTCCAGAAAACAGAAGAGGGCAGAGGTTTTGTCTTAACGACCTATGTGTAAGTGTTCAGAAGTCTTCCACTTGCTGATTACAGAGCACCTATGGAGCCCGATTCTGTAATGGCAGTGTGGAAGTGGAGAACTCATTATAGAAGGAGGGAGGTCATATTACTCGCCAGGGACACAGCTGGTTCGTGGCAGGCCCAGATTAGAACCTCCAGTGTCCATCCTCCACTCCCAGAAAACCCTCACGTCTCTTAAAATAACAGAACATGAGGAACTGGAACACACAGTCAAACGTGCCCCAGAATTAGTTTCTATAAAATGAAAACTAATAAACGAATCAAGGTGACGTGCTGGCCATGCCTCCCCAGCAGAAAAAACTGCTTTCAATTTTCTTGCAATGTCAGTATAGGGCTTTTGTTTCATCTTTCTTTTCAACGCCTTTAAAACCGTAGTATTAAAAGCACAGGCTTTACTCCTCAAAGATGTTATGAAAATGTCAAGTATCAAACTAAAATGGGCCAGGACTTTGCTTTCACATTCATAAACAAAGCTTTTAAGGATCACGTTCTGTAGAAGCCCTACAGTGAAAAAATTACTTTCTGTACTTGATCAACAAGAATGTCCCCAAAACTCTGGTGGCATTATACATGGACTATAAAGAGGCACCCAGCCCCAGGGCTGGAGGATGGCAGAGTAAAGAAAATTGAAAGTCAACAGCATCATTCATGTGAAGAGATCACAGTTCACATAATTTGAACAGAGAAAACCCTAACAACTTCATCAACAAAAGGTTTGGGGCCTTGAAAATCACTTCACAGAGACAAATGAGCATGTTTTCATACATAAATACTAAGCGTTCATCATACAGGTTTGCTCCTTTGTGGGGAATTTTACTTTTGTCTCTAGTTCATTAATACCGTAACTTCTAGTTTTAGCAAATGCACAAGAATCACCCCACATCCATTTGGTCCAATCCCTTTTCTTCTTAAGACGATGCCATGTACTTTTTATTATTCGTCTTGATTTGAACAAAAGGTAAGATCTTCCCCTTTCTGCCCAGAAACCACCACTGGGAAATTAATATTCAAGATGAACAATGAACTCATCTCATGGCCTGTGAACTTACTGGTTGCTAGGAAGCTCATGAATTCTCAGGATTTCTTTAGATTTGGTAGCATGAGTTGGGAGCTTAAACAGTCATAGAAGGCATAGTCTTCAAGACTGAAAGTTTCAGCATTCTTTAACTGTCCTTCCCAAGACCTCACTAGTTTATAGGTGCCCGCTCTAACCTCTTGAGCTTAAGTGCAGTTTATCCTGAAGGTATAGGAAAGGCCAAGGTTAAATGTCAAGCCTATTACTATAAATCACATTTCACACTGGTAATTACTTATTAGTGGAGAAAAGACTGTTTGAAATGGTGCTGTCTCATTAGAAAGCTATTACAGAAGTCTACAATTTTGCTTGAAGCACCTACTGTGTGCTATAGGATGCCAGACCAAAAGGAAAATGATTAACATTTATTTCTTGAAATTCCCAAGGCTCTCTCATGTCCTAAAGTTTAAAACTAAGTGATTGTTGTCTATAATTTTCAGGAATATTTGTTGGAGGAGGCGGGGTCTAAAGATAGTCTCTTAACTGAAGTCATTTTAAGTCATTTAGTACATGTCTGAAAGGCTTATCTTGTCTTTTGAACCCAAGTAATTTACCCACAACAAAAACTCTTTTTATTAAAAATGAAGTATGAGAAAACCAGTAGTAATTAAACCAAATGGCTGGACAAACAGAAAGAAGAAATATGAAATGCCTCATGAGTTTCTAAGTGGTTTCATTTTCTACTCTATTTTCTGTGACAAAGCCTCTGTGTCCAGAGTCACTAACTTGATAAAAGTAGATTTCCTTTACATTTCCTAAAAGGATGACAACATCTCACAAATCATTTCCAAGTGTTTCAATATACCGTCTATTTCTATCAATACTCATATGTTGAAAGGAGCCATATTTGTAAAGAAAATCGATGAAGATACACATCCTTCCCAACCCAATCCCCAAAAAAGTTCCACCCGAGAAAGACTCCACCTATTCTCCCAGTATTCACTGTAGGTGTCTGTCTTCATGTTTACTATTTCCTTCCATAGCAGCGACACCTGCTTCTTATTCCATGTATTAGCTAACATTCAAAATCAAGAATAAATGATAAACCTCCCTCCCTGGCAAAAACCATATTATATTGGGCCCTGTAACCCCATGAGAATCCAGCAAGGCACTTTGCTCTTTGGGGGCACTCCATAAAATGCTGAATGAATGACAGCACTTTTCTTCCATCTTTCCGTCTTCAGGTTTCTCAGCAGCATCCTAACATTGAATCTGAACAGAAAACCGCCAACCTGAAACAGCTTACCCTCCATTATCACCATAGGACCATCTTACCATTTGCAGCTCAAGAAATGAAATAAGGGAATCAGATACAATGAAGAGCTTCTTCCTCAAGCCCTCAAAAATGCCTTGCAGTACCTGCAACAGCAGACAAGTTCTTTTGCAAAGAATGAAAATGTGATAATGAGGTAATGCCAAGATAGATTAAAAAAAAAAAAAACCTAGCTCCCCAGAAATGTGCCTGAAATTATGAAACAGAGAGTCCTGCAGGTTTGTCGAAGAAATGATGGCCACCAGCCCTAGTATGGCTTCACCCTTGGTATCAGGACTGGTTCCTTAGGAGGCATAAGAAAGGGGAACTGTGAAGTGTGGAATGAAGACATTCAAACCCTAAGTACATGAAACCCAGGATTATCTGACGTGGCTTTATGTACATGTGTTTTGAGGTAAGGTTTCGACTTAGGTGTGCTTCAAAATTTACTGCCACAAGTCTGAAGACTATAGCAACCACAGCAGTGACTTAAATGACTAAAGTATAAACTGCAGTTGTCACTTCCTTTACTAATTTGGCTTTTCATGAAAGGGAAAATCAAGGGAGCCTTATTGCCAAAATAGTACAACATCCTTACGTCGCCTGATTTTGCAATAAAAAAGATGGTTCTTTCATTTAGGTTTTATGTTCGTGGAAATGCGGTCGCAAGGCATTTTTGAAGCATGAGATGCTGACCCCAGTGAAAAAGGCCTTGCTGTTTTAGGAGATAGTCAAGCGAGACTCTAAGTACCAACCACAAGCTTAAAACAATCTTCCCAGTTAAGACAGAGCTCAGGGTGATTTGCTACAGCATGTGGTTTAAAATAAAACCTCGGTTCTTCCATTACAGTGTGCTTAGAAGAAAATCAAATTTTTCCTCTGAATGAAAACTAAAGAAAACCCGATGCCTTACACATCATTACATACAAGCAGTTAAGAAGTAAGGAGAAGGCAACGGAAGGGTTCCGGGCTTTTCCTCCTTCAGCATTTCCCTCAAGAATTTCATCCCTGGGTTCCCAAATCAAACCAAAGCCAACCCGTTGAATTTCCAAAAAAAGAACTGGCTCCTTCAGGAAGGCTTTTCACAGCACTGCATTTTAAGCGGAAATCTTTTTTCAAGCCTCCCCTTTCCATTTACCATTTTGTTTGTCCTTCCCGTCTGCATGCAAATACGTGAAACAGCCTCCATTCTTCCCATATAGCCTAATTCAAAGCAACATATGTTAAATCCACACAGAATCATGTGAGCATTCGATCGGCATCCGCACCATTACCCCCACAGAACGCATGCAGCGAGCTCCAACCCCTTCTCTGCGTGCAAATCAGAGGAGCCTGCGATGTCTGCAGGACTCTCCCGACTCAGCCCATCCAGAACTGCGCATGGAACCTGTCCCTTTTGGAGAACAGGGGGCTGCTGGAAATATCCACTCAGATAACCAGCCACAATGCAGGAGCCCACAAGCCTGGCACAGCAGGCAGCCCTGGGCGCGGGACCCTCCACAAAGCTCAAGGAGGCTGCAGCGCCAGAGCTCCCAGTCATTTATCTCCCTGCAGCCAAAACGCCCGGCTCGTCCCCGCTTCCTCGTTTTACCTAATAGATCTCCAACCCCATATTGAGAGGGCCTGCTGTGGATCTTGGGGAGGTACAAAATGGTGGATGGGAGCTAATTTTTTCCTGCTTTCCCCATAACTTATCGCATCCATCATTGCCCGACCTCTCTTCCAAGCACCCGGGCCGCGGCGTACCGAGCCAGCCCCGCGGCCCCAGCCAGGGGGCAGAAACGCGGTCACCAACCAACCTGATGTCATGTAGCCCCGCGATGCCTGGGGCGCGAAGGCCGCGGGGAAGCGCTTGTGCAGGCGGTAGTCCTTCTCGCTGCGGGACCTCATGCGGTCCGAGGCCCGGTCCGAGAAATCCGAGCTAGGCCAGGCTCGCCGCAAGGTTGTGCTCCGGGTCTTCTTCATGGTGGGGAGGGCGACCTGCCGACCCGATCCTCGGGGCCTCAGCGCCGGGGCGCAGCGCGCTCCTTCATCCGTCTACGGCGGGCACGACCCGGGCGGACTCTGCGCACATTTTCCCAGCCCCTCCTCGTCGGCGTCTACACCGCCAGCAGCGGGTCCGGCCCTCCCCACGCCCCCCCACACCCCCACGGCGAAGGCTCCGATTTTACACACGTCCCACAATGCATTACACTTCATTTGCAATCCGCCCGGCTTATAGCTTCCAGATTCCTGGGGGGAAAGGCACGTTAGGAGGCTCCCCGGCCGGGAGGAGGCGGGGAGGGGGCGGGCGGGGTGGGGGCGCCGAGACTGGCAGCGTGAAGGCAATGGGAGCGCAGACAATGGCCCGATTCAGCGCAGGAGTGCTTAGCCAACTGGGAGCCACGGCACAAAAGACCCAAACAAATGAGGCAGCCGAGGCCTCCGGGGCTGACCCTGGACCGGGCGTGCGGGAGGCCGGAGGGGCGGGCAGACCCTCCGCGCCGGGCGGCTCAGCGCGCGGCGTGGGGATGACAGTGTCCGAGTCGTGTCCCCGCGGGCCTACCAGCCGCGCCGCCCGCAGTCCCCGGCGCTGGCTGGCTCTGCCTCCCCCGCAGCCCCCGGGAGGCAGTCTTCATCACAGAGGCTCGAGCTGGGGGCGCATGTGCACCGGCTCCGTGCAGGCTCTGCAGACAGCAGCTGCGGCGGGCGGGCTCCTGCGGAATCCAGGAAGAGCCCGCGCCGTCCCCGCGACTGCAGCGCCTCGTCAATCTTCCTTCTGCCGAGGCTCCGGGCGCTGTGCGTGCGCGCGGGTGGGTGGCTGGGTGGGTTCGCCGACACGCATGTGCCCCCTACACAAGCGTGCTCCTACTTACTGGCCGAGGTGGCGACGGAGCCATGGCTGCCAAGGACGCCGAGCCTGCGATCGACCCCCGCGCTGTGGCAGCGCGGCTCGGGCGCGAGCGCGCGCGGAACGGCTATTGAAGGGCAGGAAGCGGGACAGCCGCCCAGTCTCATGCTAATCACCAGGCTGCCTTAAGT
This sequence comes from Cacajao melanocephalus, assembly GCA_963573385.1. NCBI lineage: Eukaryota > Metazoa > Chordata > Mammalia > Primates > Pitheciidae > Cacajao > Cacajao melanocephalus. Next base: position 231,360 of record CAUYLG010054161.1, read on the forward strand.
TAGAGCGCGGTTCCCGTCAGGCTTCTCATTTTCATGTAAAGCACCCGGCTGCGGCGCAGGGACCTTGGCTGCTGCCCCACAGCCTGGAGCCGGCGCTTGGATATTTACATATTTTTAGGATGGTCCCTCCCCCTCGCAGAGAGACGGCGAGCCAGCCTTCGTGGGAACGGGTAGATCTGCGGTGCCCAGCTTGGCCCACCTGCGCCAAGCCCAAAGGAAGCTAGAGCCAGAGGGAGGGGGCGCCACGACGAGCTCCCCCACAAACGCCAACGCCGGGGCGCCGGGTCCACGCAGCCTGGAAGACGCAATGCAAGTGGCCTGCAGCTCTTTCTCTCTCCCTGTGGAGCCCGGGTGTAAGTCACCGCCAGCCGGCTACACTGCATTCAGGTCCACAGCCCTCTGCACAGCACGGCTCTGCACAGCTGTTTCTGGTCCAACCACCAATCGCTAAAGGACAACAATGCGCGCGGCGCGCGAGGGGAGGAGGGGCCAATGCACCGCACAGGCCCGGGCGCTGGGCCCGGGACGCGGCCCGGGCCCCGGAGGTTACGCCAAGTTAAAGGCGCCCAGCCACGTTGCTGCTAACCCCGACCACGCTCTGCCACTGCCGTTCATTCAAAAACGGTTATCTCCCCGATTTGGGTTTCCAAAAATGCTTTGGTACAGTAAACGGCGACGAAAATAAGTCTTATTTCCTTCTTCAGCGCTGCATTTTATTTGACATGTTTGTGCAATTTTTCATCTGTGACAATGCAATGTTCAAAATCATATTTATACTGTTATTTCATATTCACAAGTGCCTAGATGCAGAGACAGGGATATTACATCTTTATGGGGATATGCTGTTAACAGGCTGATATCGCAAAAACAAGCCAGTGGGTTCTAACTGGTTAGGATTCAGAAAGTTCTGACACAATCTGGTGCTATTCCATGGCTTGAATTCTTTGAGGGGGGTAGCAGGGATCTTGGAGAAGCAGGCAGAGCAGGATGGCGTTAAGTTACAGGCATTATAAAATCTAGAATTAGAGCTTCCTTCATTCAGATCTCAAGGCCGCCCTCTATAACCTGGGGCCACTGTACTACCTCTTGGGATACCCAGGGTAAATAAATAATCACTAAGTAGCCTATGGAATTTATATTTACATAATCAAAATGTATTACTGTCAACCAATTCATTAATGTTCCGTGGTTGTTGGTTTTTTTAATTAGGAAAGGATAGTCCCCCAAAAGGCACATTTAGTTCAATGTCTTCTTTCCTGCAAGAGAACTGCTAAGAACAGAAAGATTACAGCTTTAGAAGTTATAGAAAGCTAACTGTATAAAGCAGGTATTCCCAATTCCCAGGCCACATACCCAACAGATATTTATGAACCACAAGGACCCCATGCAGCTTCTAGTCCATGGCCTGTTAGGAACCAGGCAGCATAGCAGGAGGTGGGCAGTGAAGCTTCATCTGTATTTACAGCTGCTCCCCATTGCTTGCTGGTATTACCACCTGAGCTCAGCCTCCAGTCAGATTAGTGGCTGCGTTAGATTCTCATAGCAGCACGAACCCTATTGTGAACCATGCTTGGAGGGATCTAGGTCGTGCGCTCCTTATGAGAATCTAATGCCTGATGATCTGCACTGTCTCCCATCAACCCCACATGGGACCGTCTAGTTGCAGGAAAACAAGCTCAGGGCTCCCACTGATTCTACATGATGGCGAGTTGTATACTTATTGCATTATATATTACAATGTAACAATAAAAGAAATAAAGTGCACGGTAAATAGAATGCACTGGAATCATCCCGAAACCATCTGCCCTCCAACCTTACCCCCTCCCCGGTCCAAGGAACAACTGTCTTCCATGAAACCCGTCCCCAGGGTGAAAAAGTTTGGGGACCGCTTGTGTAAAGGAACTTAGAGGTAACAACAGATTGTATTAATGAATGTAGGAGAAGTGACATTTAGATATCTCAATTCAACAATTACTCAGTACCTCCCAAGAGCCCATGGTGACTGCTGTGGCAACTGTGATAGTCATTCATTCTGCAAACAATGATTGACTGCCTAGAATATGCGAGCCCTGGGATGGGTGCTGAGCAAACAGAGCACCACACATGACCCCACACAGCAAACAATCTAGTAGGGAAGAGAAACAGTAGGCAAATACACGCAGAAGTTGTGCTAAGTTCTATGAAAAACAATAATCTCCCTAACAAATGACAGTTGAGCTGAGACCTGCAGCATGAGGGACCACCCAAGCAAAGAGTGGAGGAGATGGTGTCTGAGAAAAGGGGAGCAGTCTACGCAAAGGCCCTGGGGTAGAAGGAATCTTGACTTCTGCTGGAAGAAGTGGAAAAAAGGCCACTGTGGGTGAAATTGGAGCACAACAAGAGAGAGGTTTGTGATGAGGTCATGGAAGGAGTGCAGAGCCAGATCGTGCTGGGACTTGCAGGCCATGGCAAACGTTTTCTATTCGATTCCAAGCACAGTGTGAACTGCTGAAGGGTTTGGATCAAAGAAGCAATGATATTTTTAGAATTCCTACACAGAAGAGGGAATCTGTTTGAAGGGAGAGGTTGGCTAAGAATTTTCTGGAAGTAAGTTTGAATCACACTTGGCTAAACTGAGAAAATATTCATTGTTCTTATGAAAAAAGGGAGGTGAGTTGATGGACATCTGGGGAGAAGAGCTACAGCTTCACTCAGCCACCTCTAAATGCAGACCTTGCAGGAGGGTGACATGATCCGGTGTTCACGGCCAACTAGCCTGATGTGGAAGAATCAGGTGGTACCTAGACTGAGTTAGCTGTATCAGATCACATAGCAAAGTAGGTATGGGTGTGAAGTAATTTATCCATTTAAACCGGGACAATGCTGAACAGTGCTATGAAGGGAAGGGTTAAATCTAGCAAACAATGTATTGTGAAACCAGTTCAATCTGAAGAGCATGGAGTTCCCTGTTATTATAGCCACTGTTAATATCAGGCTCAGTCTGTCCATCTGCATTATAGAAAGAGTCACTCTGGTCATATACAACCCCCATGTCCCTGGGCCCAGCTTCAGATCTCTAAACCTACCTCAGACAATCATGCGTCTGGGGCATGAGTTGTCCATCAAGCAAGCTCAGCTTTGTAACCCAGTATTCAATATTAGAAAAGTTGGAATTAAATAAACGATAAAGCAAATCGATTTTACGGCATTAGTATTCTTTGATCAGGCTTTTAAAATGTGTACATTTGGTATTTTCACAGCAGACAGGTTAGAGACACTAATTAGACAGATATGTTTGTGACTCTAATTCAAATGTGTAATTGATTTTAGACTTGTAATCTTAAATTGAAAGGTGTAAAAATTTTGACTTGAAATTCCCTTCATTTAAAACTTTATTAGCTTTGCTACAGTTGAATGAATTTAGAGTTACAAGCATGTAAACTCCATGAGGGTAAGGGACATCTTCTGTCTTATTCATTGTTGCCCTTTGCTCTGTTTCGTTCAGAGATATGTCCCAGTGGCTAGCAATGGTTGGCACATATTTGATGACTACTGAAGGCCCAATAGAGTGCTGGGGAAAATTTGGGATGAAGCCTTCCTAGTCAGATATATTAACTACTTTTTAAAAATCAAGTATAACAAGTGTATGACATCAAAGACACAAGCCACAAAAGAAAAAAACAGAAAATTTGACTTACTGAAATGTTTAAAATGTGTGCCTGAAAAGACCCCGTCAACACAGAAAAAGATAATCCACAGAATGGGAGAATATATTTACAAATCATGTATCTGATAATAGATTGATATCCAGAATACATAGAGAACTCCTACAGCTCAACAACAACGAAAACAAACAAACAACTAGATTCAAAAATGGACCAACGACTTGAACAGAGAGTTCTGCGAAGAACATATCCAAATGGCCAATAAGTACATGAAAAGATACTCAGTATCAGGAACCATTAGAGAAACACAAATCAAAACTATAGTGAGATGCCAACTCACACCCATTAGGATGGCTACTATCAAAAAAAAAAAAAAAAAAAAAAAAAAATGTTGGCAATTATGTGAAGAAACCGAAACCCTTGTGTACTGTGCAAAATGGTACAGCCACTGTGGAAACAGTCTGGCAATTCCTCAAAAACTTAAATATAGAATTCCCATATGACCCAGCAATTCCACTTCTAACTATATCTGATAAAGGTGAAAGCAGGGACTCGAAGAGATATTTGGACCACCCCCATGTTCATAGCAACATTATTCGCAATAGTTAAAACATGGGTACAACCAAGTACCCATCGAGGGATGAATGGACAGGCAAAATGCAATATATACATGTGATGGAATCTATTCAGCCTTCTAAAGAAAGGAAATTGGCCGGGCACAGTGGCTCATGTCTATAATCCCAGCACTTTGGGAGGCTGAGGCGGGCAGATCACCTGTGGTCGGGAGTTCGAGACCAATCTGACCAACATGAAGAAACCCTGTCTCTATTAAAAATACAAAAATTAGCTGGGCATGCTGGCACATGCCTGTAATCCCAGCTACTCAGGAAGCTGAGGCAGGAGAATCGCTTACATCCAGGAGGGGGAGGAAGGGATAAACCTTGAGAACAGAATGCTAAGTGAAAGAAGTCAGTCACAGAAATAAAAATACTGCATAATTCTACTTATAGAAAGTACTTAGAATAGTCAAAATCATAATAACAAAGAAAAAATGGTGATTGCCAGGGGCTGGAGGAAAAGTGAAAAGAGGAGTTACTGTTTACTGGGTAGAAAGTTTCCATTTTACAAAAGGAAAAGAATTATGGACATAGATGGTGCTGATGGATGCATAACGTTATGTATGTATTTAACTTAACTGAACTATACACTTAAAAATGGTTATGATGGCAAATTTTATGTCATGTGTATTTTACCTCAATAAAAATAGTAACAAATTTTAAAAATTAAACCAAATTTATAGATACAATTTAAATGTTTAAGGGAAGGTATTTAAAGGTCTTTCTCAGTGGGGCTAATTGTTAAGTAAAGGGGATTTAGTTTTCCATTTGAGTTGATCAAATGTTTTTCAAAGGCCTCAAGAGGTATGGTTTTTATTTTTTACTTAAAAATACAAAATTTACAAATAGAATAAATTGAACCTAAAACCGCAAGGAAATTTTGATTTTTCAATTTGCAACTCTAGTAAAGGAAAACTTGAAGTTTGAATTTTTGAACTTGTATCTCTAGTATACAGAACATTAATTAAAGACCTAAACATCTGAACACAATCTTTCCTGTGGGTTAGAATCAACTTCTTTCAAACTCCTGTTAATGTTGATATTCTGACCTCCTCCCATGGATCAAAAATGTTCTTAATGGCATATAGAATGGTGAATACTTTCCAGAAAATTTCCAGTTTTGGAATCATGATCTATGACAGCTACAGCCTTATGAAACATATTTCTTAAATAATAAGACTTGAAAGTACAAATTATCCTTAATCCATGGGCTACTGCAAAGTGAATGTTGTGTTATCAGGCATGAAAACAGCATTAATTTCCCTGTAAGTCTCCATCAGAGCTCTTTTGCGACCACTGTCACTGAAGTATATTGTCAATAAGCAGTAATACTTTGAAAGAAATCTTTTTTTCTGAGCAGTAGGTCTCAACAGTAGGCTTAAAATATTCAGTAAAACATGTTGTAGCCAGATGTGATGTCATCCAGGCTTTGTTGTTCTATTTATAGAGCATAAGCAGGTAGATTCAGCATTATTCTTAAGGGTCCTAAGTTTTTTGGTATAGTAAATGAGCATCAGCTTCAACTTAAGATCACCAGCTGCATTAGCCTCTAGTAAGAAAGCTAGCCTGTCCTTTGAAGATTGTATCACCGAAGGCAGACATTGACATCTTCTCTCGACCTATGAAAGTCCTAGATGGCATCTTTTTCCAAAATAAGATTGTTCTGTCTACATTGAAAATCCATTGTTTAGTATAGTCACCTTCATCAATGATCTGAGCTAGATCTTCTAGATAACTTATTGCAGCTTCTCCATCAGCACTTCCTGCTTCACCTTGCACTTATATATTATGGAGACAGCTCCTTTTCGTAAACCTCATGAACCAACCTCTGCTAGCTTCAGACTTTTCTTCTGCAGCTTCCTCATTTCTCTCAGCCTTCATAGAATTGAAGCTAGTTAGGGCCTTGATCTGGATTAGGCTTTGGCTCAAGGGAATGTTGTAGCTGGCTTGATCTTCTGTTCAGACCACTCGAACTTTCTCCATACCAGCAATAAGTCTGTTTTGCTTTCTTATCATTCGTGTGTTCATTGGAGTAGCACTTCTAATTTCCTTCAAGAATTTTTCATGGCATGAAGAATTTGGCTGACTTTGGCACAAGAGACCTAGCTTTTGGTCTGTCTCAGCTTTGGACAGGCCTTCCTCACAAAGCCTAATCATGTCTAGCTTTTGATTTAAAGTAAGAGACATGTGACACTTCCTTTCACTTCAACATGTAGAGGCCATTGCAGGGTTATGAATTGGCCTAGTTCCAATATTGTTGTGTCTCAGGAGATAGAGGGGCCAGAGCAGAGGGAGAGAGACAGGGGGACCGCCAGTCATTGGAACAGTCAGATCACACACAACACTTATGGCTCAAGTTTGCCATCTTATATGGGCACACTTTGTGGAGCCCCAAAACAATTACAATAATAGCATCAAAGGTCAATGATTACAGATGACCATAACACATATAACAAAATGGACAAGTCTGAACTATTGAGAGAATTATCATAACATGAGACAGAGATGTACTGCGAGCACACGCTGTTGGAAAAATGGCGCCAGTAGACTCGCTCACCACAGTTTGTTGCCACAAAACTTCAATTTGTAAAAAACGTAATATTGGTGAAGTGGAATAAAGCAAACAGCAATGAAATGAGGTGTGCCCATAAACACATTTTTCTTCTTGCTAATGCAGCTAACACTCTCACCACTGCCAAATCCACTCAGGACATTGGTCCTCACTTGGTCTCCTGCCTGCCACTGTTGTCTGCTCTCTCCCCTTAAAACTCTTCCCTCCCTGTTATTTTCATTGCCACTTTCTACAGGCTCTCCTCCTTACCCATGGCACCTCTGCCCATCGTCCTTACCCATGGCACCTCTGCCCATCCTCCTTACCCATGGCACCTCTGCCCATCCTCCTTATCCATGGCACCTCTGCCCATCCTCCTTATCCATGGCACCTCTGCCCATTCTCCTTATCCATGGCACCTCTGCCCATTCAGTACTTGGTGTTCTCTGGATTCCACCCAATCACCTTTCTTGGCATTCAGAATTTCATCAGCTGAGTTCCTTCCACAACATCCACTGCTTTATTTTATTTCTTGCAAGTGAATGATTTCCAAATACCTCTCACCAACCCAGATCTCTCCTCTGGAGCTCCAAATCCTTACTTCCTACTGTCAACTGAATATCTTTTCTGAATGCTCTATGGACAATCAAACTCAAGCTGCTCATTACACAAAATGTATCATCTTTACGCCCACTCTCCCAACCTCTGGGGTCTTAGCATACATTTCCAGTCATGGCAAATGGGGGTCCCACTATCTAGTCTCCCAGGGCCAGAACCTGGGAGTGATTCTCAACCACTTCCTCTCACTGCTGTGCCCCCATTCAGCCCACACACACCACTACACACAGTCCACCGCCATATTGTGTTTCTACGGCCTTCCTATCTCCTGAAGGCCCGAGTCAAGGCACTGGGGAAGGAGAGGGAGGGCAGGAACAGAAAATCAGTATCACCTGTCAAAGATACAGAAAATGTGACATTGAAAAATCCAATGAAATCAGACTATGCTACAAATTTAAGTATTAAATATTACAATAAGCTATATGACAAAATATATGTAATCATATCCCTAATATATTTGTTAAAATGCTTACTTCAAAATAAGATTTTCAATTAACAAATGGAATGTGACGACAGCAATTTGTTTCCATATTAAATAATTTAAGGCAAAACTCAGACTACATATAATATGATTTATATGTTTCTCTTTTTATGTTAACTAGCATGGTGAAGCCCCAGTGTGAATGCAGCTGGAAATCATGGAAAATATTGAATAATCTTTTCTGATAAGGTTGGATACTGACAATGAGCCAGCTGACTTCTGTTCAATAAATCATGTTACTTGAAACAAACCTCAGGATCTGTTTTTATTCTGCATCTACTGTGTATTTAGTAATACCTACTGCCATCTTCTTTGGGAAAATATCTGTGAGGCACTTTTAACAAGCTTTCAAGCCTCTCCTCAAAATGGCTAAAATATTTTCAGCAAAATCAGAAGAGTTCAAAATAAAGTTGCTCATTTAACTAAAGGAAACTAGCTGACCATGATCTCAGTGTCCAGCTCCACAGTCCAGCTTTGCAGTCCCCTCTTTAAAGCTATCTCATACTGAAACTGTCTTTGCAAATTAGCATGTGCAGCAGCTATATCTGTTCATCTATAGAACCTTAAGGTTATGCCCATAAGACTTGAAGTGAGCAAAGCTAGCACCAAAATACAATTGGCTGCAAAGCCAGAAGCACCCAGGCATGCTGTCACGGGGAACAGGCTTCCTCTAGAAAGACCTAATGTGTCTCTGAAACCCAAATAGACAAAGAGCTTTCTCACATGAAAACCGAGACACTTTGGAATGAAACAATAGTTGATTTGAGTCACCAAACTTCTACAGGTTGAGGAAAAGAGTAGGAATTTAGTTGCCTGACTGACATGACTGACAATGTTAACAGTTCATGAAGGGAGTCTTTTTTTTTTCTTTTTTTGAGACAGAGTTTGGCTCTTGTTGCCCAGGCTGGAGTGCAATGGCGCAATCTCAGCTCACTGCAGCTTCCACCTCCTGGGGTCAAGCGATTCTCCTGCCTCAGCCTCCCGAGTAGCTGGGATTACAGGCATGCACCATCATACCTGGATAATTTTGTATTTTTAGTAGAGAAGGGGTTTCTTCATGTTGGTCAGGCTGGTCTCGAACTCCCGACCTCAGGTGATCCACCCGCCTCGGCCTCCCAAAGTACTGGGATTATAGGTGTGAGCCACCGCACCTAGCGAAGTGGTTCTTTAGATTTTCCCTGTTCATCTCAGGCTTGCCCTGGGGAAACCACAGTGGGTAACGTTTGGTTCCACTGCCAAGTTTCAATAGGCAGAGCAAATCCTCTACTGAACTGCCCAAGACTCACCACAGCGTCTTTGTGAACTTCTTCATGCAGCTCATATTTGACTAACCCCCAAATCACAATATTGGTGGCTTCCTCAGATTATAGTGACTAGTACTAACATTGCTGTATTCAAAAAAGGTCAGCAAAAGTGTAACTCTGGACATTTATAAAGTGAAATGCATAGCTGCTCTTTACGTTGAACACCTCCTTAAAGTATTTTGTCACAGATAATCAGTGGATTTTTTTGTGAAGTAGAAAAACTCTTCAAGATTACTCCCCAACTTGTTACAAAATCATATAGATCAGATGAGCTGTAAATCACTTAATGAGCACAGGTAAACTGCAGTAGGAAGAAATATAGGAAATGGAAAAGATGGGGCTGGGTGATGGCTCATGCCTATAATCCCAGCATTTTGGGAGGCCAAGATGGGAGGATCGCTTGAGCCCACGAGCTTGAGAACAGCCTGGGCAACATAACAAGACTCCGCCTCTACAAAAAATAAAAAAAATTAGCCAGGTAGGGTGGGGTGCACCTGTAGTCGCAGCCACTTGGGAGGCTGTGGCAGGAGGCCTGCTTGAGCCTGGGAGAGGGAGGCTGCAGTGAGCTATGACTATACCATCATGCTCTGATCCGGGCCACAGAGTGAGACTTTGTTTCTATAAAAAGAAAAAGTCTACACAAAGCCACACAGAATGGTCTGCGCCTGATGACTCTCCCACACGTTTTTCTGTAACTCACCGCCACCAGACACACCCAGCGCTGGTCCTGCTATCAGTTTTTAAGGCTTCATTTCTTTTCCACTTCCTACCAAAGAGATCACTATAAATACCCAGTTCTCGCATTTTCTTCGGCTGCCCCAGTGAATCATCAAGGGCCCTCGTCGCCGTGCACACCACACACCGACGAATGCCCGTTCCTCGGCAAGCTCATTTCTCATTACAGGCTTTAGGAGCTGCCCTGTCGCTGTAAGCTGGCTAGCACCCCCTTGGTCTCCTGGAAACTCTCATGTTTCCTGCTTGCAGGATTCAAACCAAGGTCAGTTCTCTGAAAGACTCCCCATCTTCTCCTTGTCTTTGCCCTCGAATATCCCTGCAGATTTAGAGCCCCTTTTTCTGTTTATATAAGAACGGATGCCCTATCTATTACCATGCTGACCTCATTTTATTAATAATACAACAGGCACTGTGGCTCACGCCTGTAATCCCAGCACTTCGGGAGGCTGAGGCGGGTGGATCGCCTGAGGTCAGGAGTTTCGAGACTAGACTGGCCAACGTAGTGAAACCCCATCTCTACTAAAAATACAAAAAATTAGCTGGATGTGGTGGTGGGCGCCTGTAATCCCAGCTACTTGGCAGGCTGAGGTAGGAGAATTGCTTGAACCTAAGAGGCAGAGGTTGCAGTGAGCCGAGATTGCACCACGGCACTCCAGCCTGGGCAGTGAGAATGAGACTCCATCTCAAAATAATAATAATAATAATAAATAGTAATAATAATACCACATAACGCCCTATGAAAATGTCTGTCTGTTTTCCCGGCTGTGTGTGAAGAGCATTGGCTGCCTGGTTCATCCAACAAATGTTCACTGAACACTTGCTATATGCTAATAATTGTTCTAGGTACTGGGATCCAAAAATTCCAAAATAAAACAGTAAGATAGCAACAAAAACAAAAGCTTCCATCACTAAGGAATTTGCGTCCTAATGGCAGGAGACAACCGTAAACACATAAATTAGTAAACCATGTAGAACGTAAAATAGTGATGAATGGAAGAAAATAATGCAGGAGAGGAAGACCGAAACTAGAAATTTGCAATGGAAAATGGGGTGGCCAGGGACGACCTCACTTTATAATCATTTTATGCCCCGTGCCTTTCAAAAAATAGGCCCTCGATAATGTGTGCCACAATCTGCTCATTTTAGGTTCTCCTCAGCACTATGGTTCCCACCAGAGAGACATCTGGACTCAGGATCATAAGAAACAAATATTGTATCTACTTCATGGCCCCCATATCCACTTGTAGATAAGAATTCTATCTAAGGACAAATAAATAATGTCTTATGTTCACATAGGGCTGTATAATTTATTGAGCCTTATGCATAAGGCAGGCAAGGCAGGGATTGTGATCACAAGAAAGGATGAAAAACTAAAGCTCAGAGGCAGTCAGTGGTTTGCCCACAGAGCTTGAGGAACTAGCAGTCCAGTTTGCTGTTGCTTTTTGAGACGGAGTTTCACTCATGTTGCCCAGGCCAGAGTGCAGCGGTGTGATCTCGGCACACCTCAAGCGATTCTCCTGCCTCAGCCTCCCGAGTAGCTGGGATTACAGGCATGTGCCACCACGCCCGGTTAATTTTGTATTTTTAGTAGAGATGGGATTTCTCCATGTTGGCCAGGCTGGTCTTGAACTCCGACCTCAGGTGATCTGCCCTCCTCGGCCTCCCAAAGTGCCGGGATTACAGGCGTGAGCCACCCGCCCAGCCCGCATTCCAGTCCACGACTGTGCTCTCCTGCCTGACTCCATTGCCTCCGTGATGCCTGGTGTGAGCAGTTACTGGATTTAGCGTTTTCTTGTTAGTCACTGTTTGTGTCAACCAAATAAAGTCCACATAAATCTTTGTGTTGCTAGAATACCTCCCAAGTTTTTAGGATGTCTTATTAAAAAGTTTTTATAATATACATGCATCTAAAATAGAGCACAAACGTATTCAGATGACTCAAATGACTTCCCCGCAGCCCATTCATACAAATGGCACAAGAGACCGAGAGAGTGAAATCCACAAACTGCCTTCACACTAATCAATCTTGAAAGTTTTCTTTTCTCAGTTCTATTTGCAGGTCACCACGGAGCTGCTTCCCAAGCCAATGAAAAGCCATACCATAACACAGATGCAGTTTAAAGGATGGATCCTTATGCCAACATGTGGCTTCCTGTAATTTAAGGGAATGTTATACAGGAGCAATTAAAATCATATATCAAAAAAGAAAGCAAAGCTCAAATAGCTTTTTGCCTTATCAAATTTCGATAATTGTAAAAAAAAAAAAAAAAAAAAAAAAAAAAAAAAAAAAAAGAAAGGCCCCATATATTTAAATCCCAGACTCTATTAAGAATAACTTCTTTAACTCCAGCAAATCGCAGGACTTTCGTGTGATATCATTTCATAACTACTAATAACATTTCTAATGCTAATATGGAATAGAAATACAGAGATGCTATTATTTAATAATTTCTGCTAAGTTCATTTGAAAGATTTTTTTTAATTTTGTTTCAATACTTAGCAGTTTAGTAACCAGGCTTATGGGTAATAATCTTAAATCTTTGTATTATTTTTTATATAATATGTTAAAGGTGCTGTTTCAGTCAAGGTTAGCTATAATCTAACAGTACTTCACAGTAGTTCCCATTAGTTATTATTCATAGCATGAGTAATAACATGGAAGTTATTATTCATAGGATGATGGTTTTCATTTATTTTTATTTTTTATTTTTTAGAGACAGGGTCTCACTCTGTTGCCCAGGCTGGAGTGTAGTGGCATGATCACAGCTCACTGCAGCATTGACCTCTGGGCTCAAGTGATCCTCTTGCCTCAGCCTCCTGAGTAGCTGGGAATACAGGTGCACACCACCACGCCTGGCTAATTTTTGCATTTTTAGTAGAGATAGGGTTTCACCATGTTGACCAGGCTGGTCTCAAACTCCTGGGCTCAAGGGACTCCCCTGACTCAATCTTCCAAAACCAACTGAGATGATTTTTAAAGTAAGAAGGGTGCTACTAATTACACTAGAACAAAATGCTTAGACTAGTACCCTTCTGGGCAAACAGGGACATCGGAGCACTCTACTTTTTAGGAAAAGGAGGCTAATTTTTTTGTTTAAAGCTTCAGTTTTGCTTTATAAGAGGAACAAATAAATCTAAGTGGGGAGACAAGAAAAATTACCTGCAGGATCAGACACTTTTAAATGTAAAATATTAGTGTCCTCAGGTATCTCCATCTGCTCTTCTCTCACCCCTGACTAGAAGGATAAAGACTCAAGATCTGTTGCAAATGTTTCCAGGAACAAAAGCAGGAAGTCCAGCATCACCCGCATTCCTCAGACTTTTCCTCCCACAGGGAATGAGGAAGGACAGCTCTGAAGAGACCACGGGCTTCGCCTAGTCCACCAAGCTAAGGTGCCGGCAGCAAAAGGAACACACTTCATGAGCAACACACTTCAGAACACAGATGAGACTGTTAGGTCGGCTAGCAGTTCACACTAGTCCCGGCCTACCTTGGGTTCCCAAACGATCACTTCTGTACTGCCGGGGAAACTGTCACTTACCTGTAGCTGTGGTGTCTCAGTAGAAAAGAGGGAAAAATATCCCAGAAATGGGATGAGGCCTGACCAGAATTAGAAGCCATGAGAAAGAGCCAGAAGGCAATATACACTGAACCCAGGGTTTAGCCTTTTCTCCCTCACCCCTTTCCCACCCTTTCCTCCCAAGTCCCCAAAATCCACTGTGTCATTCTTATGCCTTTGCATCCTCATAGCTTAGCTTCCACTCAGGAGTGAGAACATACGACATTTGGTTTTCCATTCCTGAGTTACTTCACTTAGAATAATAGTCTCCAATCGCATCCAGGTTGCTGCAAATGCCATTAAATCATTCCTCTTTACGGCTGAGTAGTATTCCATCACATACATACATATATCACAGTTCCTTTATCCACTTGCTGATTGTTGGGCATTTGGGCTGGTTCCACATTTTTGCGATTGCAAACTGTGAGTACATAGACCAATTCTGACAGGTGGTTAATCCTAGACAGCTCAAAACGTTGTGCTGTTGGATTACTATTTTTTTTATATAATTTTTTTTTTTTCAGAGACAGGGTCTTACTCTGTTGCCCAAGCTGGAGTGCAGTGGTGGGTTCATGGCTCACCACAGCCTTGACTACCTGGACTCAAGCAATCCTCCCACCTCAGCCTCCCAAGTAGCTGGGACTACAGGTGTGCACCACCATGCCCAGCTAATTGTTTGCATTATTTTTGTAGAGATGGGGTCTCCCTATCTTACTCAGGTTGATCTCAAACTCCTGGCCTTAAGCGATCCTCCCACCTTGGCCTCCCAAAATGCTGGGATTACAGGCATGAGCCACCACAACCGGCCTTATTGAATAACTGAAGCTCTCTCTTTCTCTCTAACCCCATCTCTGCCTCTCTTCCTACTCTTTCAACGATTTCCCTTCCAACCATTCTTCACTTTTATAAAATCTAAAAGTAATCACTATCTCCATCATTCTCCCAAACCATACAAAAACCTTAGGCCGGTTCCACTCTGAGCACAGACACTGGCTCACAGGTTAGAAGTGTCCAGTATTTTATTCCCTCCCTTCTGCCCTCCTTCCATCATCCCTCCCTCCCTTCTTTCCTCCCTCCTTCCCTTCCTCTCCCTCTCCTTCCCTCCCTCCCTCTTTTCCCTATCCCGCTTTCTTCTGTTGCTGTTTTGAATAGTCAAACCTTGAGTTTCCCAGTTTCCCGGTTTCCTTGTCCAGGACGAGCTGGCCAGTTCCCCCAGGTCTGAGCTGCCAGCTCAGCAGTACCAGAAGGTGGATGGAGCTAGGTGTGTAGTTTATGAGACTGAAGAGCTAAGAAATACTATGTAATATTTCACCTAGAAATTATATTTTTTTCAAATCTAGAGGCTTCTCAGGATGCATAGTCTGCCATATTGTGGGAAACAGAAGCAAGCAGCTCACTCTTTCTTTTATGGTCGCTAAACAGCAGTAATCCCTTACCCATCAATCATGAAATCTATCTTTTCAGCAGAAGAATGAAAAACAGAGAGTATTACCACAGCGAGAACAGAGGTTCCCAGCCATCCTTGAATATCCTCTCTCTCTCTCTCCATATAGATCTATATGGAAAGGAGGTGGGCATAGAAAGAGCAGAGGTGGCCCGGCATGCCTGGCCTCAGGCTCAGGCCTGCAGTGCCCAAGGAAACCCCATTCAAGTCCCTGGCCAGGCCCTTTCAGGGTTGGGCCCTCTGACTCTAAGTTGCTGCAGAAGAAGGGAAGGCCCCCTTCACGGAGGCTCAGGTCCATCAGACTTTGCTAACTTCATGCTTTTGTTTTGACTACCTGTTTGCTGAAGGTGATTGCACAGGTTTCCAAGGGCTGCTGTAACAAAACACCACGCTGGGCGGCTTACACAGCAGAAACGGTCTCACAGTGTGAATGGCAGCGCCACCTCCTTCCCAGGGGGTGTGGGAAGAGCCCGCCCCGTGCCCTGCCCTTGGCCTTTAGGGCACGCTGGTGACCTCTGGCCTTCATTGCTTCCTGCATGACCACCGCTGTCTGTGCATTTTCCCTGTGTGCCTATGTCCCGGTTTCCCCTTTTTATAAGGACACCAGTCATGTTGGATGAGGGCCCACCCTACCCCAGTACGAACTGGTCTTAACTAATTACATTGCCTACTACCCTATGTCCAAATAAGGTCATATTTGGAGCTACTGGTGGTTAGGACTTTAACATATTAATCTGTGAGGGGTGCAGTTCAACCCCCATCAGCGTTGTTGAGGACAATCCTTTAACTCCCTCGGACTCATAAACCAAAGCCGAATTCATCAAGAAAAAAAAATAAACCAAGCAAAAGACGGCCCAATAATGCATTGAGAACATCTTTGGCAGTTCATCAAAGCAAAACTTCCCTTTCGGGTAACTCTGTGTTTCTCTGACACAGGAAGAAGCCAACTTGCTTTCTGTGCTCCAGAGAAAGGCAGCATTTGCCCCCTTCCCCAGCACAGAGCCAAATCAGCCCAAGGAACAAGCGCTAAGTCAGCACAATTGCAGGTCTGAGCACCGTCCAAAAGAATGAGGTGGGGGAAAGGAGTGGGGAAAAGGTCAGTCGCACCTGAGATGTTTCGTGCTCATTAACAGGAGCAAGAGTCTGTCTCACTCCCGTGCAGACTGTGCCAACCTCTGGCTTCTGCTTTGCCAAGCCCCAGGGTGCAGAAAGCAGCAGCCAGTCAGAATAAGCATTAACCCCAGATTGGCAAGGAGCAGACAGGAGAATTAATCCAGGTCCCAATTAGGTGGTGCTGCCTTAGTACCGGCCTCACATGCAAAGGCCTCCTCCTCCAGCTCCTTTAAGGTCAGGAGGAAACAGGACATGGGCTCACGGTACCTGGGATCCAGGTGGCATGCCAGAGAGGCACAGGGTACAGAACTCAGAGGCAGCCGGCCTAGGTAAAATGCACTGGCCACTGACTAGCTGTGTAATCATCCCCGGACCTCAATTTCCCTGGCTATAAAATGGGGAAAATAACAGAATTCTCAAGGCTGCTGTGAGGCTCGAATAAGTGAATCCATGTGAACTACTTAGAGCAATGCCTGGTAAAGAGTAAGCACTATAAATGTGAGCTACTATTAGTAACGCTCAGGGGAAGGGTCTAAGGGGTTCTTGCTTGGAGCTTTGAACCTTCATCCTTTGAAACATGAAGTTGTCTCAGGGGAATGAAAGACAATTGAAGGTCTCCAACACCGCATTTTTCTCCTGGTAGGGTAGAAAGATACACATGGGCCTAAGATATTCGCCTACCATTCTACAGTATTAAATAGAGCATCAGGGCCAGGCGCAGTGGCTCACACCTGTAATCTCAGGACTTTGGGAGGCCGAGGTAGGAGGATCGCTTGAGGCTAGAAGCTTGAGACCAACCTAGCCAATAGCTGATACTCTGTCTTCACTGAAAAAACAAAACCAAATTAGCCGGGCATGGCGGTGTATATACACAGTCCCAGCTACTCAGGAGGCTGTCGCAGGAAGATGGCTTGAGCCTAGGAGTTCAACGCTACAATGAGGCATAATTCCGCACTGCATTCCAACTAGGGCAACAGAGCAAGACCCTCTCTCAAAATAAAATAAAATAATAAAATTTTTAACAGCATCAGCTTTGGGGCAGGGAGGTAAGTCCTGGATCTAGCACTTATCAGATGCATCACCTTGAGTGAAGTCCAAAATCTCTGGTAAGGCTTTATTCCCTCCAAGGCAAAATGGGAAAAATAGCTCTCTCCTAATGTTGTGTGAAGAGCCAGTAAGAGCGTGCATGCAGGGTGCTCAGCAGGGCGTCTGCTAATGAGTGTAAGTGTCCATCTTTAGTAGGAATATGTCTGATCCTAAAGGGGAAAGGATCACACAGGGCCTTTCAGACTAGGGGTAATAAAGAGTTTCCTTTCTAGGGAAACATTACTCCATCTCTCCAAATACTATAATCTCTCCAAATCCTGAATCACTACATTTATGCATAAACTGATGTTGTCTCTGATACAAATGGTTGTCCTCTTAGCTATGAAGTCCCTGTGCAGGGAAGAAGTACATAATTTTTTTTTTTCTGAGACAGAGTCTCACTCCGTTGCCCAGGCTGGAGTGCAATGGCACAATCTTGGCTCACTGCAACCACCACCTCCAAGTTCTAGCGATTCTCCTGCCTCCCAAGTAGCTAGGACTACAGGCATGCACCAATAAGCCCAGCTAATTTTTTTTTTTTTTTTGCATGTTTAGGAGAGACAGGGTTTCACCATTTTGGTCAGGCTGGTTTCTAACTCCTGACCTCAGATAATCCTCCTTCTTCAGCCTCCCAAAGTGCTGGGATTACAGGCATGAGCCACCATGCCCAGCTAGAAGAACATAACTTCATGCTACATAGCACTGAGTTGATCCACCATGAAAAAGGACCTCAGGATGGATAGGAACATAGCCTTCAAGAATCTGGCATTGGCCGGGCGTGGTGGCCTGTAATCCCAGCACTTTGGGAGGCCAAGATGGGCAGATCACCTGAGGTTGGAAGTTCAAGACCAGCATGACCAAAATGGAGAAACCCCACCTCTACTAAAAATACAAAATTAGCCAGGCGTGGAGGCCCATGCTTGTAATCCCAGCTACTCAGGAGGCTGAGGCAGGAGAATCGCTTGAACCCAGGAGGCAGAGGTTGCAGTGATCCAAGACTGCACCATTGCACTCCAGCCTGGGCAACAAGAGCAAAACTCCGTCTCAAAAAAAAAAAAAAAAAAAAAAGAATCTAGCATTATCCTTTGCGTGTAGAAGGTACTGAATGCACATCTGTGGAACGCTTGCTATATGTTCAACTAATGAGTCGTCTGTGCTTGGGGAAAGACTGTTCAAAAAGAAAAGTGGAATTGCAGAGAAAGACGCTTAGAAGAAAAAGCCTTGGTCTTTCCTATGCATCTTACCCCACTACTACTTGCCTCATTCCAGTCTGGTTGCCTTTTATTCTGCGCCTGGGCAGTGCTGGAACAGAGTGCCAGGAGCTGCAGATGCATGGTTACTGCTCTAACAGTAGCCTTTTTCCCCTTTCTCCTGTGTCCCCAAGTGTCTTCAGTGAACTCACAGACATGCAGGCAGAATTTCTTCTCAGTCTGTACTGCTGACAAATTCAGGTAGTCCCCTGCTTAGAAGCATTCGATTGTCAAAGCATCTCTTAGGCACAAGACCCGTCTCCAAGGATGCCCTTCCTTATCCCCACGCTTTCTGTCATGAACCCTAGTGACCCTGATCTTGCATCTGCCTATAGCATCCAACAACCATCTGAACCTTCACCCTCTGGAGGACCCTTCTCAGAGCCCTCGTGTCCACCCTGTCATTTGGGCCTCTATCTTTGAAGACTCATGGGCTGGGGCCAGGAAAGGTTTCCTCCCTCGGCCAGCAGTTTCAGATAATGGGGCGGTAAGATGCATGTTGACACTGGAACTCTTAAAGTATTTTTCCATGCAAACACATTGCTATAAAGGGGACTAAGGTCCTCCACTGGTTTTGGGCGTTTGGCTATTGGTCAATTATCATCAATGAACTTGAAAAAACAACAACAAAAAAAGTCTGGGTGTGGTGGCTCATGCCTGTAATCCCAGCACTTTAGGATGCCGAGGCCGGCGGATTACCTGAGGTCAGGAGTTAGAGACCAGCCTGGCCAACATGGTAAAGCCCTATCTCTACTAAAATAATTTTAAAATAAAAAAATTAGCCGGGTGTGGTGGCACGCACCTGTAGTCCCAGCTACCTGGGAGGCTGAGGCAGGAGAATTGCTTGAACCTGGGAGGCAGAGGTTGCAGTGAGCCAAGATCGCGCCACGGCACTCCAGCCTTGGCAACAGAGCGAGACTCTGTCTCAATAAATAAATAATTAAATTAAAAATAAAAAAACATTTTAAAAGAAGAGGTCTTGCAAAGCCCATAATCAGAGCATTAAACACCAATATATTTAAGGAGCAGGACCTTGGATGAATGGACTATCAGAGAAGGGAGATACAGAAATTCTACTCATCCATCAGGCTAGACATCCACATTGTTTAGCTTCCAGAAGCTGAGGCATTTCTCTTTCTTCCTCAGCACCACTAACAAAGCAAACACAAGGCAGCCGGGACCCTGCACAGCTTCCACAGATGGAGGGTCCTCATTTGTCGCGCTGCACGGAACCAGAATCACCATCACTCAAACATGGCAGGGAGGCTGCAGGCAGGAGGCCGTGACCACGCAATGCAGGCCTTTGGATATCTGAGTGTTTCCCAAGTCACAAAACAGCTGTTCCCACTCTCAGACTCATCAGCTACACGTCCTCTGTCTCTCTGTTGCTCTCTTATTTTTTCTGAAACACTTGTCCTTCTTGGACCAGCCAGAGCCAATGGCAGAGAGAAAGGATAAAACAAATACACGCTAACTACAAACACTGAAAGATGAAGAAAAAGGAGTTTCTCCAAATTCTGAAAGGTGGATGGGGGTTAGCGGGCGACTGTGACTACGATGGGGGAGTACGAGGAAACATTTTAAACAAGTCACAAGGTGTGTCTGCGGCCCTAATAACCAGAGGACATGGGTTTTTATTATGCCCTGGAAGTCAGTCTGACCTAGATAGAGCAAACCTTAAACTAGTTTCAGCTCATGTGTCTCTGCGCTGTTAGGATTGGGATGCATGGTGCCGAGGCCATGGCGCCCAAGCACACAGCTGTACTGGGCTGGTTTGTTTTCTTCTTTTCTCCCAGCCGGCTCATTCACCAGGGTTTACTTTCATGACTGCTGCTCTCAGGAAAATCCTGCTTCTGGATTCTCACTCCCAGGACCCCACTCTCCCTAATGTTCCTCTAAGGCGGTCCATGCTTTTGGTTTTAGCCAGCTTGACAGACTTGTAGCTTTCTCATCACAACAGACAACTGATGAGGGCATTTCTGTTTTGTACCTTATATTCTGCAACACAAAATGTCCTGCCAACCTAAGCGTATGAATGGGATGGGAGAGTCATTCAAAACTTGCCAGTGGCTCCTATTACTAAAGAAATATAGAAGGAGAAGCTGAAGAAATGAGAAACACCTTCACAAAAGGGTCCCACAAAAGGATCAATGCACCTCCCCTAAAATGCTTTGCTGGAATATACTTCGTAGTGAATAGGAAATGTATCTGACCATAAAACATTTTTTTTCCCTTCTTTTTAAAATAGAGACAAGGTCTCACCATGTTGCCCAGGCCAGTCACCAACTTCCAAGCTCAAGCGATCCACCTGCCCCAGCCTCCCAAACCAATAACATATTTTCCATCTCATGCTACTGGACCCTAGGAGCTGAAAGTATTCACATCTGCGCGTGCACGCGTGCACACACACACACACACACACACACACACAAAATCAGAGACAACCAACAAAGATGACCCAGGCTTTCTCCTTTTCTGCGGCGACAAGTTTCTTTAATATACTCATACTCAAATGACTTAAAGGGATATGAAAAGAACAGCTGCAGTACCTTGGAAAAGCATCATATTAAAATTTACTAGTTTCGGGCCGGGCACAGTAGCTCGTGCCTGTAATCCCAGAACTTTGGGAGGCCGAGGTGGGCGGATCACCTGAGGTCAGAAGTTCAAGACCAGCCTGGCCAACATGGTGAAACCACATCTTTACTAAAAATACAAAAAATTAGCCGGGTGTGGTGGCGGGCGCCTGTAATTCCCAGCTACTCAGGAGGCTGTGACAGGGAGAATCGCTTGAACCCAAGAGGCTGAAGTTGCAGTGAGACGAGATCGTGCCACTGCACTCCAGCCTAGGGAACAGAGTGAGACTCAATCTCAAAAAAAATAAAATAAAATTTACTAGTTTTGGTGGAAAAGATAATTAAAACACTCCGAAATTAAGCTGCTATCTGGTAAATTCCTCATTGATTGTAAAGTCATATCACATTTCATCAGTGATATTGAAGAACGCCTTTACAGCGCTGCCCTTATTCCATTCACCTAAAACACCCGCCATTCTTAACGATTTGTTTCCCTTTCGAAAGAGAAAACATATTTGAAAATGAAATGACTATATAATATTTGTAACAAGTCAAACAGAACAACTATGGGGTATTCAATAACATTATGGAATTACTGCTAATTTGCCTAGGTTAGCAATAGTATTGTGGTTATTTTTCAAGGGTCTTTATCTTTTAAAGATGCATGCTGAACTATTTATGGATGCATTAATATGATGCCTAGGTTTGCTTCAAAATAACTGGGGGGAGGAGGGAGCAGATGGGGATATAAATGAAACATGATGACCCACAAGTTGAAAATTGCTGAAGTCTGATATTGGGTTTGTTTTTCTATTCTCTCTACTTTTGTGTATTTTAGAAGTTGTACATGATAAAAAGAAAAAAAGTAGCAGTCATATAAAATGATCTAAATTTTAAATCTCCAACAATAACTTTCAGCATTTCTTGGTAATTTTTCCACTGAGAGTCTGGACAGAGGTAAAGAATATCACTAAATCCTATTCCGAAGTAACCTACCTAAAACACTGGGGGGGCAAGAGGTGGGAAACTGCTGTTCTCATCCCAGCTTTGCCACTGTCTAGCTTTGTGACCTTAAGCCTGTCTCTTAACCTCTGTGGGCTTCATTACTTCATTTATATAAAACCAGTGTGTCGGACCAGAAGTATTCTAGGGTCTCTTCCAGCTATGAGATTCAGTGAAATATGAAGCCCACTTAAAAGGAATCAGCAAAAGTGCAACCCAGGCATAGTTAATTCTAACAGCTGCTACAACTCTACACTGCATTTGGTCAACTACAGAAACCAATCACTCAACCTAAATGTTGGAAGAAAGATATTTATCTGACATTGACCAAAAGCTTGGCTTTGTTCCACTTTATGCAGCCAAAGGCATACTCAAAATTGGGATACAATGAAGTGATAGAAGTTAATTGAATTAGGTTTCACTGAACTCTTGTAATATCCCAGGATTAACCGACCCACTGGGAAATGAGAACAAGTTTTATGTCTGGGAAGTGCCCTGTTTTTTCTTTTATAATTGCTTTAAAAAGTGGGGACCTAGCACTTAGGAACCCATAAAGATCAATGTGTTCTCAGAGTAAAGAGCCAATTAACAGAAAATTCCACACACAGAAAAACAGGGAAGGGTCTAACTGGAACGAAGGAAATGGCATTTTATCTCAGGGATTCAGTTTCCCAAATTCCTGGGAATCCTTGTAAAAAGAGAACAGGCTGGAATCTGTTTTTGGACAAACTTTTTCACCGTGATTTTCAAGAACAGCGATCCGGGTATCAGTGCACTGTAGACTGACGTCCTAGTTTCTGACTTACTCATACTCCTCATACAGCTCTGCTGGCCACAGTGCATATTTCAGAGTGCTGCCTGGGCTGGCGTCCTCATTACATGTAATTAATTCAGTTCTAGTTCAGCTCAAGTTCAAACCAGTCGAAATAAGTTACTTTTAAAGTTGTTGGTTCAAATTAAGTTCCACTTCTAGAATGGAGACTGCCCAAAGATGTCTCGATCTATAATAATTCTGTTCACTGTCTGTCAGCCTTCTGAAGATACGCAGATGAAGGCGCTCATGCCACAACAGAGAACTAAATCAGATGAAAAATCTGTATGTTGCTACGAAATCAGCTTGAGTGAGGATAGGATGAGACTAACATAATTAAACATAGAAGAAGTGCTTTTTCTGTGCATTTCTGCCTAGACATCATCTTAAACAGAGATTTCAATATTTTTATCAGGTTTTCCTATGCCCCTAGGTAATAATTCATGTTGAATTCCAGTTTTCAGAAGAAATTCCATTTAGTTCTTTAACAACTATATAAAAAGCTTAAAGTGTGGGGCAGTAACGTCCTTTCAATTCACTGACCAAGCCTTTTCTTGTTCTCCACTACTGGGCCTAAGATTTCGTCACCTCTTGATGGTGAGGCTGCATCTCTTTCTGGATAGTCTCTGAGCTTGTGGGTAACTTCAGCAGCCCTTGGGGAACTCAGAAAAGGCAACTTACTTTAGTCTCATTGAAGGCAGAAAGGTTCTGAAAGAGACCTGCACCACCCTACATAGCTCTGTTGATTATATTCAGAGAATGTTTTCAGGCTTCTTTCCACAGCCAATCAGACAGACGCTAACAGCTATACACAATGGTCTAAATTTTAACTCTCCAACAATCATGTGTATTTCTTGAAAAAATTTCCTCTTTAGGGTCTGTACACAAGTGAAAAAAAAATCCTACTCAGAAATTAGTTATGAAACAGGCAAAATTATTTCCCCACAGTGTTCTTTATCTGTCCAAGGTAAAATGCTTAAATTTACTTTGGTTGTTGAGATTTTCAAATGAGAAGAAAATAGCTAACAGAGATATTGTCACGTCTGTCTGCTGTCTCTTTCACAAACTTTTCTGGCTCCATCCCTTTTTCTTCATCTCTCGTTTTTTTGTTGGTGGTGGTTTTGTTTGTTTGTTTTCTGTTTTTTTTTTAAGATGGAGTCTTGCTCTGTTGCCAGGCTAAAGTGCAGTGGTGTGATCTTGGCTCACTGCAACCTCCACCTCCCAGGTTCAAGCAATTCCCCTGCCTCAGCCTCCCAAGTGGCTGGGACTACAGGTGCACGCCACCACACCCAGCTAACTTTTTGTATTTTAGTAGAGGTGGGGTTTCACCATGTTTGCCAGGATGGTGTTGCTCTCCTGACCTCATGATCCACCCGCCTCAGACTCCCAAAGTTCTGGGATTACAGGCGTGAGCCACCATGCCCGGCCTCAGCTCTCATTTTATCAGACAAAGGCCCTAAGTTAATTCCAACCTAAACATTTTACTGCCATCTTTCCTTCTAGTCTCCAAACACACGTTTTCTGGACATACTGAACGTAGACAACAAAATTATCTTTGTGTCTGATCTGGCTGCGACATTCTCTTCTTAAAATTCTAACACTATCTCTCAACCAATCACTCTGCAAAATTAGCACAATGTTTTTCTCCTCCACGACAAGACTTTTAGCTTGTTTGATCAGTTGGTTAACTGTTGATTGGTTTATGCCTGGATACTTTAGAATCAAATCGTCTAATAACTGAAAAAAGAAGACTTTTAAATCTGAAGACTTTTAAATCCACCTGCTCCTGCACTCACAGTATATGGACAAAGAAACTCAGCAGGGCATGGTGGCTCATGCTTGTAATCCCAGCACTTTGGGAGGCCAAGGTGGGCGGATCACCTGAGGTCAGGAGTTCAAGACCACCTGGCCAACATAGTGAAACCCTGTGTCTACTGAAAAAAATACAAAAAATAGCTGGGCATGGTGGTACAGGCCTGTAGTCCCAGCTACTTGGGAAGCTGAGGCAGGAGAATCGCTTGAACCCGGGAGGCAGAGGTTGCAGTGAGCCAAGATTGCGCAACTGCTCTCCAGCCTGGGCAACAGAGCAAGACTCGGTCGCTAAAAAAATTTTTAAAAATTTGTTTAAAAAGGCTGGGTGTGGTGGCTCACACCTGTAATCCAAGAACTTTGGAGGCCAAGGCGGGCGGATCACCTGAGGTCAGGAGTTCAAGACCAGCCTGACCAACATGGTGAAACCCCGTCTTTATAAAAAAAATAAAATTAAAAATAAAAAATTTTTAAAAATTAAAAAAAAAAACCAGAAAGTTAAAGAAACTGAGGCACCAAATTCCTTTCCTAAGGCTGCAGCTAGTTAGCAGCACAAAGTGGACTAGGCTCTAGGTCTCTGGCTTCTGATTCTGACGCAGTGCTATTTTGTACCATGTTGTATGATCATGCGCCATGCGCCAACCCCCCAATTCTTCTCAAGTACACCTCATCCCTCTTCCCCATATTTGGCATCCTGCTCCCATCCCCCAAGCCTCCTCTAAAGCTGGCCAGAGACCTAACAGGTTCCCACTAACCCTTCCCTCGACTCATCATCAGCGAATCAACTATGCCACTTGAGCCCCCTAAATCTGGGCTCCAGATTTCCCAAAGAAATGAATAGATGGGGTTGTCTGTGGAGAAATGGTGAAAGGTACCACACCAGTGCAAAGCAACTGACATCGCCAGTGACAGAGGAGATCATGAAGATGCTGCTCACTGAACTTACGGCCACACAGCCTACCTGATGTTAGGGACCATGGGAAGAGAGAGTCGCTCACTGTATACCACTGCCCCGCTGCATTCTGAACTCATGCAATGCACAAGCACCCGAGAAACTACTCACTGGAGGAGTTCTGTGGTTTCCTCCAGAGTGATGCCAACATGAAGCCACTGCGTGCCTCTGGGAAGTTTCTGCCCCATGAGGACACTGCACAAATACTTCTGTGCTTGATGTACAGGCTGAAAGCAGAAAGCGGTATGAGGGGTGTGTATAGGACCCATGGAGGTGAAGAAGAATGAGACGGTGAGAGACAGAGGGTGGCAGTGGGGCCTGGGAGATGCCTTGGCAGAGGCTGGTCTAGGCTGCTGGGGGTCCCTACGGGTAATTTTCACCAACTCCTTCACCCCATACACACATCTACTCTTCAAACACTAAAATAGTAAACACAGATAATTTGGAAGAGATTTGTGGCTCTCGATCTTTTACAGAAACAGGCTGTGGGCATGTGAAATTATCTGTAAGTGCCAAGCCCTTTCATTACTGCAGCTATTCTTTTTTTAATAACAGATACCATTATGCAGATTTCAACATAGTTTAGACCTAAAAAACAATCTACCCTTGAGTAAAGAACAATTCTAGAGCACAAAGCTTTCACTGTAAATCTTTGGGGAAAAGAAAAACAAAACAAAATAGAAAAACTTGGCTCACCCCTTCTGGGCCATCCTTTGTGCTCCTAATCTCAATACAAAGGTTAGGATTAAAAGCATTGGCATTAAAATAGCCTGCAGTTTCTGCTTTGAAGTCTAATGATGACAATAGCTAAAACCTTTGGCAACTTTTGAGAAGGGAGAGTCCTTCACCATCCTGTGAAATGTTAAATACTACATTGAAGAGGTCATTACACACAAAAAAATTTTCATTAAAGGTGCACAACGAACATGTTTTTTAAATTCACACTCATTTGGTTTTCTTTCAACACCAACATTGCATGTATGTTCCCAATCTGCTATTGTCTGTAATTCTAATTCCAAATCAAAATCAGGACCCAACTTGCTGGATTAAACCCAGAAAACAACTGTTAAAACAGAATAATTGGTTCTTATGAAGTGACAAATATTTCTAATTTTGTAGCTGCTCTCACTTTTCCATGGCCAAAACCACCAATGAAAGCGTAAGTAACAGCTGTTTCAAAAAACAACCAAGAAACAAAACATAATAAATAAACTTGGAGCAGCATTATAAGGCTTGCATTTTAGTTTTTCTTATTCCTGGAAATTATACAAATGGCACTTTGATCAGGCAGGTTCACTGAATCTGAAAATGTCCCCAGCAAGGGCAGGCCATGGCAGTGTTGCATAAATGAAGCTCTTTCCTCTCTAGCAAGCAAGCAGCCTTGGAGGGTTCCTCAAGCTTTCTGCAACTCAATTTCCATGTCTAAAAACTTCAAGTGATAATTCTTACCTCACAATACTATTGTCAGGGCTTAATAAGATAAATTATGTGAAAGTGTGGCATCAGCTGGGCGCAGTGGCTCACACCTGTAATCCCAGGATTTTGAGAGGCCAGGCAGGCGAATTACGCGGGGTCAGGAGTTTGAAACCAGCCTAGCCAACATGGTGAGACCCTCGTCTCCACTGAAAGTACAAAAAAAAAAAAAATTAGCCAGGTGTGGTGGCGGGCACCTGTAGTCCCAGTTACATAGGAGGCTGAGGCACAAGAATTGCTTGAGCTCAGGAGGTGGAGGTTGCAATGAGCCGAGATCACGCCACTGCACTCCACCCCGGGAGAGAGAGCGAGACTCCATCTCAAAAAAAAAAAACCAATAGCAGCAGCAGCAGCAAAAGTGTGGCATGAGGCAGGTGCTTAGAATACTTAATAAAGTTGATAACCCTTTATCCTCAACCAGAAACTCAAAGCTTCCATGCCTCCCACTCCGCTATGCCAAGCATGCACACAGCATGCAGAATGACACTGCCACAAAGACACAGCCCCTATCTTCTCCCTTCGTCAAAAGTAATCTTCATATATTCTGACCCATCGATTCTTTTGGTCAGTGAAGGAACCTGAAAACCGGATTCATGCCAACATACATTTCAGCATAATCTTTTTGGAAATGTTGGGATCTGGTTAAAATGCAGATCCTGTAGGTCTGGATGGGGACCTGAGATTCTTCATTTCTCTTGAGCTCAAAGGAGACGCTGGTGTGCTGGTCCCCAGACCACACGCTTTGAGTAGCAGGACTTTCATTCAGGCAAGAATCAGAGACTCACAGAACTTTGAGCTGAAAGAGATTGTTTTTATCCCAAAGATGGAAAACCCATCAAATTCTGCCCACATACAATTTTTTAAGTTTTGGACCTCATGGTGTTTTTCGAAATTGGGTAAGTTTTACAAATTTATAGCATCAAAAAAACCAAAAAACACAGTACCATAGTATGGGCCTTTTTTCCTGAAGCCAAGTGGTGGCCCAATAGGGTCCAAAACCAGTACCCAACTTGCTGGAGTAAACCCAGAAAACAACTGTTAAAACAGAGAGCCATACATTGTCCAAGACCCCCCCCAACACAAAGACTGAATGGCACGGCCATGTTCCAAGATGCAGGAACTGCTGTAAACCATTCTAACTCTAGAAATACGCTTCTCAATTCGCACCACAATGGAACTCACAGGGCTTCGTGCATGTTTCAAGGAAAATCAGAACAGAATCCCGGTTTGGTCCACTTCACTGGTTTCCATGACCTTCCTGGCAACCCCACTCGCTCTGCAGACAAGAAGGCGGGAGGGACAGCAGTGAACGACTTGGCGCAGGCCACAGGGCTGGGGAGCAGAGAGGCTGGGAGGTGCCAGGTCCCCTATGGAACAATGAGAACTGCTGACAGCTCAGCAGGCACCCTCAGGGGCTGCTTCTGCACAGGTGGGGCCTCAGCACCTTTCAGACCACTGGCACTGGCAACCCATCCTTGCCATGACTACTTCCACTTTTAAAAACCTCCTCTCTGGGGCAGCTCCATGCCTGGTTACGAATACTATAAACAAGGAATACCAAAAAGCCGATCCGTCATTCACTTACTGTTCAGAGCCAACCAGGAGGCTGAGCCAAAGCTGGCATCTTCCCCGAAGGAAACGAGCCCAGGCCTCCCGAGCCTGCTGCGCACTCTCTGGAAGGCCATCATGCACAGCCTTCGCAGTCAGGGAGGCTGCCAGGAGCCTGGGACCTGGCCAAGTTGGGGGTAACGCATCGGACCGTCTGGGAGTTGCCCCTTGAAGTCCAAATTATAAACAACAGTCTCTGTCAGAGAACGGTGCGTGCCAGGGACAGGGTTCAGGTGTCGGCAAGACACAGCGTTGGGTCATCAAGAGATCTGCACCTCTTGGAGAACTCATGGGGTTCGAGGTGAACATAGGCAAAATGCTCCTGGAAAAATTCTAGCTGATGAGGGGCCTCTGGTCAACAGTATCTAAAGTATTGATGTGGCCAGGTACAGGGGCTCACATCTATAACTCCAGCACTCTGGGAGGCTGAGGCAGGAGGATCACTCCTCTCTGGACCTGAGCAACATAGTAAGACCCCATCTTTACAAGTAAATTTAAAAAAAAATTAGCCCAGCATGGTGGCATGGAACTGTGGTCACAGCTCTTCGGGAAGCTGAGGCGGGAGGATCGCTTGAGCCTGGGAGGTCAAGGCTGCAGTGAGCCCCCATCATGCCACTTTACTCCAGCCTGTCTCTGATAATAATAACAAAAATAACAATAATAGTGCTCATGTAAGACTCAAACAAGCAGAACTCACCCTCTCAAGACCCGGGTTTTAAGTGTTCCCTCCTCTCCATCCTTCTCTGACAAAACACAAGCTAGCACTAAATTTTCACAGAGGGTTTGGCGAACCGGACACCAGCCATGAAAGGGGAACGCTGCAAAGCCCACTCCACCAGGCCTCGGGCTCTCACACAGGGAGAGGGAGCACTCCAGGAAGCACAGTCCCCAGACTATCACAGGCTCTTCCCCAAAAGGGGAAGCTTCTCCTAGGGTGAAGAAAAAGCCACTGGCCTCTGGGGAAGTGCTATCAATAAAGAGCAGAAAACAAAACCACAGGCCGGGCGTGGTGGCTCACACCTGTAATCCCAGCACTTTGGGAGGCTCAGGCAGGCAGGATCACCTGAGGTAAGGAGTTCAAGACCAGCCTGACCAACATAGAGAAACACCGTGTCTGCTAAAATAATAACACAAAATTAGCCAGATGTAGTGGCACATGCCTGTAATCCCAGCTACTTGGGAGGCTGAGGCAGGAGAATCACTTGAACCCAGGAGGCGGAGGCTGCGGTGAGCCGAGATCACGCCATTGCACTCCAGCCTGGGCAACAAGAGCAAAACCCTGTTTCAGGAAAAAGAGAAAGTGAGAAAGAGAGAAAGTGGAGGGGAAGGAGAGGCAGAGAGAAGGAGAGGGAGAGGAGGAGAGACAGGGAGAGGGGGAGAGAGGGAGGGGGGAAGAGGGAGGGGGGAGGGGGGAGGGGGGAGAGGGAGGGGAAGGGGGGGAGGGGAGGGGTAGGGGGAGGGGGGAGGGAGGAAGGAAGGGAGGGAAGGAGGAAGGCAGGTAAAACCACAATTGCCTCCCCCCACTGCCCCATCTTCTTAAATCCCAGCCAAAGTACTCACCACCACCTAAGATTAAAGCCTTGAGGAAGAGGAGGGAAGAGAAAGAAGGACAGTCCTTATTACTAAGAGAATAAAGACAAGAGGAGAATTTGGAACTGAGTTTCTCCACAATCCCCCTCACTCTGTAAGAATATGGGCTTTGCCGGTGACGACTTGAGACAAATGTTGGCCGGGGAAAGAAGCAGCCAAAGGCCACCAAGTCTGTAGACACCGGAGGGACAGGAGCTCTCGAGATGTGTGTGACTGTTCTTGAGAAATCACAGAAAACAAAGCTAGCCCACAACATGCAAATTTAATTCATACTGAAAATTGTAACTTTTTTTTTGAGACAGAGTCTTGCTCTGTCACTCAGCTGGCGTGCAGTGGCCTGAACTCAGCTCACTACAACCTCTGCCTCTCAGGTTCAAGCAATTCTCCTGCCTCAGCCTCCCAAGTAGCTGTGCCATCATACCTGGCTAATTTTTGTATGTTTAGCAGAGACGAGGTTTCACCATGTTGGCCAGGTAGGTCTCGAACTCCTGACCTCAGGTGATCTGCCTGCCTTGGCCTCCCAAAGTGCTGGGATTACAGGCGTGAGCCACTGTGCCCCATCAGAAGCTCTTCTCTTATCACACTATATCCCTTGTACGTTTAATGTCTTTAGAGTATGTAACATGGCATAATAATTGGGAGTGTGGCTTTTGGAGATGATCCGTTCTGGGTTCTACACCTGAAGATATAAAGTAGTAGCTGTGTGAGCTTAGAAAGTCACCTAACACGGTAGGTCAGTTTCCCCATATTCAAAATGGAGATGATAGAAATTACAACAAAGTGCTTTTATGGGATTAAAAGGCTAATATATTTACTTAGTACCAAATCAGTAGCTAAATGTATTTACTTATTTAAATTAATAGATTTAAATAAATAGATTAAATTAATAGATTACTTTTTTGAGCAGTGGTAAATTACAGAAAAGTTGCTTAGAAAGTACAGAGTTTTTATGTTATACTCACCTGCCTCAAACAGACACATAATTTTTCTTATTATTAACATCTAGTATGGCATGTTTATTAAAATTGACAAACCAATATTGATACATGATTGTTGCCTACAGTCCGGAGTTTACATTAAGGTTCATCCTTTGTGTTGTACAGTTCTATGAGTTTTGATAAATGCACAGTGACATGTAGTCCCCAGCATACTATCATACAGAATAGTTTCACTCCTCTAAAATCCTCTGTGCTCCATGTATTCCTTCCTCCCTTTCTCCTCCCCTGCAAACTCCTGGCAACCACTGATCTTTTTACTGCCTCTATAATTTTGTCTTTTTCAGCATGTCACATAGTTAGAATCTTGTAGTTATTAGCCTTTTCAGACCAGCTTCTTTTTCACTTAGAAATATGTATATGTATGCCGTCAAACAGACAGATATAAAGCTATCAAAAGGTATTGATCAAGAAAGTGATAGGGTATATCCTATCTTTTTAAGCATAATTGAGCAGTTGTAGTGAAAATAGGTCGTAAGGGGTGAAGGGCAGACATATATGTATATATATATTTATGTATATATATATATATTTAAGGTTCCTCTGTGTTTTTTCATGGCTTGTTAGCTCGTTTATTTTATCACTGAATAATATTCCATCACATAGAGGTACTACAGTTTATCTACTCGTCCGTTGAAGGACTTCTTGGTTGCTTCCAGTTTTTAGCAATTATGAATAAAGCTGCTATAAACATTAATGTGCAGAGTTTTGTGTGGGCATGAGTTTTCAACTCATTTGGGCAAATTTCTCGGAGTGTAATTGCTGGATCATATGTTAGGATTATGTTTTGCTTTGTAAGAAAGTGCCAAAGTGTCTTCCAAAGTGGCTGTACTGTTTCGCATTCCCATAGCTGTGAATGAGACTTCCTGTTGCTCCACATGCTCACCAGTATTGGGTGTTGATAGTGTTTCATGATTTTAGTCATTCTAATAGATACGTAATGTTACCTCATTGTTTGATTGGTATCTTGTTTAATACACAAATATGTATCAGTTTTATGTATCAGGCAATGTTCTCAGGACTGGCATTGCCATAGTGAACAAAACTCAAGAATGCCTTCCATGAAGCTTAGATTCTAATGAGGTGGAATCTGGGAATAAACAAATTAGTGAGTAAATATACATAATATGTCAGATGGTGATAAGTGTTATTATGAAAGAAAATGGAAGAAAGAAGACTGTTGGAGTAGGGGCTACAGTTTTAAATGTTGTAGCCAGAGAAGCTTCGTTGGGAAGACAACATTTGAGGAAAGATTGAAAGAGGAAAGAAACAAGTCATGAAAACATCTGACGGAAGTGTTGCAGGTAGAGGAAATATTAGGTGCAGGCTGGGCACCATGGCTTACACCTGTCATTCCAGTATTTTGGGAGGCCAAGGCAGGTGGATCACCTGAGGTCAGGAGTTCAAGACCTGCCTGGCCAACTCCGTTTCTACTAAAAATGCAAAAATTAGCTGTGCATGGTGGCGGGCACCTGTAATCCCAGCTATTTGGGAGGAGGCAGGAGAATCGAACCTAGAAGGCAGAGATTGCTGGCGAGCCATGATCGCACCACAGCACACCAGCCTGGGTGACTGAACAAGGCTCCGTCTCAAAAAAAAAAAAAAAAATCAGGTGCAAAGGCCCAGCGGAAGGACTGTGCCTTCCTGGAAGGTATAAAGAACAGCAGGGAAACCAGTGTGAGCAAGTTGGAGGTGTTATGAGAGAGAGGTCATCAGGGCTTCTTTATGTAGGACCTCGTAGAACATGGTTAGATCTTTGCAGTTTGCTCTAAGACAGATAGTAGGCTATCAAAAGGTATTGATCAAGAAAATGATAGAGCATAGCCTGTCTTTTAAAGCATAATTGAGCAGTTGTACCGAAAATAGTTTGCAAGGGGTGAAGGACAGAAACAGGTAGACCAAGTAGGAAGTACTGTAATAATCCAGGTAAGATTGGATTAGGGTTGAAGGCAGCAATTTCTAGATATAAAGTGCTTGTAATATTGCTTGTCACATAGTATTATAATAATTGTTATTTTCATCACTAATGTAAAAAATACAAAATATCCTTATTTTCTACATCATGTTTCCAACAATTACAACATCATAGTCTGATGTTAATTATTCATTATTTTCAGTAAAATTATTATAGTTAAGTTATGGTTTCTAAAAAAAGTTCAACCTCTTCTATTTTGAAAAGTGGAAAAACTTCCTATTGTGATTAGATTTGCATGATGTTGCCAGGATATATCTTTTAAATATTTTCCCCCTTATTGAAACATATTTAGTGCATTTAAAATATAATTAGTTTCTATTTGCAATCCTTCTAACTAGGAAGTTTGTCAAATGAAATAAAGGGAGAGGCTTATTAAAGTTTTGGGCTCTAAAACATTTTTTCCCTTCCTTGGGAGTGCAAAATTAGGAGGAGGAGTGTGGTTACAATAGTTGTAGAATTATGAATAGAGGCACTTTGGTTGAAGGTTTAGATCTCTCTGAAAGTGGGATTAGGGTGGGAAGATTGTGAGAAAATAACTCTTTTTTAGGAACAAGAGATTACATATGGAATGTTAAATATTCAGCCAGCTGTGAGTGGGAGAAACTGAAATCAACCCTGTCATTCTTCTGCTTTTGGCTAAATCAGAATACTATCACTTGGTCTTAGGATGCCTACAAAGGCATCAGGTGTACTTCGAATGAGTAAGAAGAATTCTAGAGAAGCTCTCCGGTAACTGATCACCTGGTTGTGGCATTAGGCAGTCCATCCCCAGTGATGACCTAAGTGTAGATTCAAATGTAGACATTTGTTCACTTAAGAAATATGTATGAACACGATCTATATACTACGGGTTCTCATAGGGACTGGGAGATACGTAAATAGATAAAAGTCCCTGTCTCGTAGAACTTACATTGCAGTGGTGAAGGCAGCCAATAAACTTTTAAGCAACTGAATATATATTATAGCTCTACACAGTGATAAGAGTGAGGCAGAAAAACACAAAGAATAAAGGAATGCAGAATGACAGAATGTGCGCTTTGGATACACTGTTTAGGGATGAGATCGTTGAGGAAATTGGCATAAGAACAAGACATAAATGCAGCAAAGACACAAGCCGCCATGTATGTAATTCCTGGGGAAAGCATCCCAGGGGAAGAAAATTCCAAGTGTAAAGTCCTTGAGATGAAAACATTTCTGATGTGTTCTGGAAAGAGCAAGAAGGCCAGGTGACTACCCCGAAGGTGTGAGGAGAGAACAGGAGGGAGAAGGGGAGGGAGAGGAGGCTGAGAGGCAGTTAGTGGACCGGCTGGGAAGAATGCTGGGTTTCTATGCCAGGGGAAGCTAGGGATAGCTGAGACAACTGAAGTGTTATGATCTGATTTTCATTCTTGAAAGATCATGCTGCAGAATTGGGAGGGGAGGGAAGCACAAGAGGAAATAGAAGGCCCAATCAGGTAGCCAGACAGTGTTTGTTCATGAATTGGATGTGAGATGTGGTATTAAAAGAGAGAGAGAGAGAGAGAGAGAGAGGATTGGTGCATAAATAGCTGCATGAATGGTGATGCCATTTTACCAAATGAGGAATGCAGAGTTGAAAGAAGAAAGTTGTAGTGCAGGGAACATTTTTTCAGAGTGACAAAGAGATGTTATCTTCTCATGTTCCCCATAAAATCTGCCAGTTCTGAGAAATTAAAAACAATTTCTATTATAAGCAGCATACTTGAGATAAGATAGATTTTATTCCGTTTGAGCTGAGCATGATATTTTCTATAGCAGTGATTCTCAAAAATTGTTCTGTGGCCCATTAATGGGCTTTAAGCAACCCCCTAAAGAATCTCAAATTGATTCAAATGTACAGGTGTTCCCGGTTTAGTCTTAAGGAAAACTTGGGTTTTATTCCATTGGCCTGTCTTATTTCTAACTTTATCTTTATCTGTAACTAAGGGTTTTGTGTTTTTTGTTTTGTTTTGTTTTCAGAGTCGGGGTCATGTCTGTTGCTGGAGTACAGTGGCTATTCACAGACACCGTCTTAGGGCACTACAGCTTTGAACTTCTGGGTTCAAGGGATCCTTCCCTGTCTCAGCCTTCCTTGAAAATGACACTACAGGTGTACTCCACCACATCCAACTACTAAGAGGGTTTTGTTTGTTTTACTAGTAACCTAGGATATTAACATTTTTTATTTATATACCACGATTAACAAGTTGTTAGAGCATACTTCTGGGTGCGAAACTGACAAACTCAGTTTCGCACCCAGAAGTATTTGACAAAGCTTCACAATATTCCTTCAGTTTTAGGGGAGAGCAGTGTGTTATTTTAGTGAATCAGAACCGTTGTCTTGTGTTGGCCAGGAATTTTAATTGCTGTTATTCTTGCTTGTTAATTATAAATTAATTTTAGTTTAGCTTAATTATTAGCATTTTATTTTCTTATGGGATGTATCACTAAGCTTACAGTGTGTAGCCATGTATATTTGGTCCAATATTATTTTTGGATTGTAATATCCCCAAAGCATTGTGTCCCAGTGTACTAAATTTGAATATGAATTATTCACCCCCCTATTGCTAAAACAGATGTCTACATAATTTCCCTCCTTCAGTCCTCAACTTGCTTAAGCAGTGCCACTTTGTCATTATCACTGAATTTCCACTGGAAGAAGTGATCAAGTAGGATAGGTGGATTGTGGACTCTTTGCTATAATATGATCCAATCGTTGAAAAGCTATTGATATGCATTCAAATATTCATCTTTTCTAATTTTTCTCTTTGTCAGGAGGCATCTTACTGATGAGTTTTATATATTTTTTTCTTCTACAATTAACCAGATGTACAGACAGCATAATAGAAAGACATTCAAAATTTGGAGAATCTTCATATCCTTCATTTAGAGTCAACAAAGTTTGCAATGAAGTTTTGACTGCCCCAATCACCAGCTGTTTAATCATTGACAAGTTACCTAACTTAATAGCCTCAATTTTTTCATCTGTAAATTGGGATCATATTTAAAGCACCTTACAAACATATGAATGAGAAGATGGTAATAACAATATTAGCCAGTATTTATGGTGCAAAGATTGGAATAATAGATGATTTAAAAATCATTCTTGTTGGGCCAGGCACAGTGGTTCATACCTGTAATGCCAGCACTTTGGAAGACAGAGGTGGGTGGATTTCTTGAGCCCAGGAGTACAAGAACAGACCAGGCAGCATGGTAAAACCGCATGGTAAATATACAAAACTGAGCCAGGTGTGGTGGTATGCACATGTAGTCCCAGCTCTTTGGGAGGCTGAAGTGGGAGGATGGCTTGGGCCCAGTAGAGGGTTGCAGTGAGCTGGGATGGTGCCACTGCACTCCAGCCTTGGTGACAGAGCCAGACCTTGTCCCTCCCCACTACAAAAAAAAAAATCATTCTTGTCAATGCTAATAGAATAATTTTAGTGAGATTGACAGGTTCAATCTTGTTATCAAAAGCATCACTTTGGATGTAAAGAATAAAGAATTGATCTAGTGTAGAAAAACATAAATCATAGAGTGTCTTTCCACTGAATGTGATAACACTAATTACAGAGACTTCTTTTATATGAGAGATTGTACTAATGACCAAACATGAAACTTTACATTAAAAATTTATCTTTTTAAGTGGAGTAAAAGCCATTTACTTCTAGAGATATAAATGGTTAAGGCTTAATATGTCTGTAAGTATATTCTAGTTAGACACTGATTTGAAAGGTTATTTTCTCGTTATTTAAGCAAAAGAGATGATAATTAATTTTGACAGATGTAGCAATGATCTGATAACTGCCAGCTTATTTTCATACAAATTACCTGATGTGGTTTGGCTGTGTCCCCACCCAAATCTCATCTTGAATTGTAGCTCCCATAATACCCATGCGTTGTGGGTGGGACCACGTGTAAGGTAATTGAATTATGGAAGTGGGTTTTCCTGCACTGTCCTTGCAGTAGTGACTAAGCTCACAAGATCTGATAGTTTCATAAAAGGCAGTTCCCCTGCACACCCTCACTTGCCTGCCACCATGTAAAACATGCCTTTGCTCCTCTTTCACCTTCCGCCATGATTGTGAGGCTTCCCCAGCCATGTGAAACTGTGAGCTTATTAAACATT
Organism: Cacajao melanocephalus; assembly: GCA_963573385.1. Classification (NCBI taxonomy): domain Eukaryota; kingdom Metazoa; phylum Chordata; class Mammalia; order Primates; family Pitheciidae; genus Cacajao; species Cacajao melanocephalus. The sequence goes on from CAUYLG010054161.1 coordinate 268,674, forward strand.
TTTTTCTTTATAAATTACCCATTCTCAGTTTATCTTTATTAGCAACATGAGAATGGACTAATACACTACCCAATAGCAAGATTATTTTTGATTATCAGAAATCTTGTCTGAAAAAAACATACACCAAGTGCTGAGGAGAATGTGATGATAATCTGGGAACCATATTTGCCCCAAGAATGGAAGGACTTTGAACAACTGTCTGTGAGGTAATGCAGCGCCAAGGTGAAACAATCCCAGGCAAGGAAAAGGGAGTCTGGGAAAGAGCACAGAAGGGGGGAAAGAAACCAAAGAAATGGGAACAGGGATTGTTTTTCCCTGAGTCCTAGTGTATAAAGACATTATTATTTACATTGCCACAGTATGTTCATATTTTATTAGGCACTTACAATATAACGATGAATTTCAAGATGAGACCAAGAGGGTAGAGATGAGGGGAAAGGTCCAAGTTGGCAAAGAGGGTTCCAGATTGCCTTGACTCTCCTTATTCCCAAGTCCAGTTTTTCCTCTAACTCCCGCAGCTCTTCTAAGTCCTCTTGGAAAGGAAATTGGACTGTGACTTTAGCCTAACACTATTTCTTCTTATTCTTTGCTCTTCTGGATTGTCAAATACAGTGCTCATCCTCTCCCTCTCCTACCCCTGACAACCAGCTTGGTCACTAATGTCAGTATAAGGGTAGAAAGGGATGCTGATAAGAAATCCCCATGTTTATCTCTAAGCGATGGTTTCACTACCTAGAAAGCCCCCAAAATGTGGGCAAGATTTTAAACAGGGGACACAATATTAACTCAGCTTGGTGCATGAGTCAATAGTTGGAAAGCGGTATAGAATTCAATATGCCACTTAGTGTTATTCTAATGTGGGGGCTCACATATTTGTTGGTGAAACATCACTCCTTGTGATAAAAATTGGGCAGTTATCTTTTAAAGTTAGTGTCATATTTTAGTAAATCTAAAAAGTGCTCAAGGTATTATAGAACTTCAATGAAAAATATATAATTTGAGATTTTTAGAAGTGATGATGTCAGGAACCAATTCTAGGAGATGTGAGGCTAGTTGTAAAATGCATTTCTGAAATAATAAGTTGGAAGTTATAGGTGAAACCCAGCCCAGGGACAAAAGGATTGGGCTCTGCTGGTTAAGTTTTAAGACACCTGGTCACTCATATTTAAAAGGCCATTTTCTTTCTTTTGGCTCCTTACTTCAGCTAAGACCTGCAAGAGACTTAGGAGGCTCTCTTGACACAGCTGTGAATAAACGTAGCCACACTTACAGAAAATGGAGTGCAGCAGTACCAGAATCGGTTGGTTTTGTGATGCTCTGTGAGCCTGGGTCTTATCGGATTGAGGGTTAGGAAATGGCCCATGTCCTAACCGTGTTGGTCATGTAGTGTTGGAACAGGCATTGCTGGCGCCCTTGTGGTGTATTCCTGAATTGCTGTCTGATTCTTGAGTCTCTGAACGCTGCTGTCTTCAAGAACGCTGGGAGGATATTTAGGAAGCAGTCAAGTCTGTGTAGTTCACTTTCTTTGATTAATCAGAGAGCATTCCTGTTTCATAGGAATTGATCCTCTATATATTTATTTGCTCTATCTAATCTCAGGGTAAATTCAATTTCTTTTTCATAGAAAGTACTTGTATTACTCTTTGTTGTAAAGTTTTCATATACTCCCCCCGCAAGTCTCTTTTGAAAAGACAACGTAACAGATAGCATAAATGTATATACTTTACCTAGGGAGCAGCTACACCCAAAGAAAATGTTTTTTAATAAAGGCTAAAAATTTTTCTCCAAAGTTATGTGATCATAAAGTTGAAAATGTGAGGGGTCTCAGGACAATGAAGTCCCTATCTCAGAGAGGGATGCAGTGCCACTACTGTTAGTGCTGCTGGGAATCCCAGTATACCACATGTACTGCAGTAAGGGAAGCACAGCAAAAAGATTCCTGAGACATCTAATTTGTTTGATTATTTACAAGTTAAGGCTTTGAGAATTATCAGAATCATTTAATTTGATCAGTCCGGTCAGCTTTGAGCCATTTAAGCTGCAGAATCTGCATCTAAGACGAAGCCTGGTTAAACAGACTCCATAGCTAGAATGTCTGCATTTGAATCTCTGCTGCTCTCTACCAGCCATGTGACCTTTGGCAACTTATTTTATCACTCTGTGTCTCAGTTTCCTCATCAGTAAAATTAAGATGATAATGGAATCAACCAAATGGAGGTAGATTATAAGTGTTAATATATGGAAAGTACCCAGTGACTCAACATGGTAAGTACTATGTGAGGGTTAGCTATTATTGTAATTGACTAGTTCTTTAAAACAAACTCTTAAGTTCTACCAGGTCTATGGCCCCCAAATTGCTGAACTGCCTACTTGTCTAAGGCAAGACTTCTATAAAATAAGAGGAAAATAGAGCTTCAATTGTAAGCTTAGTATCACAGTTACATGTAAAATGTATGTAACAAACCCAAATAAGGGTTTGTTACTATTTTCATCATTATGATTTTGTTACAATCTCAAAGTATGCAACTTAGTGTTATTTTTTTTCCTTGTGGCATATAAAAAGTGAGACTATTTTAATTCTTTAGTATCATTTAAAGAATTCACACATTTGCTTGCTCTGGAAAGCCTGCAATTGTGTTTACTAAAACATATGGATGTTTACTATAAATGCTTCATTCCTAGGATTTGCTTCCACATGTGCTATCAGGTATAATGGTTATATTTTAGCTCTGGTAAAGTAATGCATGCTATAGAAAAGTGCATAATGTGCTTCACAAGATAATTTTCATCCTCATGTTAATTATTTGAATAAAATGCAAATATTTAATTGAATGTAAAAATTGATCCTATACATATTTATTTGCTCTATCTAGTCTCAGGGTAAATTCAATATGATTACTATGAGCGTAATTTCAACCAACTTCTATGAAGAAGATTTCACAATCACCTGAAGTAACAGCCTGCAGCCATCATTATGGAAAGCCCGCAAAAGAAGCTTGCAAAATCTTCGGAGGGTTTCTTAAATCTTGTGAAAAAAGGGAAACAAATAAAGTAAAAGAAGATTTCTTCTCAAAAAGAAATCTGAAAATGTAGTGTTAGAAACCAAGGAGGGCTTAATCTATTGACATTTTAAACTCTTATTACCCAGATTTCTCATTCGTTGTTCATTTCTACATTCTTATGAGCTTCATTTCAACAGTGCTTAAAAATTGCTGCATATTCTTAAGCCACAAAAACAGATGCAAATTGAGATGTGGGATTTCTGGGCTTTAAAAGTAGTTGCAAAACTGTTTTTTAGAAACGGATCCCATACTAACAAGAGATGAAAATCAATGCATCAAGAGACACTAGAATACAATATGGTGTGGTTCACAATGAGAAAGTATGAGTTTATTTCATTTTGTTTCTATCAAAAATGAATCCTGAAACCTTCACTGATTGTATGTCTCTCTTCTTTTCAATGTATCATTTAAAGGACAGATAACAGTGTTGGAAAATAAATGGACCAAGATGGGCTTTGTGAATCCCAGATCTTACTGTTAGTACATTTGTAAACATTAGTATGTGAAGGATACAGTCTAGCATTTATTTTTGCCATCTTTAGGATACTGTGAGTCAAAATATTTTACATATAATAACTTTCTTATTCCGATTTTCTGATTTGTTACTTTTATAGTATACTGTATTTTGTCATTATAGCAACTCAGTGTTTGCACCATTAAATCTGACTATAAAGGGCCTCTGATACTGTACTTTGTTATATTTATGTTTTTAAAATATAAAAACAATATTCTCTTGAAGATAAATAGAAACTCAGAATTGCACGATTTCAACTCATTGGCAATGTGACTTGTTTAACATTACATAGAATACACTTACATCACTCATAAAACAGAATGTTTACAATTCTTGTACTACTTGAAGAATCTCAGAAATGCTTAACTTTGCATTTCATGACATCTTAAATATGGAGTCTTAATGACCACCTCAGCTAACCTACAATGTTCAGGTCATTTTTAAAATTTTAGACAAAGACAAGAGAAATAAATGACTTAACCTGGAATCTTTTACATTAGAGACCTTTACTGGTTTTGTTTTTTTGAGCTGTTTGCAGGTTCTTACAGGGGAGCACAGCTACTCTTGACAGGAATAATAGTCTTCCTCTATCAGAGAATGGCATCCTCTTTGACCAAACATGCAGCTTCAGGAGGGGTGCATGGGAAGTGGTAGGGAGGAAAGGGATGCCCGCCTAGCCAGCCACATCAAGTCGAATCAACCTTGGTGATCAGTGGGGTGATAGATGTCGCAGCTAGATCTCCTTCATATCTGGTTTTTGATTTTTTGGAGTGCTCAATAATTACCTATACCCGATTTTCAAGCACAAAAGACCCATTTTAAAATAATTATTCTTGTATCCTCTTCTGGACCTCCTTGAACGGGTTGTAGCTACTCCTGCATCCAATATCAAATGACTCATACACCCTCACTCACATACACACATACTCACATACAACACTAACTGAGAAACACAGGAAATTAATCTGAGCTGCTGCATTTTCTGAAAATACCTGAAAGATAAAGAAAACCAGAGGAAAAATATTCACCCAGCTGTGGAAAACCTCTACATACTTTCCATGAGTTCTGCTATCCATCAATATTCAACAAAAGTTGGAAATAATCATCAAAAAAATCTTCTCAAAGAAAAATAATTGTTCAATATGATCTCCTCCATATCCAGGCTATGTCATTTCTCTCATTTTAATCTCAACAGTTCTTTCTGTCTTCCTTTTGCTCTCAGAAGGTGAATTCTACTTATGGTCCTATCTAAATAGCTGTGTAATTTTAGGCAAGCCACTTAACCTCTCTGAATTATTTTTCATTAATTTCTAAAATTTGTATGAAAATATCTGTCTTGGTCTATCTTACCGGGCCGTAGTGAGGATCAACATGAAAATCTTGAAAGTGAAAGAGTCAAGTGTTATTATTACACAAAGTATTAACATTCATGTATAGTATATACAAGCAATCGTTAGCTAGACAGATAGAATTAAATCTGAATATTCCTCCATTCTGAGAGTAATCTGTGTCTTTTCAGCTTCTGTAGAGACCTGTTCCTATTTAGTTCATTTATTCAGCAAACCTTTTTGAATACTACCATTGGGAGTGATGAGTTCATAGTCAAGGTGTGTGTAGGGAAACAGGTGTAGCATAGGAATAAAGGAGGAATGTGGATCTCACTTTCTATACCTGCCCTTGCTATTGAACTTCATGAGACTAGGCAGGCGTGGCATGAAATGGCTCTTCATGGGGGTGCTGGCACAGTGCTCCTGGTGGCTGGAGGGATGACTTCCAGCCTCCACTCTGCTTCTTGGCCCATGTGCCCTGGTGAGAGAGGCGCTGTGTCTACTTGGTAATAGTTACTCTCTTTTTCATGCTTCAGAAGTCAAAGTGTGGGTTAACCTTATGCCTCTCTTTCTTCGGGATTCTTACTTATCTCTGCAGGCTGAAAAGGATCATCCTTAGCTTTCTAGGAAATGCCAGCTTCTTCAAGTCACATGTTACATGATTTTTCTCTATGTTCTAGTCATTTCTCAGACTACTATACCGGATATTTGCCTGATCATTTTTTTCTAACACTCCCATAAATTCCACCATACGAGAACTTCACTAGAAATAAAACTATATCAACACAATAGAGTGTAGCACCTATGGATAATATGACATCGTCATTTATGCCTTTGAAGTCCCTGTCCTTAAGCTCTTGGGGTCAAAAGATTACACACATTTCCTAGACTTTCCTATTCTCATCTTTGCAGTTTTGCTGCATAATATTTGGGTTGAAATTCTCTGCTATTTCTTCATATTTCAGTATAATTAGTGTTCAGAAAGTATGCTATTGATATAATTTGGGGAGTTTTAAATCTTGAATGGTACACAGAGAAAAGTTAAAATTTTAAATATGAATGTCCAATTAATCTACAAAGTGAACTTTAAATACTCCCATATATTTTGTGCTCAAAAATCCTTATTTTTCATTCATGCATAATCATTGCACAATCCAGGAATACAGAATTATTAAAGCATATAAATTCTAAAACTTGTGGCTTGTTCCTGGAAATAATTACATTGATTGAGGCACTGCATATTTGAAGTAGAATGTGTTTGTGAGTTGCTGCAGGAGCAAACTCTTAGTCTTCATAAATCTAAATTGAGTGACTGAGAAAAAAAGAAAAGGTCTATAAAGCTATGAATACCTATTCTAGTAAAGGATGCAAAAATTTCAATAAAGAAATAATTGGTAATCTTGAATTCAGTGACACAAAATTATAAATCTGTCTCTTTTATGAAGTCTCTTGTGTGAAATATGGATGAGTTGAGGTTATAAAATAGCATGTTTACCAGCAGGAGCCTAAATCAACATCTTTGAACATGATAGTTCAGAAAGTAGCAGGGAACCGCTGTTCCTGACATAGGCAACACTGACATTTATTTATTTAATTTTTAACTTTCCCGCTGTATCCATTCCTTCTCCTGCCTTGCCCCTCCCTGCTTTTGGTCTTGGTTAAAATAAACCATTATAGCATTAAATCTGTCTACCACAGTTAATTACTTCAGTCATGTGCCAAAGCATTTAGTTCCAGCACCTTCTCTCTACGGGTTTTGAAGACACAGCTTAATATTAGGTTGGATGGTGGTTGCTGCACATCTTCAAATCATAAAGACCCTGTCAAGTGCTCCAAGGAATAATGAAATATTAATTTCCAGACAAAAAGTTAAGTGGCTTAAAGAAGAAGCTGTTGTCTATCTCGGTAGTGGCTTTTAAGACATTGATATCTATGCTTCCAACGCATCTATTCTTAGCCATTCAAACCACATGTCATGTTCCCTAAGTAACTGTCTGCCTTCAGCTGAGTAGCACACAGATTGAAACCGCCAATCCCTTCTTCTGTCAGAGTATCCCTATGAAAAAAGGCTCCCCTTTTCTTATCCACAGTCTTTTATTGTTTGATGACATTATGCCAAGATTAAAAAAACAACAACAACAACAAAAAAAACCCTGTTACTGTTTGGAAAACGCTGGAAGAAAAAAAAATTATTCAATGCTTAAAGGAACAGCAACATCCAAATATGTTGTGCATATGGATTTGGTCATGCTGCTCCATCCTTAATTCATTAAATACTTTATTTGTGAAAAGAAAAACCACAAATGCCTAAAGGAATCCTTTTCCCCATTCACCCACACAACAAATATTTATAAAGTAACTTTTGTGTGGCAGGGTTAATATGTGAACAATCTTACTTATCCAAAATTTAAAAAAATGGTTAAGACAAAAATGGATAGAAATAGTTGTTACAAAATTGACTTTAATAACACTTGTGTTCCATAAATATTGAGCAATGATAAAGTTGTTTCAAGAAGTAAAAAAAGTAATAACTTATTCTTAGCTATATATTGTTGGCCTTGAAATTGAAAACTCCATTCAGAAGTGTGTTATAATATGTGATAATGGCATCAGCTTTTCTACTTTACTGCCAATTTTCCTACCAAGCAAAAGCAAGATGAATAGTTAACTGACTCTTAAGGAACAATCATTTGTAAATAGTTTGTGGGAGTAGGATGGGGACGGCTGTGCAGGCAAAGCAACAAAGCAATCACCATAAGAACTGGCTTTGGGAAGAATTCTTGAAGCAGAGATGATGCTTGTAGAAAAAGGCAGAGTAGATATACAAGCAGCAACCACTTAGAGAAGCCTCAGAGCAGCAAGAGGATGGCGGAGAAACACCATTTACTGAGTAAAGGCTTAAAGGGATCCCTTTTCCCATCAATAATTTTATAAAATATACATGGTCCACATGGATTATACGTAAACATTATGTTGAGGGACATGAGGTCATAAGAAATCTCTTTTCTGTTAATGTTCCCAGAACTCTTTGATAGAATCAATACTCAGAGTCCTGATTCATTAAAAGAAATACATCTGTCTCGAATACAATGAAGGCTTGTGGATCCCAGGTTTTCAAGGCTTTTGTATTTACTATTCAAGAGCTGGATGGCCAAACAGGATAGAAATCTTACTGATTCATGAGCTTAGCAAGTGCCTGCAGCACACTGCATTTAATACTCAGAATTGGTATTCATACTGGAATTGCTACTAGAAAGATTTACCATTTGACTTTACAGAATAAGCGTGTTTATAATCTTATGACAACCCAAAAAAGCCTAGGCTATTCAAGCATGTATTATTCCTAATTAGCATCTCTTTTAGATAATTTAGTCTGCTGTTAAGTCTCTTTTTATTTTCTTGCACTAGAATATTAGGATTTGTTTGGCTTAGAAATCAGTTTAATTCATTGTAAGATGAAATGACAAGTCCTATTTTAATTTCTCTGTAGTGCTTTGATTTCAGTAGTGTCACTAGGAAGCAGATTGAGGAAGCAGGGCTTGAATGTTGAAATGCTTACATCTGGAATTTTGTCCACCTATAAGTAGGGGCTACTGCTAAGAGTAAAAGGAGGAGAAGTCTCAGTGATGCCTGTACTGCATCTCCAGCATTTATCCCTGGTGAGGCATTTGCCAATTTACATCTACAAATCAACTAGTGCTTCTGTTGACACCTTTTCCAAGTTGTTACTTTTAGCATCCCTTCTGTGTTATACACTGAACACGTTATGTTTTCAGTAACTAATTTAGTATTATGTATTTAGCAGCACTGAAAGATGACTTGTCTCTTGAAATAATGCATTCTAGCAAGTCTTGAGACTAAAAATGGAATTTTTGAACCAGAGTGTTAAAGGATTCAACACTTGAGAGTCATCTCTTTGCACTAACAAATAAAAAGGTAGGTGTTAACAAAGGTACCACTTTGGTGCAGGCTGTTGATGTTTGTGGACAGTGAGGCATATGGAAACTTTCTGCACTTTCTGCTCGATTTTGCTGTAAATGTAAAATTCCTTTAAAAAATAAAGTCTATTTAAAAGGGGATTGAGTAAATCATTTGTACAAACACGGACAACACATTTATATTATGTTTAGATATTGGTTTCATGCTTCAGGTTGATTTTATATTTGCCATGACTTATCTGTTTATGATTGTTCATTTATAACATGGTGAATTTAACAATATTAAGACAACTTTCTCTATTGGTTGTCTGCTGAATGCAGCTTTCTCTAAAGTTGCAATCACCATGCAGAAAATTTTAAGAATATTATACATTATTTTTCAGTCTAAGCAGCTGAATCAGTGACTGCAATTGACAAGATTTTGAATTATAAAGATGGCAATGTAGCTATACAGAATCCTTGTCATTGATTTTTTTGCATATGAGCTGTAATATGGAAAGAAAATGAACAAAAACTAAAGCGTATGAGAAAGGAGGACAATAGAATAAATGAGAGATCAACCTTATTGGGAAACAATCTTAACAGTGAAGACATCAAATTAAAAGATAAATTCTGTTATTTTTCTCTCTCTTACACATTCATTTATCTGGTCTTGTGTTTTGTTCAGTTTATTTTGGGAATGAATACATAATCTTTTTTTGGCTATAGATGGATCTAGAATATACCAAATCTAAAGCAGAATGAGAGGCAGTGTTAGAGTTTTGGAGAATGTACATGTTGAAAGTGTGTATGATAAAATGTAAATCAAACAATCTAACTTACTCATCAGAACAAAAAATGAGCATGGATATACTTGAGTCACAGTCACTGAAAAAAGCACATGCCTTGCAAAGAAGAGTAAGAACTTATGCAGACAGAATCTTCCTAATCTCCATCCGCATGTATATTGCATGCAACCACTCAGGATTTAGAAACCAGAAAACAGAATTTACAATGTGAGACTTGGTGTTCAGAATGTTGAACAAAGAATTTGACACTGTTCATTGCTTCACAAACAGAAATTTCAGAATCTCAGACAGCCAAAGCTGTGCACTCTGCATGGAATGATAGGCTTGGATCTGAGAGAAAAAAATTAAAAGCATAGTCTATTTTGATGTGATAGCATCCTACAGGGCAAATTAACTTCCCTACCCCAAAAGTTCAATTTGTTTTCCCAAATTATAGACTTCTTTGACACCCACTTAAAATATGTAGTAGATTTATTTTTTATCAGTTTTGTTTTGTAGGGTAAATGATTCAGTCATTCGTAGGCAAAAGCAGTTTGAGCGATTCCTTAGTGCTAAAGGTGCTAACTTGCCTCTTTGGTAGTCAAGATTCACAGAAAAAATCAGATTCTTCCACACTAGGGCAGAAGTGTTAGCTTTAAACAACTGAAGTGCAGGCAGTCCCTCTTTCTCTCTCTTCTGGCTCTTTTCCAAATAGGTTAATAGTAAAAGTTGGATTCAGTGAAGAAAGAACTAAATGACAGCGAATTCAGACTGCACTGAGATATTTAGTAAATTGTAGGGGCAGCATGATACCCTCTGTATTCACAGTAAAAGAAAAATGTAGCAGTAACTGAAAATATTCTTAAACATGTAGTGTTGTTTGGATTTGAAACCGGCTGCCCAACAATGAAGAAGAGAACAAAGCATGGGCATGTTTATATACACACAAACTGAAATAGAAGACTCAGTGAAAGACAGCAAACTAAACCACAAAGAAACAGAAAAAAGGGATAAAGGGAGAATCAATATTTAACAGCGCAAAAGAAAAGTTCAGATCTAAATCTAAGCTGCTAAATAGCAGACCAGGAGCAGATTCATTGTTCCCTTGAAAAAGATTGCTGCTTAAGCATTTAAAGTGAAAATATACTTAAGAAAGCCCTTTCAAGCTTTGCCTATTTCCACACTATCCCATTAAAAGGTATAATTGCATACTAATGAAAGTAAACATGCAGGGGAACTGAAGGAGGGAGAGGGGGAGAAAGTTAGAGAGAGAGAGAGAGAGAGAGAGAGAGAGATCCTGTTAGTACACTTTTGCTTTTTTCAAAGAGAGTTTAGAATTTAGAATTTCTGCAGAGTTCTCAAACAAGGATTCTGTGTTTCCTGTTTTTTTTTTTAATTTTTAATTTTAATATCAGTAGTAGTAGTTCCAGAAGAAATCTCCCGGTGACATTTTAAATAGGAATTATGATAGGCTATGAGAGAAAAAATGAAAGAAAAACAACAAATGTAAAACAAAACTAGACTAAATTTGCTAGCTTCGTCAATCAAGGTGAGTTCATGTTTTCTGATTAATTCCAACTTCTCTACAACCATCGAGTTCTCACTGCAGCTGCTATTCTCAAGCGCTTGTAGCCTTAACTTTTAAAACTTTAATTTTCCAGTCAGATGCCAAGCATACCTGAGATCATTTATGATGGGCATGATTAGCCATGCTTGTTAGGCATAGTTACCATGGGGTCTTTTCTGCAATGAGAAATTAAACTTTAAAAAGTCATTCTGATTTACAACTATACAAATTCTCACAATGTGGTAATAAAGAGGATACATGATGAAACCTGACAGGATGTTAAGCTTCTTGCACAAGTGTGGACAGCTGAAGAGGCAAGAAATAATACAGTTGTCACTGGGCTGTTTCACTTCAACACCGGGCAAACAAAAAGAGCGTTGTTAATCAGTTCAACTCTTCGGCTGGATAATCCTAAACCGGTAATTGATAAATGGGAAAACCATACGGCCTCAACTCTGTGATTCATAAAGCACATGAATATTCATACGATCTCCTTTGGTCAAGAAGCATTCTACATGCTCCTAAGGCAGGCTTTGAAAGAGGAATACAAATAGTTTCTTGCTCAGCAGTAAAATACTGCTTCCCGTTTAAGGCCTATTTTCTCCTATTAAAAGTGAAGTTTAGCAATACACAGAGGACAGTAGACACAGTAAATGTAGGTAAGTGACAAATAGTTCCACCGAAGTGCTGTACTTCAGCTTTTTCATACAGCTACATTTGGAAAAATATTAAATCTTTAAAGGAAACAGAGTACTTCACCACCAGAGAAAATGCGGCAGCAATCCATTTTCACCCCGGAAATACTTAATCTCTGTATTTATAAGAAAAGTGACTTTTCAATAAAACCTTATCATCTGAATTTCTGATATGCTGGATACAAACAGTCTGGTCTGTGGATGCCAATTGTGGAAACTCTTAAAATAGTTTTTAACATAATCTTGATGTAGAATACACTGCAGCGTATTAATAAAATCCACTTAAAATACTCAAATATTCACAGTATCTGTGATAATTTTACCTTTAGAAAATGTATCTAATTTAAGGTGATATAAATTCAATGTACCTACCAACCCAAATTTGTGCACTAAAATGTATACATCAAAATGTTAAAAATAGAAGTATATGTTAACCACATCTGTAGTTAGAGATATTGTGGGAAATCAGTTATATAAAATGAAGAATTTGTTCAGTTTAATCTCTTGTAGAAATTGATTTTCATATGTGACTTTTCCTTAAATCAGAACATCTGTTGTTATCCTTATCCATGATCTAAAAAATCATCCATTACTTCAGACTTCAAAGATAAAAGCAATGGAAGAACTCAAAATTAAAGAAAAGAGTGTTTATTTGGCTATATAAAACATCAAAATATTCAATATACAAATATTCATCAACATTATTTGAAAGCTAGTTAAATGCTGACCAAACATGACTGTCCACAAAAAAGAATTGAAAAAATAAAATAAGACATGCCCATATGATGGAGTTCCTGGCAGCAATTAAAAGTCATAGCTTGAAAAATACTTAATAAGTTCTCATGTAATATAATATTTATAAAATGAATTCAAAATCACTTCTACAATATGATCTTAATCTTAATTAACATTGGTTATGACTAAGCGTTCAAACGTTTTTAAGGATTTCTTAATTCTCAGACCATTTCCTGCAGTTTTCTTTAAATATATTAATTCTGTCTGATCACTCTACTCAAGTCCCCTTCTCTCAATTTTTGTTTAGTGAGGATTTGGTTTTAAATTGTCTCTTCTTTTTTTATGTTAGTTTTGTCTCTCTGACTGGGTCGCCTGTAAATTGAAGATAGTGAAAAGGTCCATGAATGTAGATGTATGTATTCTTCCTATGTAAGACACACCAGTGTATTGCACATAATAGAGTTTCAACATACCCTATCTGTGATTGTTTTTTGACTTTTCTATTTTTTTGGATCCTAATGAAATTTAAAAAGTCATTGCTATAGGACAACCCAGGGAGAGAAGGAACCTCTGCAACATGATGGGCATGATTTTCCTTTCCCTCTTCGTCAACAGAATTTCAAAGCAGTTCAGTGATCTATTTTCTGTTTTACTGGTAAAGTGTTCTAAAAATACTCTTTCACATATAAAATGGAAATACTTTTTCTTATCAGATAACATAAGCTTTTGCATAAAATAGAAATAATTCTGAGGAAGTCAAGGTTCCTTATAATTCCTACCCTTGGCAGCAATAAATTAAGTAGTTGGTGTGTGATTACTAGACTGTACTTAATTGTATTTAAAACCCTCCAACATTTTATTATAAAAATGTTCTCTTTCTCTCTTCTTATTTTTTTTTCTGAGACAGTGTCTCCCTCTGTCACCCAGGGGCTAGAGTGCAGTGGTGTGACCATGGCTCGTCCGTAACCTGGAGCTCCTGGGCTTAAGCGATCCTCTTACCTCACCCTCTGAGTAGCTGGAACCATAGGTACATGCCACCATGCCTGACTAATTTTATTTTTTTTAACGTTTTTTTAGAGACAAGTTCTTGCTATATTGCCTAGGTTAGTCTCAAGTTCCTGGGCTCAAGCAGTCTACCCACCTTAGCCTCCCAATGTACTGAAATTATAAGTATGAGCTACTGCATCTGGCAAAGATTTTCAAACATACAGAAAAGTGGAAAGTATTGTACAGTAAACACTCATATGCCCACTACTGAGATTCTAACATTAAATTTTACAATTTTGTATCTTAAGCTTTCTAAATATAAAAAGAAAAAAGCATGCTTGTTATTTTTTAATCTTTAAAGTACCTTTATTTTACAAACGTGCAGACTATGTGATGAAAAGGAATCCTTCCACAGGAAGAAAAGTATCATTTATGTTTTTTCCTGAATCTCTGAGCACTTCAGACATGGAGTGAAATAAAAGTTTGGAGTGAGAGTGAATGAAGGCCTTGACAGAAAGTGAAATCCCTGTCCTGTTTCCAGCAACTCCAAACACAAATCAAGCAAACGGCTATGCTTTATATGTGTTCTTAAATAAAATAGACACTTGTTGATTAATTTACTGTCTAGTTTTGTTTCCATAAATGTGGCCAAAACCTTCTGTTATCTTCTAGGTGCAGCCCTGAAAGGGTGGCTTGTAAGTGCTGCAAACATTACATCCACTTCTATCACGATCAGGGACAGAAAGCAGTTACAATGTTCTACAATTGCTTATTTATGACTTTGCTGCCACAGATTTGTCTATGAGTTGCATAACAAATCTTCAAATTAAATCCAGGACAAACATTCTAGGATTCTAGAGTGAAGACTTAATAGCTTTGAGTTTAACCAATGAGAGATAGTTAAATAGAGCAGGCAGAGAAAAGGCAAATAAAAGAAAAGGTCTTTGTGAGTTTAGCACAGCATAGCACTTTAAAACCAAAAAGGTCACTAAACCTCAGATTTCTTATCTGCAAAATAGGAATAATAAAATTTTCATTAAAAGCATATTTTCACCTTGAAATGAAATAAAACATTTAAAGCCTCCATTATAGGGACTGGCATATAATAAATAATCAATAAATATTAGTGCCGTGTGCCATTCTCTTTATTTTACAGAAAGCATTATAATGACAAGTTGCTGTATTTATATTGCATTTCTCCAGAATAAATAACTACATGGATTGTGCATACCTATATAAATATATATTTAAATTATTTCACTTAAATACATAGGGTGTATTTTCTGATTATAAATATTATAAGAGCTCTAAACTATGTTGAAAATTAGTGTATATATGAGGACACAATGTCAAAAATCATTGTTACACTTTGGAGAGAGAGAGAGGGAGGGAGGAAAATTAACATGCTAACGTATTATCCTTTCACTCAGCAAGGAAAGTGATTCAAATTCTATCAATCAAGGCACTGGGTATGATAGGTTTATGAACAAGGTAAGATGCCAAAGATGTGAGAATTTACTATGTATCATGGAGGTTGTATTCTACCTTTTGGAGTTATCAGGACCTGCCCAATTTAAAAGATTATATATATGTATGCGTGTGTATATATGCATTGGTGTGTGTGTGTATGAGTGTGTGTATACATATATATGTGGGGCATGTGTATGTATATTACAAAGGCCTACTTGTGAATGTAAGTTTTAGTCCTATTTTACAATATAGTCCAAATATAGTCTTTCAGTGAATGACATAAATTTGTTTTAAAATATAATGGATCCTTTAACAATCACTCTGAAGGATTATTTTAAAGTAATGGCAATGCAAGATTTAAGAGGCACTTTTAAACATTTCTTGGTTTTAATCCTTAAACTTTTCTTTTAGTTGGAACTTTTCATATTCTTTCTGATTTAAAGGCTGGAGAGTGAACATGACCCCCTGAAGTTTCAGAAAATCGCAAGTACTCTTCCAGCAAAGCTTATGAACCCATTGAGAATATGCTTAACTTTTAGTGATGAGGATTTAAATAGGTTTGGTAAAAGATTTAGGTACAGAACAGGGAGAAAGCTTTAATACTGACCTTTCAGACATTTATTTACTAAAATTATAACAGATATTATTAGCTGACATCTAATGTGAATAGCTTCGGGGGGATCCAGAGCCAACCCTATTTTTGTCTGTCAACACCTCGCTGACAAGTTTAATGGACACCTTTGTAAATTATTTTAACTGGTATTAACAATACCAATTCTTAGGCCCATTCAAACATTATCCTACAGATTGACTTCTAATGAATTAAGTAAATTTAGGAGATGAGAGCTGCCAAAGCTTTACCATTTCTTAACATTTCAGTTTTGGCTTAATGCTAAGATATCAATGTTTACTTTAAAACTAAATCCAATCTCTGAAGAATGTTTACATTTCATGTGCCAATAACTTTGTCTAGCACTCTGGCACAGGTCATTGTAACTAATGGAAATCGGCAGTAATCAACTTGCTCAATAATATATCTCAGTGACGATAACAGTACATGAAACACACGCTTTTTCAATTCATTATTAAAAACATCTGATACATCTGTGAGAACTGGAGGGTTTCCTTCCCCCTTGCCAGTGTTCTAAGTACTGGGAACAGTTACAACTACAACATTTTAAGAGGCCGATTTTTGTTTCTTCACACACACACAAAACCATGAAAGAAGCTTTTACAGGAAGTAACAAATACTCCTAAATGACATTTCATTAAAAATGTGTTCCCTTGGAAAGCGGACAGAACTAAAAGCCATGCTTCTACTTGGCAGAAAAAGTGGTACAGCAGGCAATGTGTGAAGCTAAGAAGCATCAAAATCTACTTTGCCATGGATGTGAGCAGCATTCTGACCTAGAAAATAAAAAGGCAAAGGAATTTTCATGTGCTTTGATTTCTTCTAAACTAAAATTTCAGTGGAATTTCCATTTTGAAGCAAAGACCAAACAGAAAATGCAGACAATTGTATATAAACTGTGGTTAGAACAAAACTACCAGATACATTCTTGGTTTCATTTTTCTGAAATCCCACTTTATGACAATAAAACATGTTATTTTTGTTGTTTTTCAAAAAAGTAATTGGATATGAATTTACACAGAATATGCCAATAGGCTCTGGATAGGTTAATAATATTTTGCCAGCTTTTTCTTTGTATGTTTTTTAATTTTTGTCAAATGAGATATTGTTAAAGATCCAGAACACATGAACTGTTTCAGATTAATAGAAAAATAATTTAAAAATTGTAGAAGTTGTAAACACAGTGGCTAAAGTAATATTCTTGGTCATTCTTGCTTAGGACATCTGCTTTTAGCTATTCTTACCCCAAGGGCAGATGATTAATCTCAGTTGCTTCCTCCTATTCCAAATAGACGGGTGCCCAAGTCATCCTTCCCCTTGTCCCCATGTAAGTCCTAAAAAAGGAGATTAAAATTGTCATTGAAAAATCTTCTGTCTGTGATAAGCTTTAACACACTCAGTAAAAGAGTTTGCAAAGCGGAGTTAACTCCTCTGGGAATGGCGTTGCCAAGTTGTTTTTCAAGGTTACTTTCTGTTCATTAAAAAACTCTGTAAAATAATAATGAAGAAGAAACTGCTTCCCATTAAGGAAAGAATAAGATCACTTGCTGGTTTTACAACTTCCCTACTCTGACTTTCTTTCGGTTGGTGAGTAATTCTGGCTCATATTCTGTAAGAACTCTTTGCTTCACATTCACTGTAAACAGAAAAGAGCCATAATTACACCACATTTGATCCGTATCAAAGCAACTGATCCATGTATCGATTTACATAAAGTAAAGCACATAAAACATTTTTGCTCTTCACCTCTACTTCACCAGTTTCTAAGGAAAGTTGCCTTTTGCATACTTCATTTGAATACAAATCCCTCCCGTTGAAATTTGTGATGTTAAACAAACCATACCAGTCATTCAACTTTTTAATTAAGGATTCAGTGTTCCATCCCTTTTCAGACATTAAAATTCAGGTGCAGTCATTAATCTTTCTAAACGAATTCACCTGTGGCTAATACTGATGTATTTTCTATGAGGCTTGTCATGGGCTGCATGCTGCATGCATAACCACTCTGCAGTTAATTACACAGGGGATTATCGTTAGTATCATAAAGATAAAGCCTGGCTAGCAGCCTTGTAGGGAAGTTTCCTTTTCTTTCTCTTCCCTCCCTTCTTTTTGGAGCAATATCCTATTTCATTTTTGTTACCATCGACATAAGTATTTAAGAATAAATCATCCTGTTTACCTCAATGGCATGCTGAAGATGTAAGTCAGGGAATAGTTAGAAGGTAAGCATGACGAGGTGTCTATTTTACAGTTTTACTATGAACAACTAATTTGCAATCTATGGCTGAAACCCAAAAGAGCTCAGAATAATATAAATGATAACGTATTTTTTCAGTTTTAGGCACCTTGAATAAATATATAAAATAGATATGTTTCTGAATTTTGAATTGAATGGTGGATATATATCTGCATTCAGAAAACCAAAAGGAAAAGCTTTGCCGCCTTTAATAAAGAGACCCGTTGAGACAAGTACTGAGTAAAATTTACAGAAACATTTTTAAAAATAGCATACAGTATCTTTATAGGCTAACAACAACAATCAAAAACAAAAACAAAATATAGGTGAGCAGATTAGAGGAATGCATTTTACTTCAGCAATTTAGCCTAACCATGTGCCACAATTATATTTATACGTTAGTAGCAATAAAATCAGAATGATTCTTCCTTTTTTTAAAATCACACATTAAACTTTAAATATACACACTCTAATTGCAATTAACAGATAATTTTCCCTGAACTTGTTATCTACAGTATATTTATATAATCTCAATGAAAAAATTGTAAATATAAAACATAAATAAGATTAAATGAAAATACAGGAGGCACACAAGGTTAAATTCAAGAGAGTTTAAAATAATCAACAAGAAGTCTTAGTTAAGGAGTCTGAAATCCCATCCAACACATTCTATTCTTTTAAAAAGAAAGCTTGCTGCCATCAAAAGGATAGAAATTGTTAATGTTTGTTTTCAATTTATTGAATGTAGTTTAAACAGATTTTAATTTGTTAGGAAAATATGGAAAAATGCAATCCTTAGCATATCTTCTAAATAATGACATTTTATTTAGAAATAAGAACTGATGATTCTTGCGAGAAATTTAGGCACTTCCCATATGTAAGCAATTGCCTATATATTTTTTCTATGTTTACCTATGGTCAGCAGCAAGTAGGCATAGTCATATTACTTCTCTGGTTTTGGATAATAAAATAAAACAACTATTTTTTTTAAATTACCTAGAAGATGATTAGCTTAGCTGGTTACTTCAATAAAGAATCAGTTTCTTTGGTTTCAAGTAGACACAGACTGGTTTCCAAAATTATTAAGATACTTAAAAACTTTAAAGTATTTTGAATTAATATACTTTCCCACAAAATTTCTAGTTTCTTCACTCAAAATTTAAAGTGCAAATATTTAACTTCGTGGTTTATCAAAGTTAATAGCTACCCACTTTAGAATTATGATTATACTTTACTTTTTGGTATTTGTTAAGGCTCTTAGAAGACATGTTTCTATAAACAATAGTAGATCGTTAAATGTATGCACATAATTTCATTTAAATCAATTATAACAGTAAAGCATTGATGCCGTGGCAGATACTGAAACTGTCCATGGACAAATCTTTTATTAGTCTCACTGCCTGTGTCATGCATTATCTGAAATGGAAGTAAATTTGACATAGGCCAGATTTGTCTCATTTTGACCATTTGGTCACTAAAGTACATCAGTGTCACTCTCTTCCCCCATGCAGATGTGACTGTGATCAACCAGACTCCATGATGTAATTGTGGTTCCTTGTTTTTTGGATTAGGTGCATGGTGATAACTTAAGTGAATTCTTTTCTATGACTTCCTTATGTTTCCTAATGTTTTATGTTAATGTGTTCTGAAGAATGGCTGATGATTTCTTCCTTTGTGCATGAAATGCTAACAAAATTAAATTAATAATGCAAACATCTATGAATATACAAAACTTTTGCTTAAGGACAAACTTTTTTTATCCAAACAACTTCTAAAAAAGCTTTTAAACAAATATAATGGGAAATATTTTTTAAAAACCAGATTTATACTCAGTTTATGGAAGTGTATTCTCAAAGTCCTCGTATACCTTTTTAAATCATTGCTAATGTAGTGGACATTTATTAACCTTTGAAATATTAATTTATGCCAGTAGCTTCTATCCATTTTTTTTAGAAATAAAGTTTTTTCCTGAAACAGTGTTTAAAAACAGAAGGTTTTGCTTTTCGCCCTTAACCTTTAATATAAAACTTACTACTTCCTCAGTAGAACTTACATTTGAATTAACCTGATGAGGGAAATAGAGTTGGTATAAGAAGATAAGTGTATTTGGGTGGGGACATTTTCAAATTTTTGGCATTTACTGTTTTCTTACCCCTATTAAATTTAATATTGATTGTAGCTATACCTTTAAAAAATCAGGTTTTGTTCTGTTTTAACATAGGCAATTTAAATTTCTACAAACTTTATAATACCATGTTTTATTAAAACATTTTTTTTTGGATTTTTAATTCTTATACCCCATCCTCACCCATCTTTAGAATACTTTATTTTGGTGAGTTTTCATGTGTGCATTCTTCCTCTTCATCAAACCTGTTAAGAATGTAACAAATTACAGAGAAATAAGCAAATTTGAATGATAGCTGACAATTCTTTCATTTTTACTGGACTATTTTGTATAAGATATATTGCAGCTCAACTAGTGTGATACTATCCCAGGATGTATATGTAAGTTTCTAAAATTTGTAGGTAAAGTGGAGTCAATATTGGCCTTCTTTAGTTGTGTTACAATAATTGGAGCTTAAAAGGATTTTGTATGTTAAGTGGAATAGTAGATATATTTTGGCAGTTTTCAAACTACATTTGTGGCCCATGAGTTGAAAAGATGGATCTAAAGCCACAAAGAGTTAACATAATATTTTCTGCCTAAGCATCTATTTCACTTTGATCTATAATATTGCAAGCATTTTAAAACTTTGAATAGTGTCTCGTGAATAAAGATAGCCAAATTGACTCACCTATGAATTGTTTGGAAACACTGACAAATACCTGCTATAATGCCAAAGCTGATAGTTATTGGAAATGTTAGGTTGCAATACTTACCCAATTTTGGTTTGCATTTACTGTCACAGCTTTATCTTAAAGACTAATGACATTGCACATATATGGATATTTATACAGGTACATATATGCATATGCATATGCTAGAGTATAGGGATGTGTTATACAAATTCAGAATAAAGAAAAAATATAAGAAGGTAAAATCAGTGTAAATAATATCTGAAGATACTCCTGTAAATTCTGATTTTAAAATTTAAGAAAGTAAAATGCTGATAAGGTATTTTCTTATTTCTCAGTGTTTTTGACCAAATGAGTAACAGATAATTTAAAAAACACTGTGGTAGAGGAGAAATTTTGTATATACACAATATTCCATGTAAACCTCACCCTAATACCCTAATTAGGGAAATAGAGTAAGCTTTTATTTTAAAAATGTGTTCAATTCCTTGGATTCGAATCAATAATTACAATACCAACTATAAATTCCAGGAAGTTATTCTCAGGAAATATTTTAAAATCGTTTTTGGGTCATGACCTTTTCTTTTCTTTTAAAATTTCCAGATACTGGGTAAATCTGTAATTTGAATTGGCTTCCAGTTTTAAATTCAAAAGCATTTAATAGAAATTCAAACTCATATATTGGAAACAAAGTTTGGCACTGTGAGTTAATGAGATTACCATTGATCTCACAATATTTTCCTTAATCACGATGTTCTTTTCCAGTTTTTGCTTATTGTGCATATTTCTAATCCTCTAATGCAAGATCTTGAATTCCCTTGTTTATCAATATCTCTACTCAAACTGAAAACATATTTCTTAGCCTAACTTGTATCTACCAAGGTAAAAGAACATTCCATCTACCCTTCATGCTGATTACACATAGTAGACATATGCTACACCCCTAACAGTCCCATACCATGACTTCAGTTTTATGGCAGACAGCTTGCAAACCTACTGACAGGATACAATGTAAACACACCAGGCTTTATGCACTTGCAAGGTTAATGTAGCATCTGCGATGCAAATCTGTGACTATTCTAATAGCGCTATTGGTAGACCTATGCCATTTCTCAGATCTGCTCCTGAGTTCCATTAAGCAGTTTTCTAGTAACCATTAACTTCAAGTATCATTTACACAGTAAATATATGACTCTATGGAAACAAATACCAGAAGTGTAACCCATTTACACACCACAGGATACTGTTGAATCACAGAAGCACCGACCGCATTTAGAATATCCTGGACTGACAGCACATTCTGAAACCTCACCTTGCATTTCTGGATACATGTTCAATTTCTGCTCATGAGTAAGCTGGTCACTGGGCTGATGCATTTGCTATGAAAGCCTTCATTTTTCTCATTTAGAGGTTCAGCAACGTGTCTTGCTGAGGATGTTTATAAGATGTCATATATCCTAACAAGCATGGGAGAGGCTCTGGAGTCAGGAGCAAATTTCACACAGGACAAGCTTTCTTTTTTATCTGAGAGCATGAGGGCTGAGAGCCCAGCAGGATTCATGTCGTCCACAAAAGCTCTTCCATCCTGCACACAGTGTGCACTTAAGCCAGAACACCCACACATCATGCTTTCTCTCACCAAATGACATTTTCTGGCTGCTCACTTCATATTTGTCACTTGTATACAGAGTGTAATGTGTAAAGAAAGCATGATCAGCTTGTGCATCACTAATCTCATTACTGTAATGGCTCTGAAAACATGCAACAAATAAGTAACTAGTAAGCCCCTCCACATACGCGTGCCATGCTCAGCATGTACCTCATTGAAATGTGCAATTCACCGGCTGCTAAGAAAGGCAGCAGTCAGCAGTTTCAATTTGACTCCTCACTCCCTGCTGCAAATGAAGAATAACTCCTCAGGCCTAAATGAAAGAAGTGCTGACAGGCCTATCTGCCTTAACGAGCTATCAAGTACAAGGATGCTGCATAACATGCACCAACCTTTTAAATAAAATTGAATGTTTCTCTTTTTGGAGACAGAGGCAAGGGAACTCTGTCTGTCCATTTAAAGTTTTCTTATTGTCATTTATTCTCCTCTTCATTTAGAATATGACTCCTTAAACTTCAGTTTGCAGCCTATTGAGACCTAGATTACATCATTACCGTTTATGCGGTATGTTACACACTAATCATAACCATTACCGCGTACAAGTCTACAGCTTCATTCAATTAGCTGCCTGACACGGATTTTTTAGTTAATTCGTGGTGAAGGTCGGCAGTGGTCAGAATGGCAGGTGCATTCTGCTACCTTTTTGAATGCCAATTATCAGTCCTGGGTAATTACAGTGACTCGTATAGACAAGTTAATTGGAGAGATCAAAAGCTAAGACATGTGGCTTATGGAACTGTCCAATACTATTAAAAATCATGTGGGATGGTCCATGTATCTAAATAAATATATGTCCATTAATTTACTTAAAAGTAAAATTTCTATTATTATGCTTGCTTTCTTTATTCTTCTTATAAAACAGAAAATGTTCATATCATGCATATGTGGTTTTAGTCCATATACAGTCGACTTTGATAGGCAATAATAAATCATAATATATGTTTTTGAAAATATCGTTAGTGATACGTTCAAATACCTTCTGTATCAAGTTTGTAAGCTAAATCACATTTGTAGTTTAGGACTCTTTCCCTCTTTCAAATAACTTGTCTTTCTTGAACAACTGGAATCTTTCTTCCTGATAATTAGAATTATACATCATGTGGAACTCCATTGTGCTGTGCTTATCAAGAAGCTCATAGCTAAACTTGGTGCTCATTCAAAATGTCTATATTAGTTGCATCCTCAGCTTATTGCTTTCTTTCTTGATTCATGAACTTCAATTATTTTTAGATATGTATTAAGTGATCTCAAAAAAATAAACATAGAAAATATATTTTTGAGACACCTCCAGTCTCAAATCCTAATGATATCAATATATTTTATACGGCATTCCTATTGAAAATGTAAAGCTCTGAATTCATAAAATATTTAAAGAATTTGCCTTGTGCCAGGTGCTGTGTTGGCTAGGCAATAGATGGAAATAGTGATTTAGACTGACTTGGTCCCACACAACATTGGAGTTAGAGTCCAGGGTAATACAGACAATATATAGTAAATCAAATATATTGTAGTGAAACCATGAGATAAAGAATGGCAAAATGATAACTGGATATGTAGTCGGCTCATTATACTGTTCTATTTTGATACATTTGGTGGGAACTAAACCCATGCTTTTTTAAGGTCGAAATGAACTCTTTGTAGAGGAGTACCTTATCAGTTCAGGCTGCATAAGTTGGAGTTTGCCAAGTGAAAGCATGTGTGAGGATATGATTGGGGTGGGAGGGGTGTTACTATCTCAAGTGGAGACAACCGCATTCTCAGTCACTGGAAGTTAGGAGGCACATGACAGGTTCCAAGCAATGAGCAGAATATAACTCCAGATGAAGTCATGAGAAGTGAGCCTAAAGGAAAATCTGAATCATTAAGGGTTTCGAATCATGTTATTAAGCTTTGTCTTTATTCTGAAAATACCTTGTCTTGTTTAAGACTAAAGTTAGTAAAACATCATATATTATAAAATGTATGTATTTTTAGAGTAATAACTGCATTTTCAAGGAGTTAAATCAATACTTTGGAAATGATTTTTCTGAAAACAAAAACAAAACAAAACCTTAGAGACTTGGGAAAACATGATACGAAAAGTTGAAGACAGTTTTATGAGAAGGCTGGAGAAATAGTTTAATCTGGTCTTCTTAAATATACACTTTTTTTTTCGAGATAGGGTCTCACTCTGTCACCTGAACTGGAGTATAGTGGCAGAATCTCAGCTCACTGCAACCTCCACCTCCTGGTCTCAAGTGATCCTCCCACCTCAGCCTCTTGAGTAACTAGGACCATAGGTGCATGCCACCATGCCTATCCAATTTTTTTGTATTTTTGGTAGAGATGGGGTTTCACCATGTTGCTCAGGATGGTCTCAAACTCCTGAGCACAAGCAATCCACCCACCTAAGCCTCCAAAAGTGCTGGGATTACAGACGTGAGCCACCATACCTGGCCCTAAGTACATACTTTTAAAGAACATTTTAACACTTAATTTAGTAGAGACTACAGGACATTATAAAATTACATCTCATGAAGATTTATCAAAGTATAAGGGCCATGAATGCTGATTGAAACAGCCAGTTTGCCAGATATGTGAAAGGCCACGTAAACCAGGTGGAAGGGTCTATTCCGAAACAGTCACCTTTAGAGACAATCAACTATTCAATGGTCTTAATAGCTTGAGTTTATACTAGACATTAAGTAAAGCAATCATGAAAGAACAAGATAAAGGACTGTTTACTTAGGAAGGTGACCAACATTTAGTATGTAGAGTCTTTCAACTTTTCAGAATTTTATTTGTAGTTGTGTCTACAAGTCAATGCTACATTTTATTGATTATTTTATTTCCTCTAAGTTGTATTAACATTCCAAAACTCCAAATCTACAAAAAGGTTTGGTCCACACAATGGCAATGAAAATCCTTCTGAGCATCATTTAAAAGCACCAGCTTTATGGTTATACTTTATAGTTTAACTCCCAAAAGTTATGAAAAATATTCAGACACTGAGAGAAGTAAATTTGCATACAACTATTCTTTTCTCTAAGATATTTACTTTCTGTCAGTATAAATGCTTCAGAAAATGACCTTAACAATCTCTAAAAGGTAACAAAGTATTTGAGGAAGTACTGATTTTTAAATTTATTAAGCAGTTAAGAGAATAAATCTAATGTCTGAATTAAAGACAACTTAAAAACTTAGTGAATTTTTATATCTCTAATGTCTTTTGCAATAAGAAATCTTATTAAGTAATGGGATCTGAATAACACCCTGTTCAAAAATGAGAAAGATACAGGTATAAACATTTAGGTTCATAAATACCTGATGATTGCAGAAATTGTGACTCTAAAAGGATCACCTTGGTTTACTTTTTCTTCTGAAAAGTAATGGTCTGTCTTTACATTGAGTGGCTATCTCCTCCATTTGAAAATATAAACCACTCATCAAATGTCAGTGACAATGTGATTTTAAATAAATTGTTAGAGAACTTCTGTCATTTTACTTCTCTTGAAAGAAGTAGCATACAGTTCAAAAATCATAATATTGTGCAAATTATCATTATGTCTACTTTGGCAATGTAGTGTGTAGCCACATAGAAAATGCTAAATGAGTTATTTTAACAAAAGTTCAATGAGGTATTAAATATTGTAACTTTTAAAACATTATAAAATAGTGCCTGAATACAAGATAATGTTTTCTAAGAGACTCTGAGAAAGAACATAAAATACTGTCACAAGATCTTTAGGGTGTCGCTTCTTGTCCTGCTGGAGAAAACCTTGTGTCCAGTGGTATCTTTGCCCGAGTTTTGCTCGGGCTGCTGGGCTCATTCTGCCCACTCAGCCCATCAGGCTGTGCTCAGCTCGTGCTACTGGCCCAGATCCCATGCCTACAAAGGATAAGCCAGAGATGGAGTGGCAAGGGGTGTGTGAATGAGCAGAGGGTCCAGCCACTGTGCATAACCAGGTGTGCTGGCTGTGGCACCATCAGCATAGGCACTGACTCCCTGTGAGGCTGTGGCTGACCAGCCATGCTGCAAGAAGCTTCCACTGTGGGCATTGGGTGTCCAGAAGCTTGGAGATTACAGGAATCAAAGAGCCCCAAAGAAGGTGCCATGGTCCTGGCTTGGGGAGCTCCTAGGTCTGGGCTCTCTGAAGGGCCACAGTTCTTCACTCTCTCTCTTTTCTCCTTTTCATAATTTGCAATGGGTGAATGGGGTCATGTTTCAAACCTATTTGTGTTACAGCTGTTTCAGTCCTGCCACTTGGTGGGTCCCAAGTTCTTGTCCTGCATCCAGAAAGAATGAGATATGTGGATTACTGGAGGGTGAGCAAGGTGGAGAGGAGCTTCCCCAAGCAACAGAACAGCCCTGAGAAGATCTGCAGTGGAATGCTCCTTTCTGCAGGCAGGTTGTCCCAAAGAGTTGAGGAGACCTGAAGTGGGTAGCTCCTTCTTTCCCGGCAGCTGGTAGTCCTGATATCTGTGTGAGTCTGGCTGAGTCTAGAGTTTTTATGGGCTCAGAAGGGAGGAAGTGTGTGCGGATTGGTCCATGGGCAGCCATGGGAGGGCCTGGAAAAAGCACCATAATAAGTTCTCATTCTGGGTAGTGAACTCCACCTGGAATTGGCTGCCTGGCCCCCAGGATTCAGGCTGTCCCTGGCTTGAAGGAGGGATTTTACCAGGGACATGCTCCTTTCTGCCCAGGCACCTGTCTGCCTCCATCATCAACATGCTGTCCACAGAGCCCAGGTTGCTGGTACTGAGGGGTGCCTGCAGGCCTGTGCCGAGCCACGCTCAGCCACCCCAGGCCTCCCTCCCACACTTGTCTGCATCCAAAGTCCAGAGGGGGTACCCTGAGGAGTCAGGGGTCTGGCATGTCAGGGCCACCCCAAGTAGGCACACACCCAGGAGTCACAGCAGTGCCCAGGCTCAGCCATAACTTTGCTTTGCACTGGAGTGGGTGCCAGGAGTCAGGAGAGACCAGACAGCAGGAGCAGGCACTTCAGAGCTTTCAAGGGCAGGAGCCTCCCATCACCCTGAGAGTGCAGGGATGCCTGGGTCTGGAGCCACGGCTGGGTGGCTGCAGCTGCTCCCAGTAAGGGGCAGGGCTCCTACCTGTTCCTGTCTCCCACAGGCCCCATGGAGCATGCAACTCTCACCACACCTCTCCTGATGCAGCCAGTGACTTCACAGTGGCCACTCCAGAGGGGCCACTGCTGCCATCATTATCTTTGAGAAATAATCTAGGAAAAGGAGATTGAAGCAAACCCAGCCATGGTTATGAAGGAAGAACTATTATTCATTAATTGGGATTCTATTTTTGTGATAGTAATTTGTGGGCTTGTTATTAGAAATTTATAGATAGAATCTAGATCCCAACTGCAAAATGTGAGATGAGCAAAATTTAACTATACAGTTTTGGTTCATACAAAATATTGTAATTTATTCTAAGACATATGAAGAGAGTAAGTGCTTGGGGTGATGGATACCCCATTTACTCTAATGTGATTATTGTACATTGCACACCCATATCAAAGTCTCTCATGTAACCCAGAATACATGTACCTGCTATGTACCCACAAAAATTAAAAATTTAAAAAAGAGATTAATATGTTTGCCCAAAGCAAAGAAGAAAAATAAAAGAGGGAGTTTGTAATACAAATAATTCTGTGTAAGTGTATTAATTTTCCACTACTCAAAACACCAGTCCCTTTTTGATTTTTGCCAATAGTACATAATGTCTGGATTAAGCCAAAGGCTTAACATGAAATCTAGATAATTGCTTCTGGCTTTCATGCCTTTTGCAATAGAAAAAAAAAATGTCTTATTTGGCAATGGGACATGTGTAAGTATACACATTCAGGTTACAAATATCTGATGGTGGCAGAAATTTGACTGTAAGGATTATATTGACTCAAAATGTATGTTTTATTATGGAATAAAAGAAGAGGTTATATAGACACAGAATTTACATTTGGCATTTCTTGACAAAATATTACATACAATAAAGTAATAGTAAATAGCATTTTGTACTTAAGAAAGGAAAATTCCTGTGTTATTGGAGTATATTACTCAATTACAATTTTATCTTTCACGGATAGTGATTAGCTTGGGAATGATTTAATGTTTTTTCATGGGAAGTAATTTGCTTTAAACTTAGCTGCAAAGGGTCTGAACTTCTTCAAAAATTTAACACTATTCATAGTTGCTTTATTAATTATTTTAGAAGTTTGTAAAGGAGAAGCTTATTAAAAATGTGATTTGATTGATTTACTTATAAAATTTTGCCTTTTTTCAAATCATGTTTAGATTTACATTAGGAGCAAAAATGACATTCTATCTACAGAATTTTCTGTGTATCTGGGTTCCAATGAAATTAATATCCACATAAAACAAATTACTCAATACATGTTTATTATGTATTTACTACAAGTGAGCTACTGTACTAGGTACTAGTATGCAAAAATAAAGTTTTAGACTTGATAAAGACTTTTAAAATTCTACTGGTGATAACCAAATGAAAAGCTGTTAATTTTTTTAAAAATTTCATTTCTTTTCTAATATGACACAAATGTGTATTGTGCTTAGCATAATTCAAAACAAAAAACTTTGCTTATGCTAAAACTCAATCTTTGGAATTCTTCAGTAAAGGTCAGTAAATTAAGAAGTTATAGGGTAATCGGAAAGAGCTGGAACATTTTATAATGACTAGGAATTAGCTGAACAAACTCAAGCTAATTCTGCAAACTAACACAGTAACAAAAGGGTAACAAAAGTCATTCTACAAGGAATAAATTTGCAATGTTATAAATGAAATCCTTCTCTTATCCTACTAGACTGAAGAAAATCCCAAATGCATTTTGATTGGCTTTTAGAATATTTAAAAATCTTTTTCAGATACTTAGAGATAACAAATATTTCTAGTAAAAATGCCAAACTAGGGCAATTGTTTATTGTAATTAAAAAAATGATCAGTTATAAAAATTTATTTAATTATAATTATTATATATAACATTGAATTATGACGTCTATGTATCATATGTAAATAAAAAAACAAAAACTCAGAATTACATAAAATATGCAATTTTTTATAGTATATGCATTTATCATATATTTAAAATATATTCTATGAATCTATTAGTGATAAAATATTTATACAAAGTATTGTACATTTGTTTGCACCCTATATAAATAATATGTATTATGTAGAATGAAACAGTAGGGGCGTGTGTGTGTGTGTGTGTGTGTGTGTATGAAAGCAGCTACACATTTTCCAGAAATATAACTTACATGCTTTCACAAATTGCTTCACACTGGTGTGTATTTTGCATAACTAATTTACCCTAGTTCTCCAGAAGCATGAATATATTTTATAAGAATCTTCCAATGTGCTTTCCGAATATTCTTCAATATCCTTAAGTTTAACACAAAATGTATTCGATATGGGGATGCTAATATGTTAAATTTTAATATCTTTTAGCTACGTAGAGCATAGTATCTTCTACCACAACTCATCTGTGACTGTTTCACCTCTAAGTTACTATTTTCAACTCTGTATTATACAGTGTGCTCTCAATTAAATCTATAAATATATATAAATCTGATGTTTTGTGACCAAAAAAATGAATGCCACGCATGATAAACTCTTTAATTTACTTCATAATTTTAATAGCTTTGTTTATTATTATTTTTGATCTTTAAATAATTTAAGCAGAAAATTAAGAACACGGATAGGAAATACAATTGTTATTGGATTAAATCACAAAGAATTACATTCCACAGAGGAAGGCAATGTCCAGTCATGTGGCCTCTTATAAGGCTTGTATCTCTGACAGTTACTGGTTTTCTCATCTTGGCTGGATGACTTCTCTTTGCCTCTTTTCTCAGTTGTAAATTGGGGAGGTAAGCACAGAGGAGAAATTAAATAATCCGCAGCAAATTCTGGAAAGTTGGAAGCAATTGATAAACACTAGTGTTATTAGTGGGTGTTACTCTTTACCAGTGTGCTTAACGTGTTTTAAATCAGCGTTTTTCCCCTCCACTTTGGTAATATTATTGACAAAGACAAGGAGAAAATGTAGATGTTCTTTAACCCACAATTTCTTAAAAAATGATTATCCAACTTTTTGGTACAAGTTGCCAAATTTGACTAGTAATAAAGATTTTTTGAAAACGATAAAATAAATGAACGTGTAGATTATCCTAGATAGAACAAAGCATATCAGAAGAACAATGCATGAATTTGCTTTTCTCTTTTAGTTGTGCTCTATGAAGTAAAAGTAACAAAGTAACTTTTTATTTCTAAAAAGAATGATTTATCTTAGAGACTTTTTATCTCTAAAAAGAATTATTTTATTCAATTTTATATCATTAACAGATGACCCAAACTACTTAATTCACATTACATTAAAAAACCAAACATTTTATTTACACTTGGGAAATAGAAGAAGAAAATGCCATTATAATTAAAAAAAACATATATTAGGCAACTCTGTAGTCTTGGTATATTAGCAAGTGTTTTTCATTGCAAAATTAAACATTGGTCCTTATGCGTTAAAAGCATAGAAGCCCAAACTAATATTGTTGATAACAAATATTCTAACAATTTAGAAACAACTGAAAGAAAAATAAAGAACTAATACCAATGAAATAAAATTCTTATTTGAAGTGCACACCAGTGGGATTAAACATTATTTACTCTGCAAACTGTGATTGTATTACCTGCAGGATTTGGTGGGTGGGTAATATTGCATGCTCTGTATGCCAGTAGGGTTCAAAAGTTCACCACCTTCTTTTTACCTGGGGTTATGTCTGCCTGTTTGGGTCTTCCTCTAGCCTCCCTCTCCTGGAACCCTGCATGTTTGTGCCTGCACACACGCACATGTTTTGTAACTTGTTCTTCGCTTATCTCCTTAGATCTGCACTTGAATCTTACCCATGGCACATGCATTAGCTGTGACTGTCAGTATAGTTATTTATGCTTCATGAGCCTCAGTTACCTGGAATTCATTCATTCATTGTAATAGTAATTAACTCATATAATTTTTTGTTAATGATTTGATCAATAAGTAGGTAACATGTTTGTTAAGCTAATTTATGAGGGTTATAGGTTTGCTTTAAAATACTTCTATTAATCCAATGAACCTATATCCTCCTATAGAAAATGCTCAGTTAGAAAGGATCTTTATGAAATTCCCCAAACGTGAGACTTCCAAAATAAATATTTTACAAACACGTAGTATAAAATACCTCTATGAATGCAAAATGTTACTTCAAAAGACATTTTTGAATGCAGTAAAGATTTGATTAGAAGCAACTTCTCTGGGAAACTACCTGGTTTGTAGAGGTGGCATCAGTTTTCTTTCTACTCTCAGAAATTTGACAACACTACTTAAGTATCCTATTTTCTTCCTATTTTTCAGAACTCTTGTGGCTCATCTATGTTTTCTTTGTTCTGTTATCTCACTAGACAACAAAGACCCACATGCCTGAGATTTTTTTTTTCCTTTCGATCTCCTAAATCAAGGCCTTCTAGTTTGCTCTTGGGCCTGATTCTCTGAAGTCTGCAATATGCACTAGATAAAATATCAGTGCAGCAACAAAAGGCACCCAGATATAGACTGATAAATAATAGATGGACAGACAGAGAAATGGTAAAAGCCATCGACTACTTCCTTTCGAAGTTAAAAGGGACTGAAAAATTAGCACGAAAGATGAATGGCGAATGGAACAAAAACTAGCC
Organism: Cacajao melanocephalus; assembly: GCA_963573385.1. Lineage (NCBI taxonomy): Eukaryota > Metazoa > Chordata > Mammalia > Primates > Pitheciidae > Cacajao > Cacajao melanocephalus. The sequence continues at coordinate 300,790 of CAUYLG010054161.1, forward strand.
AAACATTTAACTCTTGAGGCTTTTCTTATATTTATTAATACACATAATATAAATAATCATCAACAAATTTTTTTATATGTAGAATTAATACATTTAATAAGGCAAACTAATTTAACGGGTCAAGTTTCAACTAATAAGTAGAAATAATAGGAATTTACAAAAACAAAGTTAATTTAGATGTTAGTATTTCCTATTTATAAAACCAATATCTCCAGATAAAATAGTTAATATTTATATAGCGTTTCCTATGTCCTGGGGAGACTAACAACTGAACTTATTAGTTTGAGTCTGAATTTACTCAGTTTAGAAGCCGAAGATTCCAGGTATGACACTGACCATTTGATGCTTTCAAAGGCAATGCTCTACGCCTTTATGGCAGAAAACTTGACCAACAAAACTGGCCTGAAAAGCAAAATATATTTTACAAAACTACAAAATAAATGTTAATGTGAATGGCATTGTTTTATGTTAGAACATGAGTAGCCAAATGTAATTTTCTGTTATTTCTGAATCAAATTTCTCCCCATCCAAAAGAAGTTTTAAGACAAGATGTTTCTTTGCTAGCATGCAGCCAATTTAAGTAATTTGTTAATAGATATTTCGGTACAACATTTTATTTCATGTATGTCTTGTAACATTTTTTTTTCACCTCTGGAAAAGAAGAAAAAGTTTAAAAAAGATTTGGATAAAAAAAACATATTTTAAATTGTCCTTGATACAACTGTATTTGCCTATTCACATGAGAAGTGATCTTTTTCTTCTTATGTATCTAATTGGTGCAAAATCAAGTGATGTTTTAATTTTAGCTAAAGAACTTATTTAAGAAGTCATCTTTGGATGGAGCACAGTCTCATTTTTTTAATCACCAAAATATCGAAATTTGTTTTCCAAACCTTAAAAAAGGACACTATTTTCCTTTCCTATATACCTAGGAAGAGTCATTCTTCACAAATTAAGATTGGTATTGCATATATACATACTCATATATATTACAATTTTAATTTTAGTAATATGTCTAGATTAAGACAAACGTTAATAGTTTCTATTAAAACTGAGCTGTTCTGGGTTCAAATTTCTAAATTATCCAGGCAGAAGCAAATTAGGAAATGCAAAATGGTATATACCAAACAAAATTATTTTTAAATCTTTTACTTTAAATTATTTTTAAATCTATTACTTTAAAAATCTGCTTTGGGAAAAAAAGAGAAAGTTCCTTTCTATATTCTAAGTGTTCTATTTTCTAATTGTTCAAGTGTTCAATTTATAATTCAACCTCCCTCTCTCCAACACACACACACACACACACACTTATACTTTAAAATATGTATCAACTTAAAATTTAGAAACAATTATGTATTTCAAATAACTTATAATTTAGCAAAAACCACAAGCAACTAGGATTCTCTGATGAATGTTACCTGGCATGCTTGCTATGTAAGAAATGCCACGCTTGTCAAATTCCATTGCAAAAACATGCAGGTTCTCAATCTCTAAAAGTCTCTTTTGGAGATCTTAACCAAAACTGCATTTCAGATATGAAGAATATTAGTCTTCAAATGATATGCCCTGCTGACTTCTTTCCCTGTTAACAGTATTAAATCATCTTTGAACAGAAACCCTTTATACTTTATCACAGCCTGGCAGCCCAAAGGTACACGTAACTTTTATTCCTGGTCATTCAGGTGGGGCACTCCAGGTCATCGATATATCTATTTCTATATTGCAGTTTTGAAAAAAGAGATTATCTGTCTTCGTTTTTGTTCGTAATGTAAATATATACCCTCTTATACCCTCCCTTGCTTTCCCCCAAGCCCTCTCTCCCTATCCCCAGGAGAAATCTTTTAGACCTCCACAGAAAAACAAAAAACAGCAGGAAGCAGCCAAAATCTAACTATTCTTACATGGAAATGCAAGCTAAGGAGAGCTTTTGAATGTTTTAATTTACTTCCCACGTTGCGAAGCCCCTATCACCAATTTGGATTGCCATGTAATGATCTATGAGTGTTAGTCAGATGGTTAGTGTAAAATGCTGTCACCAGAGTGATTTCTTAAATGAACGCAAGAACACAGCTGGGTGTTTCTATTTCACAGTCGAGCAAGGCAGACTTTATATGTTGTTCATTAAATATCTCCACTGTATACATGATTAGGTCAGTTGTTTATTTCCAAGTATGTCAAGCCTCAAACTAAAGTAAACCAGTTGAAGTTGTTTGTTTAAAAAGGAAAAAAAAAATTGAGGTGTTTTTTCAGAAAATGGCCAGAGGAAACGACAATTTTCTAAATTTGGTGATTAATCATCAGATGGATACAAAACCATTGGAAATAATTGAAAAATACAAACATTACATTTTTAATTGAGAAAATGCTTTAAATTAACTTAAATGTAGCTACAATTAGATAAAAATAATTACTAAAGTGTGGGAAAATTGTTCAATAAATTTAAAAAGTTTTACTGGCAAAATGGTGTTTTACTCCCTTGTTAAACAGTAAATTAGATTTTTTTTTCTTTCATCTATCAAGTGCAAATAAACTAGGCAGCTGAAAAAGTTCTTTTAGGTAAAAGAAAAGGGTGCAGAAAAGAATAAATTTTTTCCAATGTCATGAAAAAAGAATAGATCTGATATAAATTTAATAAAACAAATTCTAAATAAAAAATATAGATTGCTTTGCTCATTATTTTCCTGATTTTATTTACGTTTCAAAATCAACAACAATGAAATAATCTAGAATATCCTTCTTGAAAAGAATTGAAAGCACTGTTTTAGTGGGACCAGAATTTCCATATTTGAAGTGAGTATAGCTAAAATAAAATTGTTCGTTTTAGTTGAAATCATTATAAAAGAAATTCATTGCCCCTATTAAACTTATTCAATCATTTGTACTGTAACCTGAAAAAAAGACTAGAGTTTGAGATGAAGATTTTTGCTGCTGTGCATACTACTTCCTCATACATGTTTTTAAAATTTTTACTTTAACCTGAAAACAGCAAGAAAAGGAGATTTTTAAGGAAAAATAGAAATTATCTTAATATTGTAAAAGTCCTATATAAACAAAGAAACTGGAGTTTAAATTATCTGAATCTCTTCTAGTTTTGTGTAAATTTTGGCAAATTAGTTAAACTATGTGAATCTCAGCTTCTTCATCTTTAAAATGGAGAAAATGTCCATTTCACTAGGCACCTGTAATGATCAAATGAGATTCTCTTTGTGAAAAAGGCCTAAATTGGCATCTGAGACATCTATAAATAGCAGCAGTAGTAGTATGTAAAAAGTAAAGAACACTCAAAATTGCACATATCATTCAAATACATAACTTACAGCTGCAAGAGGAAAGAAAAGCAGCAATATGTAATACAGCACAGATTAGGGTTGGTCTGGGTGGTCTGGGACTGGGTCTTTGTCTTTGTCTCCTTCAGAGACTCTGACTGACTCTCTGTCTTCAATTCTGTCTTCTCTTGCTTCTCCTCCTGTTCCCTCTTTCAGATGCTTAATCCCATCAATGTCAGGGTTAGTGCATTCCTTTTATCTCACTTGAACCTCATGACAACCCTATGGAATTGGCTATCATTGTATCAATGCTTATGCTATAAAAAGCACATTAAAAGAGGAATATGCATGACCAAACCCTCCTTTTTAGTTAATTTAAACGTTTTTTCTTTCAAAGTGTCTTAATCCATAAAAATTAACCTCATTGTAAGAAAAAACAAATGTATTTTCTCTGGATTGTTCCTTTTGAAATAGTTTTAACAATGATTTGAACCACATTTCTTGCTTTTTCTGATGATAGATAATTATTGCAAAAAAATAGAAAGTATAGGAAAGCAAAATGGAATAAAATTATGACAACACCCAGATATATCTAATCTACATCAGTTCTCTTTGACTTTGTAGGTATAGGTGAGGAATAAGAAGAAAATCAGCAGTTTATCTTTAAAAAGGAAAGAAGCAATACCATCTACTTACTATGAACGTGGTTAGTCCCTGTGGTAGGGTGGGCTACTATCATGTTCCCTTAGAGGCTAAATATTTTTTTGAAAAAGGAAACACCAGAAAGAGATCATAACTTATCACAAATACTAATCAAACATGAAAGATCAAAATAAGTGACCAACAACTCCATATTTGCAAGCCTTTGCCAAGACCATCATTATTCCAAAGAATTTTTAATTTAAATTTCTGTTTGATCTTTTATTATACATGTATTTATGCTTGTGGGCAATTGGAGTGGTCTGAATGTGTTCCCCAAAATTCATATGCTGCAACTTAATTGCCCATGATAGTATTTAGAGGTGCAGGTCTTTAACCCATTTATGCCTGACGTTGCAATTTTTTCAATTTTTGCATTCAGACCTTATCGATGACCTTGAGCAGTAGGATATGAATAACTCCCACATGCTTAGTGTTCCAACAGTGGAACACTGAGCATAAATAGGTTTTAAGAATTGATTAATGAGAGAAGAGCCCTCATGAATGGGATAAGGGCTCTTATAAAAGGTCTTGAGGAAGAGAGTGTGTTCTCTTCTGTTCTTCTGCCATGTGATGACATCTAGAGTGCGCCATCTATGAGCAACAGGTCTTCGCCAGACACCAAACCTGCTGATGCCTTGATCTTGGACTTCCCAGCCTCTAAAACTGTGAGGAATAAATTTCTATTATTTATAAATTACCTAGTCTGTGGTGTTTTTGTCACAGCAGCACAAGCAAACAAATCAAACAGAAATGAATCTCAAATTCTTTTAACATTTTTTTGGTGTGGGTAGGGTAGAAATGACGTATGTTTAAAATGACACAAGGTCATTGGATTAATTTTTCCCATGTACCACACAGAAGTCTTTGATTTATTACTGATATAAATAGAGCACTCTATAATTTTCTTCCTTACATTAATGTATTTGGTGTCTTAACATTTGATTCAACATTAAGAAATAAACTTTAATGATATCATAATTTTTTCATAGATTGAGTCTGTAAAACAATTTTAAAGTAGTATGAGTTTTAATTTGGGTTAGTGTAAAGTCTTTCACTTATAGACTCCATCTACAAAACCTTAAAAGAGGGCATACACTTAACATACATATAGCTTACAAATAATCACTAAAGCACATATTTTGGTTCTGAATTATATATTTGTCTGTTCTCATAGAATAAAAATTTTTGCCAACTCTTGCCTTCATTTTCTATTTTATAGTCACAAGACATATCTTTCATCTGAAGGCCTCAAGCTCCAGTCATTAGTAACAAAACTGCAGCCATAAATAAAAGCATAAGCACAAAATTATGTTTCCTACCTTGTGCCTAGTAACATCAGAAGTTAAATAATCTGAGGCTTTTATCGTGTGTGCAACGGTGTACCCAAAGAGCATGTCACAGTCCACTTTCTCCATTTCTAATCTTACTATTGTTAATGCTAACAAGACATACAGGGTCTTTGAACATTCTGAACAATACACCTTGAAGCCTCAGTAAGTCAGCAAGGTCTCAAAGGTTGTACCATGTAAAAGTCAAGTAATTAAACACTGATTACTTACTGCTTAAAAAAAAAGGCACTGGGAAAAGTTGGATTCAGAAGGTCTAATTTCACACAGAACATTTCAGCGAAAATTAAGCCTTTAACTATATTCTGCCTGACTTGATTTGAAAGAAAAGGATAAGAGAAAAAGATTATAAAAGCTATTCAGTAATGTCTTTCTGCAACAGAGTTTTGGGAGGTGACAAACAGCTGCTGGTAATTCATTTAGTCATTTTTCCCCAAACAGCATTTGGATTCCCCTTCGAAATTTGGCTGCAACTCTTTAGTTTCATTATTCTTTCAAAATAAAAGGGCTCCTCCCTTCTTCTCTCTTGGCACCAGTTGAAAAGTTTTAGCTCCCTAGAAACAGCTAATTTCTAATAAAGTTTGGAAACATAGTAAACCCCATTTTACCTGATGCTGTTTTATTTTGCATACATTAAAAAAAGGTAATTTTCCCCCAGAGTTTTAATTTTGACCTATTTCAACTTTGCAGTCTTTTAAATCAGAATAATTAAAATTTAGAAATATTTAAGTTGTTCTTCCTTCTACCACACCTTACTCTCCAATTTATCTCAGTGGTTAGTACGTAGACAAATCCCCGAGATGACACAGGTGCTAAAATTATTTTCGCTGAAAAACATCTCAAAAAAAATTTTTTTTTGGTAGCAGTAGAATTTATTCAAAGGTGCCTTAATACAGGTGCTGGGGCTTGCCCATGGTGCTCTTGATATATAAGGCCCGGATATTTTGCCAGTTTTTCTTGAGCAATGACACCAAGAAGTTGATAGCCAGGTGAACGAATGTTCTACACAAGCTCCTCATCTGTCATCTTCACGTGGCCAACAGCCACAGCCAGACATAACACCTTCTTCATTTGAAACTTGATTGTGGACTTCACCTCATCCACTTCGGCGGCCATGTTTTCGTTGCGTGTGAGCAGGGAAAATAGCTTTCTTGCCTTATTTAGGCCTGGGCCGAGGATTCCTGGGATCCGCTTGATCAGAGACTCTGAGGCCAAAAATGCATCATCCTTCTTGGCTAGCCTCTTGACTGGTTTCTTATTTTTGTTGATATTTTTTCAGCACCTCGACGTCCATGTGAGGGATATCCACGGCCTTGCACTAGTCACGGTGTTGCTGGTCCTCCGGGACACACATGGAGAACTTGGGGCGGGGAGTGGACTTAAGCCTGACGGTGTTCGAGAGGCGCTTGTCTTTCTGGAGGTCAGAGTTCTTCAAGCTGATCTGCAACTCCACCGTCTCCAGGAACTTCCGGCGCTTGCCCTGGTTCCCTTGCAGGACTTCCCGCACATGATCTGCAACTCCACCGTCTCCAGGAACTTCCGGCGCTTGCCCTGGTTCCCTTGCAGGACTTCCCGCACTGCCTCGCACAGGGTGTCGCGAGAGAATTTGCTGCTTAGGGCTTCTCGCGGCGTGCTGACCAGAGAAGAGACACAGCTCATTTTTTTATACCTCTTACTCACTTGCTCTTCCTGTTATAGGAAGGCATTTCTTTCCTTTCTATTTAATAGATGAGATTAAGGAATATCTAACAGAAATAATTACACTGCTTTTTAAAATTTAGTTAATTCATTTCTTGGGACTATCACTATCTGTTCACATGAACATATAAGATTATTTTCTTTTGTCTGGAATTGCCTGTGCCACATGGATGAAATATTTTCTTAATTGTTTCTAAGAAATTCTAACTTACGGAGAGAATGAATCAGTTTAGTTTATTAATCCCTACTGAAACACCAACATACTTATGTGAGCTTATTTATGCCTACTATGGCATAACTATTTCACTAGGTTAAATAGTATTGGGGAAATTTTTTGTAGCAAGGACTAAGAAGAAAAGGACAGTTTCAAATAACATATGAGCTACTTAAACACCTTTGAAGATGCTGCTGGTGAAATTTGTTGTAGTTGAAAGGAAATTTTTGATTCCTAAATAGGTAATATTAAATATGAGGCCTTTTCCTCTCACATACTTTTCTTAATGTTGCTGCTTTAAAAAAATTGACAAAAATTGCATATATTTATCATGTACAACACGATGCTTTGGAATATGTGTACATTGTGGAATGGCTCTATCCAGCTAATTAACATATGCATTACTTACTTATCATCTTTTGTGGTGAGAACGCTTAAAATCTACTGTCTTAGTGATTTTCAAAATAGAATACATTATTTACTGTAGTCACTATTTTGTGCAATAGATAACTTGACCTTATTTCTCCTGTCTAATTGGCATTTTTTATCTTTAAACCAACAACTCCCCAATTTCCTATCTTCCAGCTTTTGGTAACAACCATTGCAGCACCTGTTTCTATGAGTTCAATGTTTTTAGATTCCATATATGAAGAGATCACGTGGTATTTGTGTTTTGTACTTGGCTTACTCACCTACAGGATTTCCTTCTTTTTTAATGCTGGGTGGTATTCTGTTGTGTGTGTGTACCACATTTTCTTTATCCATTCAGCTGTCGATGGACACTTAGGTTGATTCTATATCTTCTATATTTCAGCTATGGTGAATAATGCTGCAATAAACATGAGAGTGCAAATATTCTAACATACTAGAAGTCTGATTTCATTTCTTTTGTATATATACTCAGAAATGGAATTACTGGATTATTTGGCAGCTGTATTTTTAAGCTTTTGAGGAATGTCCTTACTGTTTTCCTTAGTAGCTGTACTAATTTACATTCCTGTCAATAGTGTGGAAGCATTTCCTTTTACTCTCCAACACTTTATCTTTTGTCTTTTAGACAATTGCCATTCTAACAGATATGAGAAGGTATCTCATTGTGATTTTAATTTGTACTTCCCTGCTGATTAGTGATGTTATGGATTTTTCATATACCTGTTGACTATTTTCATGTCTTATTTTGAGAAATGTCCATTAAGGTCATTTTCCCATGTTTAACTGGGTTTTCCTGCTACTGAGTTGTTTGAGCTCCTTATATGTTTTGGACGTTAACTTATCAAATATGTGGTTTGCAATTTTTTTCCTCATTATGTAAGTTGTCTCTTCACTCTGTTGATTGTTTTCTTGAAGAAGCTTTTTAGTTTAATGTAATCCCATTTGTTTATGTTTACTTTTGTTGCCTGTGCAGTTCTAGTTTTTTGGTTAATTTTCATTTATTTTCTCAACAAGTGAAATGTTGAGAATTGTAGTTGAGTCCAAGATGATTTTAATGGATTTTGGTTGCTAAACTTCTTTATTTTAATAACAATAAGATTATAAATATGTGATTATAAAATAATATTTTAAAAGGTAATATTTTAAATGAAACTATTTTAAATACTACATAGTGTTAACCATGAGCATAAATATAAAATCCATCCAATAGTTCCTTCTTTTTTGTGTTAAGCTTATTACACCCTGGCTAAGAAACCACTCTTCAATGGTAAACTCCCACCTGAGAGGCAAGTGAAAAGAAAAATTGGTTATTTTGTGAAGAAAAATGATAGTATCAGAGGACTATTATTATAGTTTTAAATATTATTAGTGGAAATACATCCTGTGTCAGTAGGCCTTTTAACTTAGATTCTTTATTTTGAAGCATTTGGATCTAACTTTTGTACATTTCCAGAGATTATAGATTTCAGTGTTCCCATGGGTGTCACATGCAAAAGGAGAGGAAGATATTGCTTCCATGATGTGCTAAAGTGGAAAAATGACCATTTTCCGGTGAAGAAATGCAATCCTTGGTTTCACCAAGAAAAACAATGTGATCATAAATAGGTTTATATTAGAGAGAATTCCACTGGAAATCCTTTGCCTGAATGACCTTCGGAAAAACGCAAGGCAGCAATGTGGGTGGTATCTTTGCTGATTCTCTGGCAGAAAGAATGAAACAGGAACTAGGAGTCAGAAGTACTTCATTTGATATAGAATCCCAATCTCATCTTCATTCTGACAGCATCTCCTTTTACTTGTTAAAATAAAAATATCAATCCTAAATTTTAATATAGTTCAAAGGGTCTATATAAAGATGAGGACATTTCCTTGGCTTATGTTCTTTCTGCTTTTGATCCATCTATGAATGCACAAAATGCCTTAATTATTTTATTTTTGAAGTTATTATTATCTAACTTGGTAATATGGCCCAGTAATATATAAAACACTCACATAATCAGGAGGAATATTTTCTATGAAAATACCTATTACAATAGCCATGTAGTCACTTAAATTTCTTTTAAAAAGCATGCTTCCTATGATTTCACACTTGGAACCTTATTAAACATTAATCAAAAGCAAGAACAACTCAAATGCAAGTGACTTTCTTTGTAAATTACAATTGTATTTTGCCAAGACTATACCTCTGAATATGTAAAACAAAGTGGGAAACATAATCATTGATGGAGTTCATTTATTTGTTCAGCATCAAAATCTTCGTGTTAATTCATGTCTAATTACAACATAAATCTTTTCAGCTGAAAAATGTTGTTTTTATGGTCAAAAGAGCAAATAACACATCTAGAATCAATTGAAAAACAAAAGTTTTCAATTTACTCTGCAATCCAAGAATTTGAGGAATGCGATTAAATTTGTGAAAAGGTTTCTTATAGTGACTTAAAGATACCAGACTCACAATAATACTGTCCTTATAGGATAAAAAAGAAAATATTCTGGCTATAATACCCAGACTATTTGGGCAGTGGTGGTTGAAACAAATAGAGATTTATTTTACTTTTATTACAGAAGTCTCAAAATTTGCTGGTGATACGTGAGTAGCTAAATTACATCAAGACCAGCATTAGACTTTCTCTCATGGTTCTTAGATAAAAGTTTCAGTTTAGGAATGTAGTTTCCATTCAAGGTTGAAAAAACAGATGGGTGAATAGAAGATAAAGACTACATCAGTTATTAGTCTTTCTTTTCAGAAGGAAAGCCTGTTTTCTCAGATATATCCCAGCAGATATCTGCCTATGTCTCATTTTCCAGAACTCTATTGCATGATCATTGCTCCCTGCTCTGGAGGCTGGGAGAGAAAGGCTCTAAATTGTGTTGGCTTCCCTCAGCCTCCAGGGTGAAGGTAAGCAAGAGACAGAAAGCTGGAAATGGGTGTAGGGTTACCTTCATATATGACTTTATTTTTATTTTTCTCTCCTTAAAAAAATTATAAAATAAGACACTGCTCAAAATTGGCAAATGGAATTAAAAAAAAATCTCACGTTTCAATACCATAACATAGTAACTAATGGGTGTACTTTATTCTAAGCCTCTATAGTCACATGTGGTTTTTTGTTTTGTTGTTTTGTTTATTTGTTTGTTTTGAGACAGACAGCCTTGCTCTGTCGCCCAGGCTGGAGTGCAGTGGCACGATCTCAGCTCACTGCAACCTCCGCTTCCCAGGTTCAAGCAATTCTCCTGCTTCAGCCTCCCAAGTATCTGGGACTATAGGTGTGTGCCATCATGCCTGGCTAATTTTTTGTATTGTTAGTAGAGACAGGGTTTCACCGTGTTAGCCAGGATGGTCTTGATCTCCTTGACCTCCTGATCTTCCCACCTTGGCCTCCCAAAGTGCTGGGATTACAGGCATGAGCCACCGCGCTTGACAGTCACATATTTTTAAACCTCGTTTTAATCACACTATGTTACAATGTTACAATTTTATTGCCTCTTTCTTTTATTTTACAATATACAAAGTCTTTTCAACATTTGTAAATAGTCTTTTAAACCAACATTTTAAATAACTATTCAGTAGGTAGACCTATCCTTGTGTTCTTAGTAATCTCATATCGTCAATGCATGTTATTTTTACATTTCTTCATATTTTGGTTGCTATTGTTAACAAAATTTTAATTTAAAGCATATTAGGGACTTCCTGAGTTCTTTCCATGACTAAGGAGTATCTTAGAGATGTTAGTGAGAAATATGGTAAAGAGCCAGAGGAGGGGTAGTTAAAATGCAGCCAGACACAAATTGGTGAAATACTGGGAAGGCTTCTGAAAAATAAGAGCTGAAAAACATTGAAGTATAGTACTGTGGAGGGCAGAGGAGTCATCTTTACAGAATGTTCTCCAGAAAACTGCTATACAAGGTGATTTAATTTCTGGTAAGACTGGAGTTGGGAGACTAAGCTGGATGGCTTTTCAAAGTTCCTTTAAAGCCTGTATATCTAGGGTCATGTTTCATTTATTTATAATTCTTGTTCATATATTATGAGCACTTTTTTTTTTTTTTTTTTGAGACAGAGTCTCACTCTGTCACCAGGTACCAGGCTGGAATGCAGTGGCACGACTTTGGCTCACTGCAACCTCCGCCTCCCGGGTTCAAGCAATTTTCCTGCCTCAGCCTCCCGAGTAGCTGGGACTACAGGTGTGCGCCATCACGCCCAGCTAATTTTTTTTGTATTTTTAGTAGAGACGGGGTTTCACCATGTTGGCCAGGATGATCTCGATCTCTTATATGAGCACCTTTTATAAAAAATGATTTTCTTATATCTAAAGGTTCTTAGAAGTTGCCAATATTATGATTTACTACAGAAAAATAATTATTTTTTGGTAAGTCCTTTGGAGCATTTAGTTATAAAAGAAAATAAACTATCATCTATACTAAGCTTGTATAGCATTCATAAAAAGAAAAGTAGTAAAAAATGATTAAAAATACAAATTGAGATTAAACACAGTTCTTCCAAAATTACACACCAAAGGATTTCACTAACTTGAGAGTTACAAAAGAAAAGTCATGAATAGAATGTAACAATTTGATAGTATTTAAAATAATTCCTTCTTTAAATAATAGGCTAGATGAAACCCGTCAAATGGCATTGTATGTTACCCTGTGGGAAAGTTTTCTATAATTCAGCTCTAAGATTAGATATATATGGAACTATTACCATGGTAACTATTTTCGAAGCTAACAAAAGTGTAAAAAATATGGACTAAAAAATACGTACAAAACCTCCACCACGACAGTAAATTTTCCCCGTCTTAAAAAAAAAGTTGTTGAAAAAAGTAAAAGCTCTCAGACAAATAGACTACTTTGTTGTTATAGAAAACACTTGTTTTCAGCTGGTTTCTTTTTTTGTGGCATGTAAAGCTTCCCTTCAGGGTAAAAGTGAGATTTATCCTGATTCATAAAGGGAGGAAAGGGTTTAGTGACAGTGAAATTTGTGGAATGCACACACTTTTAAAATATAGTTTCTTTCCTAACCTAAGCATAAATCATAAACAATTTCTATTGTTCCCTCCTTTCTTGTAGAACAGACAAAAGTATAATGCAGTACTGGTAATTTATAACTGCTGGGAATTTTTAAAAAATTGTTGTAATTTTTTTCTGAAAGATTCCTGGAAAATTATTTTATATCTTATTTTCTTTTGGGGGTAAAATACGCTTTTTTGTGATACCATTTAAGAAATTAGTGTTAATTTTCAAATAGAGCTGTAAAAGAAATAGAGATAAGGGTTTGCAATGGAAGACAAATTTTACAAGTAGTTTGCAAGAAAAATGTAAACCTCAGTCTGCTGGATTAATGCCTCATACCACTTGAGAAATACTACCAGTCAGATATTGTTTCACAAACTGGAATGTAGTATCTTGATTAAGCAAAGGGAATAGAGGCTAAATATAAAATAATTCATTTCTGATTCCTTAATAGTACATTTACAAAAAGTTAAGTGTGTAGTCCACTGAGAAGTAGTTTCCATCCTTCAGTGCTGCTGGTCCCTTGTTGGAGTCATAGACGAAAGCCCTCAGTCTTTCTGTTATTTGTATCAACATCACGATATCTTTCTTCTTCACTGTAAAAGCTTCTCAGCACGAAACAAGTGGTGCTTGACCAGGCTTCCTCTTTAACCAATATACGCTACAATTCACATTAAAACAGATACAGTGGGCTGGCTATTGTGCAGTATGAATAATTGCTGAGTTATTCAAGCACAATGGGCAGAAGGCATACAAGAATTTTGCACAGCACCCCTTTAAACCATGTGGCATTGGTACAAGAGGCCTGTAAAAGATATAAGTTAGGTCACCGAGACATAAAATAAACAAAAATAGGAGATCATCCATTTTTAGCACAAAATAATGAAGTGGAGGGTGTGCATAGTGACAGAAGTTACCCCGTAACAGAATTATAAGAAGTAAAAAGATTTCAGGCTGTGTGTCTTGTTTTAATACTATTTCCAAACAAAAGTCAGACTGTCAATGATGGTTGTATTAGTCCCTTTTCACACTGCAATAAAGCTATACCCAAGACTGGGTAATTTATAAAGAAAGTAGTTTAATTGACTCACAGTTCTGTATGGCTAGGGAGGACTCAGGAAGCTTACAATCATGGTGGAAGGGGAAGCAGTCACCTTCTTCACAAGGCAGCAGGAAAGAGAAGAGTAGGGAGTGAAAGGGGAAGAGCCCTTAATAAAACCATCAGGTCTTGTGAGAATTCACTCACTATCATGAGAACAGCATGAGGCAACTGCTCTTCTGATCCAATCACCTACCACTGGGTTCCTCCCTTGATACATGGGGATTATGGGGATACAATTTGAAATTAGATTTGGGTGGGGACACAGAGCCAAACCATATCAGTGGCATTACGCCTTCATTCACAGATATTTATTTATACCTAGGATTCCAGGTAATGTGCAGTGGGATGTACATTGGAAATGCAGTGGTGAGTATAATACAATGTCCCTGCCCTCACAGAGTATACAGTCACCTGAAAGGAAATATAGGTTAAACAAAAGTTCGTTATGTTAGGATTCTAATAAAGAAATTATTATTTGCTATTTCATTAAATCACAAACATAGTTTGGTAACAACATTCCCATTTTACAAACAGACAAAATCGGACACAGAGAGAATTCATCACAAATCTGTGAAACAGAGCGAGAATTTGAACTGAATTTTATACAACTCTATATACTGCCTGTCTGTCTGTCTGTCTATCTAGCTATCTTTTCTGTCAATATTTTTAAAGAATATTTCTTTGTCTCTAATGGGAAAATACAGGTAAACAGAAAAATCACCATGAAATTAATAATTGCTAGATTAATAACAAAGTATAAATAACTCAAAGAAGATGAATTTAGAGGTTCAGGAAGGAGCTACTAAGTGGGCTGGAAAAGTCAGAATGCTTTCATAGAAGAATGATCGGGCAACTCTTATTACTGTCACATCTTAGACTTTCTTTATAACTTACAGTATTTCTTCATAATAATCTTGGAATGAAAGTACATGATAGACTCAATATTTCGATTGTTATATAGATATTTAAACAAATAGAATAAAAACCACAGATTCCGATCTTGCAAATGAAATTTATGTCAGGTTAAGGAAATAATAGCTATGATTTCTGTGTACTTACTATGGCCAGCCCAATTATTTTATATTCGGTCCTTCTAACAACCAGAGGAGGCCAGTATTATTATTCACCCTATTTCTTACAGGAGGAAACTAAAGCCTAAATCAATAAGGTAACTTGATTAAGGTCACACACATAATAAATACAGGAGTTGGGGTCCCAACCTGGATCTGTTTACCTATGCTTTAGTTATCCCACAATGAAAATAATTTGACCAATTTCATTTTGACATGAATGAGAGCTAAATATATTTTTGACAAAATTAGGGATTTATTGGTTTAGGGGTTAAGATACATTTGATTTCATTTCCATATTATTTTTTTTTTCCCTTCTAAGGCATCAAAAAGTCTCCTTTCTTTGGGCATACAAACTGTATTTTTCCTTCATGAAGCAGAGAAAATCGTTTATCTCATTTCTCACCTGCCAAATCCCTGCTGTCCTCTGCTATGGGAAAAGAATTGCACATTTTAAGTAAGTCACATAGGCCAGAATAATAGTACATTTTCCAATGGCCTTTGAATTAGACATGGGCTTGCATTTCAGTTTTGCCATAGGATCATGGAATGTGTAAGGTATGCCGCCTCTGGGTGTTGACCTTGAAGAGAAAGGGCGTGCACATTTGCACCCTTCCACCTATTTTTCTGTTTTTCACGTGCTCAGATATGGTTAGAAGCCATTTTGTAAAAAGTGGAACAGAACAAGCTTAATGATGGTTAAAAAAGAAACCAGAAAAGAGTCAGTAATCCTGACCCCATGGTCCCAACATCATAGATCTGATCTGTTCCACCTGAACTGTGACATTAAAGGGAAATATACTTCTATAATGTCTTCATAAAATAACTGCTGATTGGGGTCTTCTATCTAAAGCCATCCTTTTATTCTACCTATTCAAGTGCTTACCTGTGGTAATCCTATTCTCTCTTCCGTATCATCAGGTTTTCACTCTCAGAATTTCTCCGGCAAAGAAACATGCTCTTATTCCTACTGTCTTAAAAAATCTTCTCACAAACCCACTTCCTCCTCCAACTACCATTTCTCTGATGCTCTTTATGAATAAACTACTTGTTATCAGTTCTAGTGAGGTTACTCCTATCAATACCCCAAAGTTGCTCTTGTGAAGGTTGCTGATGAGTGCCATATCACTAAATCCAAGATTCACTTTACGCTTCCGCCTTAGAACGTTTGCCTCCAATTTCTTTCTGCTTTGAACAATCCTTCCCCTAGATAGTATTAGTTTATTCCTCACTCCCTTCAGTGTTTTCTCCAATGTCACCTTCCCTGTGAAGCTTTCCTCAACTGCCGTATGTAAAGTCCTGAACCCTGCCACAATTTCTAACCCGCTTCACTGTCTCATTTTTCTTCATCACATTTATTCCCATCTACAGGATGGTTTATTCTATTTATTTGCTACTTAGCCTAATACTCAATAAGAAAGTAAGTGCCATGAGACAAGCATTGTATCCGCTGCATTCACTGTTGTATCCCCAGGACCTAGAACATTTCAGGTTATACAGTAGGTGTTGAAGACTGAATGAATGAACAGATACTTGTTGAGAATCTATTAGGTGTTATTCACCTTGATAGGTGCTATGGGTACAAAGTGAACAAGATAGATGGAGTCTTCCCTTTTGAAATATTTGGAATCCAGATCAGAAGAAAGACATTAATTCACTCGATTTCTATGCAACATGAAAAATGCTGTTAGGATATAATAGGAACATTCAGAAGAAACACTGAACCTAAATTTGAGGGATCAAGGAGGACAGTGATATCAAACCAAGAAAGAGAGTGATAGTAATCTTGGAACTTTGAGTGCAAGTTATCCTTGAGAGGTGAATGGGATGGGGAGACGGGCATCTGTCCAGGTAAAAGCAGTGGGTCAAGTAATGGTATGTTGGTAGACCTTTAAAAATTCAGGATACAGTGCGATGTGGGGTATAAAATAAAAGTAGTGAGAGAAGAGATGGAGTTATGTATAAGTAAAGGTTAGGAATTCGAATGACAGACTACTTGATTTTGAAGCTTTACGGTGCCACTTGCTCATCACTGGGTGTGCTATTTGATATCTCTGTGCTTCAGTTTACTTATCTGTGAAATCTAGACAAGGCTTTCTCCCTTGGTGCTTTGAATATTCAATAAGATATGAATTAAAGAAAATTGGTATAGGGTCTGATAAACAATAAGTCCTCAATAAATGTTAGTTGCTGCTGTTGTTTGACTTGTATAAACAGGGAAGAGATCATTATGATTCTTGCAGGGCATGTCAGGGAACTAGATATCCCATCCACTCCTGACAACCTTTGAGACAGTATTATTGCTAGTTTAGTTATTTTTCTATCACTATTATTACAAATTAATACTTTTTTTGTTTCCCAGAATCATATCCATGATATTGAAGAGAAAATTGATGTGCTGGCCTCATGTCTGTTTAAAGAAGAGTTGGGGGTCAAGGAAGAAGAGGAGACTTGTACCCTGTTTTAATTAAAGCACTTTTTGAAAACACAATTCATTTTACCCACAGAGACATATTTTAGGGGTATATTTGTGATGAAATACACAATAAAATTCAAAAATGACAAGCAATGAAAATAAGACAAATAATGTATATAATCATAAGGAAGTATTTTTAATTATATTTGAACCTACATTTTATTGGAATATATGTGTTTTTAATGGTCACCTGATGTTTGTAGAAATGAAGTTCTGGGACAGTATTACAATGTGTCTCCCTCATCTCCCACCTGTAGCTTTTACCTGTTCCAGGAAAGGGGCAATCTAAGTAATTCAGTGCTTTTGGGAGTCTGAATCATTGGAATAATTACCTTAATTCTCCATTAAAAGAAAGCTATCTTAAAAAGGACCTTCTTTGATTGACATGTGTCTGCCTTTTTTTTTAAAGGATAGACAATAGAGGTATTTAGTGTAATTACTGACTTTCATTGCATTACACAATATGGAGTGATAAAGCCAAAATCCTAGCAATGTACAAAACCTTAGTGCACACTGTTTTCTGGTCACTTAGTAGGCAATCCTTATTTACCATTAATTAAATGTCAATTGTTCAAGTAATCAGCAGTGAAATTGAGCATTTATTTGTAAAAAGGATTATTTTCTAGCTTCATTAAATTCTTTGTGCTTTCTGTTGTTCATTTGTCGCATTGTCCGCTTTTGGCATGAAAGTGTCCATAGGTGAAACAAAGTTTAAATGGATGTGGGATGCCAACTGCTTCTCTAATTCTGGCATGAGAAAGGACCTCCTGTAAGAAGAGCTGCCTCCTGAAGCATTTTGTTAGCTGTCATTGGCTGGAACTCATGTCATAGTACAAGAGAGAAGCCAACATATGAGTAGGCAACCTGCCATCTAAACAGATGGGTGTGGGTTCGACAGCCAAGGGGCCAAGTCCATACAGCAAATATAGGCATCAGGGTTTCATTTCCAACTGAGATTGCTGAAAAGTCTGTTTGTCCTGTTATCATGTAAGTTGCCATGACAGTTGTGATCAGTTTTTAAAGGCACAAATGACATTAAATATTTTAATAAACATTTCAGTATTTTTATTTGATTAGTTATTGATGACTTAACAAGAAAAGTGGAAAATAAAAGTGGGAAAAGAAGTATTAAAAAAAACTAAACTTAAAAAAACTGGATTTTACATGGATATGCTATATGTTCACATTATGAAGGCAAAACTTTTATAACACCTTTGTATTGCCCCCTTTAAAATGTAACTATTCCGAGAGCAAGAACTTTGATGGTACATTTATGATAAACATACAACAAAACTCAATAAATTACAGGCAATTAAAATAAATAAAAGTCTATGAGGGAGGGAAGAGGGCTTGTAAGTCTTACTATTGCTGCTTTTCTCAGTGTTAAATAGGTGTTCAGTAAATGGTTGTGGAAAGAATGTATAGTTAATATAATTATCTGGGTACAGCATAACATTTGCTAATCATGTTAAATAAGCTCAATGTAATGTAAAACTTAAGATGTTCTAAATACTGAACTCAACTGAACCTCTTAGTGAATCAGAGGATGCATATTAAAACATCATGTTGTTCTCCTTAAATATATAGAATAAAAAATAAAAGTTAAAACAAGCAAAACAACCCTTCAAGTCTAGGTATACAAATAATTGAATGAAATGTTTGTTGACTTAAAATTTGCCTTTGGAAATGTAGTCAGAGTTGGAGATATCAGACTGATCCCATGTTTATTTTAAATATATACAGACAGATAAATAAAGAAATAATTTCAGATATAGGCTAATATCCACACACATATTTTCTAGGTCTGTCCACTGAGATGTACTCAAACAGTGACACCCCAGTAACAATAAGCACACCTGGCACCCCAATCTTGGTTTCCAAACACCATTTTCCAATAAAAAGAGATAAAATTTCTTAGAGAAATGACTGATTCTAGGGATGGGGCAGGGAATATACAGGATGAACCTGGTATAGTAAGAAAGTACATAAGAGAGAGAGAGAAAAAAGAAGGGGTAATGTCAAAAGGACATTAGAGCCAACCTAAAAGAGACACCAATGGCCAAAGCTGCAACATTCTGGTCAATAAACAAATAATGATAGTATTGGATTATGCTAGGGTTTGAATGGCTCCCCTTCAAAATTCAGGTGTTGAAACTTAATGACCAATGTGTATTAAGAGGTGGAACATTTTAGAGGTGATTAGGCCATGAGGGCTCCTCCTTCATAAATGAGATTAAGGCTTTTATAAAAGAATCGTCATGCATTAGTCAATCCTCTTGTCCTTTAATCTATCTCCATGCGAAGACACAGCATTTCTCCTCTCTGGAAGATGCAGCAGCAAGGCACTATTTTGGAAGCAAAGTGAACCCTTCACCAGATAACGGAACTTGCCAGTGCCTTGATCTTGGACTTCTCAGCCTCCAGACCATGAGAAAATAAATTTCTCTTTTTTATAAATTACTTAGTCTATAACATTTTGTTATAGCTGCACAAAATAGACTAAAATAGATTATAATGCAGGAACTCATAAATTCATACTGAGATAGATAAATAAGTAATAAACAAACACATGGTAGAGAAAGATACATCTGTACAGAAAAATTCCAGGTAATAAATGTATAAGAAATTAGGAAAATAGGATATCACATTTACAATACCACAGTAATAATTATAGTAGGCAAATTTACTAATGAGTGCCAAAGTTAGTGGGTAGAACTTCAAAGAAAAATAGGATATCTGATAGCCTCAAAATGTCTACCCTCAAGTATTTATTAATTATTGCAAGTTATTTGATACTCCTTCCCCCAAGAGGGGGCGCTTACTTCCTCATTCATTGAGTAGGGACTGAATTTAGTGATGTGCTTCCAAAGAACAGCAAATCGAAAGGGAAAAATAGTAGAAGACCTGGTAGACACTACCTTAACCAAGTGCTAAAGCTTAACATTTACCAGAATGAAGTCAATCTGCTATCATGTACATCATGTTATGGTGCATTGTTCTTCAAATTCATAAGCTCAGTTTAATCATGAGAAAATGTCAGACAATAGAGTAACAGTCTACAAAATATTTGACCTGTACTCTTCAAAAGTATCAACATAATGGAAAATGACAAAAGACCAAGAAACTGCCACTGTTTTGAGATACTTAAGGAGACATGATGACTAAACACAATACAGAATACTGGACTGAATCTACCAGCAAAAAGGAACATTAGTGGAAAACTTGGTGAAGTCTGCATAAAGCTTCTACCTCAGCTAATAGTATTGTACCACTGTTAATTCTCAGTTTCAAAAAATGTTACATGGTTATGTAAGATGTTAACATTAGGAAAGCTGGGTGAAAGGTAGATGGGAACTTGGTTTTGCTATCTTTGCAGCTTTTCCATAAATCTAAACTTATTTCAAAATTAAAAGTTAAAAAAGTGGTATTAAATATATCAGTTTACTAATTTATACTTTGACTTAGATTTAGCAACAGAGAACAGAATATAAATACAGTTTTATTTTTATCATTCCCTTTTTTAAACAAAAATTCTCTGTTTTAGTATTATGAAATAAATTTAAAGTACCTTGCTAAAAACTGTTCTTCAATTCAAATACATATGAGAAAACATTCCAGTTAGGATTATCATATTCAGATCAAGCTGTAATACTAGAAATATGGTAACTTACTATTTTTTAATTCTTCAAAAACAATCAACTTTGTAGACTTTGGTTTCACCCAAAGACTGTTACAGATGGTCATGTAAAAATCACTGTTTTCTTTCCTGAATATAATTCATATGAAAATCTAAGATGAGTTTCAAAAACTAATTTAGTCTTGAAAAGTTTTCCCTCCAAAATAACTGCAAACATATCTACTTACAGTGGAATATCTTTTTATAGCTAGTGACAGTGATTGTTTTAATAAAATAATTTAAAATTGCATGGTAAAAATCCCAAAATGCTCTTCAGGTCCCACCTATGAACATACCTGGAGTAGATGGTGAGAAGAAAAATACATTGCTTCAGATCACTGAAAAATGCACAAATCTCTGAACGGACCACTTCAGAAAACTTGAGTTTCTTAGACATTCTAAAGAATGAACATTTATACTGGGTTTCTTGAATAGTGGGGGTTTGATAGTGATCATTTTTGGCTGGGTGTGTTTCTAATATAAGTTCTTCTATTTTTAAGCACATTGAAAATTACAAGAAAAGCTTACCCAAATCCCCAAATTCAAACTGCATTTTTCAAGAGCAAAAATGTATTACTAAAAGGAATTAATACAATTTTTAAAAGCAAATGTCCTCTATTTTATCAGAGTTCACCAAATTGGAAGTTTGGGGCAAATGGGAGATTCCGTGTACTTGGATAAATTCTGGGAAATGGGTTGATTGAGAAAAGAAGGTATCAAAGAAGAAAATGTCAGTATTCTGAATTCAAATTTCTTTATCTAATACTCAAGGTCTTTCTAGTCTGATCCAAGCTATTTTTTAAGTCATTCAGGTTAGAAAGTATTTTGTTGTAGGGCAAACAGGACTGATCAAATTATCTCAACAAACAACAAGA
This sequence comes from Cacajao melanocephalus, assembly GCA_963573385.1. Classification (NCBI taxonomy): domain Eukaryota; kingdom Metazoa; phylum Chordata; class Mammalia; order Primates; family Pitheciidae; genus Cacajao; species Cacajao melanocephalus. The sequence continues at coordinate 322,660 of CAUYLG010054161.1, forward strand.
TTTGTTTGGAGAAGAGAATTAATTTTTAAGACCACAAGAACTTCATCCAAGCAATATAGGCAGAACTGGAAAGTGATGGTTTATTGATAATAATAGGCAACGTTGCTTACCAGGTGCCTGGCATAGCCCTAAATGCTTTCCATACATTGTATCATTTAGTTCTCACAACAGTGTGAAGGTAATTACTGTTGGTATTTTATCTTCTATTGTACATGGAGATTTAGCAACTTTCCCAATATTACCTTTCTTGTTAGAGGAAGAGCTGGGATTGATTCCCGGTGGCTTAGTCCCAGAGACTACCTGTTTAAACATTCTACCACATATTTCTCTGTATGTTTGGCTCCATTTCTCACTTCATTTAGATTTCCTCTGCAGGACACTTCGTTCTGCTTTCCCATAATAACTACAGTTTACACATGCCTTTAGTTTGCCACAGCACTGACTTTGGTTCCACGTTCTTGCTGTTTTGCTTCCCAGAGATAAGTAGCTCAGTCTCGCAATGTTCCTGTTCAAAGTTTCTGGAGCAGATAATCTGATTCATTCACGTCTTTTCAGGATCTACTCCTGATCCAATCAGGTGAGGGAGGTGGAGAAAGGGAGAAGGGCAGGTTTGTGTAGGGTCATCTTATGCAAACAAGGAGGGTGAGAGCTATCCCTTTAAGAATGACATAGGTAGAATAGATTGTCTTGAGAAGGTGCAGTATGTTAGATGCAATGGCTAGCATCTTCCTTCACCTACTTTCCTATCTTTTTTTAAAATATATATATCTGTTCTACAAATCCTTTGTAGTTTCAGACAGATATTTTCATTGGTCTCTGAATATGCTGAATGCATTTCTACATCAGTGCTTTTACTCCCTGTATTTTTCTGGCCTGGAATTTATCTGTCCTTATGATTCAAGCCTTCTGATTATTATCAGTGTTTCAAGGCCCAACCTGTGTAGTCCTTCCCAAACCTGCCTCCACCTCTGACCTCCTACAGAACTTGTCTTACCATATGCCTGCACTTTATCAGATTCTCTCTTGTATTGTTTTTATTTTTTATTATTACTTCATGTCTTTTCTCCTCTGCTAGGTCAATTAATCAAAACATAGGTTTGTTGAGATCACTATCTATGTATTTATATTTCTGTTCCAACCGCAACTGTGGCAATTTTGTACATTGATTAATGTATCTATTGATTGAAAAAAAAAGATCTAAAAAGCACAACTGGAACAGAAAGTGGAGGCTGCTGGGCTAAGGGGAAAGTAGAGATCTTTTAAAGATAGGTTTTCGTTCTATTTTGCATCACTTTTTAATTTCTTTATTGGAATTAGTACAGAATTTCAATGCCTGATGAATAAAAGCTTTTCTTTTCACTTCCCCAGCCCCATCTACCTCCAGGTAAATGTTGGCTGTTAATTAATAGTTCAGCATCTGACTATGAAACACATTTTAAGTATTTAGGTTATTCTTGTAACTTGAGTTAACTTATGAACAAGTACAGTATTTTGTTTTCTTAAATGTTCTAATGCTGATTATAAACAGTAAAATTTTAAATTGGGATTGTAATGTATATCAATTACACATGTAACAGCAGAATCATGGTCTAATCTGGGACTCTCGGACAAATCCTCTTAAACATTATGAACAATTCTCCATGATGTGCTTATTTCATATTGCATGCCTGTATCAAAATATCTCATGTACCCCATAAATATATATACCTATTCTGTACCCACAAATTTTAAAAAATAAATAGAAATTTAAAGAACTAAATTTTTTTTGCTTCATTATTTTCATTTCTGTTTATATATGTGATTTCACTAGATTAACATATTTTCTAACGAATTTTTTAAAAGTTATTTCAAATAATTTGGTTTTATTTCCCCAACTCAATTTCTGGAAATTATTTTTTATTGGCCAATATTGTTAGTCCTACCTGAGAACTGGTAAAGACTAAAAATGTGGAGAACTGGAGCTCTAGGGAAATTTCCCTCACAATCCGGGTGATTAGGTTAAATCTATCCTAATGGTCATTTAGGTTTAGTTCTGAGTTTTATTTGAAGTAACACTAGAGATTTTACAGCCTTCCAGGATTTTAGCCATTCATTTGTTCAAGAAAGATTTGTTGAGCAACTACTTCGTGTCATCTTTCCAGGCTTGACCCAGAGCAAAATAATCATGTAGACCAAGCTTGTCCAACCCAAGTCTCACAGGCTGCAGGTGGCCCAGGATGGCTTTGAACATGGCCCAACACAAGTTTGTAAACTTTCTGAAAACATTATGAGTTTTTCTGGAATTTTTTTAGCTCGTCAGCTATTGTTACTGTGCTTTATGTATGGCTCAAGACAATTCTTCTTCATCCAACGTGGCTCAGGGTATCCAAAAGATTGGTCACTCCTGAGCAGTACTTTGACAAAAGATTGGCAATCTTTGTCAATTTTTTCACCTCTCTCTTTATTACAAAATCACTTCATAGGCCACCATTGCTGTGTCCTGATAGACCTACCTCCAAGATACATCTCCACGCCTTGACGTTCTCTTGCTAGGAAGTGCTCCATAGTTAGTCTTCTTGGTTTAAGCTTAGGCAATATATATATTTTTTTCACAAGAAAATTTCAAATTTATGATACTTTATCCTAATAAGGTTTTTAAACTGTATCTCTGCTCAGAGTAAAAAATATATATTTTGCATTGTGATGTAATAAGTATGTGTGTGTTTCCAAAATTAGGGTTTCATGAAAGAATACTAGCCCTTAAAAATGCAACAAAGAGTCAGATAGTTAATATTAAATATGATGTTATCAATAATGCAGTGCAACATTATATTTTGTTTTCTTTCTTTTTTTTTGAGATTGAGTTTCGCTCTTGTTGCCTAGGCTGGAGTACAATGGCATAATCTCTGCTCACTGCAACCTCCGCCTCCCGGGTTCAAGTGATTCTCCTACCTCAGCCTTCTGAGTAGCTGGGATTACAGGCATGTGCCACCACCCCGGGCTAATTTTGTATTTTTAGTAGAGATGGGGTTTCTCCATGTTGGTCAGGCTGGTCTCGAACTACCAGCCTCAGGTGATCTGCCCAGCTCAGCTTCCTAAATTGCTGGGATTACAGGCATGAGCCACCATGCCCAGCCTGATTTCATTTTCTTAAAATACTAATCAGAAACGACTAAATTTACCTCCAGACCTATTAAAAGTTCATGCACAATAATTTATCGCATTTTTTAGCTTTTTTTTTTTTTATTGGCGGGTGGTTCTGGAAAGGAAATGCCTTTTAGGTACACCTCAAATTATGCAATGGAGAGGCTTACTGCTCCAGGCACACCCACATTTCCCAACATTTCCACTTAGTGGTAAGAGGGTCTTCTGAGTATAACAGAGTTTGGGCTAAAGAGAAGGACCAGATAAGGGAAACTGTGCAGCCTTAAGATGTCTTTTAATTCTTTTTATCATTTACACTCCGCAGGAACCTTGGGGGAAGGCTTCACTGAGCAATTAAACACTGAGAAATTCATCTATATCTATCCAAATTTGGAAAAGTGATGAATATGCAATTTTGCCTCCAGATACAGCTCCAGACTCCTCCTTCCTCCAGTCAAATAAGTGGATGCTTTTTGAGTGTCTCCCACAGTGTTTTTTTAAGTTCAAGTAGGCGTCATGACACAAAAAGTTATTTTTTCCATGCTCAAGAGGGTTGTATAACATCTAATGTGATCAGACTCCTTACTGAGCAATGAATATGGAAATTAGATGATCGGACTCCAGTAGATGGTTAAAATGAACTCCAAGAATTTAGATAAATAAGGCTAAAGAATGTGGGTAAGTTTTTGTGTCTAGGAGTGAGAGTGGGTGGTAATGGTCATTGTTGGGGAAACATTTTTAAAAACCTAATAATTCTGAAAACAATTGCTTTGCAGTCTAATTATTAAATACCACTATGAACAGCTTTTACCATAACAACTTGAGAAATACTCTGAACTTGATGAAGACTATTTCTGCATTTTACCTAGAAATCTTAAACAGTTATATTTATAATTTGGAAGAATGATTTGGGAAAATGTCTTCTAACACCCTTGGTATAAAATAGAGACCTGACAAGGTATTTCATGCTCTATGGCTAGTTTCTTCCAATTCAACTCCACTAATCCAATAAGCCAGGTTTAACCAAACAGAGAGAGAACAACATTTATTGCCCTGCTGTGGGCACTTTCTCGTCTTCTTTGTATCTTTTAAATTTCTAGTTTTCTTGATTTCTTACTATGCTGATTTTGTGTGTATGGTTTCTGGTTACTTTTATATAAGTGGGAGACATCTAGCTTAATATATACTGTACTTTTTTTCATTAGATAGTAGCTTTCTTATGGAAATGAATTAAATTCTTTGGTTTCTTCACAATTACCTATAGCCCTTCATGTTCTGTTCATAAATATGCTCAATAAATGCTGTTGATGTGCTGACCAACTGTTCATAATATTTTACAGAATCTTCTCAGAATAAGGGTTCAAGAGGGTCAAAACTTAATTAACCTTCCTATAAAACCTTTCTAATAAAGCTAAATTTGAATTTCAATTCAAGTCAGATACTCAGGGGTGGAAGGAAAGCTCTTTGAAGTCATTATGCAAAACAACCTGCTGAACTTAAATATCATATATTTGAGTTCAGTATCTATATCTTGTTGATAAGAATATGTATGGAGCACTTAGATCTATTGCATTTAGGAACAGTTTCAGAATGAGTTTCACGTTGGCAGAAGGTATAGCATAAAAATGTCGATCGTCTAATTAGTCTACGTGAATGTGTAAGGATTCACAGTTACACACACACATACACACACCAGATTACTGGAAGAGTGAGGAAAACTGTAAGTTAAGTTTAGGGGCACATTTTAATAACCATAGTCTACCTCATAGGACCCAAGCTCAATTTCTCATTTCTAAAAGAGCAAAAAAAAATGCAAAACTAAAATATTATATGTATACAATATTTATGGATGTGTGTATATGCACACACATATAATGTTAGTGTCTCTAATATATTCTTCTCTTGAAGAATCTAAAACTTGTTAAAAAAAAAAGTAGATACTTTTTTTGGCATTCTCTTAATAACTCCGCTAAAAATATCTTCTTTTTTTTCTTCTTTTGGTGATTGGGTAGCTCTAAGACAGACAGCATTGCTAAGTTAAATACACGCACAAAAAGAAAGATAGAAAGAAAAAAGAAAGAATGCTATTTATCTTACTTGAAAATGCAAGTATTATACCAAGATCCTGAAATCTGAGGAAAACTCATAAAATTCATAACATTGAAACTACAGAGAACTGTTTTTGTTAATATTTTACATGTATATTTTTATATGCAAAAATACTGAGGAAGACTTTATGTAGATTAGATTTATGTACATTGTTTATATATTCAACTTATTTATTGTCTCAGCTGTATTCATACACCAGGTACTGTATCATACATATTATCTTTCACACCAAAGCTTTAAAGCATTTTCACACAAATTATTAATCAACATCTTTGAGTAGAAGCAGAAGCTTTGAAGATAGACACCAGGTTGAGAGATAGCACAATACTAATACACTGCCTCTAAGGCTCAAGTTCATCAAATTCTCAATCTTTAGGAACGTAATAATTAAGATTGTGTGCTAGAGACAGTGTGGTCTGCAGGAAAAGTCTAAACTTTTGGTGGAAAGTATACACTTTCTATGAGATCTGAATGCATAGGTAATTTTAAAAGAGTCAATTTTTCAAATCTCAACTTCCATACACATCTCATTTCAGAACTGATTATCCAGAGAAGAAACCTGAATACACAATAGGTTTTTTACTTTATGAGTAACAGAGGTCCCTTACCCTTTCCATAATTTTCTATTATACCTTACCCTGCAATATAAAGACCTCAGGTGTTTCGGTGAAATATCTAGCGAATATTCAAGGCATTTTAAACTGTAAGACTTCCTACTTTTCTCAACCTTAAAAATATTTCGGTTCAGAGTTAAGCTTGATGTTAGCATTGGGATATTAGGGTCCATTTGGGAACGTTCTGAATTTGTAAAAGCCAAAGCAGCAGAGATTAGAGTCAATAATTCTTTTCACTGTCACTGGACTCTACTGTGGAACTATCAACATTACCACGATACATCAAAAAAGTTTATTCATAAATGTTTGTGATTTTTTTTCAGATTCGGTGGCTTTTAAAACTTATTTTATTAAACATGTCTTCAGTTACTATTATTTAAAAAAATATTAATCGATTAATTTATTTTTTGAGATGGAGTCTTGCTCTGTTGCCAGGCTGGAGTGCAGTGGCACAATCTTGGCTCACAGCAACTTCCGACTCCCGGCTTCAAGTGATTCTCCTGCCTCAGCCTCTGGAGTAGCTGGGATTACAGGCGCCTGCCACCATGTCCGGCTAATTTTTGTATTTTTAGTAGAGATGGGGTTTCATCATGTTTTCCAGGATGGTCTCGATCTCCTGAACTTGTGATCCACCGCCTTGGCTTCCCAAAGTGCTGGAATTACAGGCATGAGCCACTGCACCTGGCCATGAGTTATTTTTTATTCTGACAAAACACTACCTTTTCCTTTATCTCTTAGGGATCTTATATATTTTATTACTTATTATCAGAAGTAAACTTATTTAAATTTATGCTTAAATATTAATTTGATGTGTGAGGAAGTATATGCATAGATAGGGGCACAGGATCAAAGAAGCTTGAAGGCTGTTCTCTAGGACTTGCTGTCTCAATGAAGGAAGGGAGAGTAAGGGATAGAAGTTAAGAACTATTGCAGTAAGTTTCTATCTGTTTTTGGAACTAGGTGAATGGGAGTCTGTCAGCATTATGAAAAGAACCCCTTCAACTCCTGAGGAATCCAATTTCATTTCTGCTAGGTCAGGCCAGTCCCCTGTCCCTCTACACTCCATCCTTCCAGAATATTCTTTTGTGAGCAGGCTCGCTCTGCAGGCCTGGGCTTGAGGAATGGGAAGAGAATTCTATTATTAATTCCCCAGGAAGATAAAGGAGGAGAGTCTTCCAAGACAGAAATTTTGGCTGCTCTCTTTATCTTAGGTCATTGCAGAAAGCGTCTCTCCTTCTCTCAGCCAAAATGAGAGTGCCTCTCATCCTTCCAGCCAAAAATGAAATCAATAATTTTTCATTTTGTTTGGCAAAACAATAAAAAACTTAAATAAGAATGACTGAATTTGAACACTACAATTAAAACAATGTCAATTTTCTTGTATTAATTCTATCTACTCATGGATTCAAGGCTAAAAATGGGAAATTGCTGTTTTTTATCCACTTCCTTCTCTTTAGCTGTGATACATCACTGAGCTCTGTTTATTTTCCTTCAAAATGAATGTCTAATCCATACCTTTCTCCCCGTCTTTACTGCAATTGTACCTCTTAGGCTAAGCCACCATCATGATTCCCCATATAAAATATAGCCTAAGAGAATGTTTCTCTGGCTTTCATCTTGCTCTCTGTTAGTCCACTATTGACATAAGAGTCAGTATGGTCTTTTAGGAATCTCTATCAGATTGTGCCACATTCTTGATTTATCTTGCATTTAGAAACAAGCAATTAAAATGCCCACATGTTGTAATGAGACCTTTCATGCTCTGCTTCCTATTCTCCAAATCCATCTCATTCTACCTTCACCCATGATTTTCAGTTTCTTGAATTTCACCAGGTTCTTGGTTTTCTCATGAGCTGTACTAACTGCCTGTATTTCATTCCTTCTTCCCCAACTGAGTCCTTTGAAAAGAAACCTGCCTAGATTAATCAATCTAAACTAGGTCTTCCAGGTTACTCTCTCCCACTGAGATTTATTCTTTTCGTCCTCCCACTTACCAGTATTTGCAATTACACATTGTTTGTTTGTCTCTTTCATCAAACTGTACACTCCAAGAGGTCAAAAAGGTTCTCCAGAATTGTATCTAACACCCAGCACAGCACCTGAATCTTATTAGGCATTATTTGTCAAATGAATTGACTAATTAGTATCAGATTAGTAAACAATGTAATTAATTGATTATGTCATATTGATAAATTATAGCATATGGTCCAGATATAAATTTTTAAGTCTCTTCACTTAAGGAATTGGAATAGGATCTTAAGCACTTTTATGGTGTAGCTGAGATGACTCTTCCAAGTATTATGAAATGTCTTGTGGCCTTATTTATTAGTCCTAAAATTGATTTTTATGCCTTTCAAATCTTAGTGCTCTGTCTAGCCTGATGTATAGTGATTAGCAGTCTCCACTTTATCATAATTTAGGGAATATATTTTAAACTCCTTTTAGAAGGAAATCTCTTTCTAAAAGATATCCAGAGAGAAAATAATCTACCAATTGGTGAGAAATACGGAAAGGCTATTTTCAATATAAAAATACTAAACATGTGTTCCTTCAACCACAGTAGCTCAGAACTCTGAAAATAACTTGGCTTAATTATTTCTTTCTCAAAATCCTCCCCAGCATTAGATCCTGCGAGGGCCTGATGGAAGCAACTGTGTGGGCCACTTAGTTACATCCTGCCCAATCAGCGATGAAGGAGGAGGTTGCCTTCAGACTGACAAAATGATTCCTGAACCAGCATCTTTCCAATCCGTGTAACTGGCACCACTTAACAGCCAAGTGGCAAATTATGTGCTATCTCTGGTTCTTGGAACCGTCTTCCCAGGGAAAGGAAATTTATCTTCTTTAGTCTAATGGCTACTGGAATGATCCAAGAGACAATTCATTACCAGTCTGCCTTTGATATAGGATTGAGTTTCCAGATCCCATTTTTATTCTTATGACAAAAACCTCCTGAATCCAGATCCATTCCCCAGAGACTTGGAAATGGCTTCTTCCTTGGAATTTTGGTAAGCTTTTTCTGTACAGGGGATCCTTTTCTTGACACATAGGATTTCAGAGTTTGGGATGTGGGGTCAGCCAGATTTGGATGTAGACTTTCAATGCCTAAATGCTGTTTTTTTGTTTTTGTTTTTTTGCACAGTACATATAACCTCTCTAAATCTTAATTTATGACAGCAGTTTCCTCATGGGTATGTTGTGAAAATTAATTGTGATTAGGTATATAGTACTAATGCCTAGTACTACTTTAAAGGTAGTGAAATTTTCTTTTTCCCTAAAATTGATCAAGCATGGCTAGAGGTTCATGTCTACATCATGCTTAAATTGGAGGGGGCAACCCATTTCAAGAGGCAGAATTCTTGATTTTCCCTTCTTTCTAAACCTCTCATACTCTACTGTTTTCTACTTCAGTTAATGGGTCTGTTATCTACCAAATTGCTTGGATACAAATTTCAGGAGCTATAATTTATTCCTGTATTTCCCTCTCTCCCAACACACAATACGTCAGCATGTTCTTTGGATTCTATCTCAAAGCATTTCCTGAACACGCTACTTCTCGTGATTTTCATTCTTAACAACCAAAATTAAAGTTACTGTCTTCTCTTTTTTTGGACTATTTCTGTAGCTTTTTGATCTTTCTTTTAGTTTCATTTCCCTAAGGTCTCACGTCAGCATATCAACAAACGGATATTTTAAATATACAAACCCTACCACAGTATTTTTTTTTTTGGCTTAAAACCATGCAAAGACATTTTGATTGAATAAAATCCCATCTTCTAATTTAGGTTTTCGAGCCCTTCTAATCTGGCTTCCAATTAACTCTTGGGCTTCATTTTCTCTTTGTCTTGCAATTGCTCAGTTTTCTCACCATCTCTCTTTTCTTCCCATATGTTGTTTGTTATTATCTCTGTGCCTTTGCATTTAGTTCCCTAGGTCCGGAAAACTTTTTGCTGGTGCTTTGCCTGCCTAACTCATTCTCGTTATTCAGATGACAGCCTCAATGTCACATCTTCAGTTACCTTCCCTTTTCAAAGTAGAATTCCTCTCCAATCCAATCAAGCTGTATCCTATTATTATTGTTAATTAACTAACTAATTATTAAATTTTTTGACACAGGGTCTCACTCTGTCACCAAGGCTGGAGTGCAGTGGTATGATCATGGCTCCCTGCATCTTCAACCTCCCAGGCTCAGGTGATTCTCCAACTTCAGCCTCCTGAGTAGCTGGGACTACAGGTGCATGCCAACCGTACCTGGCTAAATTTTGTATTTTTTGTAGAGACAAGGTTTTGCCATGATGCCCAGGCTGCTCTTGAACTCCTGGGCTCAAGCAATCTGCCCCACTCAGCCTCTCAAAGTGCTTAGATTATAGGCATTAGTCACCACACCTAGCACTATCCTATTTTGATTATCAACTTTCTTCATAGCTTTGGTCACCATAGGCATAACTCACTTTATTGCACTTCACTTTATTGTGCTTTGCAAATAATGTGATTTTTGTTTCTTTCTTTTTTTAAAAGAATTGAAGATTGGTGGCCACCCTGAGTTGAGCAAGTCTATTGGCTTCATTTTTCCAATAACATGTACTCACATCGTATCACATTTTGGTAGTTCTCACAATATTTTAAGCTTACTATTATTGTATCTGTTATGTGATCTATGCTGTTCCAGCATTTTTCATCCTCTCCTCAGGCCTCCCTATTCCTGGAGACACACAATATTGAAATTAGACCAATTAATAACGTTATGTTTCTCACTTTAAATCAAGCACTAGAAATGGTTAAGCTTACTGATAATGGCATGTTGAAAGCTGAGACAGGCCAACGGTTAGGTTTCAAATGCCAAACAGCCAAGGTGTGAATGCAAATAAAAAGACATTGGTTGGGAGGCCAAGGTGGGCAGATCACGAGGTCAAGAGATCGAGACCATCCCGTCCAACTGGTGAAACCCCCGTCTCTACTAAAAGTACAAAAAAATTAGCTGGGCGTGGTGGTGCGTGCCTGTAGTTCCAGCTACTCGGGAGGGTGAGGCAGGAGAATTGCTTGAAACCGGAAAACGGAAGTTGCAGTAAGCCAGGATCACGCCACTGCACTCCAGCCTGGTGATAAAGCGAGACTCTGTTTCAAAAAAATAAATTAATTAATTAAAATTAAAATTAAAAGTCATTGAAGAAAATTAAAATTGCTACTCCAGTGACTGCATGAATGAAAAGACAACAAAACAGCCTTATTGCTGATATGGAGAAAGTTTTAGTGTTGTGGATAGAAGATCAAACTAGTCAAAAAATTCCCTTAAGTTAAAGTCTAATATAGAGCAAGGCCTTAACACTCTTCAATTCTATGAATGCTGAGAGAGGTATAGAAGCTGCAAATGGAAAGTTTAAAAGTAGCAGAGATTGCTTCTTGAGATTTAAGGAAAGAGAAACTGTCTTTATAACATAAAAGTGAAAGGTAAAGCAGCAGGTGTTGATGTCTCCCTCACTTTCTCCAAGGTGAACTGTAGCAAATTCTGTAGAAGATCTAGAAAAGACAATTGATGATGGTGGCTACGATAAAAAAAATCTTCAATGTAGACAAAATGGTATTGTATTAGAAGAGGATGACAGCTAGGTCTTTCATGGGTAGAGTGGAGAAGTCAATGCCAGGCTTCGGAGAACAGGCTGACTCTCTTGTTAGGGTCTAATGCAGCTGGTCACTTTAAGTTGAAGGTAATGATCATTTGTCATTCTGAAATCTCAGGGCCCTTAGGAATATGATAAATCCAGGCTGCCTGTGCTCCTGTGCTCTATAAATGGAACAGATGACAGCACATGCGTTTACAGCATGGTTTACTGAGTGTTTTAAGCTCACTGTTGAGACGTACAAATCAGAAAGAATAGATTTTTTTTCAAAGTATTACTGCTCAGTGACAAGGCACCTAGTCATCAAAGACCTTTGATCTAGATATACAAGGGAATTAATGTTGTTTTCATGTCTACTAACACGATATCTATTCTGTAGTTCATAGATCAAGGAGTAATATTGACTTTCAAGTCTTATTATCTAAGAAATATGTTTCATAAGGCTATAGCTGTCATAGATGGTAATTCATCTGTTGGATTTGGGCAAAAGAAATTAAAAACATTATGGAAAGGATGTCCCATTCTAGATACCATTGAGAACATTTGCGATTTATGGAAGTAAAAAACAACATTAAGAAGAATGTGGAAGAAGTTAATTCCAACCTTCATAAATGACTTTAGTTCGACTTTAGTGAAGGTAGTAACTGCAGAGGTAGTAGAAATGAGCAAGAGAACTAGAGTTAGAAGTGGAGCCTGAAACGGTGACTGAATTACCACAATCTGATGATAACACTTGAATGGATGAGAGTTGCTTCTTATGGATAAGCAAAGAAAGTGGTTTCTAAAGATGAAATCTATTGTTGATGAAGATACTGTGAACATTGTAGAAATTACAATAAAGAACTTAGAACGTTATGTAAACTTAATTGATGAAAGAGCAACAAAGTTTGAGAGGATTGATTCCAATTTTGAATAAGTTATACTGTGAATAAAATGCTATCAAACAGCACACATGTTGAGACTTCCCGTTGTGAAAGGAAGAATCACTTCACATGACAAACTTCACTGTGGTCTTACCTTAAGAAATTGAATAGCCACCTCAGCCTTCAACAGTCATCACTCTGATCAATCAACAGCTATCAATATCAAGGCAAGACCCTTTACCAGCAAAAGGCTGAGCTAAAGGCTCAGGTGATTGTCAGCACTTTTGAGCAATAAAGTGTTTCAAAATTAAGGTATATGCATTTTTTTAGACACAATGCTCCTGCACACTTAACAGACTACACTATAGTTTAAATACAACTTATATGCACTGAGAAACCAAAAAAAATATGTGTGACTTTCTTTATTGCAATATTTGCTTTATCGCAGTGGTCTGGAACCAAACCCACAATATCTCTGAGGTATGCTTTGTATTTCATTCACAGAAGAACATAGAAGTAGCTAATTACTCTGTAAATAAATATTCATACTAATAATCAGAGAAGCGCAAATCAAAATAGCAAATGCAAAGCCAAGTATCAGCTATAAAATACTGTAAACTATATTTTAAAATTATAATCAGATTTTTTTAAGCTAGAGATTTTTAATTTTAATTTTTGTTTCCAACTTTTATTTTAGATTCATGGGGTACACATGCAGGTTTGTTACATGGGTAAATTGCGTGTCACTGGGGTTTAGTGTACAAATGATTTCGTCATCGTTAGTGAGCATACTACCCAAAGGTAGGTTTTCGATGCTCACTCTCCTCCCACCTTCCACTCTCAAGTAAGTCCTCATGTCTGTTGTTCCTCTATTTGTTTCCATGTATATTCAAGGTTTGGTACCCTCCTCCCTCATTTAAGTCCTTGCTGTTGATGGACATCTAGGTTGAATCCGTGATTTTGCTATTGTGAAAAGGGTTGTGACAAACTTACATGTGCATGAATTTCTACAGTAGAATAATTCATATTCCTTTGGGTATATACCCAGTAATGGGTTTGTTGCATCAAATGACAGTTCTGTTTAAGTTCTTTGAGAAATCTCCAAATTTAAGCTAGAAATTTTTTATTTTGTGTTTAATAAAAAGTCAACTTGGCTGTGACACTGTTCCACACTCAATACCATCATTTACCTGAAGAGTTTTATATCAGACTGAGTCATTAGGCAAAATAGCAAAGACACGCCTATATCATTCTTAACATCTTGTGTTAGTCATGCCTCCACCCTGACCTTTGTACATGTTTACCTCATAGGCAAAGTACTATTACTGCACATGTAATAGACTAGAGTATAGTGTAAACAAAACTTTAATATGCACTGGGAAACCAAAGAAATAGTGTTACTCACTTTACTGTGATATTCACTTTATTGAAGTGGTTTGAAACCAAACCCACACAATTTCCGAGATATGCCTTTATCTGAAATACTTATATTTTCCATGTCACTTCTGCATTTCCCAAGAATATACACCTATTATAATCAGGAATCCTCATTACCCATAGTATCCACAGTGTGTAACACAGTGAAGGCATATGGCAGGTGCCGAATAAATATTGTATACACCATACTCAATGAATGAAGTTTATAAGTCTGCACTTCTTTGCCTTGCTGTTTCATGCGAGAAGCAAAGTGAAAAAGAAAGCATAAAAAGAAGAGTTTGCTCTGCATGAGCCTTTTGCCACCTTTTCAACAATCACACAAAAAATGGCAGGCCATATAGACCTGATCTTTTTTAGGCGCACCTGTAACTGAAAGGTCAGCCTTCATTATGTTTCCGGCATATCTGTGTACTTAATAAGAGAACAGTTAGCTACAAGAGCAACAACTAATAAAAATGGCAAGAATATCTTGACATTTAAAAAACCTGATTTTAGAATTATTGATAATTTGTGTTTCTTTCCTTTGAAAATCAAATTCTTAAGGGAGACTTAATAATTAAAAAGTTTTAAAATGGATATGATTAGTAAATGCAATCATGGATTCTTTTCTAATCTCCATTCTCTCTTTAAGATTTACATGCCAACTTAATGACTTTATAAGCTCAATGAAGGAAGATTTTTTTGGTTATAATAGTTCAGGTACATTTATCCCCCGAAGGAGAGAAAGCAGTTGAAATAATTATTCTATGTTACTATGACTAAATATTTTTGTATTCATCTTAGAGAAGAAAGTTACCGCTTGCCAGTAGAGGTACTGTGAACAATGGCATATAGTTAAATCTTACTTCAAGGTACATGGTCCCCAGTGTCCTGAAACGTACATTTTTGAATAGCTAAGGAGCAAGGACATTATTGATCACAAACAAGACCAAAGAGTGCATACAAATATGACCCTTAACTTTTGTAAATATCAAAGTTTAGGTTTGGATAGACAAAATAGAGTCCAAAATTGATACTGACTAATGAATGCAGTCAATACGGACATTGCAGTTTACCTTAGAACGTTCGATTTATTCTAAAGCAAATTTTCAAATCTCTTTGCCTGTGTTCCGTCTTTGTTTCCAAAATGACAATAATAAAATAATAAAGATATTTTTTATCTATTTAGAAGGTAGCATATTTTTATAACCTTGGAGTAACAAAAGAAAAATAGATAAAAAGATTTAGAGAACAAAACTGAAAAAAGAATAGAAAAGTGGAGGCAGGTGATGAATTCATTTAGTAGCTAAAGGTGAAATAGGTGTTATATGCGTCAAAAAAAGAGATGCTTGGAAATCTGCCTTTTTATACATATCTGTAAATGTGTGAATTTTTACTTATGAATCAGAATATGCACATAAATGTTCTTCATTTTAGAGCAACACAAAAGCTGGAAGTTTCTAACTATCTTCTCTGTCACACACACAAAAAAATCCCAAACAACAAATGGAGAGCTACTCTCCTTTAGGAGAGCACAGGAGAGCACAGGAGAACAGCAAAGGAGCAATAGAAATCCAGGATGGCTGCATGGGAAAGGGAAAAAAATCCACCTTGCTTCTGCCACCCCTTCCCCCAGTTGGGATCAGCCTGGAACCAGGAGAGATTTCTCCCTGTGGGAAAAGGTAAATAAGAGGAATCCAGCAGTCCTCATCACTACTGTGCACACTTGGAGTCTTCACTAGAGGAGACTTCTGCAGTCCTACAGGCTCTGAGCCCAGCTGAAGGATTTCTCCAGAGTCCACACATTGTGCTGTCCCCAGAGAAGTAGATGATGCTATACCCCATCATCCTGTGGCCTGCCATGCTGTCTTGGAGCTGGAATCATTGCCAGAGCATGTTCTGCTCCAGGGTAAATTAGACTTTACACCCCTAAGAGTGTACTCCTGAGGCTTTGCCACCATGGCACCATGCCTCTCTGGTAATGTGTCATCCCTGAGCCAAGTTGAGGCTATCCTCTACTCTCTGCGTCCAAGCACTGTGAAGCATTCCATCTCCCTATTTGAGTTACTGCCCTCCCCGCTGGGTTTCAAGTTGCATTGGCACCCTGCCTCCTTGGGGTCCTGAGCCTTGACACATTGGAACAGTTGTGCCCCTGGTGCTGAAACCAACACAATGTCACACCCCCCAGGGACTTGAGGCTTCTGGCATACTGGAGCAGTCATGCCCTCTAGTGCTTGAGTTGACCCAGCACTCTGACCCTTGGAAGACTCTAGACTTTGGAATGTGGGAACAGTCATACCCGTGTTAACGCAGCCAACACAGTATCTCATCCTCTGTGACCTCACACCACTGGTAAACCAGAATAGTCACCGCCCCTGCCACCCCGGTGCTCAGGCCATCATGGCACACTGCCTCTTGTGGAACTGGATCCTGAACTGACCTGTGTAGCCATGCTTTCTGAGGCTGGGCAGATGCAGCCCCTGATGTCCAAGGGAATGAGAGCCTTGGCTGAGCTGAGCTATTCTGCCCTCCAGGCCGAACAGTCAAAGTTACTCACTTCCTGGAACTGGACTAGCCCTGCACAGACTCTGAGCTGCTGAGGTGCTTCGCATTCCTGAGAAGTAGAGTCATCTTTGTGTAGCTTCATGTCTCCCGAGGTGCAAGCCACAGCTGCAGCTTGCCATTCCTGAGTTCTTATTGGGGCTGTTCAGGCCTCATAAAGTCTGGGCTACTGCCATGCATCATCATCTCACCGGCCAGAGCCACCATTGTATGATAATTTATCTCCTGGGGGCCTATATCTTGTTGATTCTGGGTCTTAAACTGCATCTGCAGTATTATGGTTTAAATGTGTCCTCTCTAAATTCACGTGGTAGAAATTTAATTCCACATACAACAGTGTTTGGAGGTCAGGGTCTAATGGGAGGTGTTTAGGTTATAATTAGATTATTAACACGGATATTAAAAAAACCTGTGGGAGTGGGTTCTCTCTCCTCTGCCCTTCTGACATCTGAGGACTTAGTGTTCATCCTTTCTTCCCTTTCTGTCTTTTGCCATGAAGAGGACATAGTAAGAAGGTCGACATCAGATGCTAGTGTCTTGATCTTAAACTTCCCAACTTCCAGAACTATGAGAGAATAAATTTTTGTTCTTTGTAAGTTACCCAGTCTGTGGTTTTATGTTATAGCAACACAAAATGAGCTAAGACATGTGCCGTGCTCCCCAGGCCCTGAGTTTCCACAGTACCCCTTCTTCTTGGGGCCATGCCAGTGTCCTGGCCCACAGAGTCAGAGCCACAGCTAAATCCCTGCTCCCTGGGCCTGAGCTGCTGAGCAACAGAGCTTTGTGGGAAAAATGAATCCAATTATGCCATGGAGAGTAAACCTGCACCTCAAATCCCAGGTGCTATAGTAGTTTTGTAAGACCCTGAGGCCAGGACCATGATTCCACAGCTGCTTTGAGCTCTTGTGCCCTGGATCTCAGAACTGCTGCAGCTGCTGATGGGGAATGTCAGAATCAATATCAAGAGTGATTCCCTCAGTTAAGACTCCTCAATATGGGGAAGAAAAGAAAAGGAAGGTCCCTAAATCCCTTGCCACCAAAGACCCTAATAACCTACACTGCCATAACTACTTTCACAAACTTGTACAATCTAGACCGCTAAGGCACCTGCAGTTGTTGCTGACACTGATCACAACCAAAAAAGTTGCATAGAGCCTACACCACTGTGCTCATCCCAAAACAAAGGCAGTGTACCCTCCTTAGCCAGCACCGTTAGTCACATCTGCAGGTGAAAATCTTCTCCTACAAAAGCTACTCTGTGTAGTTTTGAAGATGTGACTGCTCCACCAGATGCATGATCAATATAAGGACACACACAAAAACATGAAAAAGCAAGAAAAGATGACAGCACTGAAGGAACACAATAATTCTCCAGTAACTTATCCCAAGGAAACAGAAATCTATGAATTGTCTGAAAAAAAATTGAAAATAATGATCTTAAGAAAACTGAGTAAGATATAGGAGAGTACAGATAGACAATTCAATGAAATCAGAAAAATAATTTATAATCTAAATGAGAAATACAGAGAACAGATAGATATAAAAAAGAATAAAGACAGAAATCTTGCATTTGAATAAGTTAATCAATAAAATAAAAAATGCAATGAAGAGCTTCAGGAGCTCACCAGATTAAGCAGAAGTAAGAATCTGTGAACTTGAAGTTGGGTTGTTTTTTTTTTACAATTTTGCTCTATTGCCCAGGCTGGAGTACAGTGTTGCAATCTCGGCTCACTGCAACCTCTGCCTCCCAGGTACAAGTGATTCTCCTGCTTCAGCACCTGAATAGCTGAGATTAGAGGCATGTACCACTACGCCTGGCTAATTTTTGTATTTCTAATAGAGAGGGGGTTTCACCATGTTGGCTAAGCTGGTCTCGAACTCCTAATCTGAAGTGATCCACTTGCTTTGGCCTCCCAAAGTGCTGGGATTACAGGCATGAGCTACTGTGCCTGAAGGCAGGTCCTTTCAAATGACTCAATCGGGGAAAAAAAAGAATGAAAATGAGTGAAGACAACATATGCAGCTGATGAGACATCATTAAGCAAACAAATGTTTGTATTATTGGAATTCCAAAAGGAGAAAAGACACAGAAAAGGACATAAACATATTTAATAAAATAATTTTTTGAAAAAATTCCCATGTATTGAAAGAGATATGGACATTCAAATCCATGAAGTTCAAAAATCCCCAAAGAGATTCAACCCAAGAAATACTCTCCAAGGCACATTATAATTAAACTATAAAAAGTTAAAGTCAGAGAAATAATTTTAAAAGTACCAAGAGAAAATTATCAGGTCACATATAAAGGAATTCTTATTAGACTATCAGCAGATTTCTCAGCAGAAACATTGCAAACTTGGAAAGAATGAAATTATATATTCAAAGTGCTGATAGAAAAATATTACTAGTCAACAATAATATACCCAACAAAACTGTTCTTCAGAAATGAAGAAGAAATTAAGTATTTTTGAGACAAGCAAAAGCTGAGGGAATTCATCACCACTAGGTCTATCTTACATGAAATCCTTAAGAGAGTTCTTTCAGCAAAAATGAAAGGATAAGAATTATTTCTTAGAATATATGTAAAAGTGCAAAATGCACTGGCAGAGGTAAATATATAGTCACATGTAGAATATTCCAATATTGTAACAGTAGTGTTTAAATCACACATACTTCCAGTTTGGAAGACCTATAAGTTTAATAGTCAAAAATAATGAAAGTCATAGTAAGTTTTTAAGGAATACACAATGTAAGATGTAAATTGTGATATCAAAAACATAAACAGAAGTTAAGTTGATATTAGCTTTAACTAGTCTATTATAAGATGTTTCATGTAAGCCAAATGGTAACCATGAAACAAAAATCGACAGCAGATATACAAATAATAAAAACAAAGGTATCAAAACTTAATACTACAGAGTATTATCAAATCACAAAGGTAGACAAGAGAAAAAGAAAGGAACAGAAGAACATTAAAACAACCAGGAAACAAATAACAAAACAGCAACAGTAAGTCTTCCTTATCTATTGATAAAAACATTAAATCTAAGTGGATTAAATTTTCCAGATAAAAGACACTGAGTGACAGAATGGATACAAAAACAAGATTCAACTATTTACTGACTATAAGAGACCCACTTTAGTTTTAATGATACAGGCTGAAAGTGAAGAAATGGAAGAAGATATTCCATGCAAGGTAACCAAAAGAGATCAGGGTAGTTAGATTTACATTGGATAAGACAGACTTTAAGTCAAAAACTGTTACAAGAGACAAAAAAAGTTTTATTTCATGGTAAAGGGCTCAATTCATCAAGAGGACATAACAATTGTAAATATATCGGTAGCCCACATGGGAGCACCTAAATATATAAAGCAAATATTAATGGACATGAAGGGAAAAATAGCAACACAATAATAGTAAGGGGACTTCAATACTCTACTTTCAACAATTATAAGACCAACCAGACAGAAAATTAAAAAGAAAGTACTGGGCTTGTATTGTACTGTAGACCAAATGGACCTAAACAGACATATACAGAATTTTTAATTCCACAGCAGTAGAATGCACATTTTCTGTAGCACATATGGAACATTCTCCAAGATAAACCATCTGTTAGGACACAAAACAAGACAATAAATGTAAGAATACTGAAATCATATTGATTCAGACCACAATGATATGAAACTCAATAACAGGAGGAGTTGTATAAAATTCACAAATATGTGGAAATTCAATAACATGCTTCTGTGAACAACCAATGGGTTAAAGAAGAAATCAGTGTGATACATCATATCAAAGGAAAGAAGGGTAAAAACCATGTGATCATTTCAATTGATGCTGAAAAATCATTTATAAAATTCAGCATTCCTCCATGATAAAAAACCCTCAGAAAACTAAGTATAGAAGAAAGATACCATAACATAATAAAAGCCATATATGACAGACTCACAGTTAGTATTGTACCAAATGCAGAAAAACTGAAAGCTTTTTCTCTTTGCTCTGGAATGCTACAAGGATGCCCACTTTCACTACTGTTATTCAACATAGTACTAGAAGTCCTAACTAGAGCAATTGCACAAGAGAAAGAAATGAAAGACATCCAAGTTGTAAAGGAAAAAGATAAATTATCCTTGTTTGCACATGATATGATCTTATATTTGCAGAAACCTGAAGACTTCAAAAGAAAACTATTTGAACTAGGAAAGAAATTCAGTAAAGTTGCAGGACACAAAATCAACATGAAATAATCAGCAGCATTTCTATATGCCAACAGTGAATGATCTGAAAAAGAAATGTAAAAAGTAATTCCAGGCCAGGCATGGTGGCCCATGCTTGTAATCCCAGCACATTGGGAGGTCAAGGAGGTCAGATCACTTGAGGTCAGGAGTTCAAGACCAGCCTGGCCAATTTTGTATCTCTACCCAAAATACAAAAATTAGCTAGGTATGGTGGTGTGGGCCTGTGGTCTCAGCTACTTGGAAGGCTAAGGCAGGAGAATCCCTTGAACCCCGGAGGCAGAGGTTGTAGTGAGCCAAGATCATGCCACTGCACTTCAGCCTGGGCAACAAAGCCTGTTTCAGAAAAAGAAAAGAAAAGAAGATAATCCTATTTACAATAGCTATAAGTAAAATTAAATACCTAGGAATTAACTTAGCCAAAGAAGTGAAAGATCTCTTTAATGAAAACTATTAAACACCAATGAAAGAAATTGAAGAGGACACAAAATATTGGAAACATCCTCCATGTTCTTTCATTGAAAAAATTAATATTATTAAAATGTTCATACTACCCACAGCAATCCCTATCAAAATGCCAATGACATTCTTCACAGAAACAGGAAAAACAATCCTAAAATGTGTATGGATCTACAAAGGACCCAGAATAGCCAAAGCTATCCTGAGAAAAAAGAACAAAACTGGAGGAATCACATTACCTGACTTCAAATTATACTACAGCACTATAGTAACCAAAACAGCGTGGTCCTAGCATAAAAACAGACTCACAGACCAATGACACAGACAACCCCAAAATAAATACACATATATACAGTGAACACAAGTGCTGAGAACCTACACTCTGAAAAAGACAGTCTCTTCAATAAATGGTGCTGGAAAAACTGGACATTCACATGTAGAAGAACAAAAGTAGGCTCTTATCTCCCACCATTTACAAAAATCAAATCAATATGGATTAAAGACTTAAATCTAAGACCTCTAACTATGAAACTACTACAAAACAACATCAGAGATACTCTCCAGGACACAGGTCTGGGCAAGAGGATACAAAGTCGAGGATATATAGAATTGACAAGTCTAGAGTGCTAATGTACAATATAAGAACTATAGGAAATGACTGTATTTGAGATTCCTGCAAAAGACTAGATTTTTACTGTGCATAAAGAAACCATAAAATGGGTAACTATGTGGGCTGATAGATATGTTCATTTGCCTCACTATAGTAACAACTTTACTATTTATTTGTATCCCTTAGTATCAAGTTGTATGCCTCAAGTGTACAAAATAAAATTTGTTTAAAAAATAGAAAAAAAACCCTATCACACTAACCAATACACACTTCCTAATCATGTAACTATAAAGCAATGGAATCGTGAAGAGATATTTTAAAATTTGATTTATATTCAAATGTTTGATGTCTTTTAGACCCTGGTCATGTGCTGATTTCCTAGCTATCTAAAGTATGTATATTTGAGACAGGATATCTCTCTGTTGCCAAGGCTGGAATGCAATGGCACAACAAGAGCTTACTGTAGCCTCAGCCTCCTGGGCTCAAGCAATCTTTTCAGCTCAGCCTCCCAAGTATCTAGAAATAGAGGTATGCACCACCACACCCAGGTATTTTTTAAAATATTTATTTTGGAGAGATGGGGTCTTGTTATGTTATCCAGTCTGGTCTTATACTCCTGAGCTGAAGTGATTTTCTCATATCTACCATCATACAAAGTGCTGGAATTATAGGCAGGAATCACCATGCCCAGGCTAAAATATCTTTAATGATTTCCACATGCAATATTCCTACTTTTGGCATAAAGTACAAGGGACAGTGTCTCCAAATGGTGAGTTGCAGTACCAATGAAGAAGTAGGTGAGATTTCTGAAAGCTACTCTGTGGTTGGGTGGTAACTAGGGAAATGATGAATGTTTCAAAAGACTTAGGCAGTATTGCTAAGATTGATGAAAATACTCGCTTCATGTTAAGTGATAAATGTATTAGAATATGACAATAAAAATATAAGTGTTGAGAAGACAGCCTATATTCTTGAGGTTGAGAGAAATACAGTCAAATGGAAACATCTTAAAGTCTCTAAACTGGATATCAAAAAGATCTGAACTTTAAAGTTTATTCATCTTCCATGAAAAATGTCCATTATAGCCTGACCTAGGAGTTAAAAAATATTTTTTTAATAAAAATGTGTAATTTGAACAGTCTTTACTATTTAGATCTCATTTAATATGATATTTTAGAGGATTAAAAGCGGCCACCACGAAAAGAGGTTATAGGCAACTTCAATGACTAGCGAACCATGTGACTTGGATAATAAGGGAAAAATCAGAAAGCTCTGAAATATATACCAGGGTAACTCGAAGAGCATGGTATTTTGAACCCATTTAGTGCATGCTCACATGGCCTTATAGTTTTATTTTCTTATATATAAATGTAATTATCTCTTAAAGACATCCGTTTTATTTAAACATAGTTTTAAGTCCTTTGAGGCAGGGACTCAGTCTTCACAGTTATATCTGTGAATATAGCAACCGGCACATAACAGGAGCTCAATGAAGTCATTGCTGTTGAGTGACTGAGTTTCTCTTCCAAATTCTAGGAAGAATATATTTTCTTGCTTTGTATATCTTTTTATGTAACCATTGACTTCTACATATTTGGAAGCCTGTTCAATGGAAGTCTTTATCAAACTGCCATTAACAATAAAGTATATTGCTAATAAGATACAACATGACTTACACCCAAGTAATAGGTTCTAACTGAAGATGCACTGTGCAGCTTGAACGTACAGTAATTTCCTTTTTCATAGCTTATATGACCTTGAGCAATTTATTTAATCTCTCTATGAGTTAACTTTCCCTTCTGTGAAATGAGAATACTGCTACTTGCCTCCTGCCTACTTCACAGAGATAGTATTTCCACACCTAACATAATAGTTATAAGTCATTTGAAGCTCATTAGAATAAAGCACTGTTTAATTACAATCGTTATTACTTCTTAGAGAGTTAATGATGATGAAGGGAGGAAGATATGCCATCCAAGATATATTTAAATCCACCTAGCCTATGAGCAAAACATACGTGCAAAACCAGAAAAAGAGAATAAGACTAAAATTCCTACTAAAAGGAAGCCAACTAAATTATTTCTGCTTTGGAACCACGAAAAACTGATATTTTTTTTCTAAAGAGGCAAAGAGAAAATGATAACATTAAAAAGTTGAGAATAAGGAATAGTTTGTTATTTTTATCTGAAAAAGTATAAATAATAGGAAAACTGAGCAAGAATGAAAAGTTTTAATAAGATTTCTAGTTCACTGTTTAGAGACCAGCTCCTCTTGGTGACATGTTTGTGGCTTATCCACTTGCTGCACTATCTAGGTTAAATCTGCACCCCTGGGCAGGTATGTTCCTTGCCTGCATGTTTCTGGGTCAAGTCCCTCTTTCTGCGCCCTCTCCCTGAGGCAGTTTTTATGTCAAGGAATGCAAACCAATTTTAATATTAGCCTAAGGTAAACATAATTAGGAGGGTAAATTTTCGGCCAAAGAGAGGAACTTACAAAATGTACTTTAAACTCAAATATAATTTTTCTTAAAAAAATGCCTTATACTTCTCCAAAATATCATTATCTCAAAGAAGCCCAGGGTTAGATATCACCGATAAACCATTATTATTTGTCTAGTGAGTAGAGTAGCTTTGAAGAAGAATTTTTAAAAGTCTCCAAAACCTGTACTTTCTGGTAAAATATTCAACAAATCTCCTTCAACTTACCAGTGAGTTGCAAAACCATAGATAAATATATAGAACTTTACAAAGATTTCATATCTATAAGATAAAAATCAGAAAGTAAAAGAAAAAATGTAGAAAAGGTAAGTATGGAGAATAATGATAATTTACCAGTGAGGTGATTTCATGAATGGGTATAGAAAATTGGGCTTTGAAACTATAGGCATGAGCCACTTGAGGACAAGAACTTTGCCATTTCCATCATTATATTCCCTTAACAAATGGAGAAAGGCTCATTAAAATCACTGTAGAATGGAAGGTAGAATAGGATAGGCAAGGACTCACACAAGGCTGAAATCAGTAGTATAGTACAAGAAAAAATTAAAAGGAATGGAAGAAAGAAAAAGGTGCAGATCGATGAGTACTGAAAACCAATGTTATTTAATTTTGTAAAAGGCTGGATTTTTTTAAAATCCTGTAAATTTTCAGGCCTTTGAGATTTTCGTGGTTATTTTCTATCTTTTTCCATCCCTTTGTTTTCAGTCGATGTATGTCTTTATAGATAAACTGTGTTTCTGCAACAGATTATTGGGTCTTCTTTTTTAAATCCGTTAAGTCACTTTATGTCTTTTGATTATATTATTATTCTTATTTTTTAAATTTTGTTATTTGTTTTCTAGTCTTCTTTCCTTTCTTCCTATCTTTCTTTTAGAGAGAGTAATTTTCTCTGGTAGTATGAGGTAATTTTTTACTTTTTTTGTATCTGTTATTCGATTTCAGGTTATCGTGAGTCTTGTAAATACCCTCTCTCATAACCCATTATTTTAAACTGATGACAACTTAAGACTGACCACAGAAACAAATAAACAAATACACAAATAGAAAACTAAAAACCTGTATGCTTTCACTTTGCTTTTTAAATTTTTGTTGTTCCTTTTTATGTCTTATTGTAGTCTATGTCTTGAAAAGTTGTCGTAGTTATTAGCTTTGATTGGTTCATTGTTTAGTCTGTCTACTTAAGAGTAGCTTACATGCCACAATTATGGTGTTATGATATTCTTTGTTTTTCTGTATACTTACTATTACCAGTGAGCTTTGTAATTTCAGAAGTTTTTTTAATTGCTCATTAATCTCCTTTTCTTTCAAATTGACAAAGTCCCTTTGGCATTTTTTATAGGACATGTCTGGTGTTGATGAAATGTCTCAGGTTTTGTTTGTCTAAAAAAGTACTTCTCCTTTATGCTTGAAGGGTATTTTTACTGAATGTACTATTTTGGGGTAAAGGATGTTTTACTTCAGCATTTTATTTATTTATTTATTTTTGAGACAGGGTCTTGCTTTTTCACCCAGGCTGGAGTGCAGTGGTGTGATCACAGCACACTGCAGCCTCAGCCTCTCAGGTGCTCTACCCAATGTGGCTGAGCTGTACCTAGGTGCAATACAAAATCCCCTTTACATTTCCCTCTGCTTTCTTCAGGCAGGAGAAATCTTTCACCATAGCCATAACACCTGGGAATGTGCTGGGCATCATGTGAAGCCAGCACTTCTCAGAATCTCACCCAAGGTCCATGAGGTACTACCTGAGTATCACTGTTGATTATTTGGGATCCAAACACTCTCCAGTCAGCTGGTAACAGATCCTATTAGGACTGGATCCTTCCCTTCCAGGCAGAAGGTTCCCTTCTTGTCCAGGGTGCATCTAGAAATGTTTAAGAGCTAATGCCTGGAATGAGGCCCCCTGACTCTTCCCTGTGCCCTATCCTGTTGTGGCTGAGCTGGTATCTAAACTGCAAGACAAAGTCATCTTTACTCTTTGCTCTCCTCTTCTCAAGCAAAAGGTATGAGTCACTTTAATTGCTATGAGCTGTGCTGTCTGGGGTTGGAGGAGGAATGGCACAAGCACTCCCTTAGCTGACCTGGCTTGTGTCTTCCTAGGTCATGTGCCACCCTAGTCTACTGGCTCTAAGTTTAACCTAGCACTAGAATTTGCCTAGGAATTACACTCCTTGGATCCTACATTGCCTCTCAAGTTTACCTAGGACTCCAGAGCTTTTGAAACTCAAGTTCCAAAAGCTGGGATGAGCGACTCCCCTCTGCCTAGGGCTGGTTATTAATGCTCATCCTGTGGGTTGTTGCTGGCTGAGCCCCATCTGGCTTTTCTCTCTGCTGTGACAGGGCAGCACTGAGTTCAATGCCAAGTGCTCCAGTTGCTGTGCTCTCCTTCCCCCAAGTGCACAGAGTCTCTCTCTGTGTCACGTGGCCACTGCTAGGGGATGGGGAGGGGTAGTGTCAGTAATTCAAGACTACCTTTCTTACCCTCTTCAGTGACTCTTTCAGTGATATGAAGTTAAAACTGGGCAGTTTGATTGCTCATCTAATTTTTGGTTCTTACGACAGTGCTTTTTTATGTGTAGTTTTTGTTAAAATTTGGTGTCCTTATGGGGAGGACAATCAGTGGAGGCCTCTATTCAGACACCTTGCTCTGCTCATGGGCAGTTGGAATCTTAATAAGTGACATGCCAAATAAGAATAATTCCATTTTTAATCTCCTGGCTGACGTGCCCACATCTGCCCAGTACTCTGCTAAGCCAGAGGATGCTAGCCTCCTGGGCCAAGAGAAGATGGTAATTCTTACCAGAAAATTTTCACTGGATAAGGGTAGATAAATTCCACACATTTTAAACATTTCTATCCCACATTTTCCCCTAGTGGTGTTGATTTTCTCTTGGTGTAAGTAGTTTTAAACATGAATTCGACTTATGCCATTGGTTAATCTTAACATATTTATAGTTACAGAGCTGACTTGTTCCCCTTTCCCCCAAAACTCTCATCTCGCTTTCTCTGCTAACTTAAGGCCACGTAGCTTTTTGAGGCAACTTGAGAAAAATGTCAATACTCAAGAGTAATTTTACGTTTTACTAGTAGAGCTCACAATCCATTTGTTTTCTGGGATAGACAAACTTAGATGGTTTAGAAAGAGTTTGGCCTTGGCCGGGCATGGTGGCTCATGCCTGTAATCCCAGCACTTTGGGAGACTGAGGCTGGTGGATCCCTTGAGCCCAGGAGTTTGAGACCAGACTGGGCAACATGATGAAATATTCTCTCTACAAAAAAGGTACAAAAATTACCCAGGTGTGGCAGCACACCTGTGATCTCAGCTACTTGGGAAGCTGAGGTAGGAGCATTGCTTGAGCCTGAAAGGTGGAGGTTGCAGTGAGCTGAGATTGTGCCACTGCACTCCAGCCTGGGTGACAGAGTGAGACTTCATCTCAAAAAAACCCTAAAAATAAAAAAAAAGAGTTTGGCCTAGTGTTCATTTTAATCCATCGCTTTGATTTTTTTTTAAAATCTATCTGTTTTAGAGAAGGGCAAAGGTGTTTCAGTGATTTGAAGTGGCAAAGCTGGAGCCACAGATTCTAAGCATACAACACAAATTTCTGAGACATAGCTCTTCCTGTGAGGTAGCGCCACAGCATCACAGCACAGCTCTGTATCCTACCTCTGAGTGCTTCTTGGAGGAAAAGGGTAAATTGCACAAGCAATTTCTGGGGGAAAAAATGATCCCCCCAACAAACATTTTTTAAAAAAGCAAACTTGCCTTTGTAGGAATTTAATACTGGGCCCTTTAACCTTAGTCTACTGATACAAATGAATCTGCAATGGTAATGGGGCTTTTAGGGATAAGAGGCATGGAAAAGAAACCAAACTCCAGTGTGAATTGAAGGAAGAAGTTCCATATTTCTACGATCTTTGAAGACATGAAAAGTCTGTCAACTAGCTGATCTTGCCCACCTATAATTATTAATACCTTTCAAGATTTCTGAGCTTGGCAGTGCATTGTTCCCAGCACTTCATATTATTTTGTCTCTGTTTCTATCTCCCTTGTAGACATACGCACCACTTTAAATAAGAGAGATGGCCTCAAAAGATTCTATTATGTGTACAGTAAGACATATCCTAACCTTTAATTATGAATTACTACCTAAGTTTCAAGGAGTATGTAAAGGGTGGAAAAGCAATGATTTTTAAAAGATGACAGACTCGTGAGGTTGATTTAACAGGATTTCTTTGACTTTAAAAGTCATATGCTGAAAGCTCTTGTTAAAAAAAGATTGGCACAGGTGACATTGTCAAGGATAAACAATCATTCTTAAATCCTTTGTTTCAGTCCACAGTGAAACTTAATCCCTGAGGTGTTACTGTCTCTCCTGCCTGCATGTGGATCTCACCACTCCTCCAGTCCTGGTGCTTGCTTTCAACACAGAGCTCTGGACTGCAAGGCATTTGATTTCTGGTAATTAATCAGCTCATCATACATGCTGTGTTTCTCCCCCAGGCCCAGCTCAAGTGAGTGATCCAAATCTGGCTTCAGGAAAAAAGAAAGCGTTTATGCTCTGAGTGCACAGAATGAAACACTGATAAACAGAAAACATTGAATTCAGATGGCATCATTTTTCTTTTCAAGTCATAAGTCATCGTGAAAAAATACACAGAGCAAAAAAACCAAAACCAAAACAAAAGCCAAACAAAAACATGTTGGATGCCCTTTAAACAGAAAGCATTTTGTCCTAATAAAAAGAGTTATCACGATTTGCTGGTATTTGTGAATCTGGTGCCTTTTAAAGTGTTTGCCTAGAATGTGAATGTTCATTTTTTAAATATCTTTTTGTTTGACTCTTTATCCACAGTATTTTATCTTAGAGTTTCTCATTTGTCTTGTCTCTGTAATAACCCTGATACCGTTAATTTTATCAGTTGTGAAAAATCTGAACTTATACTAGTAATTATTCATGCCTAGAGACCTGGCAACTTTCATTTCTTTCAATTACTTACTTGTCTGCCTCAACAGGCATTTGTAAAGTCAGATTTTGTTATTAGGACTGAGAATAGTCTCATATATTTGTCTTGCAGGTAATTTTGAGCCCTCTTATTTCTATAAATAATGTAGTCCTATAATGGGTTCCCTTTTCTCGCCAATTATTCTGCTCAAAACTGAGATTAATCAATCAATCAGTTGTCAAAAGCATTTCTGAGTTGGCTGTGTTTGATTTATAGAAGCTATGCATGAAAGTTAAGCAGTGGGAACCATGGTGCATCCAAATGATAATAAACTTTAATGATTTCGAAGACAGCGTGAATTTCAAGTAATGCCAACCCACATAATTTTCTCCAAGTCTGGTACTGTTACTCATTGTTATAATGCAATAATCCTATCTTAAAGAATTATTTCCTCTAGGCATCTGACTTATAGTCCTTAACAATGATAGGTTACTTTAGAGGTTCTCAGGAGATTTTGTTTCCTGGAAACATTTAGCAATCTGGGAGGCACTTTTGATTATCAAACTGGAGAGGAGACATATGACTGGAAACTAGTGGGTACAGGTCAGGAATACCTCTGAACATCCTATGATTCACAGGAAAATGCTCATAACAAAGAGTCGTGTGATCCAAAATGTCCCTAGTGCTGGCTAAGGAATCCTGGGTTACATACATTAATACCTTAATGTACAGATTAAAAACATTTCATTAACTAAATACATCTGTGTAAGTAACAGCAAGATCATGAAAAACAAGATGATCAATACCTTGGAAGCTCCCCACCTCCCATACTCCTCTCTACCCACTATCACCACAAGGTAACCATGATCCTGATTTCTTAGGGCATCTAAATGGAATCACAAAGTAAGTTGCATGTATATTATATATAATCCATATGGACACTTCTCCCTTTCCATTTGAATCCCAACATTTATTGAATCCTACAAATTGGAGATGGGACTCATCTGACTCATGGACAATTGAAGAACATTGGGCCTATGGTGCATTTTGTGAGGATTGTTATTTATGATTACTTAAGCATTGAAAGTATTGTTTTTCTTGAGTTTGCTGTTACTTAATTGTTTTTTTATCCTTCTTGGACTTCCTGTTGCCAGGTGATGGAAAGACACCTAGCCTCTGTTCAGGGTCAGAGGCTTTGTCATGATGGGAAAAGGAGACCCCAATTCATGCAAGAAAGCAGCTATGGGCTGGTCAAATAGAGCAAAGAAGCATTCCCTGAGCTTTTGTTTGTTTTACTTCAAACGAACTCACACACAAAGAGAGAGCCCTTGAAGCCACAAGTAAATGATGCATACTCTTAGCCAAATGGGGAAAAGTGCCTTATATGTCATGTACCCTTGTGCTGTTTCTAATTTTTCCTGCTCCTTAGTTCTAAGCATACCATCCACATAAGTAAAATAAACCACATTGGGCTAGAGCTTAAGTTAAATATCAAAATCACTGCATGCTGACCGTGAAAACTCATTCATGCTGAACATTTGTGGGTTATCAGGATCAAAGAAGACTTCGATATTTATCAAAAAAATTTAGCCCACTGTGGTTTATCCTTCATTAACCTGGTATGCATTTGAAGAATTCAATAGAGTTAATGCAGGCCAAGCCTGAACTACATTTTTTCGACTTAGGAAAACACTTATCCTCCTAAAGAGATAGATATCAGTTTTTAAATATTGGAAAAGGGCAGAATAACATAAGGTTCACACATGGTTGTCTGAATGCGATGAGCTCACTACAGGGCTGAATTATGCTTTGCACATGAAGAGACACGAGAACAAATTTGTCTTTTATATAATGCTCCTAATACTGATTTGAGGTATTATGGGAAGTCATACTGAGTCTAGACAGCACAATTTTTCTAGTTTAGATCCAAAATTATTTTAAATGAGAACAAGCCTCATTGCAAAATCATACATTGTTGCAGGCACTCGAATGACCAAAGAAGATTCCTCCAACAAAATTTCACTTACAAATTTATCCCCCACAGAGAAGTCTGGATGATGAAGTGATCTTTCCTGAATTAGAGACAGGGGATGTTTACTTAAAAAAAAAATGCCTATTCATTTGTGTTATCATTGCTTTGCTGCATAAAAAGTAGTTAGATCTATCATTTTGTTTAAAAATTCCAATATTATAACCACTGGTGTTTATTGCCACTTACTATTTCTGTATATTTCTTACATGAAAGCAGGGATATTGCATTCTTTGCACCTGTTTGGGAATAGCAATGCTGTGGGTGAAGGTGGGTGGGGTGGGAGCAAAAGGAAAAATAAATCATTTGCATCAAAAGGCTAAAGAGATTTTCCAGAAGCTCTGGGTAATAATAAAAATGCTCCAAATAAGAGAACAGTAGCCAGAGACAGAGGAAGAAGCTTGCAAATTTAAATCAGGAATCTAAACTATTTTCAGGCAAATATTTAGCATAGCACCTGTTATTGTATGATTTTAACTATGCCATCTTATTTTATATAAAGAAGTAAAATGTAATGAAAATTCTAAGAAAGAGAATGCTTAGGAAAAATCATTTGCATTTTTAGCCTTTGCTTCTTTTATTATGTCCATTATCTGTGCAACAAAAATAGAGATTTGCCATTACCCCCCTAGATATAGTTATAATTCTGTGCTGCTTTCTTTCAAGGTCAGTTTCCTCTTCCATGCTTCTAAAAAGCATTTTTTTTTGTAATAGAGTCACCAGTGCATAAAAAGTATACAATGCTATAGTTATTTCAAAATATAACTTAATTTCTATAACTATAGAATCAACGATCAAATCAAAACTTAAAGTCAGACAAATTGTCGTGTGTTTTTTCTGTTTGTCCAGTGCAAGGCATTCCTTGTACACTAAGGTGCACATAGCTGCAAACATTCACAGGAATTGGTCAGTGAGAAAGATTTTCACATTCATCTTAAAACAATGTCTCTCTATGTGTGGTCGGTGGATCACTTATGTCAGATTTCTTGGGAAGCAGAGAGTGTTGGGTAAAAATGTATATTCCCGGGCCCCACTATAGTTCTATTAAGTCAGAATATCTGAGGGTTCTGCCTCGCAAAATTTATTTTAATACAATTATGAGTAATACTTAGATACAGGAAAGTTTGAGACTCACAGATATAGAAAACGTGGATGTACTTACATCATCTTCAAAGCTATAATTTTTCCAAGAAAATGAGAAGTATTTTAAAAAGTCTACTGGAAAGGCATTCAGAGAGGAACAAATAGCTTTGGCAGAAAATATCTAGATGTGAAATCATTTCTGAAATAAAGAAAACTTTGCTCTTTTGAGAAATGTTGCTGATGTTTCACTTGTAGCACGTAAACAGATATCTGGATTTAAAAAAATAACTTTTAAAATTCTTGTAGCTGACATAGCCATATAGATAAGCGAACCCTGAAGTAGGGACTATCATTATCCCATTCTGCAATTGAGGAAACCTAGACTCAGAAATGTTAAGTCACTTAGTCAAGGTTTCACATAGTAAACTGCGGAGCAGCATCCCAGGCAACTTGATGCATCTTTACACAGTGTCCTCTGCATTTTTACACTTAAATTTTATAGAATGTTAACTCTTTTACCTAACTTAGAGTCAAAGCTGAAAAGAAAAGGTGCCAGGTAATCTCTCATTCCAGATTCAGCTCTGTCTGACATGGCAAGGGCACTGGCGCTTGAATTCCCTCTTAGTCTAGGGCATCGCAGACAGTAACTGAGCTAAGGCGGCATTGCTGTTCCTCCACCTAAGGCTGGCCACCTCCCACACTGGGTGTAGACAGCCCATCAGCTTTTATTCTGGAGCTGCAATTTTGAACTCAAACCTGAGTCAGGGCTCAGTACTGAGGAAGCTCCACTGGGCTGCCTAAAAGGCATACCTGTAGCCTATGAGAGTCAGTTACGGGGGCAGTGATGGCAAAGAAGACATTGTTAGTCAGTACTAGCCAAAGAAATAGCAACATTCTGCTCTTCTACATACCAAGATGCTGCACTTTCTCCCTTATCTTTTTTTCCCTAACCCAGCATCACAAATGGAGGTAGGAAGGGGCATGTAAAGTACAAGGAAGACTTCTATCTCCACTCTTATTCCTCAAGCCCAGAAGCTTACCCTCTGTTGGAAGAGGAAAAGATCTATGAAACAGATACATAACCAAAGTTTTAAATCAGCTCAGATGGAATTATAATTGTTAAAGTGCCCAGAGATTTGGAGAATCTCCTCCCCTCTTTTAAAGGGTTGACGCTTCAAAATTTAATACAGCATGGCTCATAGAAATAACTTAGAAAAACATATTTATATTTCCCTCCCCAGTTGACTTCTTGACACGCTGTTCATGAAAATTACATATTTTGAGCAGGATTCTTTATTACAATCCCCAAAGTTTACAGTGAGAGTTCATACAAAGCAATTCATGTAGGACTGACATCCTATAAGAACCTCTAGATATTTCCTAAGGGTTATTAGGTTGCTGCAAAAGTAGTTGTGGTTTTAGACCATGAATTTTAAAGCATTATAACTAGGCTCAAGCACATCTTTATTAATCAAAATTGGAACCATTACAATCAACATATTTTTGCCAATGAGAAATAAGTTTGTTTAGTCCCTTAGCGTAAAACTCTGTGCTTCGGGATTCGACGAACTCTTGAAAAGCATGTCTTTTGCATGCTGCTGGTTGTGGAAGCATTTTCTCTGCAAAAAAACTGTCAAGATGCTTGAAGAAGTGGTAGTCGGTTGGCGAAAGGTCAGGTAAATATGGTGGATGAGGCAAAACTTCGTAGCCCATTTTGCTCAACTTTTAAAGCGTTTGTTGAACAACATGCAGTTGGGCTTTGTCAGAGAAGAATTGGGCTCTGTCTGCTGACCAATTCTGGCTGCAGGTGTTGCAGTTTTAGGTGCATCTCATTGATTTGCTGAGCATACTTCTCAGATGTAATCGTTTTGCTGGGATTCAGAAAGCTTTAATAGATCAGACTGGCAGTAGACCAGTGACCACGACCTCTCCTTGATGCAAGTTTGGCTTTGGGAAGTGCTTTGAAGTTTCTTCTTGGTCCACTGAGCTGGTCATTGCTGGTTGTCATATAAAATCCACTTTTTGTCCTATTTCACAATCCAATTGGGAAATGGTTCATTGTTGTTGCATCTTCTTCAAGAGAAGACGACACTCGGAGCAATGATTATTTTGATTTCTGGTTGGTCAGCTCTTGAAGCACCCAGTTACTGAATGTTTTTCCGCCTTTCCAATTTGCTTCAAATGCTGAATGATGGTAGAATGGTCGATGTTGAGTTCTTTGGCCACTTCTTGTGTAGTTGTAAGAGGATCAGCTTCAATGATTGCTCTCAACTGATTATTGTCAACGTCCAATGGCCGGCCACTGTGCCTCTCATCTTTAAGGCTCTCATCTTCTTTGCAAAACTTCTTGAACCAGCACTGCACTGTACATTCGTTAGCAGTTCCTGGGCCATACGTGTTGTTGGTGTTGCGAGTTGTCTCCACTGCTTTAAGGCCCATTTTGAACTTGAATAAGAAATTTGCTTGAGTTTGTTCTTTGCCTAACATCATTTCCATGGTCTAAAATAAATATAATATAATCTTTGTCTAACATCATTTCCATGGCCTAAAATAAATATAATATAAATAGCAAGTAAGACATCATTAGCAGAAAAACATAAAATGAGAAATGCCCTTTAAAATGATGTATAACATAACCACATTTATTTAAAATTATATTTCAATATCAAATGTCAGATTCTACCAATGTGAAAGTTGTAATTACATTTGCACCAACCTTATAGCATACAGGTCAGACACTGAAGCATGTATGTGAACATATAGCTGTGGGAAGAATCTGAAGGGACTGCATTTTTCTTTAGAATTGGAACAAAAATTTATTTTTTTTAATTCCAATTATTTTCATGCCAGTCCTCTACTATCACAGACATGTAGGCTTGCAAGTAACTGTTCATCTCAGGAGATGGGCTCTGGAAGCAAAGCCTCTCTCTTGGAACCTTGTTATATATACTTCAGCAAAAAGCTTCTTGTAATCAAGCCACAGTCAAGACCATAATTCTTTTTGAGTTGTATAGATTAGTAAGTATTTAATCTTTATATATTGGCAAGGTAAAATTAACCACAACAAGGCCGGTCACGGTGGCTCACAGCTGTACCCCAGCACTTTGGGAGGCCGAGGTGGGAAGATCCCTTGTGTTCAAAAGTTCAAGACCAACCTGGGCAAAATGGCAAAACCCTTCTCTACAAAAATTAGCCAGGCATGGTGGCACATGCCTGTAGTCCCAGGTACTTAAGAGTTTGAGGCAGGAGAATTGCTTGAGCCCAAGAGGCAGAGGTTGCAATGAGCTGAGATTGCACCACTGCACTTCAGCCTGGGCAACAGAGTGAGACTCTGTCTCAAAAATAAATAAAATAAAATAAAATAAACCATATTGAAGCTAACTTTGCACCAATAGCTTTTTTAATACCCAGAAGTGAGGATACCACAGCACCACAGAACCATACATTTTGAATGCCTCTCACACAACTCCTCTGTACATTGACTACTGCTATTTGGATTGCTCGAAGCTTTCTACTAGCACAGAATTATTACTGCAAGAACATGACAATGGGTGCACAAGTGGTGCCACATGAAATGACAAACATGAAAAGAATCATTCAGGCTTGGAATGGAACACAGGACAGCTTATCTCTGTATTAATGCTGCCACTTAATTCAGTTGCTAGTGAGAAAGTTCATAACATTCTTGGCAGTAGCTGACTCATATTTTAATACTTGATACTCTAGGAAAAAAAGAGGTGCTACCTTATCACTTTATTAAATGTGCAGAGGATAGGAATGCCTGATGCAAAGCCAGTTGAAGAGCCTCTGATTTATGTCACCATAAATACTTTATACACATGTATGGTTAAATTGCAGCTTACTTATCATTCACAGCACAGAATAGAGTTCCAGTATGATGAACCAGCAGCAGGCCACCTGTCTTTATTGAAAATGACACA
The DNA here is from genome assembly GCA_963573385.1 of Cacajao melanocephalus. Lineage (NCBI taxonomy): Eukaryota > Metazoa > Chordata > Mammalia > Primates > Pitheciidae > Cacajao > Cacajao melanocephalus. The sequence goes on from CAUYLG010054161.1 coordinate 358,762, forward strand.
TTGGAATGTATCCACAGTTGTTTAAATTGGGAGAGTGGGCCAAATTGTTTTACCAGAAATCCCCTCCTGGGGATGGAATGTTTGTATGTGTACATGGTAACATCACTCAGGGATTGATAGAACACTTCACTATTGTTGGAAACCTGTCTCATCATTCAAGGAATGCGTCTGGCTGCCCATACCGGATATCATCACTTTATGGAAGACTTATTTCAAACAAAACACCAGGTCCTAGTGAGACCTGGCTTATTCATTTTGCTTCTTGCTATCTCTCTTTTTATTTTTGAGGGAGATATATTTTTCATCTAAGAAGTCAGTAGACAAAATTCTTTGGTGATAAGCTTACAGGAGAGCTAAGTTTTAACCTATAGGCTGTTGGTCATCTAGAATGTGTTATCAAAATGTGAATGCCAAGAGATAGAACAGAATTGAATGCTATCAATAGTCAGAATCATTTGTCTATTAATGGAAAGAAAAGGAAAATGTAGTGATGGTGTTTTTTGGGGTTATCATATGCTTAAGTATGGTACAATTGTTAAATATTAGGTCCCAGGTTGACAGCAACTACATTCTTTTCCTGATGTGATCCTAAGAAAAATTCTCTAGATGGTAAAAGTTACAATAAAAATTAAAATAGAAGCATAAGACTTATACACAGGATTTTTGTTGTTTTGTTTTGCTTCTTTTTGCTATGTTCACTGCCTAATGTTTTATGAACTGTGTTTCTCAATTGCAGCACTATTGTACTATTGAATTTTATTTTTATAGAAAAGATTGGGCCTCGCTCTATTGCCCAGGCTAGACTTAAACTCCTGGGCTCAAGTGATCCTCCCACCTCAGCCTCCAGAGTCGTGGGACTAGAGGTGTGTGCCACCATACCCAGCTTAGCACTATTGGCATTTTGAACTTCGTATTTCTTTGTTGTGGAGACTGCTCCCACAACACTGTATATTTTTGTGTAATTGTAGGATGTTTAGAAACACAACTGGCCTCTACTCTCTAGATTCTAGTAACAACTGCTCCAGTCTTGAAAGACAAAATGTTCCATGCATTGCCAAGTGTCCCCAAGAAGGTAAAGTTGCTCCAAATGGAGAACCATTGTTCTATCAGTATTATGTAGGGATTTATTATCATTAACTCACTCAGTATATTTGGCAAAATGTAGTGATAACCTTATAGGTGTTTTAATGTGTCACATCTTTTTCAACATTTTCAGAAGCAAGATATAGAATTTTGGTTCATTATCAAATGCATTTGATATTTTGCCCTATTTTGAAACAGTTTTTACTACCAAGGGATATACTAGCCTAGATTTCTATGGCACATTCATTTAAAAGCAGTTATTCAACATAATCATAGAAGGTCATATGTGCCATGCTAGGTCAAACTGGTTAATCGTCTAGCCAGTCTACAATTTGGCCTCTGATGCTCACCTAGATATATTTTGAAGCTTTTAAAAATGCTTTGCATAACATCACATTCCAATGGAATCCCAAGCATCTCTTATTTGATTAAAATCTCCATTTAAAATTAGTTGCACCACAAATGTATTTAAAACCGTTTTTGACCCCGTTTATACACAAACTCCTTCTATTTTAGAGGAGATACATTTCCAAATGTTGGGAAGCTGGAAGGCATTTCTGCAGCCCAGCCACGGGGCCCATCTCACACTGGAATCTTCACTTCTTTCTTACTAGAGGCTGGCAGGACCCAATCAGTTCCGTTTTCCTCTCTTTTTGATAGCCAATGCCGCCCATTCTATCTTTTGGGGTTTCGTTATCCACCAAAAAGGAAGGCAGAAGCTTGTGAAGTCCTGCCAGTTTGACCTTTTATTTACCTACCTCTGACAGAATCACACAGACCTCTTTTGTTTTAAGGGTTTCACTGCCAGTTCCTCTGGGGAAAATACTGAAGAGATAAAAATAACAAACGTGAGAAAGTGATGAAAGTTACAGACGCTTACAAAGTTCTTACAGTCTTATTCCCTTGTTGATGGTTCATGACTCTTTTCTGAAGACAGGAATTGGAAACTTCCCTTTGAATCTTGTCCTGTAATTTTATTTTTAAGACTAGGGCTAATCCAATGTCACTTCTCCTCTGAGCCATCTACAGAGTAGGTGATATGCAATTTTCCTCCTTGAGAGCTCCTGGCTCACCACTGGAAAGGTTTAAGGCAGATGCAAATTTTCAGGCTCTCTCCCATTAAACTATTCTCTATTCACGCAGGAATTACACCTTTCAGACACTTCCTCACAATGTTAAACTCTACTGTCTAAAGCCTTGATTTCTTATCCACACCAAATAATGCATGTTATTCTTTTTCCAAAACGTCATGGCCTGTTTCCTTAGTGTTTTATTTTTCAATCATAACGTCTCACAGCCTTAAATATTTTCATTTTTTCTCATATGTAACTGTATCTACCTTAATTGTTCCTCTTGTTAGACACTTTCTTGCAGTGTGACATCTGAGAATACCAATATAATTTTATTTTGGTAAAAGATCCGATTCCTCTGTTTAGCAAACTATGTATTTATTAGCTAAAGAGTGTTAGGGATTTTTGTAGAAATTAGACAAAAACCTGCCCTCATGAAGGTTACATTCCAGTGGTGGAGACAGGCAGGAAACCAAAAAATACAGAACATAGAATGTTAAATGTTGATACGTGTTACAGAGAATATAAGGTAAGAAAGGGGTGGAAATCGCTGGCTTATAGGGAAGTACTTATAGTTTTAATTGGAGCAGGCAGGGAAAACTTCATAGAAAAGAGATTAGAATAAAGACTTCAGGAAAGTAAAGAAGAGAATTATGTTGATATTTAGAGAAACAAACTGAGAGAATCATCAACCTAGTTTTTACTAGAAAGAAGCAAAAGCCATCACAAAAGCTCAGAGGTGGGGATATGCCTGGCATATCTGGAGAAGGGTAGTACATTTAGTTGGGTGTGGTAGAGCAAATGAGAAAATTGAAAGAAGATGGAAGAAATAAAGAAATAATACTTATTTGCACCTCTATGTTTACTATTCTTCCTAATTTATGCAGTGTTTTATAGGCCATTTTGACAATATTAGATTTAGTGCAACGTCTTTAAAGATATTTTCAAAGAAATTAGTCCAGGAATTTCTTATTATTCAGTCATTTGTTATCAAAAGTACTCTATCTGGTTGACCCTTTGCAACAAGTTATAAAGGTGCTCTGATATTTGTCCAGTTGTTGGATTTCTTTTAGACAATCACACAGAACAAAACAAAACAAGTTAAAAACTTTGGCAAATCAACAAACTATGTGATCTTTTGTGACTCAGTAGCTGAATACGAGTGAGATCTGGGGAGCTCAAAATAGATGGCAGGGACACTTGGTTACAAGGGTAATTCATTTGCTAGTGCATCTCAGGGCTATGTTTCTCAGGGTTATGAAAGATAAGAACTTTAGATAGCATTCACTCTATGGATTTATAATAATCACAAGCCTGTTACTTCTAAGAAAATAAAATCCACATTCAATTGACTTAACGAATAAAGGAAATTTATTGGTTCACATAAAACTAAAACAACTGGAGGAGTCAAATTTCAGGGGTGGCTTAATACAGCAATTTAATGATGGCATCAAAAACCAGTTTTTATTGTGATTTTTTTTCCCATCTGAACACTCTGGCATCTGTGGGGTTCACTTCGCTTTAAGACTAGTTGTCCTCAAGATGGAAATAAGTCTGCTGGAAGCTCCAAGGACTTCGTAGGCACATGATGCTGCTTCGCGTGAAGAACCAATGTCTTTGTCTCAAAATTCTTAGCAAACTCCTGAGGTTCAATCAGACTGGGTAAGAGTAATTGAACAAGCTATTTTGGCCAGGACTCCACCTAATTGAACCCAGGAGATGATACCGGATTCTGCCAAAGATCATATGCTGAGTTGGGAGTCAGACTTGGTTTTCCCACACCTAACTGGCATAATCTTGTACTAAGAAGGAATAGGGTACAAAGTAGGAAGAAGTATGAATGTACCAATGGTGATGCAATATGAACAGACTGCCTTTGTAATCTCAGGGTCTTGTTCTATGTCTGATATACGGTAGATTCTCATGTTGATTGACTCATGAAAATGTATTTATTGAATGAGTAAACATTTCTGATGAATATAAACTTAAAAAGGGCATAATAACTCTTGTCATTATATATTTTGTAGAAAACTCTGTGTTCTGAAATCTGTGTATGTCAACTCTACTATTTCTAAGGAATGACCTTACCTCTGATTTTAACTTTGAAACTCTCAGCAGAAAATCTGGAGGCTAACACAAACCTGTTTGGGTATAGAATTAGAGTTTTCTGAAAGGGAAGAATTTCACACCCAGAGAAGTGCAGTAAAGTTCAGGTAAATGTTCTTTGCATCTCAAAAAAAAAAAAAAAAAAAAAACCAGAACAACTTTTCATTGCCTTTTCCTGTGTTAGGTCACAAGTCAAGTTACACTTTCAAGTAAACCTCTCTCTTTGAGAAACTTCTTAGGTCATCAGGGAATCAGAGGCTATCAGAAGTTACGGCTTTGCACATTGCTAATAGTGAGGATATCTGTTATTTTATTTAATTCTTACAGAAGTCTCATTAGGCAGTATAGCATAGAGGTGAAAAATTCAGATATCAGATTCAGACTGACCAGGATCAAATCCTGGCTCCTTCACCTGCTAGCAATGTGACCTTGGGCAAGCTCTTTATTCCTCTATGCCTCCATTTTGTCATTTGTAAATGGGGAGATCATGTTTGCCTCTCAGGTTTGTTATAAGGAATAACTGAGTTAAAGTATGCAAAGTGCTACAGAGAATGCCTAGAACATTGCAATCATTCAATACGCATTATACATCACGATAATGATGCTGCTGCTTTTGCTTTTCATACATGGGAAACTGAGTCTCTGAAAATCTCAGAAACCCTCTCATAGTCCCAGAGTAGCAATGTCATAAAGCTGAATTTAAATGCAAACATGTTTGACTTTGACTCTGCAGCTCTTCGTGCTACAGCTTGCCCCTTCCAACCCTTGTCTTTTTACTGACATGTACATACAGTATTTTAGAACTAAATTGCCATCTGGGTAAAATCTGGGACTATGAATATTCCTCATAAGAACCACAGGATCCTAGCACAGAGTTTACACCCTGTGGGAGTTCCTTAAACACTGCTAATGTGTTCAGAGATATTCTGCAGGGAATCCTAGCTCCAGTTGTCATTAGGAAAACACTAACACTTGAAGATCGCCTTTAAAATACACATTTTTACCTGGGAGGAAGAGACACATAAGCCTTCCTTATTAGTCTTCTCTCATAACTATCATACCATAAAGTGTCTGTCAATTAGACTGCTTGTTAATTTAGGCAAATTGGAAGGGCATAGAAAGAAGACTTAACAGAGCAAGACTAGGAAATAAATGTGGCATGGTATCATGTGCCAGTTTACATATGGGCACCAAAACTCATGCTGAGAGTCCTGAGTTTCCTTATATAAATGAGATTTATTACTCTTCTATCTATTATAACCCAGAATAGTTGTAAATAAAGACATCCAGAAAAGCTACTTTCAAATGCAATGGTGGGAAAAAAGATGCCAAAAAATACCGACAGTGATGAGTGTAGGATTTTAGCTATTTTTATTTCTTATCTCTTCTCCATATTTTTCTTTTGTGATATGGGTATTAGTTCATAATAAAAGAAATTTGTGTTTAAAAAATACAGTAACATTGACCTTTCTATCCTACTTAAATTGGCCAGAATAAGTTTGAAACATTTCAACTTAAGAAGTTATGTTATCTTGGTCTATGTTGACTTAGTGATGGTTTTGAGGAATTACACTAGCATAAACTGCATATAAATGATGCTTTACAACAAACAGAAATAACTCTCAAGAATTCTAAGATGCATATTCAGTGGGGAGACAGAACACACACACACAGACACACACACACCACAAGCATCAAACATACTGCAAATAAAAAACAAAAATTCAACAAACTCAAATACACAGGCATTTGCCAAATAAACAACTTACATAAATATATCTTCCCAATTACATAGGATTGTGGAACAAATTTTCAGGGCAAATCTAGTCATTTAACAGCTGAAAACAAAGATCATGAAAAAACATTATATTGTTAGTCTTAAGAGTTTTTTAATAGAAGAGATTATTCTCTCTGTATATATGTGTGTACACATACATGTGCACATATGTGTGTGTATATATGTGTGTGTATGTAAGTATCTTTAGGTGATTCATGAGTTATCCAAAGTATATTTAACATTATGCAACAAGACTGGGAATAAATTATATACATAGCTATGAAATTATATTTCATAGAGAGCGTTTGATCCCCCAGTCCATGTGTTTTCACTCTCAAATATTTAGAAGAGAGTTTAAAGACAAAGACATATGGAAGATACTTTTATGTGTGCAGTTGACAGAGGAATCCTGCAATTTTGTAAGATCTAGAACATTTTGCAGTAAATGATCCAAAAGGAGAATACAAGATTAGTCTGATCTCTCACTGTGCTAAGCATGATCAAATTAAGCTGCATAACTAACTAAAAAATAGCTAGCAAGGGAGAGGAACATCAGGATAAAACATCAGAAAGGAGTAAAGAATCTCTGGAAGCAAAAAAAAAAAAATGTTACCCTTTTTCCTTTGGAAGTAAGTAGGGCTCCTGCCAAAAGAAAAGACTGCTTTCGAATAGAGTCTTATTTCAGAGGATTGAATCCCGTAAAATCCCTTCGTCAGCACTTTAGCACTTTATGCATTTTGTCCATAAGCAAAAAGAAAATGGATCATCTTAATGCTTTTCCAACACTATTTCAATATGTAAGACTTATTTATTTTTACTTCTTTTTCTTTTGGAAACAATATACTAGAGAAAAATGATAAACTTGAAAGGCTAATGCTGGTCATGATTTGGTTTAAACCTGCTTTCTTTTGTCTTCTACACACACAGATTTAAATAATTCTATTTTTTAATTCTTAGGAAATTTGGTCCATAGTGTACTATTCTTGTAATTCTCATGCTCTAGTTTCTCTTCAGTTTGTATAAATCCTTCTCTAATTCAACTGAAAATGATGAAATATATTGCTATTTATAAATGCTGAGTATTCAGCCAGAATATATGTGTGACTGAGATTAGAAGAGGAGACATCTTACAGGAGTACCTACAAGTACAGGGCTTTCCTATGACCTTTAGCCCAAACTGTCAGGATACAAGCTGGTTTTTTGGTTGCTAGAGCTCTCAGTGAAATGGGTAGCTCAGAGCACACTCAGAGAAGACGGGTCCCATTCTGGGTCAAACCTTACGCAATTCTTACTTTGAAGAAATTTTGGAAAACATGATTATATGGAGTAAACACTTCAATTCTGGTTTTACTTCTTCGAGTTAAATCAGAACAATGATTTGCCTTGAAATGGAATTCCTAGGATGTGGGATTCTTAAAGTGACCTGTAACTGCACTGAACTATAAATATTTTCTGCAACTGAGTAATATGGAAGAACTCTGGTGTATACTGGGGTCATTCCTAGGATGTGGGATTCCTAAAGCAGCCTGTAACTGCACTGAACTAGGAATATTTTCTGCCACTGAGCAATATGGAAGAACTCTGGTGTACACTGGGGTCATACGGGCTATAAAATTAATCTAACGTGTGTAGATATACGGACCCCATTTTGCGTAGCAGGTACTGAATTCGTGAATAAACTGTGTCTCTATTGCTCTGAGTTTGGGTGGTCATTATCATGCAACAGGGTTTTCTAGAATGACACAGAAGCGAGTATACACGAAAATAATGAAGTATTCATGTAGTCTTGTTTTGTTTTTCTTTCTCAGCTTAGTTAAAAATATGAAACAAACAAGTAAGATAGGCAGATACACTTAGTGTGAACTAGAGCTCAATCAGTATTCAATGCTTGCAACTCTCTCATCTATTCAGTTCCAAGTTTTGTGTTTCTTCTTTGCATTGTTATAGCTTTATTTAGTTGTTTACAGGTACTTTATCTTCAGATGTTTCTTATTCAAGACAAACTGTATTTAAATGTATTCAGCTAATCACTTAATGTACTTTATTGAAAAGAAAGACCAAGTAGGTACATCTGAGGCAGTGACAGCAGAAAAATCCAATCATTTATTTAAATGAATTAATCTAAATGTTTTATGCATAAAAAGTTCAATAAGGTATCAATCTCAGAAGTTAGCCTGTGTTTATCAGAATTTTAAAAGCCTTTTATCCTCTGCAAAATATTTCTAAATCATGATCATGACGTTTCATTTACAATAAAAAGAAGGCTCTGAAAAATCCCCACAATTTTCCTATTTGTAATCAGGAATACTGATTAACTCAAGTTCAGTTTTCCATTATGGGGCAATAGAGTGATAAGATAAAGCTTCAGTTTCAAGGTTGAAATAATACTGCTTAATTCTACTGTGTTTTCACCTTGAATATTTTGTTTTTAACTGGAGTAGTTATATTCCAACTAATTAAGATGCCGCAACTCTCTTTGAAGCTCAGAGAATCTAATCACTTATACAAAAAAGCTTTTATTCCCATAAGTTAACTGTTGGCAAGTGCAGATGTTTTTGGGCAATCTTACATTCCAGAGTTCTGCCCTACCTCCTGACTAAAGAACAGAATAAACTTTGCTTCTTAGTGTCCTCTACAGTTTAAAAAAAAAAAAGGTTCACTTTTAACTTCACCCAGATTTTAGCTCCTAAAGCATGCTGCATATAGTAAAATTATTTTTATTGATTTTTTCATGGAAGGGCAGTGCTTTCTAAACATCAAGTTCCATTTTCTTTGTAAGAAAAAAATAAGGATTTGTAGCCATCCGTCCTCAGGCCTGTTAGCCCAGGCAATTCTCTGTTCACATTTTTCTTTCAAATAGGTTCAACAGACCAATTACAAAGCTGAAGTTCATGAGCAATCTTTCCTCTAACATGCTGCAATGCCTTCTTGACTTTTTTTTTTTATTAAACTAGATTAAATTTCTTTAATTCATTATTTTGTTAGGGCAGAAAGCTAACATTTTAACCTCCTTGAGTTTATACAATGGAAATATTTTCAACTGTGATAAATGGATAGTGCCAATGAACAACTAAAGAGAACAGTGGATGATTAAAAAGAAGCTTTACAAGTGACACCTGAGGTGACTTGAGAGCTGGGCTACTTTACAATGCATATGACCATTTCTCACAGATTCCAGAAATAACAGAGGGACACTGAGGTAGACCTTGGGGATTGTCTGATATTATGCACAAGAGAATTGCCCAGGTCAATAGACTTGGAAATATAATCTCATATCAAAATAGATATTACTCTTATAGTCAATGTGTGAAGCATGTTTATGTTGACGCTGTGGTATTTTGTATTTGGCTGTAGCTTGACACAAGAGAATTTGGAGAGACGTTCCCTTCTACCATTCAAATAACAGTTAAAAATGATGGGACAAGATCCTAAAGGAAAGCATCTACCTCCTCCTTGGTTATAGTTAACTCATTTATGCCTGAGGTTGCAATGTTTTGAATTTTTGCAATTAGATCTTGGCAATGACCTTGAGCAGTAGGATATAAACAACTTCCACATGCTTAGCGTTCCAATAATGGAACACTAGGGATAAATGGGTTTAATGTGCTATGCACGGGTCCCCAACCCCTGGGCCACAGACCAGTACCATCAGCTGGCAGGTGAGCATTGTCACCTGAGCTCAGCCTCCTGGAAGGTCAGCGATGGCATTAAATTCTCATAGAAGCCTGAGCGCTATTGTGAACTGCACATGTGAGGGATCTGGGTTGCATGCTCCTTATGTGAATCTAGTGCCTGATGATCTGAGGTAGAACAGTTCCCCAGCTTCCATGGAAAAATTGTCTTCATGAAACCAGTCTCTGGTGCCAAAAAGCTGGGGACCACCGTTATTGCAATGAATACATTACAGAATACTACTACCAATAATTTGTTAACCTGATAAACACCAGTGAGCTCAAAAGTGAAGTAGTGTGTTTTTAGTAGTATCCTCTATGATAGTCTTCCAAAGTTTCATTATAATGACAAGTTAAAAAAAAAAAAGCACCAGTCAAATCAAATCGAAAGCAATCCTTTGATGGAAATAAGATTTGGGACTGCCAGACACTTACAAAATTATAAAATGTATTAAAATTACAGTTTTTTGTCTGTCAGCTCTGGTTGTCTAGATCTAAAGAATTAGACAAAAAAAGAAATTAAACTTTTCACAAAAGCTCAATCTCTTGTTGGAACAAAAGTTTCCTCTGTTACCAGAATAGACGAATACGTAATGTATTTGTTGAATGCAAATATGTGTTCAATGAGCGCGCAAGTGACTCAATAAATGAATGAGATAACTTACCTGTGTTCGTATGGACATCACCTGCAGTATTCAATCAAGTATAACCTTTTATTCTCAAATGGAGAATTGAAACAATGTTGCCTCCAAAGTTCATACAGCTAAACCTTATGAAATGGTTACGTATATAAGATTATGTTTATTCTACTTGATGGAACCTCCCAAAGGCCTGAGAGTGCTTTCCTGACTCTATGTGAATGATGTGAAAGGATTACACCTGAAGAATGTTTTTTACTACTGCTGTAACAACGACCAGGTAAGATTGAACCCAGGAAGCCACCAACCCTTCCATAGGCTACACATTTGACATTCATCTTCACGTGCATGGCTCGATTATCTGCAGGTCCTTAACACAAAAAGCTTTCAGTGAGTTTTCAGGGGAGAAAGCGAAAGAAACAACAACTGGCAGCTAGGACAATATCTTGGATGCTTTTAATAAATATCATCTTACAAAAACCAAAGTGGAGTATATATAACACAAGAGAGAAAAATGGAGGAGCTAGTTGGGAGTTTCACTTTCAAATTCTGAGTATTGCTGACACTATAACAGAACTAAATTCACGTTTTATCAGGAAGAGTTTTGAGAATAAGGAATTACATTTTCAACATTGTTCTGTGCAAAAACAGTGTTTCAAAATATATCAGAATTGTTAATTACTCACTACACTATTGATCATGGAACTCCTAACTTTGGACTTGGCAGAAGGGATGAGCAGGTTATTTTTGATGTGATTCTGCTAGACAATAGTCTTCATGAGAAGTGGAAGTAGAAGTGGAATCGTGTAATTTGTTTCTGTTATTATCTCCGTGAAGAGCTTTGCTTTGACACTGAAGACTGCAGAGCAATCCTCAGATTGCTGGTCTTCTGTATAATCAGAAACATCCACCAGGCCTTGAACACTATGGCAAATAAATTGTTGACAGCAACTGATAGGCCAAATAACACCCAAGTGGCCAAAGAAAGACTCCCTCCAAAGTGTAGGTGAGATAAGCAAAACATTTTACGCTTTCAAATTCTGTACTGACTCTCTTCCAAGGAGCTCAGGGTACTTTTTAGACATTGTATCACAAATCCTAACACATCCCAATATGGCTCCAGCCAAGTAAAGACAGGAGAAAAGCTTCATCCTGTATTATGTTGAAGTTCTAATATCTCTCTCAGCTCGACTAAATAACTTTGATCATAGGTGTCATAGAAATAATTAGTTGATAGGTGGAAAGATAGATTAAGAGCTCACCAAATTTTATGTCTGTTACTGTTGAGGGTCTATTAACCACTGGTTTTCCACTTAAGAATTTTCATTGTGTTAAAAGCCTCCATATTTTTTGGTGAATGCCTGGTCATATTCCAGGCACAAGACATCACTATTTCAACTAGAAGACAGTAAAACATTTCTGAACAAAAGAAACAGTGGAGACTCCCATGTAATGGATCCCTGTATATTTTTTAAGTAATCAATAGTTTTTTGCAAGTAATTGCACAGTGTAATCTGTAAGTAAGGTAAGACTGAAAACACAAATCTGAGTAATCACATGGTCTAATCTGCTCTAATGGATAGATTATAGATGATCCTGTGACCTCTATTTTTGGTAAATTATCACCGTGCCCCTTACACACTGGCTTTGTACTGTGGGTTCCTTGTGAATTTCAAAGGAAGAGTAAACTTCCTTGAACTACTCAACTACTATACTGATTGAAGTTAAGTACTGCATTTTCTACAGAAATCAATGAAGCTAATCACACAAGCACAGTTCGACATATCCCATTCAGCAGTCTTGAAAATACTTGAATATCATCACTGGTCTGCAGCTGAGCACATTTTGGTCTTCAGATCCAAAGAGGATGAAGTATCCATCTCAGGTCATCATACACAAATGAATAATGAAAGATTTAAAATACAGAGTGTTGTTTTTGTTAAAGAGATTACTCTTGAAATAGTTTCACAGGGCTAAAAAGTCTCTTGTTCCTACACCTTTAAAAATGAACTGAACATGCCAACATGCTAATTATCTTCAAGCAAACAATGCATTTATAAGTGGAAACTTATCTCTCAGGAAAGAAGAAATGTCTTTTGTCAGCAAAAGGAACTTGTAAAGAATAAAAAGTATTGGTTTCAGAGGACATACGGGGTTGAAACTTTGTACAATACTTAACCCAGCATGTACTCTGAAAACAATAGTTTTCATATGAAGGAAATATTATTGCTGTTTCTATTTTGCAGATGAGAAAACCAAGGCTTAGGTCACCTATCCAAGTGTACAGCCACAACTGTTTGAATCCTATAGACTTAAGTTTAGATATGTAATGCCTATATTAAACTGGTGAAACAGAATTACAGTTGGGCAAGTGTTTTATTTGTAGGAGGGAAGGAAGGGTATATATATTCTTCTGCATTGCCGCTCATGGGAATAGCATGGGCATGAAGTATGCTAGGGAAAGCTGAAAACATTGATTTTAGGCGGCATCCAGTTCTGGTTTACGCCTCTGATTACAGTGGTCCTTCTAATGTGAGCAAATCTCAACCTTTTTCCTTCCTTTGTTTTTAATCTACAGAGCCAAGATGACATCTATCTTCCATATATGCTACAAGAATGTAGGAAATATTTATCGCACTTAAAGAACACATGAATTCATTGCTTTGACTATTTTGAAACAGCTGTTTCTGAAACGGGGAGTCCAGTTCTCCTCTCTGGACAGTCTTTGCATGATGTTATCAGGCTGTCCAGAGTCATGAAAAGTGGCCATTCATGCATCTTTTGAGAGAAGATAAAAGGAAGGATAGAGAGATACTTTTTATAGCATGTAGTGTAAGCCCCCTGACTCTAAGTAGCTCTAAGCAAAGTTCTGAATACTGCAATTGCTGCAATTTTCCATATGCTGCAAAAGATGGAGTATTTGGGAGTTCTACTATATCACAAGCAAAGTCAGTTCTACCTTCTGTCTGTCTACTTAGGGAGAGACTCAGGATACTACACTTTCTAACCACAACTAAAGTTCAGTGGGGTATTTTTCATAGCTTGTAAAGACTGCCACAAGGCAACTAAATTGCCTTCTTTCTTCTTCCTCTTCTTCTTCTCTCTCTATTTTTTTTTTTTTTTTTTTTTGGTACCACCAGTTCATGTAGTCACAAACACAAGAAGCGTCTGCTCTAATATACTTGCTGTCAATCCCCATTATCTCTACAAATCAACTCCTTCCTGACTTGCTCAACTCTCAAAGTGACATTTCCATCTTCCATTCACCAAAGCTCAGTAAATTAATTCATTTCTCAACAAACATTTATCGAATGTCATCTTTATCTCTTCTCTCTCACTGGCCCACATATCCAATCAATTGCTAGGTCAGCCACCTCAAATCCTTTTAAAAATAAGATTAAGTATAAATAAATTACAAAACAGACCATATCGAATCACAAGTGCTGTAGAATCATACTCTCCAACTATTGTGAAGACATCTCTTTCTGCCTATTCCTCTGGAATTATCATTGTATGTACTTTGCAAAAAAAAAAGGTAATTATGAAAAGATTATTACAATTCTTAGAAAATTCTTTCTTACACTTTCAACAAACTTCTCAACAAATTCTCGTACATTCTCCCCATTTGTCAGTTACCTGTACTGACCTCTTCTCATCTCTATGAGTTCCATGAAGCTTTTCTCAATTTCCCCAATTGAAATAATTCATCCTTCTTCCAAGGGTTGATAGCATTTTATCTCTACTTGTCTTCTGGTAGCTTTGTTTTTTCTGCTTGTAATGAAGTATGCAATTGCCTTATTATTTGTTTGAAAGATTGATAGGAGCAGAGAATGTAAACTGTATCATAGTAGAAATTTGGTAAGTATTTTAAAATTAATGTTTTCTATTCAACAATTTTTTATCAAAATGGAAAGGTAAGTAATCTGATTCAATAAATTTGTACTAATATATAAATGATAAAATTAGAATCCTTCAAGAAGTGCTCACATTTTAAGGAAAATATGCGGTGGACATTTGTCGTTTGGATTTTTTTTTTTTTTGAGATGAAGTATTTCTGTTGCCCAGGCTGGAGTGCAGCGGTGCACAACCTCCACCTTCTGGGTTCAAGCGATTCTCCTGCCTCAGACTCCCAAATTGCTGGGATTACAGGTGAGCACACCCGGCTAATTTATATATTTTTAGTAGAGACGGGGTTTCACCATTTTAGTCAGGCTGGTTTTGATCTCCTGACCTCTTGATCCACCTGCCTCGGCCTTCCAAAGTGCTGGGATTACAGTGTTGTTTGGCTTTGAATCATGTGTTTCTTTTTGTGGTAATGGCATCTAAATTTCCAAGTCCCAGTTCTCCTACATTATGTTTTGGATAGAGCTCATTCTTACTGCTTCAATTCTAAGAGTAATACACAGTGCATAAATTTGGTAAATGGGACTTTTAAATTGCTTTGTCCTTAATGACTACATCAGAGATGGGCATGTTACCTAATCAGAGCCAATAGGACTCACTGAAGTTTTTGCTGGAATTGCCAAGGAGAAGCAGCTGGTCTTCACCACAGGCCTGGAGCCTGGGAGTGTGAGAAGCTGGGCTGCCACAGCCATCTTCCACCATACTTGAGGATTCAGCCAAGATAATAAACGACAAAGCAGAGAGTTGCATTGGGCTATGTTGTTGAAGTCTATGAGTTTCTGGACTCATTTTGTCTGAAGGTCACATTTACACGTGGGTGTTTCAGTTATGTTAGTCAGTAAATTCCCTTTACAACTCAGCATAGTTTATGCCAATATATTAGGGTTCATTGCATGAAAGAAAAAGCACAAGATATTTTAAGGAGAAGAAAATTTGAAAGAGTGAATTAAATGTTTACCAAATGATTGGAAATCCTGGAAGACTGGGCTTCTAGAATTGACTTCCAGACTTCCAGAACACTACAGAATTGTCCTGCCAGGAAAGCTATAACCTTGGGTACATCCGAAAGTGTAGTGTAAGGAGGAATCATTACTTCAGCAACACAATGCAAAAACTGCAAATCTAGGAAGAGGAATGAGGATCAGGAAGCTTCTTGCTCCAGAATCTTCTTTTGACATTATCAAAGCTGGAGTCCACACACTGGAGTCGGGCAGTTCATTCTGTCACAGTCCAACTGCCTCCTAATACCCACCTCGCTAGAGGTGACACAGTGGAATGCTGATGCAGAAAAGTTCTACTTCGTGACCTTGCTGGCCAGCGAAAAATTGCAAATGTTAATAGACACAAGGATTTTTTTTCCTCCTGTCCATCTTCTCAGCAGCTTTTCAGCGCCACTCACTGGAAGAATCTCTTTTTCTCATACAGAAGCTAAGGTGGAAAGAAGTCTGGGAAACATAGTTTTTAGCATTTCAGTCATTACTGCAGAAAAAAATGCACTAAGAAAGACATGAGAATGGAAGGTGAATGCCAATTTATCTCAGAGTTTGAAAAATATTTCATTTACTTGAAGTCAAAAGATTCTTGATACAGAAGGCTCTAGTTTAACTTAGGTGAATTTCTAAATGATGGAATTTCAAACATTGTAACAGTGCAAACACTTCTACAGAATGGAAGACGAATCAGGAATTAACGGGGGTCAATTTCCTAAACTACAGTATGAGGTACATCATAAGTCCTTGGATAAATATTTGTTGAGACTTTTCAATGAATGAGGATTATCTTGTTCCTTTCAATGACATCTTCTTTTCTTCCAGTTATAATTGTACAGATTTTTCAAAGTTCCCAAGTTTCTCATCAAGTCTCCCAAGGCAAGAAGAGTGATATGTAAGTTAAATATTAAGTATCATTTTAATAAGTGTAATGAGTTTATACCATTTGTAGCATATCATTTCCAATATAACACCCTTAAACTTTCAAAAAATTTCAGACTCTCACATGTTTGTTGTTGTACTTTTAGTAGCATTACATTGACCATGAGAAGGTAGGTGCAATAACATTTGTATTGAAGTACAATACAATGTTATTGAAGTAACATTTGTATTGAAGTACAATGCATTTGTTTAGTATGACACAATAGCTGCTACATATATTTTATAGATAAAAATATACACAGTAAAAAGAATGTGAGCAAGATAGAGATGTTCAATTCATTTTATTCAGTAAAAAAGATTTTCTAAAACATACATATTATGGACAGATATCGTTAATCTATACTGGGGCAGAATACTGATTAACATAAAGGGGCCACTATGGTATCTTAGTTAACTGGATGAATTAATAAAGTTTTTGAAGATACTGAGAAAACTTCATGAAACCCAAGTATTTGGCCTATGGCTCATAAAATTTCACAGGTGTAGGACAATGTCTTCTAAAGTTAAGTCATCCAAAATATATTTGGATAATGTTATAAGCTCTACATTTCCAAATATTTCATCAATTATATTACCTCCTCTAGGTTTAAAGAAGAAAAATATAATTTTTATATAAAGTATGACTGTCTATCAGAATTTGAACTCACAATCCACATTAGCAAAAAATATTTTAGTTAAATGTAAATAAGGGACTAAAGAAATGAGTAATAATGTGCCATTTATGGCTGGCTCATATTTTTACAGTAAAAAGCTAAAATGTGGCTGAAATATAGAAAATCTATATAAAACTGAATATGAAAATGTAATCTGCCAAATAAAAGTTGAAACTCTGTAATAGTTCCTTAGTGAAATCTTAAAACTGTAATTATATATAATGATAAGAAACTATTTTCCCCACTCTCCCTGAAAATATATTTTAATATAACTGTAATATATTTAGTTTCTTATTCTTATATTTTATAGTATTATAATGCTATAAAATGAAAATGCAAACCACTTCTGTCAACTATAATCATGTTTGATTAAAAAATCAACACGATCTGATACTTCAACTTAAAATTGTTTTTCATTATATTTAATGTTTTACTTAATAAAGTGGAAAAAAACATTTTATTCATGAGGCTTATTTTCAATGGAAAGTGAAATAAGTGAATCATGAAACATGCAAAGATATGAAATTTACACTAGATAAATAGCATGTTAGGATCTGTGAAAATGAAATTTGTGAGCAAGAGGTTGTCTGGAGTATCTGAATATTCTAAGACAGTACCAGTCAGATGAATGAATTTTCTGCTTCCTTTCTCCTAGAAATTTTTGAGCATCACAATAGTGATTTTTTTTTTTTGGTGAAACAGATCATGTTATTTTTGGTGTTATAGTAGATTGAAAAGATTTATTTAATATTTTTTCATAATCACAGTGAGCATCTTCCTTGTACAGACCCTTATACTCACCAACATTGCTTGATATACATGGAAGCAATATTGTAGACATGATAACAGTGTTGAGTAATATGGTTTCATTTATGTCACAGTGCAAACACAATTAAATTATGAAAGATGTTTATAGTTCAAGGATTCAGTAAAGAGCCTCATTGTTCCATGTCTGAATTGTAAACCCCTTGAAAAATAAGAACAAAGGGAAAGGCAATTGGAAGAAAAAAAATATCTACTTAATTGTGAATATTGCTCTCAGTTGCCAATGTGGATTATATCTAAAGATAAACCAGTTTCTTGATATCAAAACTCAAAATTGGGTATAATTTTCATGGACTGGATTTTCATGGCCAAGTTGACTATTTGACCACAGCAACTGAGGACCCATACACTTTGTGGGTGGTCCATTCTTGGAAGACAGAAGAAGGAGCTTGGTCTATATGGATCAGCTTTTATTTCAAACTCTTCAGTCTAATTAAGAACTCACAGGTGAGGAGGAATAAATGAGGGGGTGGAGGGGCCAGGAATGTGCATAAATACAGCTTTCTTCACATAGAAGAAAAACATCATGATGAGGGAAAAATGTTTCTTCCCCAAGATGGAAACCACTCACATTTTATGCCAAATATCTAAGTAATAATTTAATCTTAAACTAGACAGAGTACAAATACATGTATTTTTGTATGAATATACATATAAAAATACAAACAAAACTCAGATCATTAATTTATGTAGTCAATTCATATTCATTGGGTGTTAACTACATGCTAGGCATTGGGACTTCAAAAATGGGATTAATGTTTTCTGCCTTCAAGGCATTTCTAGTCCAGCAGGGAGATAGGTTTTCAAGCAAACCAATAAATCATGATGTTAATTGTCAAAATAAAATTATGCACAATATGATGTTGAACTTTGGAGGGGTAATTCCTGAGTCTGAATGGCAAAGTCAGGAAAGACTTCTTATAGAAATCGGCATTTGGGTTGAGACCTCAAAGGTAAGAAGAAATTTTCCAGTTGAATAAGTTAGGGATTAATATTTTCTCTAACCTAAAGAAGAACCTGATGTTCAGAGTCACACACACATGAGAAAGACTGGGAAACTTCAAGTAGCTGGACTGTAAAATGAAGTCAATAAAAATAGCAATAATCCAAAACTTACTTTGTGTTACTAAGTGTTTTGTGTGGACCATTTTATTTCTCTCCATAACAATCCTATGAATTAGTGAATGTAACTATCTTCATTTTACTGGAGAGATATGAGGCTTAAAGAAGGTTGACGATAAGCCTGGGATACAATCTCAGGTAGTTTGCATCCAAAGCTTGTGGTATAGCTGCTGTGCTATTTTACTTTTGAAATGGGACAGATAAGGGATGAAAGCAGACACGCAGGTGGATACTACGTCCTAAAAGGCTTATAGCTCATGATTAGGAATTTGCGTTTTATCCTTTCAGCAGCATGGATATATTTATATTATGATGGACAAAATTTTCATAAAATATAGAAACTTATTCTACAGTGATGCTTTTCTCTTATAAAATACTCATTCTTACATTTATAAATTTAAAAAACCAGAAACACATTTGCAGTTTTTAAAAAAAGTACAATCGCAACATGCCTATCTGAATCACAGTGCATTTATTGCACCTTTTAATACAAATGACACTATCCAAGGATTCATCTAAAGAAAATGCCACAATTGTAGATACTGTGTGTATTCTGATTCTACACAACTGAACACAAAGGTCAGTAGCCTTTAGTTGAGAAAACTCCCAAATCACTTGATCAACACATACTAAGCAGAATTATTAATGTATTATCAAATATTTTTTGAGTATATAATATGTGAGAGGCAGTTTTAGGCAGTGGAGATATAGCAATAAATAAAACAGAAAAAAAAATCCATGGCTTCATAGAACTTACTTTCTAATAGAACATGACAATAAAAACAAATAAATATGTAAAACATGTATGATGTCTGATGATAAGTGGTATGGAGAAAATAAAGAGGATGAGGTAAATAGAAAAGGCTGAGGGTTATAATTTTATGTGTTTTAAATTTTAAATATAGGTAGTGTCAGGGAAAACCTCATAGAGAAGGTACCATTTGAGCAAACATCTGAAGGAGATGAGGAAATGAGCCGTGTGACAAGCATTCTGGACAGTGGAGGTCATATGAAATAGACAAAGAGGATGAGTAGTGGTGATTGGCCTCTAGACGTGTATAAGACTAAATACGTATTAATGATTAGTTACAAGATAGCATAAGGGGCAGTGTCATGCAGTGTGATGAAAGCAGGCTCTGGCATCCACTTATCTTGGTTTAAATCCCAGTTCTTTTTTCCCATTGTTTTAGCACAGACAAGTAACTTAACCTTTCTGCTCTATGATCTATAAAATGTGTACAACAGTATGAGTACTAATTAATGGAATTAATGTTTTCTGTCTTCAAGGTATTTCTAGTCCAGCTAAGAGATAGATTTTAAGTAGAGGAGTGATGTATGGAAAAAATGTGCTTAGCAACCATAATATTGTTATGAATTAGACAGAATAGTCCTGGCATATTATAATTGCGTGGGAAATGCTAGTTTAGAAGAATATTATCATATGTTACATTCAAATAAACTGTATTATTTTCAAAGTACCTTTTTAGACATATTCCTTTGAAATCGTTATGGAAAGCTGTCATTAATCTCATTTTAATAACAAAGAAATGGAAGATCAGAAGGTCAAGTGACTCATTTAGGGTCCTGTTATTTTTATGTAAGAGTGCTGGAACAAAAACTCAAGTCTTTCTTTTTAGGTTTTAGACTTTACCTGTTTTTCTCTCTAGAACCACACTTCCCAGGGGGGCTCTATGAATTCCAAGAGCTATGCAGATGTGGAGAAATCTTTCCAGAGTGAATGGAATCTGGAAGGTTGACAGAATAAAGGGTGACAGAAAGGGGAAGGGGGGTAGTGGTCATTTCAAGCATGGAGAATGATATTCAGCATTCACAAAACTCATGGAATTTTTTACTGGGGGCTATGGAAATAGAGTGAGGGGGTAGCAGTAATTAGATCACTTTGAAGCAGAAGATTTATGTTTAGATGTACAGGGAACTAGGCAACAAACATAGGCAAGTTGAGGGCAGACGGCAGAGAACTTTAAATGTCATACTAAGGCATTCGAGCTTTATTTTTGGCATAGAGAAACCATTGACAGTTTTTAAGTAGAGGAGTGATGTATGGAAAAAAAATGTGCATTTTTAGGAAGAAAATCTGATAGAATGAATAGGAGATAGGGAGGAAACAGAGAATTGAAGAACCATTCAGAGAATATTAGAAGTAATCCAAGGGAAATCTAAAATAACCAAAGATCCATATTAGGATAAATTAATCCCAGTTAAAATTAAATAAATTTCAACACAGAAGCCTTCTGTTTTGTTAAAGCAAACTACACACTACATTATGTTTAGAAGTTTAGTTATTTCCAGGTGCCTCAGGTGGGGCATAGATGTGCAATAGTCTTACTGGAATGTTTTGCCTGTGTGCTGCTCTGCGTTTCGGATGGTGACAGTTTGAGTGTGATATGTTGTTGCACGGGCTGCTTTGGAAACATGTAAGGGAAGATCAAGTGCACATGCCATGCAATGCATAACTTAGATTAAGACAGACTTTTTTTTTTCTGCTTAAGCAGCTGCATTTAACACTTTTGTGAAGTTCGATATGTCCCCGGTATCTCTTCTACTGGCTGCAGTAACAGCAGCGCCAGAGAAACACCATAGCAGCTGGCCATGTAATTCCCAGTGTTCATCTAAGGAATGCAAAGCTACTTTATGAAAGGGAGAAAAGTAGTCCACTGGGAGGCAAAGCATAGGTGAGAGAAAACTAATATCCAAATGCAATATGACGTGTGTATCAGTTTGTTCTCACACTGCTGCAAAGAAATACCGGAGACTGGGTAATTTATAAAGAGAAGAGGTTTAACAGGCTGTACAGGAAGCATGGCTGGGAAGGCCTCAGGAAACGTTCACTCACGGCGGAAGGCAAAGGGGAACAGGCACATTTTCCAAGGCCCAAGCAGGAGGAAGAGCGAGAAAGGAGAGGTGCGACACAATTTTAAACAACCAAATCTCAGGAAAACTGATTTGCTATCACAAGAACAGCAAGGGGGAAGCCAGCCCCATGATTCAATCCCCTCCCACCAGGTGCCTCCTCCAATTTTGGGGATTACAATTTGCTGTGAGATTTGGGCAGGGACACAAAACCAAACCATATCAACCTGTAACATTCAAGATTAACCTAGCTCTTCCTCTTTTTTCCCCCACTCTTTGTTAATTGCTTAAAACAAAATGAAAGAAAAAACCATGGTATCACGTATTTATGGCCTAGTCGGAGATTTATTAGCTATCTCTAATCATTTCTTGGTGTGTCCTAGTGCCAAATAATTGAATAAGGCATTGTTTACAATGGTGACTAGAGAAAGAAATTATTTTACTGGACTTATAAAAAATACCTGTTAATTAGCTGTAAAAGAAAGTCTTTTTTTCAGGCCTGCAGCCATTCCTTGTCAGATTGGAGTCTCATTAACTCCGACCAGCTAAGTAAGGTCTGACCTTTCAGCACATCCTGGAAAAACTCAGAGTCTTCCTTAAGCAGCATTGGGGGATACTAAACGACTTTGTAATGATGAAGAAATCTGAATTGCTGACGGTGCCAATGTGACCCCTGTCGCAGGTAAATTCATTCTGAAGTAAATACCAACCACAGTTCTCTGTGCTCAATCTTTTAATTCTTAACACAAGAAAAGCACTTACTATGAGTAGACACGTTTTCTATCTTGTCTTTTAAAGACATGAAACTTGACTCAGATTCACAAGTAAGCCAGTTTCACTACAACTTGGATAGAGATTTTCTTCCAAATTTCACAATCTCAGAAGCCACTTTATTCTGAGATTAAGCACAAATGGCAAGGTATGAGGAAATTACTCTGAATATAATTCTTAAATAGTCCAGTGGACAGATGCAGATTTTCCTGATTGGCTTGTAATCTAGAGGCTAGTTTATTTACCTTTGGAGTACACGTCCATTTAAAGTAAGGGAGTTAAAAATCAAAAAGCATCCAGTAGAGAGGAAGAAGAGAGAGAGAAGAGACAGCAAAAGAAAAAGAGGAAAATGGCCAGGAGACAAGAGGAGATGAGAAAAATAATATGAATATGAATAGAAGAGAGTAAGGGTTTATTACAAGGGAAGCTGAAAAACTCAGTATCCCAACTATGCTGGCACTTAAAATTCCTTTATTCTTGGAATTTAAATAGCTGCATGGCTTTCCTCTTATCATAATTAGAGAACAATAAATTATCATTAACATTTAGTTATTCTGGATAGCAGAAGTCATTTGGTGCTTCCATCAAAGATTACTTAGAACCAGTGGAAAATGACAGGTTAGAATGTTTTCATTACTTTGTGAATTATTTATAAATCAAGTAGAACACACAAGTTGAATGCAACTCTGCTACTTGTACTTCCATTCCTCTCGTAAAAGTCTCCTCAACCCATATGATTTTCTGGGTCTAATATGAGGCCCCATTGGAATTTCTATCTCTGACTCTCCAAGTCATCAGAATATTACATCGTGATGCCTGAAAGAGAGCTCTGAAGGTCAAATCATACTTTGGTCCCCTCCAGTCATTCACTGAGTTGCAGTCAATGGAATTGTCCTCAGGATGACAGCCAGAGAACGTGCCTAGGCCAAGATAAATGCATTAGAAAGCAAAAGAGGAATGCAGCTCAATGGGCAGTGAAAATCAATGAGAGCAAATTGGCCCATTTTTGCCTCACTGACTTGTACTGTCCATTAAGCCCTATTTGCTGGTTCGTGGTTGTTCATTTCATTTACTTTCTAATCCTTTTTTTGCCAGCTTGGCACATGTCCAGGTTAGTGCAATCCTGTTAATTGCCATCGCCTGCTACCGACTAACTGTGACACAGGCCTTATCACCTCATTTACAGGGATTGGACATGAAATTCTACACATGAAACCCAGCATGAGGCCTGGTTTGTTTAGGATTGGGACTTAAATCAGACATGATCTCACAGCTTCTTGGGAGTGGAGATTTTCCATGTCCTCATGCCTCCAAAGGAACTGATATTTCCTTTAGCTCATTTGACTTTTACATAGTCTCATTGCTACTGTGATCACTTCACTACCTTAGACAAGAAAGTTAGAAGAGTGAAATATTCAATGGTGGGAAGAGGTTTTGGGATTTTTCTTTTTTTCGGATAGAATCCAGGCCCCTTAAGCACCAGGGGCAGGGCTGTGTTGGTGAATTTGTTACATTGTGTTCTAATTGCCAGTCTGTTTTTTCACTCAACAGCAGGAACATGATGCATTTTTATTTTTTGTTCCCATCACCAATAATAATTAGCTGACTGAATACACAATACAGCATTTATTAAGCACCTGCCACAAGCCAATTTATTTTTAAAACAACCCTATGGGGCTAAAGACTATTATTCCAATATTCTTGATGATGAAACTGAAGGTCAAAGAGGTTTGATTCCACGTCTATGGTGGGCAAAGCTGGAATGAAAGCTCAGAGTGCCTGCCTCCAAAGCCCTCAGCATTTTTCCTTCCATCTTATATTAAAGAGGCTTAATAGGTATAATATTATAATGAGACCATTAGAACACGAACCATGTACATCAAAGAATCTTCTGGAAACTGAAGATGAATTACAAAACTTTTGTGATCATAAAATTGCTATGTAAGTTGAAATATTGAAAAACATATACAAATCTTATTGTATGACATATCTCCTTTTTACTTAATAATGCAAAAGAGAAAAAAAGCCTGTTTTTTTGAGAATATTTTATTTTAGTCCTTCTTTTGTTTTCCCTCCCCTTATATGGTATACTTGGTTATTCAAGAAGAGATCAGCTTGGGGCAGGACTTGATATTCAGTAAGAAAATTCAATCTCTCAAAAAATACCTAGTGGCTTTGTTTTATGAGTGGGAATCACTATCAGATGACTCTTAATTACTGAATAGTGATTGAGACCATAATGGTTTAACATTTAGTTTCTGAGTCAAAATGTAATAGACTCCAGAATCACCTCCTCCTTGTATGGAATTACACAAGCGTGTTAACCTTCCATAGCTCTGATACATGTGTATGTGACTCTGTTATTCCATACAGAGCCTCTGTATACAATTTCTCCAAACTCTATACGATGAGCTCCACATGGCTGTTGTTCTAGTTTCGGTATACTGGACAGACTCCAATTTGAGTAATTATTTTCTGTCATCTCAGTTCCTTCTTCAGTTTCAACTGGATACATTCCTCTTCTCTTTGTGTCTCAAACTTTTGCACAATGTTGCTTCACAGTGTTTGATAACCATTTTTATGTGACCTTTTATTTGGTCGAAATAATCCAAATATCTACTTTTTAAATGTATAATGATTTGAACTTAAAAAATTGACTTAGCCAGTACTACTTTTTGTTGTCATTCTTGCACAAATTTGGTGCACCAAACTTAGAAATTTACAAATATTTCCTAATCTTTTAATTTTCACCTTCTTGCAAACTCACTTTCAAATATATTATCTTATTCATCATTTAACTCCACACCAAATTCCCAACTGTGAAGAAAACTCCTGTTATTTTTTTTAAATGTGATTATTTTTCATTTTAACTCTATGTCTGCTATCTTTAAACTGGTTGTTTGAAGTTATGTACAATGCCTCTACCTTTTTTTTTCTGTTTTGGTTTCAGTGGTGAGTGTCAAGTTTCGAAGGGGCAAGACAATAGTTAGGAATGTTTATTCTGCAACATGCTACTTTCACAGTATTTTCATTTTTGCATCTCAAAATTCCATTGACAATCTTTGAACAACTTCTCTTTGCTTTTACCAAAAAAAAAAGTGTGAGGGTCTACAGAAAAATCTCGGATTATTTTAACCCTTCTGCCGTTACATAACCGGGAGCTTTGTGAGCCTGTGGTTTCTCTTCTCCTTGGTAAGCCTATCCATCAATGGGTGCTGTGTAGTTCCAACAATGAAGATGTGAAAAGAGAGCAGTGACAAATATCTTAAGAAAATGTAACTTTGTCTACTGTGACCTTGAGTACTTATTTACCCATTTATTCAAAAAACTTTTTCTTGAACATCTACTGATGTCTGCCTCTCCCTTGGAATTTCTTGGTAAATGCTGTTTATTTCAGGCCATTGATGTCTGACATTTCAATTAGTAATTTATTATTTAGTTGAACCTCAATTACTTTCTTAATCCAACAAACCAAACCCAAATATCAGAAGGCTCTTTTCCTGAAAACTCCTTTAACTTTTGCTGAAGATTCTAGTTCTTATGCTCAACAGGTAGAATGATTTTAATCTGAACATAACACAAAGGAAACATTTTAAAGATATCTTCACTATCTGATATGGTGGTCTCAGTTCAGACAACTTGCTTTTGCAAGCACTTTTGCAAATTGAAGGCATATACCTGTGCTAACTTTTCTTTCAGCCAAAATACATGCATAATGTTCAAACTAGATCAAGTCTTCTAAAATGAAATGGAAACTAGCGTTGTTGCTAAGCAAATGCTGTGCCATGAACTGAAAATAGCATTCCTGTTAAAGCCAAGTGAAAAGTTTGATTTCTATTACTTAAACTGTACACTGGGTTTTAGAACTCTAGGCTTAAATTCTGAATATACGATTTTATGTTGTTTTAAACAGAAATAGTTTAGTTAAGTCAGCAACTAGTGAACTGTGATATTCATATTCAAGTATATGCACATTTACATGGCATAAGATGGGATATAGACATGGCTTATATCTTTAAATATAATATTTATAAGCAAGATGCTCATAATTATAAACCTTATGAGCAGGATGGTCCCTAGAGGTAGATGCAAGAAAATAATTACAAAAAAAAAAGATAGATCCTCGAGGGAAATATTACTCATATATATTTTAGTTTTCTAACATATGTTAAAATGAAAATAATATTGGTGGGGTAGATTTGAAAATAATTTACAAGAGCAGAATTTTAGTTTGATTTTATAGTTAGCGGAATATTTATTGGTTGTATTAGTCTGTTTTCACACTGCTATAAGGAACTCCCTGAGACTACGTAATTTATAAAGAAGAGAGATTTAATTGACTCACAGTTCTGTATGGCTGGGAGGCCTCATGAAACTTACAATCATGGCAGAAGGTGAAGGGGAAACAAGGCAGGGCAGAAAGAGAAGTCAGGGGAAATGCTGCACACTTTTAAATCGTCAGATCTCATAAGAACTTACTCACATCACTAGAACAGCCAGGCAGAAATTCACCCTTATTATGCAATCACCTCCCACTAGGATCCCCTGACACATAGGGATTTTAGGGATTATAATTCCAGATGAGATTTGGGTGGGAACACAGAGTCAAACCATATCATTGGTCATTTTATTTCATTTCAGATGACTTAGAGATCCAAGACTTAGAAAAAGACAGTAAAGGGAATCTAACACGTTATTTTCTCTTTCTTTCTAAGCAAAAACAAGAAAATAGTGTTGGTGTGACAAGACGTGGATATTTCCACACACAATTTCCATTGTTTTATTTAATTTTAATGTCTATCTCAGAATTATGATAGTCTAATAAAGAATAAGACACTTAAGGAATAAAAAAGGTCTCATCTACATGGAAGCTTGTGCAATAAGAAAAATCCTGCTACCACCCACCAAGAAAATCCTTACTTAAGTACTACAAGGAAGTAAAGAATAAAATGAAGCTATAAAGACATGATACTTTCAAGACTCTTTTACTATTCTTGCAACTTTAAGGTTAACAAAATCAAAGATTCTAAACACACATCATAATTTTTATAAATGTGCTTATGAATACATTTACAGCTTTAATTACAATATACATAACTCATAAACAGGTTGCCAAATACTTTCTTGAGTTCAGTAAATCCAAGAATTAAAATTAAAGCTTAAAGCTGCTTTATAATAATTAATTTGGTTGAATTTAGATATTTTACACATTATAATCTTCAAGTAAGAAGATTTAAGGTATATTAAAATTGCTTTTTCAATAGTTATTAATTGGCATATTTAGTGAATTTGATGATTAAGATTTTTGGTATTTTAAAATACATATGCATGAAAGAAACTATTTATTTTAAAGTCTATAGTTAGTTCAGCAGGCATCAGGAAGTTAGGACTAATGAACTGTAATATTTTGTGACATTACATTAATAAGGTTTTTTTCTCTGTTCTTAAGTAGCTTTGTATACTTAGCAATTTTCTTCCAAGTTACGATCAACTAGTGACTAATTTCCTTTATCATTCCTTTCCTCAAGAAATGTGAAATGCCTTTGTGTCATAACCAGAAATGGTCTTTTGTTAACTTCTTTAACAACACTTTTGTCTTACATTGTTCAATAGGGGAGCAGGACAAAAATATCACGGATAAATTGGTCTAAATATTTGTGAATATTTGGTGAGATGACAATAAAACCTAAGACGTCACACACATACAACCTTCAGTCAAGAGGATTATAATCCACAATGTTTAAGACACTTTTTGATCATGTTATTGCTAAAACAATTTTATTCTAATAATTTAATTGAATCGTACTTCAGATTTTAGAGCTGTTGGCTAAAACTTAAATAATCTATACTGATAAATTATTAGGAACCATTGACTGCTACTTAAAATTTCATGAAATTACATCTCTATTGTAATTTATAGATGCAGAAATTTCTTATTTTACTGTAGTGTAATCAAGCTACAGATTCTGAGTGTTCGTTTTGCCTGTTGTTCTCATGTCTACTAGCAGCAGATTTTATATTGCCTTGTACAGTATAGGTACTTGATCAGTATGTGTTGCTGGACTAAATCTTCTTGATTGCATTAAGGAGGAAATATTTCTTTTTTATTTTTCAATTTTCTAATGAAAATAAATGTGGTAAAAGTTGGTGTGGAGAAAAGTGTGAAGTTCAAGGATAACGCTGAATCTTAAAATCAGACTTTTGGATGGAATACTGAAGCTTTGCTATCATACCATACCATCACTCAGTCACAGTGAGGTAAGTGAATAAACTCAGCTGTCCAGCCCCTGAAGACTGATTGGAGCTGAGTCTCTGATAAGAAAGCAGGGTCCTGTTTTGATTGGTCAGTTCTGATGCTCTATGAGTTATTAAATGTTTTGAACATCAGTCTGTATGTAATAGATTAGAGGGACAAAGATTATTTTTAAATGTCTGTAAATGGCACAAGAAAATAATCAGAGGCAGAAAAGAAAAGGAAAATGACATTTGCCTAGAATCTACTATGTGCTTGTTTATGGTTAAGATTTTTCATTTCTTCACAAAATCGACATTACAAAGATGAGAAGATTGAAACTCAGGGTTTAAGATGAAACAAAACCACAAAAGTAAAATGTGTAGCTTAACCTTTCTGCTATTAATAACCATTCAAAAATCTTAACAGATTCATAAGCCTGTTTTCTGAAGTGGAATCTGTTGTAATTTGCAAATCTTTAAACCAGTTTTTGCTAAATGCCATATAAACTGCAAAGTGCTATCACGAACTCACTGACTTTGAGGGCAGTGACAGATTGTAAGAGTGGGAAGTTCGCTTTTTATTACATAATCTAACCTTTTGGCTTCGGGAAGGTGTGAAGACATGTACCAAAATAAAAATTATGACTTTCTTAATTCTGGTATTGGCAAAAGCGGAATTACAAATCTGAATCGATTTTTATGCTTTTATACTATTCTATATTCCTACTAAATTGAATGATTGTAGCTACTTGAAATAGAGACCATGTCTTCTACTTTTTGGGCATTTTTTTTAGCACCAATATCTGTTCAGTACAAATGTGACATTTGCTAACTATTTGATTGGCTAATTTATTCAACAAATGTTTTAAAGCTCTTTTCATATGATAGATGCCAGCATGGTTTGGCTCGGTCTCCCCACCCAAATCTCACCTTGATTGTAATAATCCCCAAGTGTCAAGGGAAGAACCAGGTGGAGGTAATTGTATCACGGGGCAGTTTCCCCCATGCTGTTCTCAGATTTTATAAATTGTTCAGATAATCAAATGAAGTATTTCAAAGTATTTATCATTGTGTCTCACATAATTTAGTGATTAATAAATGGAAACTGCTATAATTATTATTTACTATTATCATATGTGATTATGCAATAGTTACTTGTTCCTCTGAGAAAATTTTCTTACTTCCTTCACAGATATAATTCAGCCACAATATAGACCGCTGTTGTAGTCCAGCATAGACCCCCCCACCCCACACACACACACTCTCACACACAGTTGCATTAATGGGAAGAGAAAAGAGCATGGAATTTGGAATAAAATAAAATAAAGCCTTGGGTCTGGTTACATCAGTTTCTAGCTGTTTTATTCTTGGAAAATGTCTTTTCCTCTCTGATTTGTAATTTCCTTATCTGTATAATTGGAAAAATAATCATTTTCTTATAGGACCATTATAAAAATTGGATGAAGCAACATCTATTTAAAGGGTTGTACCCACACTTACTAAGTTTAATAAAAAAGTATATTTCCGTTCATTTATCTTCAGGGTTAAACAGGAAAAATGCAATCATGCAATTTTTTAGTTTTAAATACTGTTCTTGCTATTTTCTTTTCCCCCTGTGAAAAGTTTCCTGCTAGACTCAAGGGTTGGTATCAGCAGAGAGCCAGCCTGTCTCACAAAAATATAAGCACAAACAACAAAATTATTTTCAAGGGGTTTTTATGTTGAGTGTGGGAAAAGAGAATAGCTCTGAATAGATGAGCCATGTGCTCACCATCAGGGTTGGCACTGTCACTGGTATCTCACGGGATCTTGTGGAATTCATTGTCATTACATTTTGCTTTTATTCTCTTTAATCCAGAATCAAATGTCAGCTTTAGTCTTTTGATAGTCTCATCTACCTCAGGGAGCAACTGCTAAGCCTCTAGTGCAACTAGTTTCCCCAGAAAAGTCCCCCTTTTATCACTTGGTACTTGCTAGATTTTCACTTTTAAATAAAATGGTTAATAATTTCTCTGGTGTATTTGAGATTTTAAAAGCATTTTTTTCAATCTAGTTTAATCTGTGTTTAATTTAATATATTAAATCTTAATTTAATATTTTATAATTTGAGCTAATATATTTAAAATGCATTACATCTTAATTTTATATATTCAATCACAGTTTAATAAAGTTTCCTTTTAATATCTTGATTAAAAGGACTGTTGCACAGTAGTTACGCCTTTCAATTAAACTCTAAGCACTGTTGTCTCAGTGGGCTTCAGCATTCCATCAAGGGCTTGAAGCCTGAAGTCCGAAAAAGGAGAAAGAAATACCAGTAGAAAATGCAGAGACTTTATTATTGATGTATCTTTCTGACCCTAATGACTTCTGCATTGGTAAGGATAACTCTAGTTATATGCAAACAAATTCCCACATTTCAGAGGTTTAAGACAATGGAAGTTATTCACATAATCTACCAATCGGTGTTCCTGCTCCATGTGTGGTTTTCTTCCAAATGATAATTTAGGTGATCAGTCTTGTTACATCTTGCTTAACTATAATTTTTAATGGTTTTAACAAGATCACCCTGAAAGATGAACGAATGCTGAGGGGCACATGGGGTGAATTTTTATGAGCAGATCTGGAAGTGGCACATATTATGTCTATTTTTATTCAGTTGGCCAAAACTTAATCACATGACCATTCCCAACTACAAAGTGTAATTGAGATTGTAGTTTAGCTGTGCACAAAGGAGAATGAGGAAACAGGTTTGTCTACATTCTGAATGTTATTATTTGTATCCCATAGTACCTAAGACATTGGTTAGATATTTTACTTCCAGAATAACTTCCTAATACCTACCATGAAATTCAATGCCTCTGAGGAAATTAAGATATCCTTGACAGAAAACCCCTGCTATTTGAGAAAGAAAGCCAACAGAGTATATGGGAAATGTCTTTACTTTTATATGTCTGAGAACCATACTCTGCTTTTAATCATAAAAAAATACATAAAAAAATACTGACGTAAATAAATAAATAGCAAAAAACCATAGCATCCATAAAAATATTTTGAGGGAGATACCTAGGTCTTTTTATGTTTTAATAATTGTAATTTTCAAGAGCCCCAAAAGGAAGGGGCACTAGGTTTTCATCTATTCAATGCAGAGGCATGTATCACTGATGATAAGAAATAAAGAAAAAATAACCCACATTTTGAACTCCCCTGACCTCTCAAGGAAAAAAAAGCCCTAGGAATTGTGACACAGGGCCACACATTTTCATTATAAACATTAAAATTTTGCTAACAAGCATATTTTGAGTGATTTGTTAACAGCTCATGATATATGGATCACAAATAAACACAGAAAAATTCTCAACACTGTTAGTCATTGTGGAAATGCAATGACTGAACCATGAGGGGATCCACTGCTCACCTTTTAGAAAGGCTAAAATTTAAAAGTCTGACCCTCCCAAGTGCTGGTGAAGAAGTAAAGAAACTGGATCTCTCACCCAGCTGGTGGATGTAAAATGGCACAACTACTTTGGAAAAATATTTGGCAATTTCTTAAAATGTTAAACGTACACTTACCATATGATTCAGTGATTTCATGCCAAGGTATTTTCCCAGGAAAAATAAAAGCATATGTCCACAAAAATCTTATTCACAAATGTTCATAGCAGCTTTATTTTAATAGTAAAAATGTGGAAATAACCCAAATGTCCATCAACAGGTGTCAACAACTGTGGTATACCAGGCAATCGAATTTATAAAGAGGAATGCATGTTGATACATGTTACAACATGAATGAATCTCAAAATAAGAATATCAAGTGAAAGAATTCAGACAGAATAGTACATATTCTATAATTCTATTTGCATAAAATTCTAGAAAATGCAAGCAAATATACAGTGACAACAGGTGATTTATTGTCTGAGTTGGGAGAGAAGGCCCAAAGGAGAGTTATACCAAAGGGATCCAGGATCCTTTTGGGAAAGTTAAGGGTATGTTTATCATCTTGATTTTAGTAACAATGTGTGCATAGGTTAAAGTTTATTGAATACTTTAATTGTCAGCAGTTTATTGTGTGTCAATTATGCCTTAATAAAGGTGTTTTGAAAAAACAATAATATAATCAGCATGAAAGTTCAGCATTATTTCTGTGATATTCTTTTCAAAAACATATAACCAGAATTGAAATCTAAACTGAAGGAGATTCTATAAAATAATTGACCTGGCTTCTTTAAAAGCTTTAAGGTCCTAAAAGGTTGACAAAGAATGAAGAAACGTAGATTTAAAGAAACTAAAGATACATGGCTATTACACGATACCTGGCTACACATGATTCTGAATTGGATTTTTATGTTTTATAAGACATTATTCAAACAATTGGCCAAACTTACTTGGGTAAGGTCTGAATAGTAAATGGTAATAATGCACAAATGTTAATTTCCTGAATTTGATGGTTGTACTGTGGTTATGTAAGATAATCTCCTCTGTTGGAAATACACATTCATGTATTAAGAGGCGAGGCAGTATCAGGCTGACTACTTACTCTCCAATGGATGAGGACAGTTGTGTCTTCGTATACTTCTACAAAGTGTAGCATAAGTTTGTTATTGTCTGAAAATGAAAAAAAATTAACAAAAAATAGAGTCTCAATAAGAAAACAAAAAAATTAAAGGGAATCAGCAAAAAATTTGAACAGATACTTCACCAAAAATGATAACTGAGTGGCAAATAAGCATATGAAAAGATGACCTCATTAGTCATTAGAGAAATGCAAATCACAACCAGATGGAAATACAACTAAATATGTAGTATAATGTTATTGAATTGAAAAGATTGGCAATGTCAAGTGTTGGAAGATAAATTATAGAAATTGGAACACTCATACAGTGCTTTTGAGAATATGATATGATACAGCACTTTGGAAAACAGTTTGGCAGTTTAAAAAAATATACTCCTACCAAATGACCTAGTCATTTTACTTCTAGGTGTTTATTCAGGAAAATGAAAGCATATGTCCATACAAAGACCAGTATACAAATGTCCATAGCAGAATTATTTGTACTATTAAGAAACTGGAAACAACACAAGTCTATTAACAAGTGAATGGACAAACATATTGTGATATATTTCTTCAATGGAATACTATTCAGTAGTCAAAAGAAGTCGATCCCTGATTTGTGTAACAACATGGATAAACCTCAAAATAGTTACGCTGAGTGAAAAAAGCCACAAAAGAAAGTACACACACTGTGAGTTTCTTTATATAAAATTCTAGAAAATGAACATTAATCTATAGTGACAGAAAGCACATCATGCATTACCTGGGGACAGGTGAAGAGGAGGACCAGAGAAAGGAATCAAAAAGAGGGACATCAGGACACTTTTGAGAGTGATGGATGTGTTCATTCTGGGATAGTGTTGATGATTTCACTGGTGTTTGTCTAAGTCAAATCACATAAAATTGTACATTTTAAATATGTGTAGTTTATAGAATTTAAATTATACCTCAAAAGGCTTTTAAAAACAATGAAGGTAGAAAGAAAAAGCCTTAGCCGAGTTTACAATCGTTTTAGGTAGCAAAGAATGCAAGCTTCTATTCCTAATGTCTGGACTGCAGCAATTCCATGCTGCCAGTAGAAAGTATACATATCTATCTACTAGACAGTGAAGCTGAAACTAAGATTTACATTTTTTAAGGTGAAATCTGAGGAACCCATTAGAATATCTGGGAACTGATCAATGGGATCCCCTTGAGCAAAACCAGGCACAACTCAGAAAATTTTTCCTAGCTGCTTCACCTTACAAATGATTATTAATGGTTTTTGATTTCCTGGTGTGGAAGTATTTTACACAGAAGCATAAGTTTGAGGATGCCAGGAAAGTGCCAGGAAAACTCAGTTTCCCTGTGAGAAATCTCAGAGACATACGCTACCACAGTGCTGTCTCTATCAGCATTAGAATATATGCTAGCCGGTCAATTCATGGAGTTGCTGTTGTGCAAGTGTCAGGAAGGAGACTGATACCAATACCACCCGCATGTTCTAACTAATCAGAAATTCAGGTAAAAAGGCCAACGTGATGTGCTTCCCTCTCTTTCCTTGGGATCAGCAGCCTTTGTCTGCTAGTCTTCCAGAAAGGACTGATTCCTTAGGCTAAGTTGCTAGAAAGGAGTCAGGTATTTGGAACTCAATGACGCGTTCCACAGAAACCCTTCAGGCAGGCTAGTAGTGAGGTGCTGTGGTAATAACTAAGGTGTTTATCAAAATATTTCTGGGTCTCCCTCCTCTAGGACATATGTAGAAATACACTTCCTGCAACTGGCATGCAATCCACATAGCCACCGCCTACATGAGGTCATGTGACTACTTTTGGCCAATGAGCTCTGAGTGTGTCATATCTAGGCTAGAACATTTTAATTGCTGTCTAAAGAGCCTTTTTCGTTGGACTCAGGAAATGGCTGCTGGAAATAGTGACTCTTCATTCAGCCTGAATCCATATTGTGTATAATGAGCAAGACACCCCTTACCTGCTTTCAATGACCATGTAGCCTGAACAAAAAGAAACTCTTCTTGTTTGAGGACATTAACGTTTTAGGGTCGTTTGTTACTGCAGGACAGTCCTAGCCCATCCTGGCTCGTTAAACAAAAATAACTTGTGGCCAAATGTGGGGGCTCACGCCTGTAATCCCAGCACTTTGGGAGGCCGAGAAGGGCAGATCATGAGGTCAGGAGTTTGAGACCAGCCTGGCCAACACAGTGAAACCCCATCTCTACTAAATTAACCCCATCTCTACTAAAAATTAGCTGGGCATGGTGGCACGTGCCTGTAATCCCAGCTACTCAGGAGGCAGAGGCAGGAGAATTGTTTGAACCGTGACCCAGGAGGCAGAGGTTTCAGTGAGCCGAGATGATGCCACTGCACTCCAGCCTGGGCTACAGAGCAAGACTCCACCTCAAAACCAAACCAAACCAAACCTAACCAAACCAAACCAATCCAAACCAAACCAAACCAAAGCTTGCATTTGACAAGTTCCAGGTACTGATTTTCTTAAGATCATTTGAACAAGGACTAAATAAGAGGTAGCAGTTGATGGAAGCAAATCGATCCAGAGTCCACAGTTAGCATCTAGTATTTACCACTGCATTAATTAGTTTGGCACATGGGAAACAATTTTATTAATATAGGGTGTAGTCAACAATTGTTCCATTACAATGTTTGCATTGAAGTCTACACCTTCAGTCAAAGAAGCCATAGATCGCATTCTTCTAGACCTAAGATTTTCTCAAGAAGCATGTAAGCACAAAGATGATATGGGCTGCTTAGGATTAAACATTCATAGTTTGCATCTAATGCATAAACTGACATATATCAAAAACCTGTAGCTAAACTGGAAACAAGGATAGTAGCTCCTAGAGAAGATAAAGTGAATGCTTAGCTATCTGAACTCAAGAATAAGAGAGCAGTCTTAAGAGAGGGAGAAGAAGACTACTATGACAGAGATCCAAGTAAATCTCTACACACTTTAAAAATTTTCTTTTAATAGTATTTGCCCACCTAATTGTAGTAGTTAATGAAATTCACTACTTTTCAAAATGATACTGAGGCAGGAGAATAGGATCTAGAGGCAGGAAACATAAAGCCGATTCACGCTGACTTCCCAGAACTAAATCAAATGGAAACACTTCAGCTATGACATCAAATATCCTCTCCATTTACATAGGGCGCAAACTGAGTAAATGACTTTGTAACTTTACTTCAGCCTCTTCATTTATATAGGGCACATACTGAGTAACCAGTGGAATCTGGTTATATAAACCTCAGAAAATTCTGTAATGAGGCTCTTGAGCCCATATGCATAGTTCCGTTCCCACCCTGTGGCGTATACTTTCATTTTCAGTAAATCTCTGCTTGTGCTGTGTCATTCTTTCTTTGCTTTGTTTGTTTCTTTGCTTTTTTTTTTTTTGGCCAATTCTTTGTTCATGCCTCCAGGAACTTGGATGCCCTCCACTGGTAACATTGCCTTGAGTTTTTTTGTTGTTTTTTTTTTCTCTATTCTTTACTGAGACGGTGTTGAAAATGCTCCTTTCAATAATTTGGTAGACTCAAGCTTCGATGTAGAGAAAGTATCTGTTAGAAAACGTGGTAATATTCTTCCTACTTGCAATTCTTTTTGTCTAAACCACTATCTCATTTCTGTTGTTAAACCTATCCCTTGAAAGCACAGAAACACAATGATGAGATTTTTGAAGAAAAGAAATGTAAATATCACCCAAAACCTCCCAGCAATGGGAAACACCTTCCTCTATCTACTAAAACCAGAGATTTTTTTTTTTTTTAAATAAGCAGTGTGGAGTTGGTCCCTACTACAGCTGTACCAAAGTGGAAGTTTGCAACACCCAGCCAGAAACGAAATTAAAAAACACACATGAGTCACTGCA
The DNA here is from genome assembly GCA_963573385.1 of Cacajao melanocephalus. NCBI lineage: Eukaryota > Metazoa > Chordata > Mammalia > Primates > Pitheciidae > Cacajao > Cacajao melanocephalus. The sequence goes on from CAUYLG010054161.1 coordinate 395,846, forward strand.
TTTTAGAGAGGATTTTAATACCAAAGAAGTTATTGACTGAACCAAAACCACAAACTGTTACACCTCAGAAAGATTAATAACTGACAACAAAGGTAATGTTCCAGAAATTAGAATGGACATGTATGATAAGGACAGAAAACTAAATAGAAGACCAATGCATGTTTCTAATCCTCTTAATGCTACCCAGCTGCTACTATCCAATAATTTCAATGAAAAAAATTCAGAATTTTTTTCTGGCTTTTTCTTTTTTTCACAGCCTGAAGGAATTTCCATGTTCATGACGTTGTTTTTTCTCATCAATTATAATTTAAGAACTTAAAATGACTAAGCCAGAAAGAGGTAAAAATAAATTATATCTGCCTGTTATCTAAAATTACTGACTTATAGATATACCCTTGAATATTTAGCAACTTCTGGAAAATGGTGCATAGCTTCTGTGAATACTGTCATCCCTCTGGACAAAGCAGTCTGGTAATTGCAGGTAACTGCTGTGTGCCTTTATCAGAGGAAAATTCTGCAAATTCTTCTGCACACGGTTGAGAGGATGAGCTCTGAACAAATGCAGCAAATGTAAGGGACTTCATGACATATTTTAATAAAGAGAAAAAGAGTTTAAAAAATAAGGGGAACACAAACTGTGAACCCAGATCAAAGGCCAAGAAGAAAGGATAGTGAACGTAGAATATGGATGATGTCTTATTTTTCTATACATAAAGACCTGAAGCCAGAAATATCAGTGTTTTAACTGGTTCCCTGGTTTTACTCCCTCTTACCTTATCACCCATTGCTTTATACCCTAGCTCAAGACATATTTTACATTCGGCAACCAAAGTCATCTCCTACAAGTATATATTCGGTCACGTTAATCCTCAGCTGAAATTCCACCAGTGACTTCCTGCTAAAAATAAAACGGAATTTTCCTTGTACTTGCCTAGTTAATTCAACCCCTGGGTAATCAATCTTCCTCATTTCCTATCACTCTTTCCTTTGTTCATTAGGCTCCCATTGCAATGACTTTCTTCCAGTCTTAGAACACACCTCAGCTTTGTTCTTTTCTTGAGTATTTGTGCTTGATGTTGACTCTGGGGGCTAAGCCTCCCTCCAAATGTCCACACGTGTCACTTCATCTTTCCTGTAAGTTCTCAGCTCACACCTCACCTCTTCAGAGAGGGCTTTTGAAAAGGTATGTGCCCACTCCTCAGTCATTCTATCTTTTTATTTTGTCCTAATTATCACTATATATAATTCTCATTCTTTTGCCTGTTTTATCTGCCCATGCCACCTCAGCTCTAAAATGACAAGTTCTGTGACAGAGTAATGTGGATATTGCCTTTTACCATTACCCAGCTCTTGAAAACCACCTCTAACATCACAGAGACATAATTTTTTTGAATTAATTCAAACGTCTTTTGCTCAAGTTGTGTTCAGGGAAATCTACTAAAATCTAGAGCAGCATAAAATGAAGTTGGGAAATTAATGACACAGCAAAGTAAGGAAATAGAACATTTCATAAGGGAAAAGTAATTGTCTTTCTTGTTTCAGCTTGGCTACATGTGAGGTTTTCTGTTTTATGTTTTTCCTGTTTGATCAAAAAATTAAGTACATATAAAATAAAGCAAATTGGCGGTTTTCTTAAAAACTGCCTTGCTAGTGAGGGGTCAAGCCACTTAAAGTTGGATATTCTCATACCAGGCAGAATTCTAACTCACATGTCAGAACTCAGATTTGTAAAGTAATTCCTCTGTTTTTCTAAAGAGGACTTATCAGCCTCACCAGATATAGTACTTATTCATTTATGCACATGTTCTGTGGAGGTGACATTGGAGGCAGAGAAATTGAGGTTTGGGTACTAGTGAGGCCACAGATGGAGTCTCATTTAATTTCACCCAGGGAAAAACATTTTTGTATTAGCCATAGGTGGAGTCCTGCTAATAAGAAAGCAAGCTTGGCCAGCTATGAACAAGACAACTCCTTTATCACAGAGCACGTATCATGCCAAGAAAGGAAGAAAAGTCACTGATGACTCATCACACTGACGACAGGGACATCCTGACCTGCTGGATGTTCTTAGACAAAAGTCAGAATTTCTGTTGAGTTTTTTGCAAAGGCAAATAGATATTATTTTACATATTAGATACAGAAGTGTTAAAAGAATGCACACTTTTGTTAATAAAGCTTTTTACAAAATATTAAAGAAAATATGAGAAAATTTCAGGGAAATCTTTCCCAAAGAACTATTCTATAAAATGGGCAGGAGTTGCTTTAAAAACCCCTGAGTGGGTCAATTATGCTCAAAGGGATGCAAAGGTGAGGCCAGTGATAACAGATGAAGTTAGTATCTGCCGCTGCACAGAAGTGAGAAGGAAAATAACCTTAAAACATATTTTAGAATCTTTAAAAACGTTTATATTTAAATTTGTTTTCAATTGACATATAACTGCACATATTTATGGGGTACAGTGTATGGAGTACAATGCACGTTTTGATGCAAGTATACATTGTGTAATATTTAAATCAGGGTATTTAGCATATCCATCACTTCATATTGATCAATTCTTTGTGTTGAGAACATTCAAAATCCTCCCTGCTAGCTATTCTGAAATATACAAAACAATACTGTTATCCATAGTTATTCTACTATGTGGAACACCAGAAATTATTCCTCTGATCTAACTATAAATTTATGCCTCTAGAATTTTTTTTTTTTTTGAGATGGAGTCTCCCTCTGTCACCCAGGCTGGAGTGCAGTGGCATGATCTTGGATCACTGCAACCTCCGCCTCTTGGGTTCAAGCGATTCTACTGCCTCAGCCTCCCGATTAGCTGAGATTACAACCATGTGCTACCACACCCAGCTAATTTTTTGTATTTTTAGTAGAGACAGGGTTTCTCCATGTTGGCCAGGCTGGTTTCAAACTCCTGATGTCAAGTGATCCACCTGCCTCAGCCTCCTGAAGTGCTAGGATTACAGGCTTGAGCCACCACATACAAAGAACAGGTACCAGTCCTAATGAAACTATTCCAAAAAAATTCAAGAGGTTGGGCTCCTCTCTAACTTATTTGGGGAAGGCAGCAAAATCTGGCAGAGACACAGTGGAAAAAAAAAAACAACCAAACTTCAGGCCTATGTCCTCGGCCAACCTAGATGTAAAAATCCTCAACAAAATACTAGCAAACTGAATCCACAGCATGTTAAAGTTAATACAGGTTGAGTGCAGTGGCTCACACCTACAATCCCAGCAGTTTGAGAGGTAGAGGCTAGGAGGATCACTTGAGACCAAGAGTTCAAGACCAGTTTGAGCAATATAATTAGACCTCGTCTCTACTAAAATTTAAAAAATTAGCTGACCATGGTGGGGTGTGCCTGTAGTTCCAGGTATTTAGGAGGCTTAGGTGGGAGGATCATTTGAGCCCAGGAGGTTGAGGCTGCAGTGAGCCATGTTCATGCCACTGCACTCCCCTGGGTGACAGAAAGAGACCCTGTCTCAAAAAAAAGAAAAAAAGTTAATACACCACAATCAAGTAAGCTTTATTCCTGGGGTACAAGGCTGATTCAATATATGCAAATCAATAAATTCGATTTACCACATAAGCAATGATGAATGGCAAAAAATCCATATAATTATCTCAATAGATGCAGAAAAAGTTTTCAGTAAAATCCAACATTCCTTCATGATAAATGCCTTAACAGACTAGGCCTCAAAGGAACAGATCTCAAATTAATAAAAACCATCTATGGCAAATCCATAGCCAACATAATACTAAATGGGGCAAAGCTGGAACCATTCTCTTTGAGAACTGGAATAAAACAAGGAGCCCAGATTCACCACTCATGTTCAACATAGTACTGGAAGTCATAGCCAGGCAATCAGGCAAGAGAAAGAAATAAAAGTTATCCAAAGAGGAAAAGAAGAAGTGAAACTATCTTTTTCTTGATAATATGATTCTATATCTAAAAAATTCTAAAGACTCTGGCAAGAGGTTTCTAGAAATGACAAATAACTTTAGTAAAGTTTCCAGGTATAAAATACATTTATTAATACAAAAGATGATAGCATTCCTATATATCAATAACATTCAAGCTAAGACTCAAATCAAGAACACAATTCCATTTACAATAGCCACAAAAGATGAAATAACTAAGAATATAGGTAATCAAGAAGGTGAAAGATCTCTGCAAGAATAAATATAAAGCTCTGCTGAAAGAAATGAGAGATTACACAAATAAGTGGAAAAACATTTCATCCTCATGAACTGGAAGAATCAATATCATTAAAATGGCCATACAGTCCAAAACAATTTACAGATTGAACGTTATTTTTTTCAAACTACCAATATTATTTTTCACAGAATTAAAAGAAAAACTATTGTAAAATTCATATTTAACAAAAAAAAAATCCAAATAGCCAAAGCAATTTTAAACAAAAAGTACAAAGCTGGAGGCATCATACTACCTGACTTCAAACTATACTGCAGGGCTACAGTAACCAAAACAGCATAGTACTCATACAGAAACAGACACATAGACCAATGAAACAGAATAGAGAGCCCAGAAATAAAGCTGCACACCTACAACCATCTGATCTTCAAAAAAATTGACAAAAGCAAGCAACAGGTAAAAGATATTCTATTCAGTAAATGGTACCTGCATAACTGGCTGGCCATATGCAGAAGATTGAAACTGGACCCCTTCCTTATACCATACACAAAAAACAACTAAAGAAGGATTAAACACTTAAATGTAAAACCTAAACCTATAAAAATACTTGAAGAAAACCTAGGCAATACCATTCTGCATATAGGCCCTGACAAAGATTTCATGACGAAAATACCAAAAACAGTTGCAACAAGACAAAAATTGACAAATTGGACCTAATTAAACTAAAGCGCTTCTGTGCAGAAGAAGAAACCATCAACAGAATAAACAGACATTCTACATAATAAGAGAAGATATTTGCAAAGTATGCAACTGACAAAGCTGTAATATCCAAAATTTATAAGGAACTTAAACAAATTAACAAGCAAAAACAAAACTCCATTAAAAAGTGGGTAAAGTACCTGAGTAGACATTTTTCAAAAGAAGACATGCATGTCACCAACAAGCATGTAAGAAAATGCTTAACATCACTAATCATTATAGAAATGCAAACCAGAACCACAATAAGATGCCATCTCACATCAGTTAGAATGGCAATTAAAAAGTCAAAAACAACAGATGCTGGAGGAGCTGCGGAGGAAAGGGAACACTTAGACACTGCTGGTGGGAATGTAAATTAGTTTAACTGCTGTAGAAAGTAGTTTGGAGGTTTCTCAAGGAACCAAAAATAGAACTACCATTCACCCCAGCAATTACATTATTGAATATATACCCAAAAGGAAACAAATTATCCTAGCAAAAAGACACATGCACTCACTCATATGTTCATCTCGGCAATTCACAATAGCAGAGACATGGAATCAATCTAGTTGCCCATTAATGGTGGATTGGATAAAGTAAATGTGATACAGACACAGGGTGGAATATAATGCAACCATAAAAAGAATGAAATCTTGTCCTGTGTAGCAACATGGATGCGATTGGACACCATAATGGTAAGTGAAATAATGCAGGAACAGAAAAACAAATAATGCACGTTTTCGTTTATAAGTGTGAGCTAAACATTGAGTACATATGGGCATAAAGATAGGAACAATAAATACAGCAGACCACTATATGGAGAAGGAAGGAAGAGAGCTGTGGGTGGAAAATGACCTACTGTGTACTATGCTCACTAGCTGGCTGACAGAATCTGTACCCCAGACCTCAGTTTCATGCAATATACTCATGTAACAAACCCGTACATACTCCCTGTATCTAAAATAAAAGTTGAAATTATTTTTAAAAAGGTTTTAAAAAGGTTGATGTTGAGTAGAACTGCTTCTAACCTTCCATGAATATGCAGCGAGAATAAGAAGTAAATATTTGTCGTTATAAACAACTGTGAGTTGGGTGTTGTCAGTGTAGCATAAATTAGGTGATCAATAGAGATGTGTGCAAGAAAAACACACTGTGAACTTCTTGATCACAGGCCACAAAGATCATGGATGTCAGCAGCAGCTGCCAGAGCGTGATGATACATGCCAGGATTAGCATGTTAGCAACCATGGAGAGCGGCAAGGTTAGAGGATATGGGCATGTGGACCAGACTCCTCTCACCTGATGCCAGGACTATAATTAAGCACTAGAGATGAGGGTATGTGAAAGGAAGGGGAGTGAAAACCTTAATTACCTGAGTCAAAATCCTGAATTGAACTCAGTAAAACGAGAAATGACAATTGAATTAATAAACAATTTGCCAATAGCTGGAATAAAGACTTCAGAGCTCTGGTAATTTTAAATTTTAGGGCCAGGTGCAGGGGCGCATGCCTGTAATCACAGCTACTCGGGAGCCAATATGGGAGGATCACTTGAGGCGAAGAGTTGGAGATCAGCCTGGGCAAAGGAAACATTATATTTTTGTAAATCCAAGCTTGAGACTCAGAATCTGCACCTATTACAATAATAGTCTATTGCTAGTCTATCTAAGCACTTGATACTAACAGCAATCTAATCTGAGAGTTTCTCTTACCACGTCAGTTTTACAGAAGAGTAAACTGGGGTGCATTGTGAGTGTTACCTTACACTAAGTCTTATAGCCCATGCCCACATCACCATACCTTATGTCTAGACTTGATTTCTATTTCCTGATTTGCCAAACCCTGAGGTAGCCTACTCATGACCTGGAAGCTGACATACAATGTCCCACCATCTAGCTGGGTGAATTTTTCACATAGGAATGCAAGGAAGATGTGAAGGAAGTAATCACTCCTTACATTTGAATATTGCTTTAATCTTGTCTTATTTCATAATAATGCACATTTATTAAGTAGGCAAGGTAGAGATTATTACTCTACTACTCAATTTTATGAATTAAAAAAGAATTTAAACAACCTACTCAGAATCATGCTACTTGAGCTAGTGGCATGAGCACAGGGGCCCAGAACATGTTCCTGACAATCATGTCATCTCCTGAGCTTCATGTAATTTAAGGAAGTGGTAGTATTTTCCCTATTTTAAGAAGACAGACAAAGATACTGCAATATTCACCAAACTAACAGAGATTTTGAAATTTCTGTTTTAAATCATAGCTAGAACTCCACTAAGAAAGAAAGTGGGGAGCTCTGTAATAAATTTACCGACAGAGGGAGTTTCTTTTAGAACAGTGAATCTAGGCTTGGCAGTAAGTAGTTAGATGCCCAACAGAAGAGCCTGTGGAGATGACTCCTGAATCCAACCACTTGCACTTATCTCTCTCCATAGCATCAGTGCCTGCATTTCTAAAAGTTTCCACTGTAATTCTTTCTGGATACCTTGTCAGCCCTTAAAATCAACTGGGCCAATCTTGTTCCTATAACCTATTTCTGTACCAGACTTCTTAGGTTCTGTCAGAGTAGCAGAATTCTCTCAGTTATATACTATTAAGTGCCTGGGGTTATCTTTAAATCTTCATTCTATCTTGCCTTACAACATTTAGGTACATGTCTATAGATTCTATCTATTCTATTTATAAAAATCTATTCCTTTCTTTTCAATCCTACCGACAAAAGGCTAGTTCAAGTCTTCATTATTTATCTTCCAGATCATTAAAATAATCCCTTGGCAGTTCTCCTCCATGACTATACTGCCTCACTCTAGAAGAGCTTAGTTACTATTATAAGACTAAATTTGTTTCTAAACCTAACTCTAATTCTACCATTTCCCTTTTAAAACCCAATTGAGTGTCTATAGTCTATGGAATTAAATACCAATTTTGTTTTTAAGTTTGAATTCAATAATAAAGCAATATTTCGTCTACATAACTTTAAACTCTCTTTTTTTGTTTCATTGCTTGGTGTATGTACTATCATCTCCAGGAAAATAGAACTGCTTATAAGATGCCATACTTTTCCATTTCTATTTCTTTGGTTCTTTCTCTCTTTTTTCCATAATGTGAAATCCTTTTTAAATGTCTACCCTAAGTGGCTTTACCTTCATGAAGGCAACCCTGCTTCTCTCAGGGAGATTAACTATTATCTTCATGCAATCATGACAGATTTGTATCTTCATATATCATCACTGATACGGTCAAAATTTATATTATCTTATCTAATCATGATTGATGTATAAGAAGAAGTTAATTTTAAATTAAGCATGTAAAATTTAGCTATAAATACAGACAGGATACATTCTAACTTTGTCCTACTACCTAGGCGTACAGCCTACAGAATAATGTTAAGTCCTATAAGGGAAAGATTTTTTTTATCCAGCATTTTATTCTGTGTAATCTGGTATACCTAGATTGTATGCGAGAGATACTAAAAACTATTTATTGAGATGAATTAAAATACGTTAACCTACAATAGTAGCATACTTTCTCATTAACGTGGAGATACTTGAAACTATTATGTTACTCACTGCCAATGAAAACATAAGGTCAGAGACTGGGAGGAATAAAACATTCCTCAATAATTGCATTATTTCTTTATTTTAATGATATGTATTCTGCATTAATAATGTAAAGATAATATTGATTTTGGATCTCATTATATAAAGAGGACCATTAAACATTATAGAAATCTTTTGTTCTTGTTGTTTTCCTATGACTCTCATGAAAATTTGAAACCGTGTTTTATTATCCTCAAATCATTTATACAGGCCTACATAAATTTTGATACTGGAAACTTGCCTAGCATAGCACCAATATCAAGGGCTTATTTTCTAGTAAATTATAATTCAGATCTCTGTATCACAAATTTATAAATGTATGGCAGTATTAGCCACAAAATAATCTGTCATCTGGTCTTTACATTTTGAGACTGAGAAACTTAATTAGGATATTAAAAAGTAGACCTATGAGGGACATTCAAAATACATTTATACTGGATATGTTTATATGGTGAACTGTAATTGTCCACAAAACTCACAAAACTGTTTAAGGAAACACCATATTCCCTATGTTACACCTTTCAAAGGCTATAATATTTAACAAGTATATTGCCAAATAGATCAATGTTTAGAATGTACTTTTTCTACAGCTGCAAAAAAATAAGAATATCATAGTACTGGGCCAAACAGATCACGAGATTTGCTGAGAAGAAAGGTATAATCAATTGAGAATAAGAAATGAGAGGGTTATATAAAGTTGAGCCTCCATAGGAAGAAAGATAAAGATTGGATGATTGCCTCCTAAGGGCCAGGCAACTCAGTAGCAGTTCAAACAAGGTCTTTCAGCTGAAGTTCAACCTGGTGAATGGTGCCCTGGAGACAGTACAGGGTACAGCACTGTTCAGCTATTGTAATGAATGTACTGCATGAAACATTGCTAGCTTGGTTAGCATTCTTTAAAGTCCATGGAAAATTCTGGAATTAAAAAATGTGCCATAAAGACCAAATGTATTAGTCTGTTCTCACACTGCTAATAAAGATATACCTGAGACTGATTAATTTATAAAGGAAAGAGGTTTCATTGACTCACAGTTCTGCGTGGCTGGGAAAGCCTCAGGAAACTTACAATCACAGTGACAAAGGAAACAAACACGTTCTTCCTCACACGGCGGCAGCAAGAAGAAGTGCCAAGCAAAAGAGGGAAAAATCTCCTTGTAAAATGGTCAGATCTTCTGCGAACTTACTCACTATTATGAGAACAGCAGCATGGGGGTAACTACCTCCAAGATTCAATTACTTCCCACCGGGGCCCTCCCAGAATGCATGGGAATTATGGGAACTGCAATTCAAAATGAGATTTTGGTGGGAACACAGCCAAGCCATATCACCAAACAACATTGCCTTAAACACAAATGTAATTATTAGTGAAAAATTTCATAATCAGATTTTAGGTTATTGCAGAAAAAGGAATCTGTGGACCATATCTAGTTGGTTTTCTAGTTTGTCTTTGACTGTACATTACAAAAGATAAGAAAACCTTAGTATAGATATGCTTCTCTACTGGCTATTTTCATCATCCAAAATATTTGCTTTCATTAGAAAAGATAACTTTTTTCTAGAAATTTATAATTTGCAAATACTTGTTTTGTAATATAAATAAATGCCTTAGTTAAAAATCAGGGTAAGAATTGATAAAAATCTTTTAACTGTTTACTTCTTTTTAAAATAAGTGTTTCTGGCCAGGTGTGGTGGCTCATGCCTGTAATCCCTGTACTTTGGGAGGCGGAGGCCCGTGGATTACCTGAGGTCAGGAGTTCGAGACCAACCTGGACAACATGGTGAAACCCCATCTCTACTAAAAATACAAAAAATTAGTGAGGCGTGGTGGTGGGCACCTGTAATCCCAGCTATTCAGGAGGCTGAGGTAGGAGAATCACTTGAACCTGGAATGTGGAGGTTGCAGTGAGCCACAGTCACTCTATTGCACTCCAGCCTGGGCAATAAGAGTGAGATTCCATCTCAAATAGAATAAAAATAAAATTAAATAAGTTTTTCTTCATGAAAACTATCCTAAAATTGTTTTTTGGTAGCCAATAGTTGCTTTCCAATAGAGAATGAGAGTATTTGGAGGTGCTGGTAGATAAGATAGAGGAAATGGCACAGGGGACATATATTTTTCCATTATTTTGTAGCAAAAATAAAGACCGATATATTGTTCAATTAGATATGAGACCTCATTAGAAGAGTTAAATTTGATTCTAGGCATTCCAATGAAACCGTAAAACACAAATTCAATACAATACAATTTTGGCTCTGGAGCTATACAACCAGTTCAATGGATGCTCTCGGTGAAATTGAATGCAGTGTGTTTTGCTTTGTTGTTGCTTAAAAAACAACAGATTTCAGGAAGAATAATTTAAGTCAAAGGTAAACCATAGTAACTTAAAGATATCTTTTCCATCAATAATACACATCCTTTAAGGTTAATCTCAATAAACCCTTCCATGACTACACAAGCCCTCAAAAACTATATAAGATGCAAAAGGTTATTTTAAATTTAAATGTCAATAGTTGTAAATAATTTGTTACTAATGACAAAACTCAAGAAATCTTACACTTTAAGAAAAAAAAGTTATGGGAGATCTGAATCTATTTCTGTACTGGCAATGCTCCCATTTGCTCACAAGATAACTTTACTATTAAAAAAAAACAATGGCTGGGAGCAGTGGCTTAGGCCTGTAATGCTGGCACATTGGGAGGTCCATGAGGGAGGATCACTTGAGGGCAGGAGTTCAAGACCAGCCTGGCCAACATGGTGAAACCCCGTTTCTACTAAAATACAAAAATTAGCCGGGCATGATGGCGGGTTCCTGTAGTCTCAGCTACTCTGGAGGTTGAGATGGGAGAATCGCTTGAACCCAGGAGACGGCGGTTGCAGTGAGGGGAGATAGCACCACTTCATTCTAGCCTGGGAGGCTGAGTGAGACTCCGTCTAAAAAAAAAAAAAAAAACCCTCTTTTCCAGTTGGAACCATAGAGGGTATCAAAGAGAAAAAAAAGATGGTTCCTGCTGTGCCAGAAACCCTTGAGAAAAAGTGAAGGAATTTCGCAGAGCTGAAGATCAAGCGCCTGAGAAAGAAATTTGCCCAAAAGATGCTTCGAAAGGCAAGGCGCAGCTTTTCTGTGAAAAAGCGAAGCAGCATCACAAGGAATATAGGCTGATGTACAGAACTGAAATTCGAATGGTAAGGATGACAAGAAAAGCTGGGAACGTCTACGTATCCGCAGAGAACCCAAATCAGTGTTTGCCATCAGGATCAGAGTTGACGATGGTGTGGCCTGAAGGTCCGAAAGGTGTTGCAGCTTCTTTGCCTTCGTCAAATCTTCAATGGAACCTTTGTGAAGCTCAACAAGACTTCAATTAACATGCTGAGGATTGTAGAACCATATATTGCACGGCGGTACCCAAATCTGAAGTCAGTAGACATCTAATCTACAAGCGTGGTTATGGCAAAATCAATCAGAAGCGAATTGCTTTGACAGATAACGCTTTGATTGTTCAACCTCTTGGTAAACATGGCATCATCTGCGCGGAGAATCTGATTCATGAGATCTGTACTGTTGGAAAACACTTCAAAGAAGCAAATACCTTCCTGTGGCCCTCTGAATTATCTTCTCCATGAGGCGGAGTGAAGAAAACGGCCACCCATTTTGTAGAAGGTGGAGACGCTGGCAACAGAGAGGACCAGATCAACAGGCTTTTTAGAAGAACAAACTAAGGTGTTTACCATGATTATTTTTCTAAGCTGGTCAGTTAATAAACATTACCTACTCTTGAAAAGAAAGAAAAAGAGTGTAATGTTTTAGTGAGTAAACAGGAGTTGTACGTCCCCCACAGTGTTTATTTATTGAAGTGTACAGCCAGGTGAAGTTCCTGTGTTTTTCATGGTGATAAAAAGTCGAGAAATGCTGATATGGCAGTTTTGTTTGTGAAGAGTAGAGGTCTACTTTTCAATTAGACTGCAAATTCTTCCAGGGAAAGATCCATGTCATTGATTTATTTAAATATCACTTACAGTGTCAGGTACATAGAAGTCCCCTAACAAACAATAGAACCAGGCCACCTAGTGTAGTGACTTGTTAATTACTACCAGAAAAGCTGAATTACAAGTCAACTATTTTTCAAGCCTAAGGGAAAAGTCATAGATACATAAATACTGGAAACTAACAGGAGGCTGAATCTAAGAAAAGTTTCTAGGATCTTGGGGAAAAGATTAGAAATGTAAATTGATTGAATAATTGTAAAATGCAATTTGTAAATATAAATTGCCTGAGAAAAGTTCACAGAGAACATTCAGGCTAAACGTCTAAATTTTTAAGTGAAAAGTAATAATGATTATTCAAAATTACATATATTTATCCAAAATAATTTTTAAAATAGCTATACATCTAGAAAGGCGGAAACTGACTGGCTGATTGTTCATAAAGCTGCAGAGCACAGCCATTAAGGGCACAAATTTTAAGCCCAATAGCAAGGTTGTGTAACCCAGTGCCATTTCATATCAGTGTTACTAGAATAAGCAAAGATAGGGTATTCTACCTCTCTATTACTTCTTTCTCCTCATCAGTAAAGTGCTGAAACAGTAAAGTGGTGAAAAAATAGCACTTAGTACTTTAATACTTAGGTCAGACCTTAACAGTACTTAGCTTATTGAAGTGTTGTGAGGTTGACACTAGTTGACAAGTAAGAAAGCATTAGCCTGGCATGGTGGCTCATCCCTGCAATCCCAGCACTATGGGAGGCCGAGGTAGGCAGATCATGAGGTCGAGAGATCGAGATCATCCTGGCCAACTTGGTGAAACCCTGTCTCTACTAAAAATACAAAAATTAGCTGAGTGTGGTGGTCCACACCTGTAGTCCCAGCTACTACGGAGGCTGAAGCAGGAGAATCGTTTGAATCCAGAAGGAAGAGGTTGCAGTGAGCTGAGATCGCACCACTGCACTCTAGTATGGCGAAAGAGCAAGACTCTGTCTCAAAAAAAAAAAAAAAAAAAAAAGAAAGAGAAAACACTTAGAAGACTGCTAGGCACATGTTAAACTTTATATAATGTTCACCGTAGTAAGTATTTTATCACCCTTTGCTTAGTATTAACCAGTGACTGAATAAAGTACTCGACATGTGAATATATGAATATATCCATAATATATTAACACACATACATATATAAAATCACGACAATTTAATTAGATGAAAATGGCTATTATCAACATAAAGCATATATCTTAAGATCTTGTAATATAAAAAGTCAATGCTGATAAGACCTATATAAAACACTGAATTTTGTTTCACTTGATGTATATGTGCCCAACATTTTGTAGAAAAAAAAATATTACCTTGGTAAATCTCATTTTCACTGAATTATCAATTTTTGGTTTTAGAGATATGCTTTCCCCTAAAATGTGTTTTTGACAATAACATTCTTTTATTTTAGAATGTTTATTTTTGCCTTAACTAACACTTGTTAATATATGCTGTAAATACATAAATCTTTCTTTTCTTCCAAATCATCTCTGAGGGAAATTGATAAATGTCAACATAAGTGTGTATGTTTACATTTATTTCAACATATGCATTTTTCTAAATGTTGTCTTAAGGCGAATGCCAAAATGTTAGCACTTTACAGTGTTTAACCCTGAGAAAAGGGATTAAATTTTTTTTTTTTACTATTTTGCTATTCTTTGAGTTTTTCTTTATATTCTGAAATGTTTATTGTAACATTCTATTTCTTCTATAATCAAAAGAAAAAATTTTTTTAGAAGACAAAATTGTTGCCAAACCAATATTTCATTCAATCGACATCTTCAGAAAGCATGGATGTGGTGGCTGAGCTTAATCAACATCAAAATACTATATTTTCTCAAGTTCTTAATTTCATTTATTATTATGTTTCTTTTGCATGGTGCATTTATTTAAACATTTTGGAAAATGATCACTTTAATTTGCACTAATACTTAAATACATAAAATAAAGATATAAAGCACTTGGAAATATTTAGTACATTAGTTTCATGTTATACTTTCTTGTTATTTAATATTAGCATTGATTCTATTAGCTTTATCAGTATGCTACCGACTGGGTCAAGAGGTCTGGTTAGTTTGAAATTTAACTCTACAGTTTACTCTCTACATTTTAGTATTCCAAGAATTGATGATGTTCTTAGAAGTTAGGTATAACCCCCTCCTAGACAATTTCCTTTAAGGCTGGAGCATCCCCAGTCTGGTTTATTAATTGGCTCACTGAACTGTCATCTCCCGGGGGGACTAGAACTATGCTTTGTTCACTGTAATGCACCTATCAGTTGGAACTGTGTAAGGCATATAGTACCCGAAATTTTCACGTGCTGGCCTTCCTAATGTATGTCTATCAAAACCTGTTCCATCCGGTCTTCCATATCTCAATGAACAGCAACTCCATCCTTCTATAGACACTTGGGCAAAAACCTGTGCATGTATCCTTAATTACCATCTTTCCTTCACACCCTACAACCTCTGTTATAAAAACTCAACTCTACATGCAACTCCTCTACATCCAACTCCTCATTACATTCAGAATCCAAGTCCTCATGACATTCACTGTAGTCTCAACCTCATAAAATCTCATTTGTTTCACCATTACACAATAGTCTCCTGTCTTCCTACTTCCATCTCTGTCCCTCTACATTCTATTCTAGTGCAGCCAGAATCATTCTCTTTAAATGGAAATTAGATCACATTGTACCTTTTTCAAAACCATCAACAGCTTCTATTTCACTCAGGGTAAAAAGCCAATGGCACACCAAGGCCGACCTTATCTTGTCCATAGCCTCTCTGACCTTTACACCTACTATTCTCGTCACACCTCCCTCTTCTTCAGCCATCCTGCCTCCATTCTCTCATGGAACACTGCAGGTGCTTTAGAGTCTTTGCACTCTGTCTGAAGATCTACGGGGCTAAATATCTCACTCCATTCAAGATTTTACTTAAAATGCCACCTTCTCAAAGGGCTTACCTTACCCATTCTATTCAAAATTTCGGTCTCCATATCCTTCCTTATCCTCGCGGTTCACCTTTTCCTGCTCTATTTTTTTCCTATAGAACTTACAAACTTCAGGCATATTTTATACTTTGCTTATTGATATTGTCATTGTTTTCTTTGTCAGCCACAGTCTGTTAAAATATAACTCCTCCAAAACAGGAATGTGTCCCTTTTTTCCTGCTGATTTATCCCAATTGTCAGGTAAAGCGCCTGAAACCTATTTGCTAAATGATGCATTAATTATATTCTCTTGATTGTTTTAAAGTTGCTCTTTTCTCTATTATTTGTAGTTTAAGTATGTTTTTTATTAAGGTGTACTTACTTATTTTGTATATGACTGTATTTTGTTTTATTTTATTAAGATGTAATTTCTACTTTGTTTTGTATATGCCTGCATTTTATTTTAATGCAAGCTGTCTTGTGCGACTTGAATATTTATGCAATGACAGGAACTATTTCTTTGCTTCATAATAAAGAATACGTGTGTTAGGAGAGCCAGAGGAACATGAATGTTGGGGCAAAGATAATCTTTGAATATGCTCTAAAAATAGTTTTGATAGCAATGTGTTTCTTGATAAAACAACTGTCTGATAAAATGAGATATGAGGTTCTTAGCACTTCATTGAAAGAATCTGCTTTTAAAGTTAACTAACCAGGCAGGAATTACTGAAATTGTTTACTCAATTTTGTGAATGATAAGAAATCTTCAAAAACATAGTTGATTACAAAACTAAATTGTTTACTACTAAGATTAATTAGGTTGGTAAATTTGACCCTAAACAAAGTAAGTATTTATAGCTATTAAACCCGCAAAAACAACTGAACAAATGCATAAAATAACAAATACAGTAAATATTTTTATATAAAGGGCACACTCATTTTAGATGGTGATAACATTTGCTTTTCATGATTATAATGTAATGAGATGTTAAATATTAAGGTTAATTAATTTTAAGAAAAGGTATAGTGTAGCTATTAATCCATTTTCAGGTAACAAAATGAAGGATTTCTGTCAATTTCCTAAGTAATGAACTGGTGAAATCTGTATGCCCTTTATTCTCCCTTCTTTCTTTCAGATTTCCCAATATCTTTCAGCAACTATCTTTCATACATTCCTTTTATGAAATAATCTCTTTATTTTTATTTTCAATATTTTCTGATCTCTCAGATATAATCCCACTTTACTGAATGACTTTAGTCTTCAGAGGACACAAATATATATTTTTCTTTTCCAGTCCAGATCTTGTCATACTTTATATATCTATATGTACTTAAATTAGTGATTATCATCAAAATAGTTTCTTTTTTATTACAGGTTTATTGAAGTACAATTGATGCACATTAAAATGCACATATATAAAGTGTATTATTTGATGAATGTTGACATGTGTATATTTGTGAAACTGTCACAATCAAGATAATGAATATATTGCATTCATCAAGCCCAAAAATCTCCTTGGAATACTGTTCTCTTTGGAATGCTATTCTCTTCTTCCTTGCTCCCATCACCCAAGACAACCACTGATCTGTAACTATAGATTAATTTGCATTTTCTAGAAACTTACAAAATTAAATCAGGCAGTATGCATTCTTTCTGTCTTCTTTTTTGGCCTGCTTCTTTTCACTCAACATAAAAACTTTGAGATTCATCTATATTGTGACACGTAACAGTAGTTTACTTCATTCTATTGCTTAGTATTATTTCATTGTATGGATACATGACAATTTGTTTTCCATTTATCTGCTGATGCACATTTGATTGTTTCCAATTTTTGTCCACTACAAATGAAACTACTGTGAACATTGACATGTAAGTGTTTGTATGCTTTCATTTTATTGGGTAAATACATAGCCTGGGTCACAGAATTGACTATGTTTAATATTTTAAGAAATTGCTTAACTGTTTTCAAAACGTTTGTGCCATTTTACAATTCTACCAGTCGTTCATGAGAGTTCCAGTTGCAACACTTTCTATGGTCATCCTTTTAACTTTAGCTGCATTAGTGTATGCATAGTGACAATCAGTAGTGGTTTAAATTTATACTTCCCTGATGACAATGATATTGAACATCTTTTCATGTGCTCACTAACATTTACAGTTTTGGGTGAAGTTGCTGCTCAACAATTTTGCTCATTTTTTCATTATGTTGTCTTTTAACTGAAATATGTGTTCTTTTATATTCTAGCTGCATATCTTATGTTGGATATATGTGATGTTTTGAAACTATTTTTATCTTTGTCTTGTCTATTCTTTTTATAACAATATCTTAACAGTGTCTTTTGAGTGGCAAAAGTGTTTCATTTTGATGAAGTCTTATTTATCATTTATTCTTTCACATTAAGTATTTTGATATATTTAGGAAATCTTTGCCAAATCTAAGGTCAGCAAGATTTTCTCCTACATTTCCTTCTAGAAGTTTAAATAGTTTTAGCTCTTACATCCTGTCTGTGGCCTTTCCAAGTTAATATTTTGTATATGGTAGGAGGCCAGGGTCAATGTTTTTTGTTTTTTGTAACTCTTCAATTGTTCCTGCATCATTTCTTGAAAAGATTATCTTTTTTCCATTGAATTGCCTTGGCATTTTTGTCAAAAATCAATTGAATATATATGTGTGGGTCTATTTCTGGACTGTCTATTCTATTCCATTGACTTATTTATCTACTTTTATGCCAATACTACACTGTCTTGATTACTGTAGAGTTTTAAAAGATCTCAAAATCAGATATTGCCTGTCCTCCAACTTTGGAAACAATTTGATCCTTTTGAGGCTTTTTTCTTTTTTTTTTTTTAATTTTTAGAATTGTTAGAAGAGAGTAAACTTTAATGTATGGCTGTTTTTTTTTTTTTTTTTGACAGATTTCAGAGGCAATCTCCTGAACTATGCCACCCTACAGCCTTCAAATTAGTATGTTTCCCACAATGGTTGGTGAGCACACAGACTGTTCACATCCCTATGGATCTATATATTTTTCCTCTCTTCTTTTGGGGCAGTTCTCCTGAGCATACCTAGTGTCCTCATATACATGTGTTGATCGGTACTCAGCTGAAGACTCAAGTCGGAGCATCTGCAGATTTCTAGAGTTTTTCTCTCTGTGTATTCAGTAACCTCCTTTCTGGTACTCTGCTTCACAACTCCAGCTGCTTTGGACTCTTAGACTCCTAGTTCTGTCTCCTCAATACAGATTGATGGCCAGCTACACCTGAGTTTTTCACCTTTTTGCTGCAGCCTAGATGCTCTTTCTAGCAACAATCACAGAACTCTTCTCAATGGTGTTCTTTCTCTAGAAATCATTGTTCTGCACTCTTTACTGTCTAATATCTGAAAACTGTCATTACATATATTCTGTCCAGGTTTTTAAAAATTAGGTAATAGGATAAATCTAGTTTCAATCATCCCATCTTTACTGAAAAAGGAAAGCCTCTATGGAATTATTTTAATGTCCTCAAATCCAAAGTTTTAAAATCCAAAGTGATGTAACTATACTACTCTTCCAAGCTGGAAGGAACTTGGTCTCACTTGAAATCATCCTAGCACTCATGTGTCATCTCATATTCTACCCCTTCATTACTTTACCCTGATTTCTTTCTCTTTTTTCTTTTTATTATCCTTTAAGTTCTGGGATACATGTGGAGAATGTGAAGGTTTGTTATATAGATATACACATGCCATGGTGGTTGGCTGTGCCCATCAACCCGTCATCTACATTAGGTATTTCTTCTAATGCTATGTCTCCCCAAGTTCCACACCCCCAACAGGCTCTGGTGTGTGATGTTCCCCTCCCTGTGTCCCTGTGTTCTCATGGTTCAACTCCCACTTATGAGTGAGAACATGTGGTGTTTTGTTTTCTTTTCCTGTGTTAGTGTGCTGAGAATGATGGTTTCCAGCTTCATCTATGTCCCTGCAAAGGACATGAACTCATCCTTTTTTATGGCTGCATAGTATTACACGGTGTATATGTGCCACATTTTCCTCATCCAGTTTATCATTGATGAGCATTTGGGTTGGTTCCAAGTCTTTGCTATTGTGAACAGCACTGCAATAAACATATGTGTGCATGTGTCTTTATAATAGAATGACTTATAATCCTCTGGGTATATACCCAGTCATGGGATTGCTGGGTCAAATAGTATTTCTGGTTCTAGCTCCTTGAGAAATCACCACAATGTCTTCTACAAGAGTTGAACTAGTTTATACTCTCAGCAACAGTGTAAAAGTGTTGCTATTTCTTCACATTCTATCCAGCATCTGTTGTTTCCTGAATTTTTAATGATTTCCATTCTAACTGGCATGAGATGGTATCTCATTGTGGTTTTGATTTGCATTTCTCTAATGACCAGTGATGATGAACATTTTTCTTTTTCTTATTTACTACTGTAACTTGTCTGGAGTTGTTTTTGCTTCTGTTTTAAAAGGTATAATTTAGCATTTTCATATGTAAACAAATTGCTCAACCATATTTTTCCTAAAGATTTTCAGTGGCCTGTCAAAGTCCCACGCATATTTTGCTGTTTCTTGACACTTGATTTTGTCTCATTTATCGCTTTTCTATCTTTCTGCAAATATAAAAGTGTTTTAATTATTATAACTTTATAAAAATCTTCATATCAAGCAGTGAAAATTATCTTTCTTGTACTGGTGTTGCATATTTTATTGCTATTTTTGACACTGCTTTTAAATGATTTTTAAAATCAATTTCTCAAGTATCATAAAAATCTTTAGTGGATTTCTATTGGAACTGCAATAAATTTATAGATTAATTTTGTAAAATTTGACATGTCTTTGATATTAAGCCTTCCCTGGCATAAATATAATAAACCTTTCTATTTATTCAAATCTTCCTTTGCATCCTTCAGAAATATTACATATGTTTTTCCTTAAAGTTTTACACATCTTTCATTAAATTTATACTGAAGTACTATAAAGCTTTTGCTGTTATGTAAATAGCATGTTTTCAACTATATTTTCACATAGTTAATATGAGTAAACAGAAATGCTCTAATATTTCTGCATTGACTTTCTTTCTGAAAACTGGGGTGGAACTCTTATTGGTTATAAAATATGCATATAGATTCTGTTGGATTTGATATATAGAAAATAACTGTTTTCATTTTTGTTCATAAATATAATGGCAATATCATCATTTCTAATCTTTATAACTTGTATTGATTTTTCTTATCTCAATACACTGGCTAAAATCCAGAAAGATATTAAAAATTATAATTATCTGGATTCTTTCTCTTGTTCCAATGTAGAGTTTACTATTAAATATGGTATTGTCTGATTTTGTGGTTAAATTAATCTTTTATTCCTGGGTTTCTAAGAGTTATTTCCCCACCATTAATTAATTTTTTTAATGTTAGCAAAATGGTATGTTCTATTTTTTGTTTGTTCATTTGTTTTAGAGGGTCTTGTGTCTTGCTCTGTCACCCATACTGGAGTGCAGTGGTGTGATCTCGGCTTACTGAAACCTCTGCCTCCCCTGTTCAAGCGTAGGTTCAAGCGATTCTCCTGCCTCAGCCTCCCTAGAAGCTGGGATTAGATGCGCGTGCCACCATGCCCAGCTAATTTTCGTGTTTTTAGTAGAGATAGGGTTTTGCCATGTTGGCCAGGCTTGTCTCAAACTCCTGACCTCAGGTGATCCACCCGCCTCGGCCTTCCAAATTCCTGGAATTACAGGTGTGAACCACTGCGCCTGGCCGGTGCATTCTATTCTTTAGGATGAATTGCAGTAATACATTTATGAGGTTTAAATATTCTTTCATTTCTGAAATAAAACGTACTGGTTAAAATTCATTGTTATTACTATTCTTTTTCAATTTATTATTTTATGTGTTAAATTTTATGTAGGATTTTTACCTGTATAAGTAAAATTGATTAATAACTTTAGTATAACTTCCCAGTTGAATTTCAAGTTTATTTCAGTTCATTAAAGAAATTGGTTGATGTTTTTACCATATTTTTTCTTCTGGAACACTACCGTGTGCTAAGAAAATTTGCTTCTTAGAATTTGACAAATCTTTTTTTCAAAGCAATATAAGCTTTTTGTGTTCGTTGTCAGGAGTTAGATTTATGATGTTGGATTATTCCTATGATATCTTCAATAGTTACTGATTTGTACAAGGTTTTTTATTACCTGTCAATCTTCAAATTCATATCTTCTACAAAATTGTCCAATTAATTCTTATTTTCATTTTCTAGAAATGTTTGTATGCAGTTTTCTTCTATTATATGTTTGTAGTTATGTTTCTTTCTATGTTTTCGACAGCAATATACCTTCTTTCTATTTTATAAGATCAGCTTTGCCTGAGGCTCATTTATTTTATAATTCTTCTGGGAATCAACATTTACGTTAACAGAGATCTTTTTCTGTATTTTATTTAATTTCTGGTATTACCTTTATTACCTTCTTTTATCACCTTTGCATGAGTCTGCTTTATTGCACATTTTCTTCTGGATTTTGAAGGTTAATATTTAGCTTATTTAGTATTGAGATCTTTTTTGGGGGGTGGGAGATAACAAACTAAAGCTCCAGTTTTCTTATATCACTTTAGCTTCATCCTACAACTTTTACCATATAGTAAATTTTGTGTTGTCTAAGTCTAAATATTTTATAATTTTAGACATATGGTTTGTTGATCTTCTAATTAATTGATTTCAAATGAAATTTTATTGTGTTCAGAAAAGGTGGTGACTATAATATTGATTCTAACTATTTTTGAGACATCTTTTATAAACAGCTAAGTGATCTAATTTTTTGCACATATGTGTGTGTGTGTGTGTATATATATATATATATTTTTTTAACAGAGTTGCACTTTGTCACTCAGGCTGCTATGCAGTGGCACCATCTTAGCTCCCTGCAACCTCTGCCTCCTAGGTTTAAGTGATTCTCCTGCCTCAGCTTCCCAAGTAGCTGGGATTACAGGCAAGCACCACCACACTCAGCTAATTTTTGTTTTCAGTAAACACGGGGTTTCACCATGTTGACCAGGCTGGTCTTGAACTCTTGACCTCAAATGATCCACTCTTGGCCTCCTAAAGTGCTGGGATTACAGGCGTGAGCCACCGCATCCATTCATAAATTTTGCAAATATTTTATTAGTACTTAACATTCTGCTTGATGCATTAGTTTTTGGTAGAGGTTTACTAGAATCTCCAAGTAAAATGGTATATTTGTCAATACTCATTTTTAAATCACTAAGTTTTATATTGCTTCCTCCAGAATATCCTTTATGAATATTCAAATTCATCCTTATTATTTGTTGCTGATGTATTATTGCATTTTTCAATATTAATATTCACTTTATTTCTATCATTGCATTTACTGTTAAATGATGTTGTGTCTAAAATTAACACTGTACTGTAAGCTAGCTTTTCTTAGACTAATATACCCATTAATTATTTTAACCCTTTTCCATTTTTTGTGTTGCTCTGTTGTAGGATGTAACTTGATTACACACACACACACACACACACACACTTCAAACTAACTTCTAAATTTTAATGTATAAATTTAATCTTTATAAATTGTGGTCACTTTGTTCTATCACCTTACATAATGCTTTTTAATTTGCTTCTATTGGTTTTGCTTTCTTTTCTTTCCTTTGAAAATATCAAACTACCAATGATATTCTTTACAGAACTAGAAAAAAACTATATTAAAATCCATATAGAAACAAAAAAGGGTCTGAATAAAGCAATACTAAGCAAAAAGAGGCATCATACTGCCCTACTTCAAATTATACTACAGGGCTACAGTAACCAAAACAGCATTGTACTCTTACAAAAACAGACACATGGAACATAGTAGAGAGTTCAGAAATAAGGACACACACCTACAACCATCTGAACTTTGACAAAGCTGACAGAAACAAGCAATGAGGAAAGGACTCCCTTTTCAGTAAATGGTGTTGGGATAACTGGCTAGCCATATGCAGAAGATTGAAATTCAGCGTCTTCCTTATACTATATATGAAAATAAGCTCAAGATGTATTAAAACTTTAAATGTAAAACCCAAAACTATGAACACCCTGGACAACAGAGACAATACCATTCAGAACACACGAATAGGCAAAGATTTCATGATAAAGATGCCAAAAGCAATTGTGACAAAAGCAAAAATTGGCAGATGGAATCTAATTAAATTAAAGAGCTTCTGCACAACAAAAAAAACCATCAACAGAATAAATAGACAACCTACATAATGGGAGAAAAGTTTTTGCAAACTATGGCTCTGGCAAAGGTCTAATATCCGGCATCTAAAAGGAACTTAAACAAATTTACAAGAAAAAAACAAGCAACCCCATTAAAAAGTGGGCAAATGACATGAAGCATAAGAAAAGAAACTTAACATTACTGATTATTAAAAAAATACAAACAAAAGCCACAATGAGATACCATCTCATACCAATCAGAATCACTGTTATTAAAAAGTAAAACACACACACACACACACACACACACAGCTTATACACTGTTGGTGGAAGTGTAAATTAGTTCAACCATTGTGGAAAGTACTGTTGTGATTTGTCAAAGAGCTAAAAGAAAATTGCCTTTCAACCCAGCAATCCCATTACTGGATATATAGCCAAAGGAATATAAATGGTTCTACCATAAAGTCACATGAATGCATATATTCCTTGCAACACTATTCACAATAGCAAAGACATGGAGTCAACCTAAATGTCTATCAGTGGTAGATTCAATAAAGAAAATATGGTAAACATATACCATGGAATACTATGCAGCCATAAAAAAGAATGAGCTCACATCCTTTGTATTAGCCTTAGCAAACTGACACAGGAACAGAAAATCAAATACCACAGTTTCTCACTTAAAAATGGGAGCTAAATGATAAGAACACATGGACACATAGAAGGGAACAACAGACACTGGTGCTTATCTGAGGGTGGAGGGTGCCAGGAGGTAGAGTATCAGGAAAACAACTAATGGGTACTTTGCTTAATACCTGAGTGACAAAATAATCTGTATGGAAAACCCTTGTGACACAAGTTAGCTTTACAATGAATCTGCTCATGTATCCATTATCTTAAAAGTTAAACAAATTAAATGAATAATGTTAGATTATCTCATATTACAACAATTCTCATACATTATTATTTTAATTTTTTATATTATTTTTCTTTCTGGCTTCAGTATGGATAACTTTTTACTTGTCTTCAAGTATAATGATTCTTCCTTCTGTTGTCTTACAACATGTATAATGCTACAAAAAAGAAATCTCTATCTAGTCTCACTACAATTCTGTTTTCTCTATACCTCTTATCTTTATCTCAACTACAAAAATTCTAACTGATATTAATTATTTACCAACTGTGCAAATATTAATCCCTTATTTTCGGATTCATTGTTCACATGACTCTATTCCCTTGTCCAGAAACATACAGTGATTTTTCTATTGCCTACCTAATTATTCATCAGCTCTGTTTTCTTGTATTGAACATCTTTCAAAATTTGGTCCCAATTTATAATTTTCTAGATCATTTCCTGTTGTTTATTTATTTATTCAGCATATATATATATATATATAAATTTGTGGTTACATAGTAGGTATATATATTTATGGGTTGCATGAGATATTTTTATACAGGCATACAATGCATAATAACTACATCAGGGTAAATCTGTCACCTCAAGCATTTATCCTTTGTGTTACAAACAACCCGATTATACTCTTTTAGTTATTTTAAAATGTACAATGAAACTATTTTTTACTGTAGTCACCCTGTTGTGCTAGCAAATAGTAGGTGTTATTCATTCTAAGTATTTTTGTACCCCTTAATGCTCCCCACTTTGTACCCATCCCCACCATTGCCCATTCCAGCCTCTGGTAACCATTCTTCTACTATCTATCTCCATGAGTTCAATTACTTTAATTTCTATCTCTCACCAATAAGTGAGAACATAAGAAGTTTGTGTTTCCGTACTTGCTTATTTCACTTAACATAATGAAACCTTCGGTTACATCCATGTGCGCAAACGACAGAATCTCATTTGTATGGGTGAATAGTACTCTGTTGTGTACATGTACCACATTTTTAAAATCCATTTATTGTTTGACAGACACTTGCATTGCCTCCAAATCTTGGCTATGGTGAAAGAGTGCTGCAGTAAACATGGGAGTGAAGATATCTCTTTGATATACTGCTTTCCTTTCTTTCGAGTATATACCTGGAAGTGGAATTTCCGGATCATATGCTCACTCTATTTTTAGTCTTTTGAGGAACCTCCAAACTGTTGTTTATAGAGGTTGTGCTAATTTGCATTCCCAGCAACAGTGTACAAGGGTTCCCATTTCTCTACATCCTTGTCAGCATTTGTTATTAATGCCTGTCTTTTGGATAAAAGCCATTTTAACTGGGGTGAGATGACACCTCATTGTAGTTTTGACTTGCACTTTCTTTGGTGATCAGTGATACTGAGCACCATTTCATATGCCTGTTTGCCATTTGTATGACTTCTTTTGAGAAATGTCTATTTTGATCAGATCATCTTGCTCCACTCCTTCAACATACATTTATCAAACACTGCTAAGCACTGAGAAGCAAATAATAAACAACAAATAGTGAGCATGGTCCGAGTAATTGTGTTCCACCAAATTAATATGTTAAGATCTTAACACCCAAGGCAATGATATTAGGAATTGGGACTCTTGGAGGTAGTTGACTAGGTCATGAAGAGAAAGCTTTCATAGATGGTATCAGTGTCCTTATAAAAGGGGCTTCAGTGATACTCCCAATCGCTTCCGCCATGGGAGCATGCAGTGAGAAAGTGCCCTCTTTGAGGAATGGTCCCTCACCAGACATCAAATCTTCCGGACCCTTGATCTTGGATTTCTTAGCCTCTGACCTATGAAAAATAAATGATTGTTGTTTATAAGCCACCATGTTTGTAATATTTTTGTTATAGCATCATGAATGGGTTAAGAAGTAGACGTTCCTCAAAAATGACATAAATTCTAGTGGTTAAACCATGCATTAATATAATGATCATACTAAAAATATCATAAAATTACAACTGTAATTTTAGCAGCAGACTTTCATGGTGCAATAAAATAATATATCAGTAGATTCTGACCAGATTAGTAGGGTTGAAAATTCTCCTCTACCCAGTAATGATTCTTGATGAGAAGTAAAAATGAGCATGAAGTGAAGTAAATGAAAAAAGGAGGAAGAATTTCATTCCAAAAAAGCACATTACTTTCAAAATCTCTGTGGTAAAATGCAGGGTGAATCACGTAAGGAACTAAAAACAATCTCATCTGAATGCAGAGAATGAAGGTATCCAATTCTGAGATAGAGTCAGATATACAGATTGAAAACCAGGTACAGAGTGTCCTGTAGGATTTCAGACTACTTCAAGGTCAGAGGAAATTCATTGAAAAGTTTTAAGTAGAGGTGTGATATGATAAAAAATATGAGCTGGGTGCAGTGGTGGGTCATGCCTGTAATCCCAGCACTTTGGGAAGCCAAGGAAAGAGGATCACTGGAGGCCAGGAGTTCAAGATAAGAGTGGACAATATAACAAGACTCCATCTCTACAAAACATTAAAAACAACATAGCTGGATGTGGTGGCATGTGCCTGTAGGACCAGCTATTCAGGAGGTTGAGGTTGAAGAATTACTTGAGCCCGGAGAGTTCAAGGCTACAATGAGCTATGATTGTGCCACTGTATGCCAGACTGGGTGACAGAGCGAGACCTTGCTTTAACTGTGTGTGTGTGTGTGTGTGTGTGTGTGTGTGTGTGTGTAAATATGACTATGACTTATATAAAAATAGACTTGAGGTAAACAACAATGGATATGTGTGGTGCAGTTGTAACTCAGGCTAGAGACAATGAGTGTACACTGGAATAGCTACTATGGTTGTGTAGTTGCTATGGTTTTAAAGACAAAAAATAAACGAGAAATGTATAGTTAAAACTAACACGTCTTGGTAGTAGATTTGGTATAGTGGGTGGATTATGTAAAATCAAGGATGTTTCCTCGGGTTTTAGCTTATTTAATTTGATGGAAGGTGGAGTCATTCATTGCAGTAATAAATATTGGGGAAGAAAGACTATCTCTGGTTTGGTTTTGGAAATATGAATTCTAAGTTCTTCCATTTTTTCCCAAATGGAGATTACAATAATGCAGTTGAGGTCTGGATTAGAGCTATAAATTTTGGAGTTGTCTGAATATAAATGGTAAATAAAGTTGTGTATAAATGAGATCATCTAGGAAGAGATATGGGATGAGGAAATAATAGGACTAAGGAAAAGTCTTGAGTGCTCTGTATTTCATCATTGGCTAGAGAAAGATCATCCTGAAAAGATAAAGATATAAACAAGCCAGAAAGGTCAGCAAACAGCTAAAAATGTGCATTATTCAGGAAGCTAAGAGGAAGATACTAATTCCAAAATGAGGTAAAAGTGCAGGTCAATTTAGATAAAAACAAAATATTATCCATTAGATCTGGTGATGTTAAAGTCATTGCAATCTTATTTAATTCTATCTCAGTGGAATAATAGAGTATGTCCGATTGAAGTAGTTGTGTGTTCAAAAGAATTTAAAAAGAATATATTTTTTTCAAGTTAGAAAAAAGAATAGCATCATCATATTCAAAGTCTCTGAAGAAGAAACCCAACAAAAAGAAAGAAATCACAAATTTAAATATGCAATACATGAACTCTTTCTAAAATAAAAAAATAATTGCATGTACATAATAAATGAACCCATCACATTCTGAGGAACATGTTTGAGACTGGCTCTTAATAGGAATATATTTTAAAATAGTAACTGTATTTCTAAGACCAAAAGAGTCATTTAAGCAAACAAGGCAAAAGATCATCTCTTGTTTCATGCCTAAATTGTAATCAAAGTAAAACTCATACACTATAAAATGCGGATAATCTATGTGTACCACCTGATAAGTTTAGACAAGTTCATACCCATGCAATCACTACCCCAATCAAGACACAGAATATTACAACCTAAAATTTTCTCATGCCTCTTTCTAGTCAATACCATCTACAACAATCACTGTTCTTATTTTTAACCACCATATAGCATTTCATATAATGGAATTATACAGCATGTACTATTTTGTGGCAAGTATTTTTTACTCAACATATTATATTGGAGGTTTATCCATGCTGTGGCATTGCTGAGTGGCATTCCATTATATGGAGATATCAAATTAGTTTATTAGCTCTCCTGTTGATGGACATTATGTTGTTACTAGATTTTGGCTCATATGAATAAAGCTTTCATGAGTATTCCTGTATGTTGGTTTCTTGTTCTGAGGTAAAGACTCAGGAGTGGAATTGATGGGTCACAGGATATGTACAGATTTATCTTCGAGACAGTGTTACCGCTTTCCCAAAGTGGCTTCTATTTTAACCTCCCATCAGCATGGTGGGGATATGAAAGAGTACCGACTGAATCACATCTTGACGTCATTTGGCATTTGGTCAGTGTTTTTAATTTTTAGCCTTCTAGTGGGTGTGTCAAGTTCCTTTTCTATCCTTTTCTAGAGAGTGAATATTTTTGTCAGTTACTAGAAGTGTATTATTTAATTAGAAAATGTTAACTGCCAATTTAAAACCTCAGTGTACTTTTTAAAAAATTAGTATTTTATAAAATTTTAAATAAAATTGGACACTTTAACTACGTTTAACTGTTCAATTCAGTGGCATTAAGTATATTCACATTGTTGTGCAACCATTACCAACATCCATATCCAGAAATTTTTTTATCCTGCAAGCTGAAACTCTGTACCCATTAAACCAAAACTCCCCGTTCCTCCCTCCATTCATCCCCTGGAGATCATCATTCTACTTTCTTTTTTTATGACTTTGACTCATATAAATGGAATCATACATTAATTGTCCTTTTGTGACTGGCTTATTTCACTTAGAGTAATGTCTTCAAGGTTTATGCATCTTGTAGCATGTATCAGAATATTCTTAAGACTGAATAGTACGCCACTGTGTTTCATTCACTGATAGACACTTGGGTTGACTCTACCTTTCGGCTTTGTAATAATACTGCTATGAACATAGGTGCACAAATGGTCTGAAGTGGTATCTTATTATGGTTTTGCTTTGTATTTCCCTTGTGATAATAATGTGCACCGTTTATGTACTTATTGGCCATTTGTGTATTTTTTTGAGAAATATTTATTCAAAGTTTTTGCTCATTTAAAATCAAGTTTTTGTTTTTGCTGTCTTATAAGAGTTCTTTATATAATAGGGATATAAACCTATTATCAGATATATGATTTGGAAATATTTGTTGTCACTTTTAAGAATAAAAAGTTATGTTGCCCTCAGATTTCTACAAAGGAACACTCAATTGAGTAAAATTAAAATAAAATACTCAAGACACCCTAGCAAACAAAGTAAAGCCAAGAGTTTTTAACCTTTCAACCTGATTGCAACTGTATAAATTATAAAAATAGCAATAAATATCTATGAAAATTCAGGCAATATTGTTTCACCACACTATCATAAAGAATCAATCAATCAATCTATTAACCACTGTCAACCAAGAAATAACCGGGAATAGATAGAAAAATGATGGTGGTAAGCACAGAATATATTTAACTGTGGAACTGGATTAAAGCAAATGTAGACATTAGAATGAAAAAGAAAGAAAAATTTTGTTTAAAAAAAAAAAGACAGAGATCTCCAAAGAGAATCACTTATGGTAAATTTCCACATTACCAAACTGATACCAAAGTTGTTTACTTATAAGATCTGAACTTTCCAGAAATCAGGAAAGAAATGATAGGCAAATTCTATTAAGCCAACAAAATTTCACTCATATTCCAATAAGGGCAGTAGTCTTGAAATTATCTAACTGCTATTTGTTCCTTGTTCGTGTTTTTTTCTACTTTTTTCTTCTTTTAAAATTTGCCCACTAATTGGCGTTCCTTCCTGTTTTGTAAATTGAATGCTGTCCAGTTCATGAATCACTAATAAAAGTCAATTAGATTATTGAAACTCAATTTGTTAATTTTACCTTTGACAAGTTTTATATTCTTTCAATGTAGAAATAATACAGCACAAAAAAACTAAACATTAATTTAAAAAGGTAGAAATAATAATAGGTGCATTGATGGCATTATTGGAAAACCTCAGCTGAAGGACATAATTTCAAGGTAAATAATTTTGTTCAAGAAACCATAAGTTCATTCAACGGTACAAAAATGAACCATTAGAAAGTTACTAATTTCAAGGGAGGGCTGTATATTAATTAACATTTCAATATTCATTGTACGCTTTCTTAGATGGAAGATCGTATCCTATATGAACACTAGAAATGCTGAAATTGAAAGAAAGGAGAAAAACAAAAAATGTATTTAGAATAGATAACAACAACAATAAAATAGCATTTGGCATCTAAGTGGATTTAGTGGTAAAGCACTGTAAGGGAGAGAAAATAATTGTGAAGGCTTTTATTGGAAAGTTGATAAAAGAATGAGAGCTCTTTTTGAATTGAGGAAGACTAGCAAAAAAAAAGAGAAATGAAAGGAAAAGTGAACACTTCTGATTTTCTACCTTGGTGTTGATTTGGTTGTCACCTGGACTACTGACTCTGTGAACTCCAGTTCAACGTGACTGAGAGCAAGAATATAATACTCAATTGAAAGTACACACTCAAGGGACAGACGTTGATCAGCTTTGTCTTCTATTTACTTGTAGAAAGAAATAGTGTAGATGAATCTCTGGAAAATGGAGACAACTACAAAAAATGAAGGAAAATGGGGTGTGTGGTAGGTGTAGGTAGAGTTAGTAGATGTTGAGGGGTGAAGGATGGCTAATTAGGTAGAACTGAGTCCTGATGCTTCTATTTCTAAAGAAAACACAGCAGGAAACTGGAGCTACAGGGCGACTTACTTAACTTTGGCTATTAAGAAAAACAAATACTGTCTTTTTCGTTTTTTGCTAAAGAGTATTACATATCACAACATGTCAGGAAATATTTTTAAGCTATAAGAATAAAATTGATCAAGCTAATACGTTATAAAATAGATTAGAAAGGATTTCAGGAAATAGTTGAGGAACATAAAAATAAAGTGAATTTGTTATTATCAACTCAAAATGAACTGTTTAACATAATGTTAAGCAAAAATATATATACGCATAGTTCTTGATGTATAATGGCAACTAGCTAAACACAATGAGAAAGAACACAGGTATTATCTGCTTGCAGTGTTTTTATTAGATTTTTTAAAAGTGCATCCAGACTTACATGCATATTTTTGGAGCTTTTGTAAAGATAGACAAATTTTAAAAAAGGCAAATGGCTCTTTTAGAAGACTAGGATAAAAGGGATTTTGAGAAAAGAGGAATAACTCACAGAAGGATAAAAACTGCCAGGGAAACGATGAGTAGCTGTTCTCCATATCTATTGAGAACAAACCAAGGGAAAATAGGCTTTCATTGCAGACAAAGAGATTTAAATTGTACGCGAGTTAAAACTTTCTAACGAAGAGAATTTTGAGATACTTGTTGGATATCTTTTTACGGTTTTGTTTTGAAAATTATTAAGTGTAGAATAAGACTCCCACTGTGTTTTTAGCTATGCAAAAATTACATAAGGTTAAACTCTGTGGAAGTTTGCTGTTGCATCCTTAATGTTAGTGTTTATGTGTAAAAACTTCTTATGCCAAGGACGCTGACCAGTTTATCTATATCAGTTTTAAAGAAAAGAGCAAATAATATTTAATTGCAACAGGAGAGTGGGGTTAATTATAGAAAAGAATTTCCTGCTGGAGAGGAATGTTAAGCATCAAAATGAAATTTTATGGGACAAAGTACTACTGAATAGAACCCAAGGGTGCAAGATACAGTGAAACAATGATTAAGCAGGAATTTCATTGTTGAGCTTGTGAGCCAGGTGTGCCCAGGGAATCTGGTTAAAACACCAATCCACTGGAATGAAGAGCAAATGAGAGTGTGGGGCCTTGTGGTATTATGGCCATGAGATTTAGATTTGGGATTGCCTCAAACCTTTCAAGCCCACAAGAGACTAACTTGAACCAGTCAAGAGCTAATGCTATTATGCTCACTTTGTACAAATTTCTCTGCCAACCAGGAAGACTTCTAAGATAGCTGAGTGTAGAATAAGAATTACTCACTGTTGACCTTGGTGTTGCGGAGTAAGTCTAAGTGCTTTTTAAACAATATTACATGCATTATCATATTTAATCATTATAAGAAATCTAGGAAGGAAGATGAAGAAGGTATTGCTTCAATTGCCATTTTACAGTTGAAGATATTAAAATTTTGGAAACCAAAATTTTACCCAGATCCCCATAGCATTAAGCAGGTCACTCTAGAGACCATATTTTCAGTCAATATTCTACACACTAATTCAATTGTATTTTGAAAATTCAGCAGATATCGTTAAGCATGAATTAAAGGAAACCATTAGACTATATTAATTTGTTTACCAAGTTATTGATTTATTTAGAAAATTATAAATGTTTAGAAAAATGTACTTTCTCATTAATAAGTTATTACATGTAGTCAATGAAAAAAAGTCTAATTTCTTTTTGATGTTATGCTAATTTCAGATTTTTTAAAGTCCTATTAAAATGCATCATTATTCACTAGAGTTAAAAAGATTTGTTGCTCTCCCTTATGCATAAGAAAATGGAATAATCCTTGTTTCTGACAATTTTTGAAGAAACTGTGCTCTGGAGGAAAAGCAAATTTCAATCATATAAGATTTGCCTTTCAATAACACATTTATGTCCTTTATTTGGCCTCCAGTAAAATATTATTATATTAGATCACATTTCTTTAGATATATACAAATTAGGCATATTGCACAATGTCTAGGAATTACTTTCCTAATGTTTCACAATAGCTGAAATTAATTGAAATCCTTTAGGGTATATGAGGCCGGAAGTATGTTGTGTTCATGGTATAGCAGGAAATAATTAGATCTGTAGTGGAGAGACACTCCCAATTAAATCTTTAAGGGAAAATGATTTTTAAATTAGCTTTAAGAAAATCATAGGAAGCAGATCATAGGCAAATTGTAACACTCCAGCATGGTATTAACAAGTATATTTTATATCTGCACATGGAATCTGAGTTATCTCCCTTAGAGTTAGAATACAATTTGTGTGACATGATTGGGAAAGTTAGATCTATACCAGATGAACTAAAGAAATCATAGAAACATATTTTCATCGCAATGGGAAGTTTTTTAAAATAGCAATAATGTCTTACCATTAATGATCAGATTTATATATAAACCTTAAAAGAGAAAGTAAGGAATGCATGTTACTATCCTAGAGTTCATATGAGACAGATACAGACCAATACAGAAAAAGTCTTCTTTGTCAGATTCTGGAAATCTAACATTTATTTAATTCATACGTTTTTTATTAAACCACGTGGAAATATCATATAAGAACTTACATCACCATTTCTCTTTTAACTTAGAAAAACTGTTATGAATTCACGTGAAACAAGATACATTGTGAAAAACTTTGAGGTAATCATATCTATGCAGATGCCCTAATTCTTGTTTTATTGCCTTGTTTTGGAAGTTCTAGTACAACACTTTTTTATTTTATTCATTTCTAACAACATTTAAATAATCTGGTTTCATAGTAAAAAAAAAAAGTTTATGTAATTATTGATGGAGTTGAAACACTTTCGCTTTGGGAGTAATTTTCATAAATATAAAATCCTCAGATTCAGAGAGGTTAAATAGCCACATTAAAAAATCTAGTTGTTAGTGACACCTTTGGGACTAGAATCGTATTTCTAACCCTGCCTCTGCCCTGTACATGGACAAAATGTTTCCAGTGGGTAGCTGCTTGCTTGCATTTCTCCATACCTGGACAAATGTTCAGTGCACAATGAATAGAAACACTCTTTAAAAGTTAAATTTGAAGACATTTATGCTCATGCTGAGGTGCAGCTTCAGATGTTTTTCTGGATCATTATTGACATTCAATTATCTTGTGGAAAGATTGTGGCCTCTAGGTTTTTGCCATAATATTCCAATTATAATTTACATGGTGCTTCTAGTGATTGGCAAGAAGGAGACTGCAGTGTTATTCACATGCAGAATTTCAGTCCTATATGAGTAAGCTATTATGTATAAAAGGAAGCATTTTAAGCAAATTGATTTTCTGTGTAGAGCTTCAGCCCAAAAGGACTTCTTTGCGCAAAAATCAAGATCAATAGTTCTATGCAAAGCTAAATTGAATCATGTCACTGCTTCAATTTTATAATAGTTCTAATGTACAATAAATAATAAACTTGCTTTGGAATCTTTCTTGTTGGTTGTCCTAATTTCAATAACAATAAGTGTGTATTTCATTACACCACTTGCTGTTGACACCAGAACCATCAATAGAATCTACAGTGGAGGAGGCATATGTTAGGATGTCAACCAAAAGCAGGATGCCTGACATGTCTTGTCATTTATTTAACCAAAATGCTGGTAAAACTCAACTCTGTTATGATAATTAAACTCTGAATTTATGAATGTCATGTAAATGAATGAAAATGAAGAAAGTAATTCCTGCTAGTATGGAGGAGCTGGGGACAGAATTTGGGTAGCATATGTTAGTGCATTAACTTGTGACTAATGATAATATTTTCAATATAGGAGATCTGGTATCTCCAAAGGGAAAGAGACACTAGGGGATTGAGACGATTATTCTGACAATCCAAGCTTAGAATGCACATTTGTTCCAATAACAGAAATATTTGGGGAGAGAGGGGCTGATGCAAATAACTGTGTAGGTGGAAAAAGGAAAGTGAAGTAGCATTTGTTGAGTACTCTCTGTATGCCAGGCAGTGCATATGTTATCCTGCACATTCACCAAAAAAGACAAGTGTTTTTCAGATTCTTACTATGCCAGGAGTCAGATATGTGATATGGGACAAGAAAGATTTAAGTATATAAATTGCCCTAATTTAAGATGAATAAGAGCTCAGAGAAGTGAAATAATTCGTTCAATGTCATATTGTCAGGAAATGGCAAAGATAGGATCCAAATCCAGCTCTGCTGTCTCTCTTCAAAGCCTGAGTACTACATGCCATCAGCAAATTCAGTTGAAAAGTGAATATATGTTCAGGTATATGATAACAAACATGTGTCTATGTCTATTAATTTGGTAAATTCTGAGTCCCCTGGATTTCTTTGGGTTAAAAAAAAAAAAAAATATATATATATATATATATATATATATATACACACACACACACACACACATATATAGAGAGAGAGAGTAATTATACATATATGTATATATAAAAGCAGATTTTTTTCCAATTTTGGCAGGGCCTTATGTCTGGCCTGAGTCATTTCACTACATTTGACTGACACATAAAAGCTTTTCTTAAAATGGTAATTTGCACATATTTTTGAAAATTAATTTAATAAAATATTCATTGAAAACAAAGATTAATTACTCCAGGTTTGTCAGCCAACACAACCAAGTGATGACTGTGGCTTTCTTTTTTGAAACAGTTGTTACTTAGACACAAATTATGATGCATTTTTGGAAGATAATTCCTAAATTCATATTAACTGCTTCATAAATCATAGGCCAACTGAAAAATTAATGAGAACGTTCTCACATGTCGGTGTGTATAAAAGCAGGCAAATCTAAGACTAAAAACAAATACAACTCTCAAGCCTTTTATTTTTCAGAAATTAGTTAATCCCACCATTGGTTTCATTGGGGAGTAAATTTTTAGTAAGAAAATTCTGTGATGATTAGAATTCTTTAGTCATAGGAAGTTATATAATTACCTAATTAAATAACTAGTTTAAAAATATTTAAGCATGAAGAAATATTTAGCATTTTTTAATCATAGAAAATTGTATAATTAACCCTCTCTTTTTAAAACTAGTTAAAAATTTTTATGCATATAGATAATGTTCTAGGTTTGGGAAATGAGTGTTTTAAGAATATTTGAGGCTAAGCACGGCGACTCATGCCTGTAATCCCAGCACTTTGGGAGGTCGGGGCGGGTGGATCACTCCTGCCTCAGCCAGGAGTTTGAGACCAGCCTGGTCAACATGGTAAAACCCTGTCTCTACCAAAAATACAAAAATTAGCCAGGCATGGTAGTGCATAGCTATAATTCCGGCTACTCAGGAGGCTGAGGCAGGAAACTCGCTTCAACCTGGGAGGCAGAGGTTGCAGAGAGCCAAGATCGGGCTGTTGCACTCCAGCCTGGACGACAAGAGTGAAACTCCATTTCAAACTAACTAACTAAATAAGGATATTTGAGAGACCCTATCCAGATATGGACCCTGAGCATTTCAACTGCAAAAACAAATTTCCTCTATTTGGTACTTGATACATACAACTATTTATTGGAACTCTACTATATAGTAGATATTATTTCTGGTGCAAGAGACGTATTAACGAACAAAAAGGGGAAAATCTTTTCTCGTGCTTACATAGTCTTACATAGTAAGCATCTTTGGTGCTTACATATAAAAACTTTATGGTGTTTATATAGTCTTCTTCCTAGATTTCTGAAAATTTCTTCTACTGATTTTCTTCAGTTACTCCCCTTCCTGCAAACATTCTTTAAATGTTAATGTTCTCTGAGGTTTTATGACTATTTTTCTCCCTAGGTACTGTATTTGTATATAATATCATTCTTGCCTTCAACTGTCTCCTATATGTTGCTTTAAAATCTATATCTTCGACTTTTCTCCTGTTTACCAGTTTCATGTGTCCAAGGGCTTACTCAAGTCCATCTGGAAATCCCACAGTGACTTCACACATAATGTGTCCTGAATTAGAGCACTGTTAACCTCCACTTCCCTTCCAAGGAAATCTTTGCTTTTCTTAGTTCCTTTTCCTTTCTATCAGCATCTTGACATTGATCAAGAAGTCAACCAATGTAAATGTCTATAGTGTAAGTGATTAATAGCTCAGATTTGTAGACTCAGACAGACTGTGTTTCTATCCCAACTTTGTCAATAATTAGCTTAGTAATATTGGCAACTTATTTAACCTATTGGAACCGTAATTTGCTTAGCTGTAACCTGGGGATTCAGCTGCTGGAATGATGGTGATAGGATTTTAGGGTTTAGCATATAGTAAGGTATAAATAAAAATCAGCTTTTGGTATTAGTTTTGCTTTTATTATCATATGTTTATAGCTATCACTACTCAGTCATCTTAAAGTGTGCTTGGGAAAGTCCTGGTGTGTCACAAAGCTTTGGGGGCTTCCGCTGCCTTTGAGTCTGAACACCAGCACTCCCAATTGCCCTCTAAAATAACTTTGGCTAGAAAATCTCTGATGTTATGTGTTCTCTCTACTAGAGTTCAGTTTTGAATTTTGGTTCAAATGGATTCTACTGCTGAATACAATTTTATCAACCAATGACATACCTCTAAGGGTGCCTCTTTGTCTTTCTATTCAAATCTACTTTTTCAAATACTACGCTTAATGAGCCAAACTTTTCACTTGGCACTGATTTTTTACCTGCTTTAAGTGTCTGCATTTGGCTCAGAATCCCTATCCTCTGGGATGAATTCTTCTTAGAAAATGTTGTAAGAGGTAGACAAACACTGTCAAATACAAGGAGGGGTGACATTGCTGGCTTTTCCTGATACTGCTCTGGTTAGATCAAGTTAGAGCTATGCCATTAATTAGAAGAAGACTCCTTTCGTCTTTAATAGATAACGTACAATTGCAAAGCTACCAGTCTCCAACAACAAAGCACACTCCAAAAACAAAAACAAAAAAATCTGCCTGTGTGAAGAACCAGCCAAGAATAATAATTAGCTTTTTGACATATCGGTTTCTAACGAATGTGTTATTTATTTTAAAATACCAGTAGAGTGTCTATTAAATTAAAACCTCCAAATGTTTCTAGCATACCCATAATATCTCTCCATGTAAAAATATGGTATTCAAAGCCAATGATTATGTGCTATATTGAACATGAACTTACAGACAGATAATTTTTAACAGTTTAAATGAGTTATAGGCAGCGAGTAACTGGTGTTCACATATATATATATATATATATATATATATATATATATGTGTGTGTGTGTGTGTGTGTGTACAAATTTTAGTCCAAACCATGGTTGTACAAATTGAACTTTCATTGTTTTTCTATTACTAAACATAATTTATAACTTGAGCACGTATTCTCAACTCACTAAAGTTTCTACCAAGTAAACTCAATTGACTTGGTGTTACTTAGTAACTTCTGGTTTTTACTCAAAGGACATCCCTCTTTTAACTCCAGATTGCACTTCAGTAGGTCTAGGTGCAAACCACATATCTTTGATGGGTCATGAATGGCAAGAATGCCATCTTGATCATGAGCAACCATTGGATTCTTCAAGACTCTGAAGAGATATAAATCATGATGTCAGGTCTTTGATTATGGGTTTCATTTCCTACAGCATCAACTACCTCCATTTCCCATAGACCATAGCCCTCACTTATATGGTCCATGCCACATACACTAACAATGTCCCCCAGTCACCACAAAGAATCTTTGTCTTGTGTGGCAACCCTCTCTCTTAGCTAATTCTAGTCTCTTCTAGACCTGTAGAAGGCCTGGAAACATTCTGACAAATTATAGGCATTTGCCTGGAGCTATGGAAAACTTGAGGAATTGTTTCAGATCCTCTCTTCTAAATACATTCCCTCTTCCGCCTTCTGTTGAGGACTCATGCGGGTACAGAAAACTTTCCTCTTCCTTTCTCTTTGGCTTTCTGACTCTTCTTACCCCTCAGGTGCAAAAAAATGGGTTTATTACTCCCAAGCTTATGGCACATTATCATCATCAGGCCCTGCAAAGCATCTCTATTAGATAATAGATTTTTCTTTTTTACCTTAATCCCCACTCCAATTTTCCTTCTTTTAATAGTAGTACCATTAATTGTGTTTGACATATATCCTTAATATGCATGTATCTTGGTAAGATATACAGTGTATTTTTGTGTATGTTTTACTTTATTTAAATAAAACATATAATTTACATTAAGTTTTAAGATATATCCATGTTGCTATAGGAAGATCTTGATTTTTTTTTTGTTTCTGCTATACTGTATATCTCCACCACATTGTATTAGATTGAACTATATGAAATTGACATTTTTATAGTAAAAAAATGGTCAAAAATTAGCGATTTCATATGCTCCAACTTAAACTTATTCATTTCCCTAGTGGCAGAAAAATAGGCTGTGGCCAATTTTTTGCAACCATGGCAATGTATCTATTAGCATGCTTGTGTATAGGGTTTATATGCTATGCTCAGGAATGACAGTGCTGGGTAGTGGAGTATATGTTCATTTAATTTTGCAAATAATGTCACACTGTTTTCCGAAAAGCTACATTACCAAGGGCCTCCTCTGTAAGTCCTGATGCCATCTCAGACATGATCAAATGACAAGAAATAAACCCCCATTGTTCTTGGACCTCTTCAAATCCATTTGTTGTTTGTTCCTTTTCTCTAAACCTGGGCTCAGCCAAAAGGGAGGATGCTGTGCTCTCTGTTGGTGACGAGAGGCCTGTGGATTGGCAATAACAACACTAAAAAAATGTATCCCATGATGTGTTCCTTCATTTGGAAGTCTTTCAGTTCTAAATGTCAAAATCCTAACACACATTATTTTAGTTAAAAAGAAGATTTTTTGGCTCACTATCTAAGGAAGTGTTGAATGACCAAATCCCAGGAGGATAGGTGCATTTGGAACCAAAAATATTAGGGGCTGAAAAGGCAGTAAGGTGTTTTCTTCTCCAGTTCTTGCTACTTTCCACATGCTGCTCTCTCACTGTAGACCAGCTTTCTCCACATAATGGAAAACACTGTGGCTGGCAGGTTCTGAGTTTTATGCTGTAAAATTCTGCCACCTGAGAGAGATCACCTCTACCACTCAGATCCATGTATAAAATCCTAGGGAAGTTTCCTGATATCACTGCCTTGCATCAGTGCTTATTTCTGGATCACTCAGCTCCAGTCAGATGAGACCTGGAGTTAGGCATGAACTTGCTAGCTTTGAGAGGCCATGGGTATGGAGGGAGAGATTCCAGGAAAGAAGACGGGCAGGCTACATGGCACATTTAGATGCTGATGAGGAAGTAGCTGTGTAAACTATAGTGTAAGACACATCATGTACCCCCACTTTCCCAGAAAAATACTAGGCCATGGCTCCTTGAATGATGATTCTGCCAATGCGTTTCTCTTGGCCTATGCTCCTCTTATTCTTCCGAGCACAACTGTGAAACCTCTAGGAGAGAGTTTCCTGGAATCTCTCCTAACACATGTCCAAATAAAACTAGATACAGTCTGAAATGTGAAAGGGCCTATTTTTCTGCCCTTCATGCCGCACAAACCATTGTTAAAGAGGAAATCCTTAAAAGCAGTTTCCATCCTTAAGCTTTCTGGAAGAGTTAATACAATGACTCTGCATGTCAGAAATTCTCTTCTTTGGGATATCAGAGGAATATCTACTTTCTAATCACCAGAAAGACTTTAAAGTGGAAATATCTTAATGCTGATGATATGAGTTCCATGTAGTAATCATTCCGTCAGATTTTGGAGGGAATGTGATAGTAGGGGAAGGCAGACACCAGCTATCAGCGTACACAGGTTCAATTCCTGGCTATACTTAATAGTGCAGGTGTATAAAAGAATTGTAGGTTCTTCTGTATGTCTTTTTTTTTTTCTCTCAGGGTCTTTTTTTATGTGGTTCAGAAGAACCTCCTGTGGCCAATTGTGGGTTGAAGATAATTAGCCTTTAATTATCACCAGTTACATTTTCACCTGTTCCATTTGCAAATCCCCAGAACTTCTAGTTTTTCCAATTAGCGTATTCATCCTCCAACAAGCAATGTGGGGAAACAGCCTTTGCCTTTGGGAACTAACCCCTTCCCCACTAACCTTTCAAGTTATATTTTAGCTAGTGTAAGAACACCCTTGAGAGGATCAACTTATTTTTATTTGCAATATAGATCTACAGAATCTCAGATCAAATGTGTGCTCCCACTGCAGTAGCTGAATCTAGGTAGACACTGGAATAAGATCTCTAGGGAGATCAGAATAATGAGTGTTACTTGAGACAAGAACAAATAAATTAAAATTCACTCACATAGACAAAGCTTTATTTGCAATCTAAAGAAGAGTTTTCTTTTCTGTTTTCCTTTTTAGTTGCATATGGATAAAAGTCAAATGGAAAACATTAGGTGGGAAAAGAATTCTGATTTAGAGTATTTTTTTTTTAACCATCTATCAGGGGACTGAATCTTTACCCATTTTAGCAAAGATAGAAAGGACCTTTGGCTCACACTAAGGAAGGTGACTGTGGTGTAATCTTGGGAGAAGTAAAATAAATAAATATACAAACAGGTAAAAAATCCCATAGAATTAAAAACTCATTAGCAACAAGCTGGCAAATTTAAAATAAAATATTCACTAATCCCCCAAAAGCATATTAGAAATGAAAAAAAGGATAATTTACTTCACAGACCTTTTGAGGTTTTATATCTTTGTATCACATGGTATCATACATACCTGATAGTAGAACTAGAGAGAAACGTTTGGAAAGGCTGTTCTGGGAACGCATTCTCATTAGCATGCAAATCATTTATCAGGATGCAAATAATTTAATGATAATGTGGCCAGGGTCCCCAGAGTAAATAATTTCCATTTTCATTACTGTATATGATATAAATACCCATAATGTTTTCCCCGAGAATTAGAGTACTTATTTAATACACTTTGATCCCACTACAAATTTTGTCTCATTACTCCTCACTTTAAAGCAGGTAAGTGAAAGAGGTTATTTTGCTAGCTAGCAGAGGACGCAATAGAAGACACAGGGTCAGTCCAATCACAGGATGAGTTAAAACATACGGATGTCCAGGGTTTCTAAGTTACTGATATGGTTTGATGTGTTCACTAACTCTTCCTTGTGTGAATTTTAATCAACTAATTACACTTCTTTCTAATTGTAGGAATTTTTAAAAAATGGTCAATGTGTTATTTGTCCCAGTAGCAAATAATGTAGTTTTAAAATGTAAGATCATAAATAAAAATCTCACCCCTTGCAGTATTCAAGCCATTGAGACAATTACTTTGAGAAACTTTCTTGCGCAATGAGTTATGTGTGATATTCCTTTTGAAATGGTAGGATTTGCAAGTTGCACACAACAAGTTAAGTAATATATTTTAATACTTCCATTTTCAGCATTTTTATTCCTAAGTTATAGGAAATGAATAATACTAAAGGAAGAGAGTAAATGGTCGTAAAGAAAAAAATGAAAAGAT
Organism: Cacajao melanocephalus; assembly: GCA_963573385.1. Taxonomy (NCBI): domain Eukaryota; kingdom Metazoa; phylum Chordata; class Mammalia; order Primates; family Pitheciidae; genus Cacajao; species Cacajao melanocephalus. Next base: position 438,665 of record CAUYLG010054161.1, read on the forward strand.
AAAAGAAGAATTGAATGACATCTATTTTTAGCCCGCTTGAATTACTTGCTATGCCAATTTAACCTATTAATTTCAGGTGGGAAAATAATTTACCTGTCGTCTGAGGAAATTGAGTACTGAAGATAATCCATTAATATAGTTATTATTATTCACATTTGAAAATGCTACAAGGGTGATTGCATTTTGTGGGCCTGAATGTGTCTCCAATTTCTACAGTACTTCCTACATAGGCTATGTATGTTTCCTACATGGGTAAGTGCATGTTTGCAGTTTACAATCACCCTGAATTGTTGGTCCCTATTTTAGGCTTCATAGCTTACCCAATGCTTTTTCATAAATAAGAGCGATCTTTTGCTCATTGCTATGAATCCATTGGTTGGGCTTTCTGATGCGACTTTGTTGCCTGTCGTGATCTTTTTATCTAGTCTTCAAAGCAGTGATTCTGGAGTCTTTTTGAGAAATGGTCTAACTTTTCTCCTATTACATCTGGAAAGTCTTAAAGTTCTCCGTGCAAACAGAAACCATAGCAAATAGAGATATATATATCTCATGCCTTCAAAGAAATTAACCAGTTCACATTAAGTACCAATGATTTTAAGCCCTTTTTGGTGAGATAGGCTGCTATTTTCTGGAGTCATTAAGCTTGAGGTATGTGAGTGATTGGTACATCTTGTCCAACTGACGGCACCAAAACTTTATCTTGGGAAAACAAGGGCTTGGATTCCAGTTCCTGATGTTAGAAAACACCCATCTTCTGAGAAAGTATTCACTAAACTGAAGTGGAAAAAACAAAGAGAAGGGAACACTATTCACGCTAAATGGAGAGTAAGACCTTCAGAGTTACACTGTTCTGGGGGTAATCTGTGCTCATATTTACAGGATAAATCCTTATAGGGTAGGTAACAATTAAAGCATTCTATTAGGAGCGTGTTTCTAATGGGAGAGTAATCTAAGAGGAAGATTAAGAAAAAGAAAAGAAAAGAAAATGAAATAACAAATGCACAGTGGCAAATCCGACCATGAGTTAGGAGCAAGGAATGTGCTATATACTTATACATTTCTCTATCTAAAGCCTCTTAAAATTAAGTGGCAAGTTAGCTTAATTAAGTGCAAGTTAGCTTGCTACTTAATTTTAAATGGCAAGTATTGTAATAGTATCTTTGTAGTATTGTACTTTTGTTTGCCATACTGGGCATCTGATCCCAGTACCTGCTTTCACTTTAACATTGTTGTACATGTACGTGTATGTGTGTGCAGTGGAATCCATTAAACATGGTGTTTCTACTGTGATGCTATATATTGTTTCTGACACATAAGAACAGGAACAGTGTATTTCCTATTTTCAGAGACAGAAATTGTTTAGAGGGAGATAATCTTTAAAATGTTTTCAAAAATTCACAAATCTATACTTCTAATAACATCTATAATTTATTGATCATCTATTATATGCCAGCTACTGGCATTTATTATTTGCATGTATTATCTCTTTATCATAATGTTTCTGAAAGTTAGGGCTGTTGTTTTCAAATGGTGCATCGTGGCAAAATCAAAAAGGTGAAGGAGTATTCTTCAGGGAATGTTAAAACATAAACCTGTATCTCAAGGTAGTTCACAGTGTTGACATTAAAGTGCTACAATAACATCATATCTTTGGGAAGCTGGATTTTCTGCAATTACTAAAATAAAAATAAAATGTCACCCATAAATCCATGTGGAAAAGGAAATAATGGTGGCAGTATCCTGTTTGATTCTAAGATTTGAGAACTTGTGCTATGTCCAACAGGCCACTAAGTTGTTAGGATCTAAGTATATATTAAGTTTTGGACTTACCTAGTTAATAAATAAAATGTATTAAATATTATTTTTGGCCCCAGAGTGCTGTGACAAATACCAAATGCCTTCAATGGAGAATATTTGTGTTAGTATGTCAGTTAGTAGTAATACTTTGGCTACAAGTGACAGATTCTAAATTGTGAGAATTAAACAAAAAGCAATTATTTTTTCATGTATCTCGAAGTCTGGAGGTAAGCAGTTCAGTGCTGTTGCAGCAGTTCAATGACATATTAAATGCTGTTTCTGTTTCACCCCATGCTTAGCATGCTGTCTCATGATTTCACCGTTGAAATGTGACTGCTTCTGCTCTGGGTATTGCATCCATTTTCAAAGCAAGAATAAAGAGAAAAGGTAAGGCCAATGACACCTGTCTCTATGATAAAGAAAACAAAGGCTTTGCCTTTGGCATAGCAGATTTCTATTTATAGCTTTTTTTTTTCAGATGGAGTCTCACTTTGTCACCAGGCTGGAGTGCAGTGGCACCATCTTGGCTCACTGCAACCTCCACCTCCCGGGTTCAAGCAATTCTCCTGTCTCAGCCTCTTGAGTAGCTGGGACTGCAGGCACCCTCCACCATGTTCAGCTAATTTTTGTATTTTTAGTAGAGACTGGATTTCACCATATTGGTCTGGCTGGTTTCGAACTCCTGACCTCAGGTGATGCTGCATTGGCCTTCCAAAGTGCTGGGATTACAGGCCTGAGCCACCACACCCAGCTTATTGACCAGCTCTGTTTGCATAGCCATCTCTCACTACAAAGGCATCTGGGAAAGGGAGTGTTTAGTGCCTGTAGTATCCTATAGCAAATCCTATACGTAAAGATATTGAGAAGGGTGTTCACTTACTTTGAAATATCATTTCAATATCATCTTAGCTAAGTATTGTCATCTCCAAAGTTACAGTGTCTACTTTAGAAAAGATTAAACCTACTAAATGATTGGGCTGCGATTAAACTTAACTTTTTCTGTTTCCTACGTGCATGCTTAGGTACCACATTTACTTTATTTTATATCTCCCTTTTACGTTAGCCTCCTCTGCCATAAATGCATGATGAGTTCTCGGGACACTGAGGAGGTCCATGGGGCTGAAAAAAGGGGTACATTAGGTAGGATCACAGGAGCTCCAAAAACCCTGCAGGAGAATTTGTTTTTCTGTAACAGGAATGAAGAAGAGATGCTGTTTTCTGAAGTGAAGACTGGTGTGGTAGAATCAGTATACAAGAAAAGTTAGGCAAGAGTTTGAGTGTGGCTGTAAATATGTGAAGTGAACATCACTTCTTTGAGACTATCTCTTGGCACATGCACTGAATCTGGACTCCTCCAAGCATTTGTAAATGCTTCCAGATTCAGTGACTGTGCCAAGAGATAGCCTCAAAGCAGAGGAGGATTCTGCTTAGCAAAATGAGAGATTAAGACGATGAATTTTTGTTTCCTTTTCTCTGTTATTAAGATAGAAAACATTTCTTGAGTTGTATATTATGAATGAAAATGATAAAATATGTTTCAGGCATGGACATTTTGTGAGTAGATACATCTCTAATCTGGTTGCTTGCAGACAAAGATGATAGGGAAATCAACATAATTCTCCTCAGATTCTTCCTATAAGAAACTAATGTTTATTATTTCAAAAAATGAGGGCAAAGAGAAACACTTCCTATGAGAAACTGATGCTTATTATTTCAAAAAGCGAGGGAGATGAGAAACCACTTAAGATCTGTTAAAAACAAAACCATTTATGTTACCAACTTTTTGCAATGTTTCATTCCAAATATAGTGACATTAGACTCGCATCAAGTGTAGGATGTAGAATTACACTTGTTCAGTATTTCATTTGGCAGCAGCACAGAAGAGAATATAATTTGCCAAGCACTGCTTCACTCTGTCTCTCTTAGTAAATGGAGAATTCATTACCAATAGGAAGCTGTACAGGAGATCTATTCACTCGGTTACTGTTAGGACTCTGCCCCAATTTTTATTACATGTCCTTCTTTCTTAAGGTTTTAAATTTAGAAGTGAGCATTGAATAAACTATAAAAATTGGAAAAATGAAGATGTTTTTATCTTATGTTTCTGTACCTTGAAATGGCCTGCATCTTTCCAGTGAAAAACAGAGGTTCTTGTGGCCTAGAATGTTTCCTGCTTTACAGAAATGCACTCAGCAGACAAGCGATAGTGTAACAATAGAGGTTTGCCACACGGAGAAAAAAAAAATTCTATTACTGTTTACCATTATGCTTGATTAAAAATATTTTAAAGTACTTATAAAATAATAACTTTAAAGTAAATTATTTTTAATTAAATATTTCTCATCACTTTAACTTGTACTGTAAGATAATTGGTTGATTGTGCTTAGACAATTCATAAAAAGGCATGTTTAATTAACCAAACATATACTAATTAAAGGCAACAATTTTTAAATGTAGAAAACATGGTGATTACACACATAATACAAGCTGCATTTGGAAACTGAAGATATTTAATGCCTTCAAATTTACAGTTGCTAACATTGTTTTTGGTCACAGCATCATATTGTCCACCTAAAATCCCATACACAACCCCTTATGAAAAGAAAAGGATCCGTGGATAAAGGCATTTCTTTTGTAAGAAACACAGATCAGCATTGCTTATGTTCAATATTGGCCATTTTCATAGTGGCGCCAGATGACACACAGGCTTATGTATTTTAAAAACAAAAGGCAAGAATTAAAATAAAGGCTATTTATGATGTCAGATTATTTAAAAATTTATTAGCTTTTCCAGAAAGCATTTTTCAGAAAGATGAATGATTTTTCAAATTGGCAAAACTTTGCAATTCATTCATACAGTTTAGATTATTGTGTGTTTACCTTGAACCAGATACTGTGCAACTCGCTGAGTAGATCTTGTTGAATAAGGTAAACACAATCTCTATCTATTTTGAGCTTTCACTATAGTGAGGAGAATAAGTTGTGGAAAATACTGACAAGGGAAATCATGGGACACTTGGGGACTATTTTAAAAAGACAGTACTATAGTCTAGAGAGACTTGAGGGGACAGTAAAACCTTTGAGGAGGAAAACAGAAGCCTATAACAAATTAGCCAACTGGTGTGTGTATGCGTGTGTGTGTGTGTGTGTGTGTGTGTGTGTGTGTGTGTGTGTTTAGGGTAGGGCGATGTGGGTAGGAGTGGAGAAACAGGAGAGTGTGGGCTGAGTCATGAACAGAGCTGAGACTGACAGGACTGGACAAAGAGAACATCAGTTGGCATTTGAAGTAATACAGGTTAGAGATAGTGATGACCCGGGGTATGGTGATAACTGGAAACATATTCTGACAGACTACATGTGAAAAGTAAGAGGGATTTTATATCCACCACTATAAAAATGTGGTGGATGGGACAGATAACTGAGTGGGGCCAATCGGTGAGACAGAAGACAAAGGAAGAGCAAGTCGTAGAGTGGGTAAAATGGTATGTTCAGTTTTGGATTTGTTGAATTTTAAAAGTTTAGGAACTATCTAAGTAAAAGGACACTAGCAGAAGCTCAGAAAAGAAGTCTGGGCTGGAAAAATATGTTGGGGGGTTATCAACATACAGACCAGCTAGTATGTGAAGATGTCATATATGCCCACGGAAACTTTCAGAGAGACTGTGTGGATTGAGAAAGGGAAATATGTTAGGGTGTAACTTGGATAAATATCACATTGAAAAGATTTGGTAAGAAGGTCCTAGTAAGGAAACCGATTTGCAGTAGCTAAAGAGTCATTCTTTAAAAAGATATTACAAAATCTAAGAAGGAGTGACAAACTTTTTCTGTAGAATGCAAGATTGTGAACATTTTAGGGTTTCTGGGTCATGTGGTCTTTGTCCCAACTATACAATTCTGTCATGGACTCCAAAAGCAACCATAGACAATGAGAAAATGAATATGTGTGGTTGTGTCCCAATAAAACTTTATTTACAAACATGGAAAATGAACTAGATTTGGCCTATGGGCTATAATTTGCCAACCTCTGAAACACAGTATCTGGAAGACAAAGAGAAGAGGTTGTTTGATTAAAGAGAAAGTAGTCAAGGCTGTTAAGTGGTGTCAAAGGATAAAGTTGGATGAGGACTGACAAGTATTCATAAAATTTAGCACAAAGCAGTCAGTGGGGATTTTGGTGAGGGAATATTTTCTGAAGCATTGGGAGTGCTGCAGCATCTGGGGGAGTGAATGGAAGGGGAGGAAGTGGAGGCAGTTTGCAAAAGACAACTACATGAAGACATTTCCAGGAGAAAAGATAAACTGTAGCTTGAGGTAGAGGAAGATTTTAATTTGTTTTCTTTTCTGTATTGTAAGATGAAAGAATCCTCAGTGCATTTAAATGCTAATGGGCGGGAGCCCATAGAACCAGAGAAGAGATTCAGTTTTTTGAATAGGCAGGAAAAGTGGTATCTGGAGCAGATACAGAGAAATTAGCATCAACTCAAGGGAAGATACACCCTCATTTGTAACCGGAAGCAAAGAAAAAAGGAAATCTTGCCATTTAGTAAGGAGATGTAGAGACTATTCCTTAGGGAAGATTTCTATGAAGTAGGAATATATTCATCTGACAAAATAAGGAGAGAGGTCATGGGCCCAAATACTTGAGGAGAGCGGAGAAGGTTAAATGGAAGCAAGAAAATATGAAAGAAAGGCCTATTAGAGTCTGAAAACAATATAATTCAGAATGGCCAATCAACTGGATTGTGTGGTTATGTTTTCCCCTGTAAGCCTCAGCATCACAGGTGTAAGTATGTATGAAATGAATAGTTGAATTGGAATAGGGAGGGCTTTCACCAGGCAGGCATGATGAAAGGAATTAAGGTATTGGCAAGAGATGGTTGAAGATGTGGACCAGAGAATGTAGAGAGGGAAGCAAGTATTGGCAGCTCATGTGTTACACACACAGACATGTGTATTAGGAAGATTTTCACGTAGAAAAGTACCTTATCTTCAATGGCTTTTCCAGCCCATTCTTCAACAGTACTGTCCATCTTTGCTCTTCCTGGAAGTAAATATTATAACTCATACTTTTCATCATATAATCGGAAAACAATTATATTCCCAATTATATCAAAGTGATGCATACTTTTATAATGTATATATATTAATACATACAATTATGTTGATGTATATAATATGTGGTATATGTATATTTTCAATAAGGACAATGCCTCTCTCTATATTAATTGAGTTACAGATTTTTTGATTTAGGAAATGCTCATGATACATTAGGAACTAGGCTGAGAGACACCTGATGTAAATGATACAAGTTATTGTTCTAGTAGAACTTAAAGCTCTACTAAAATATGTAGCCAACTCTAGACATAATTATAGTGCACCATAGTATGAAAGGAGTTACATTTTCTTTTTTTAAAATTTCTTCCCAAAAAGGCTGAGTCATATTGAAAGAACTTTCTTCTAGAAAATTTTTCATTTTTAACATCTGATCATCAGTTTTAATTATTACATCCAAATGTGGTGTTAATATCTGGATTTGTTTATCGAGTTTCAAACTTTAAATTTTTATTTTCTTTTTGAATGTATCATGTGGACTATCTAAAAATAATTCCCCAGAAAGACATCAATTACTTGCTTTGAAGAAGAACCTGAGTATTTACTAAAAGACTTAAATAAGCAGTTAGAGCAAGATAGTTGCAAAGCAGTTAATGGTAGTTACACATACTGGTTCATCAATTATATCACGAATGATGAGAATGTACTCTTGTTGGAATTTCTGTATGCTTACTGAAGTAGCAGGATTCATGATAAGGAAAGTGACAGAGAAAGCCACACAATGGCGTATGGAAGAAATACGCAAGAAATATTTGAAAGCAGTTGTCACTATGTGAGAATACTGAAAAGCAACTGCCTTCTATACATTTACTTTATACATTTGAAAGAGATAACATACTAACTACCACTAACTACTTAGTTACGAAAAAGATATCCAATAGATCACAAATAGGTATTTTGCAGGGGCGGGGGTAGGGGGAAGGGAATCTGAAACACTTCTGTCACTACTAGACAAAACCTGAAAAAAATCAACATCTGGCATTTCAGAAAATCAGCAATTTAGGAAAAAATCAAGCAGATTACAAATGTAAATAATATCTAAGAATACTTTTAAAGAAACTAATATTAAAGCGTTTGCTATATTTCTACTAAAACATCTATTTGAACTGTTCCCTTCTTTTATATAGGTAACTGAGTTTTTTCTCTCATTTTAATTCACAGCATCATATCACCTTCTTGACTTTTTAAATGCCTCATTCTGTAATTATTTGGTTCCCAAGCACTGAAAGAGTATTAGCAGAGGGTTGACAATGTCACTGCAAAGTGTTTGAAAGTCATTCACATTTGTGGCATTTCAGATTAAGAGAAAAAAATTACAGCAAATTAACTCTCTTCTCAAATCCTGCAAACAGAAAATTTGTAGGTATATACGTATACATTCAATTGTTAAAAAGCATTCTTTTTCCTCTGGCCAGGAAAGGATTATGCTTTTATTGAGTCCTCAGTTCACCTCATCTCACTTTTTTCTTTTCCCTTTTATTTTCACTCCTTTTAAAAATCCAAGATACAGTTTAATTCTAAATCACAATGGAATAAGTTAATGGAAATTATTTGAGAACAGATAACCAAATCCTTTTAAAAATAGTTAATATGAACGAAGAATATTCAAATACGCAACATGAATTTCTAAGAACAATATTATTTCCATCAAGTATTTCACCTTTGAAACAGTGAGTGTCAAGGGAAGTTTTAGCCGTCTTGGTCCTTTCTCTGTGAATGATTAATATGGTGACTTGAAAGATGATTTACTGGCTGACAAAATGTCGAGTTATATATTTACATTTCCTTAATATGAAAAACAGCTATAACACTTAGGGTTTTAGTTTCCAGTTTATTAACCTGCTGTATTTCACACAAACATGTTTTAAATTACTAATTTGTGATAACATGCAGTGTGCCTTTAAGACAAAATTTAATGGCTTTTAGCACAACTTCACCACCTAGATATTATTTAAAATACAGACTTGTGTGTTAATCTGGAATATGGTCTGGTCTTTTATTTAATTATTTAAGGGCCAATTGCAACCCCATGTTAGCAGTTTACTTCTTTCCAACAAACCCTAAAAGCATGCTTATTTTGAATGAGTACATGGGAAAAGTGCATTAATGGTGAAAGTAATAATTAAATGGACTTTATTCTATCTACAAGCTTAGCCTCATTATAAATAAAGACAAACCAGTGCAACATAAAGAACATTTATTCCTTTTTAATGGACTTTTAAGAAAGTTTCTCAAATTGTTGATGAACGTAATAAAATTAAATTAAATTAAAAGAAATGTCAAGAAGAAAACAAATTTTAAAATTAACAAAGCCCACAATAAATTTGCAATTACATGTCCATTAAAGGTTTTAAAGGGGGTTAATCTTGGCAAAAAGAAAAAAAAATCGACGCTATTGGAGCTTTAGCAGGAACAATTATTATCATTGCCAATTACTTAAACTATTAAGCTGAGAATAATTCAGAAATATCATTAGCAGTCAAATTACTGAAAAAAACTTGTTTTCTTTCCCCCTTTGTTTAATTTAAACTTAATGTCTGCTTATTCTCACACAAGCAGAAAACGCTGATAAATAATTCCAGAGCATGCCTAAACATCTCCCTTCACAGCTAGCTTCTAATTTGATCTCTGGAGACCCTTCTCGGTAGCTGAATAAAATATTTTCATTTATTCTAGGAGAGCCTCCACCACCATACGTTTCTAATCTCGAGCTGCTTGGTAATGCCTCTAGATGAGGTCCTCAGCAAATCATTAAACTTGTTCAATAACAACATTACAAAACACAGGAGACCTGCCGTTAGTGAAACAAAGAAGTTTTTCAAACAGGGAGAAAAAAAACTTTAATAAGCCAACTTCAGCTTCTAGGACAAGTTTGAGAGATTGTTTAACATTTTAAACTTTCTGGCAGTCACAGTACAAGAAGACTTCAAATTCACGGTGTCAGAATGTCTCGCAAGGGCCATACTTTCAAGTTACAGAAACAGAGGCAGTGAGATTGCTTTGCTGATAGAATGCAGCAGCTGCCCAGGTCCCCAGCCTGTGTCCTGCACACAGTCGCAGAATGTGTGTGAAACCCCAGCTCTGGAAATATCTGAAACCTTGGACTATCAGTTTGTTTGTTTTTAATAAAAATAAATGTTCTAGTGATCTGATAGTGAAAATTACTTTACCCAAAGTGTCTGAATCTATCAAGATGAAATTTGATGAAAAGAAATGAAAAACTTGTTAATTTTTTTTCTAGGCTAAGAATTCATGATAAGCACTGATAATTTATGCCATATAAGACACATTACCAATTAAGAAGACACGTTAGTGGAAGGAAGTGACTTTTTAATATATTAAGGTATCAGATTCCACACCAGGATAGAACCTGATTGCTGGGCAGGACTGGTCGGTGGGGGCGTCAAAGAGGTTTAAATCCCAGGAGCAAGGGGGAGGAGAGACTCCTGTCTGGTGACAGCTCATCAGTCTTCTTGTGTTGCTGGATTATTGTATTTTTGTATTAGAAAAAAACTTACTCTGTAAAAAGTTTGTTGAGCTTGTTGTACAGAAGACAATGGAAATAAACAAGTATAGAGAAAGTTTTTTTTAAATAAATCTTTAACTTTTCCAACAAAATTTCCAAGATTATGAATTTTCTTTTAAAATAGTTCCTGCTTCGGAAAAAAACGTATTTCATTTAACTTTATTTTCATTTCACGTTCTTGTGATTTTCTCTGCTACCAGAGTGTTCTGTGATCTTGTATCGCAGAGTTGATTACCTGGTCTCTCCATTCACCAGCACTCATCAACTTCTTAACCTTCAACTTCTCTGTCTTTTTCCCTAACAAATCCCTAACTTTCCTTCTTCATATGGAATAGAATTTCTAGAAGTTAACATGTATTAGAGGCAATGGGGAGTATAAAAGGGAGCCATCTATTTGAAGAATGATCAGTTCCCTTCACCATTGCAAAACTTGATTTAGGAAGCCAAGAGAAGCTAACTCCCTTCTTATGTATGTGTTCTGAGCTAACCTGGCAAAGTTGCATATAGAGATATTGTTAGACCTAAAATAAGTTGCATTGACTGAGTATTCAAAACAGCACACATTCACACCCAAAAAACAAGAGGCATATGTGAGTAGATATGGAGAATTTGCACTTTACCTATAACAAATCTCGATTAACTATAACTTTTTATTTGCTCTTATAATTTTTAGCAGTATTAGGTTTGGTCACTAACTGGACATAGAAATTAGAAAAATGCTAACTATATGAGAAAAAAACATATGTATAGCTAATTGATCCAACTGGCCTGGCTAACACTTTCAAAAATGCATTCTAATACAAAGGACTACGATTCTACATTCATTTAAGACTAAGAGAAGATATAATACTGCGCTAATTAATACTTCAATTTCAAAACATTGCCTTCTTTATGATTGTTTTCTGGAAGTTCAATTCTAAGCCAGAAAATGCCCACAGTTTCATTCACATTATATATAATATTTTTCTTTTTTTCCTGCTGGCTGAGGTGTTTTCATGTACTTTGAATAAAAAAATCATGAGGAATCATTTGCAGAAAAAAAACCACACTAATTAAAGGAAAGTCTGTGTATACTGGGGTGAGAAGAAGTACATGCTGTTCTCAGGGCTGCAATGCATAGAGACAAGAAGCCTGAAGCCTTGGGGGTTGTAATCTAGGTTAGGGATTAGGGATCTAGGTTTTTGGAGTCACCCTGCCTGGGCTTACATATAAATCTAGAGGATAATAACTGCTTGACCTTGAGCAAGTTACTTAATCTCCCTTTATCTTAGTTTTCTCACCCAGAAAATGGTGAGAGTTGTGCTTAATGTAGATTGTGTGAATTAGTTGAAGAAAAACACAAAAACATTTCTACAGTACCAAAAACTCTATAAGCATACAATAATAGTTCAGCATTTTCAGTTGTTTTACTACTATTATGGCATGAAGACCCAGGTGACAGGACTAGATGGAGTCCATTTGTGATTGTTTAAATAATTTCTGTTTCACATAGCATCACAAAAATATTTTGTCCTTTGCCTAGCTGCATCTCCCAATCATGCCCCATCAAAATCAGGTGACAAGTCACTTCATCTTCCTTAACTAGATATCATTGTCTATAAAGCCTATTGCAGCTGAGAAAGAAAAAATGCTTAGTTCTTAGGAGCATCTGCACTGGGATCAGACTGAGGCCAATGTGAATTTCAGCTCCAGTCCTTACCAGGCAGCATGGCATAGTGGCTAGGCACTTAGACACTTACTCTACCACCTGATAGACATGCCTCTGTAAACTGAAAATAATAATACCTACCTCATAACTCTCCTACAAAGGTTAAATTAGTATTTGCAAAGAGCTTAGAACAGCTTCAAGTGCACAGTAGAGTTAGGTATTTGTTTCAGGAAAGTCTTTCCCGGTATGATATTGAGCCTCTCTGAATCTGTTTCCTTGCAAGTAAGATCAAAATATAATTCCTCCCTCAAGGGTTATTGAGAGGATTAAATGAAATAATACACATATAATACCTGACATATAGCAAGGGCTAACTACTAATACTCCTAATTCTTTAACATGATTTTCTACCACTCCTCAAGACAAATCCTGTGAAAATAATCTCTTAAGACATTCCTATGTTAAAGGTCTATAATTTCAATAAATATCTTCTTTCCTTTTCCCTATGGCATATCATCCTTGCAGGCCCAGCTTCACTTTCATTTCCTTCAGGTCTACGCTAACATACTAACCTATCTCTTCTGTAACATGCTGTCCAAAGGGCTTCACCTAACTTACTGGTGTTGATCAATAGTGACTCCTACTTAAGCAGTGGTACAATGGAAAGCACTTAAGCTACATCATCGGAAGACCTAAGCTTCAAGTCATCATGTACTAGATGGACACTCAGGAATGATACTTCGTCTTTCTAAAGCTCCGTTTCTTCAAACAAAAAAATCTACATTCTGTGTAATTTACTGGGGGCAATCATCAACCCAATATATTTTGTCTCAGGTCTTAGCAGATTGGTTTGCCAAAGATGTAAGCAATGTCCCAAGAAAGCCTAAATCAGTGGGTGGGATTAGTTAAGTCAAACATTGAAATATGTCAAACTTGGAATAATGCCATATGTTTTGTACCTTTGGGTTTACAAATTGCTTAAAAGAAACATTCAATACTCTTTTGCCAGATGGAAAACTGTGGCTCTGGAAAGTTAAAAACCTCTAGACGATCACTCCAGTGATCACTGCTTATTGCTAATTTTAATCTACCTTGCCACTTCCCTTCAGGCAACGAGAAGCCCAAAGTGTAAATGACGAGAGAAGCAGTGTCTCGTCATTTTTCCTGGGGCATCACAGGGAATGCGGTAGGAATTAGATTTATTCTAGCATAAGCTAAGTCCGTGCTTTTTGTTCTAAGTTTCTACATTCAGGTGTCATGCAGATCTCAAGTAGCTGAAGACTGACACATTGATTAATTGCACCCCAGAGGACAGCTCTGGACATCATAAACTAGGACTATTTTTTTTCTTAATGTTACCTTTCAACTCCTTCTGACCACTCTTGAAGTGTTCACCAGCCTTACTCCTCTATTATGAAACTGAGATTTTATTTTTCCATATTTCTGCTAGTATTCTTATCCATTAATCTCTAAAGCATGATGATAACATAGTCAAAAATATCTTTACCGTTTTCTCCTTTGTTTCACTGTTGGAGGTAGAGATCTTTGCCTTCCCTTGTTTACTCCATAGTGCCCAATTCTCAAGATGTTTTCTGCAGTAAGATTGGACCATAACGTGTTGCAAAATATCACCTAGTTTAAATAACAACAATGACGACTTATTTTTTTCTTCAGTAATATATTACTTTCAATGTCATCTGTGATATTATTAATAATATTGCTGAATGGCAATAAGAGTGATCATCTGCTACAATGAAAGCAAATCAAAGCTACTTCTTTTTCTTTCTTTCTTTCTTTTTTTTTTTTTTTTTTTACTGTAGTGATAGTATTCTTTCTTGTAGATATCTTTATGTCTCTTTTTAGTTCTGGTGATTATAGACACATTTCTATTAGACTTCAGGTATTTAAAGTGTTAAAACCACATTTCCCTCAGCTTGTTCAATGTAATTTTAACAAATTTTAGAAAAACTGTAAGCATTTTCATTTATGTGGGATATGTCAGAGCCTTTATTATGATAATGTTCATTGTGAGTCTTCTCACACTGTTCAGTGTACATTGTTTCACCATTTACTGTTGTTTTTCTTTTTTCCTCCGGTAGCATTACATGGACCCAATGGCCCAGGAAACATGCTCTGGGAAATATTTTAAAATGTAGAAAAAAATAATTGTTTCCATTAAGATTAACTTTTAGCGAAAGATAGGCTCCATTAAAATTAAAGTTGATAGAAAAAGTAATAGTAATAAATCTCATTTGTTTATTCTATATTCAATAGGCACTTACACTGTATTATTATTAGATCTAAATATCTTTGCTCTGAAATTCAGAAAAATTAAGTAAATTGTTTAAGGTCAATTAAATTAGTGATGCTAAAATGTGAAGCCAGGTGTCTGTCTCATACACTTCAGAGGTTTTCCCGGTGTCTGAGATTCGTAGCTGCTCAATTCATTTTTCTCCAAATATTTGGGAAGATCATTCCATAAATTGTTGATGGAAGTATAGATGTAGGATAAAAACTTAAGGCCACCATTAAAACAAGGACAAGCTTGGGGATAGCAAGGGCTGCCTGATCAAAAGTTTTCTTACATAGAAAGAATCATCAGATAGAGTGAGCAAGCGAGAGAGAGAGAAACAAAGAGATTCTGTTGATTTTTCAAGCTTGTTACCTGAGTTAGAGATTCTGTCATTTATTTTCCTTGGAAGAAGCAGAAGATTCTTCTGATTCAATTATCTGGGATATCAGTGTGATTTTTAACTCTTGAGATCTCAGTATGGAGGGCAGTAAAATATTTCTAGCCTCGGTTCAGAATATTCTCTAATTTGCCTATACAAAGAAAAAATAATAATGGTTACATTGATAATTAAATAATAAATACGTAAATAAGGACAAAGTACTCCTTGTAATGTCTATATTTATTAGCCAACTTATATTTTCCCTCATTGGCATTTTACTTCCTCTTTAAACAATGATTTTAGCTGTTTCATAATCTTTTAAATAACATTTTAACATAAAATATTATCTCTATGAGTTTTTCTTTAGTTCCTGAACTATTATGAGTAATTATCCATATGGCGTCTGTCAGGACCCCAGACAAAGTCAACAATACCTTCTAAATGTCACTAGAATGCAAGCTCTCTTAACCACCTTTATAAACCCACTCTCTAATAGCTCTGTAAATCAAACTAAGTCATGTTCACAAGCACTGTGGTAGGCTGAATTCTGAGATGACCCCCAAGATTCTAACCCCCTGACATACACGTCCTATATATTTTTTTCCCTTTCTGTACGAGTAGAACTGTGACTATAATGGATTTCACTCCAGTGACTACCTTGTGATATAAGACAAAAGGGAAGTGATTTTGCAGATGTAATTGAGGCCCCATATGAGTGTTGACTTTTAGTTAATCAAAAGAGAGATTATTCTGAGTAAGACTGACCTAATCAGTTGAACCCTTAAAAGAAACTGGGCCTTCCTAATGGGGGAGATTCTCCTGCTGGCTTTGCAGAAGCCAGGAGCCATGTTGTGAATCACTTGTGGAGGCAGCCCAGTAGCAAGGGGTTAAGTATGGTGTTTAGGAGTTGAGAGCAGTGCTTGGTGACAGACACCAGGAAAACAGTGAACTCGGTCTCACAGCCACAAGAAAACAAATTCTGCTGACACACAATGAGCTTTGAATCAGATCTTTCCTTTGTGGAGACTCCAGATGAGAATGTCTTGATTTTGGCTTTATAGGACCCTGAGCAGAAGATCCAGCTAAGTTGTACCAGACTGCTGACTGGTGAAGCCTGTGAGATAATAATTATATGCTGATCTAACCTGCTTAATGTGTGGTAATTTGTTACATGGCAATAGAAAATTAATACAGCTACAAACACTGGTGGCTAGACCACATTCTAGTAAATTCACACCATTGGGTTCCTTCCAATTGAGTTGTGTGAGTGATGAAGATCAGTTAAAATTGTTTCCGAAGCTGTTTATGCTTTTTTTTACTTTGTTATATAAATCAAAGAAATATGAAAGCATAAATCAGAGAATAGTTGTTTCTATGAAAAACATAGACTATTTCAAACAACATTTTGATTTTAGTGAAAACCACATTAAGTAAAATTTTAGGTAAAAACTTTGAGGTAGAATTTAGGTTAAAAACTTCCTGTCATATTAATTATAGATGAGTCAGCTGTAAAGATTAGGATGGGAGAAAAATTCCCCAAATCTAGAAGGAAACTATAATGAAATTTACTCTCATGTACCTTACATTCCTCTTTGCAGTGTAATGATATACATATATAGATATAGATACAGATGTGTATATATGTATATATAGAGTTATATCTTTTTATGTTTCCTCATTTCAATCAATTTTATTTTATTAGCTCTGTGGGTTAAGGGAGATTCAGTTTTTGTAAAAGCAGTTTCAATTTTTATAGAAATATAAGTTAAGACAGCTGTTTTGTGTTTGAAACTAGAGTTCTAGGTTTAAGACATGCTCAGCCTTCCAAGTCTGGATAATCCATTTCAGCATATCTGTACAGTGGTGAGTTGTACAGCATTTGTTATTAATATATTAATAAATTTTAATTAATATATTAAGAAGTTTTGATAAAATATTAATTATTCATATATTAAGAAATTTTAATTAATATATTAAGAAATTTTTTAAAGTTATAGGCTATTTTATATATTAAATGCCACATACAAAATAACATCACCCTTCTCTTCCTCTCTCTACAACTCCTGCTCTTCCACCTCTTCCATTCCCTCCTCCTTCTTCTTTGCATTCAGTTATACTCTCCCTAATAGGAAAGAAAAGGTTACTTCTTGGATATAACTCAAATGCCCATTTTAATTTCACCAAAAAGACTCTATTAAGTATAAGAATTTATCAATCATGGTCAGTAAGTAGGAGCAGAAATATATGTGTGTATATCTGTATCTCTATATAACTGCCTCTAGCTATCTAGCTTCCTGCCTCTCTCTCTCTCTCTCTCTCTCTCTCTCTCTATATATATATATATATATATATATATATATATGCAATTGCCACATTCAGTGCAATGTGTGGACAACTAATTCTATCCTGCATAAAATGACACAAACACATTTACACACAAATCCTTAGTTATATTTACATACCTTTGTCTATTCTGAATTTGACAATTTCTTCAAATCCTCGGTACAACCATAATTAGGAAAGACGGAAAATTATAGAATGACAGTTAACGTTAATTCTTAGAACTTTATAGAACACTTATAATGAGTGAAACACTTTATATTACAGTGATTCTCAAAGTATGGACTGTGGATTGGCAACACCCAAACACCTGGGAAGTTGTTGGAAATGCAAATTTTTGGGTCCCACCTTTCACCAAATAAATCAGATACTCTGAGGGTAAGGCCATAAAATCTGCACTGTAACAAGCTCTCGAGATAATTCTGATGCACCTTGAAGCTTAAGAATTAATCCTCACATTACTCTATATGTTCAGTGTAACTGAACTGCATCTTACAGATGAGGACAAGTGTAACTGTCAATGTCCAATCAGGGAAACAGGAATCTGCATGTATTGGAAAAAGAATGAATTTAATATAGGAAATTAATTACCTAAATAATAAGAGAACTAAGAACTATCTTCAAGTCTGGAGATACAAGTGGAGAGAGAGTACCTTTGTCTGGCTCTGGAGCCATCTTGCAGAAAGCAGAACCACAGGGGGTCTACCCTGTGCATGACCAATGAGAAAGTCTCTATCCAAGGAAGAATGTGCCAGAGGGTCTACATGACACAGGGAGGAAGGGAGAGAAATACTATCTTCTTTCCCCTTCATTCTGTCCTCTAGTTTTCTACAGTTTCTTCCACTGGCTGCAATTACCCAGAAAATAGAAAAGAGGAGCCTAAAAAGAAAAATGTAGTTTCCTGCAATAGAAAAGCAGATTAAGAGCAGAGTAGGAAATGAATCTGAGAACAAATAGGCAAATGTTCACACAAATAGGTAATTCCATCTTCCAAAGTTAGTTAGTAGATGGTAGAGCTGGCAGAAGGTAAGTAAGCAGGAAGCTTACTTGCAAAATTCCAGCTCTCTGTCGCCCACAATAAAAACAGAAAATATTACACATTCAGCAATAACTGAAACATTACAGAAAAATTTATGGAAAGAATATATTACACAACTCAAATATTGAGATCCAGCTGGCAACTAGAAACACACACTCAATAGTTCATGCTAGTTAAATCCTGCATTTTAGATGTCCTTTATGTTCAAGTCAGTCATCCTGGCCTGTTTACAAAGAGGCAAGTTAGATAGAATTCCCATTATAGCTGTAACAGAAATAGAAAATGATCAGATCCTAAGCTGGTATTTGGCATGGCTGACAATCAGGCACATGGCCTCCAAGACTGACATTTTGTACACTTTGATTGATGTCTATAGAATCATTTGTGGGTGTTAATTCAGATAAGTGTGTGTGTGTGTGTGTGTGTGTGTGTGTGTGTGTTGTGCAGTTAGCACACCATTTAATTGTTAAGCTAATTGGCCTTGCTCTTCCTGAATTACTTTATAAAGAGTAACTACCTGAGACCATGTTGTAGTAGTTTGGTCCTGCAAGAGAATTGTTTTTGTGTACCATTTAAAATAAACCTGGCTTGTTGAGCTGTTGTTTTTACCCATCTCTCTCGCTCCCTTTCAATTTAGAGAGAACTCTCAGAGGTAAACCACAGGAAGGCTCACACAGGAAACTTCCCTGAGGTCAAAGTTAGTAGCCGTGCCAAGTTGATGACTCCAGGCATATGACAGCTCTTTGGGAGTTAGGTTTTACAGTGCTTGCCAAATGGGAATTTGAGATAAGCAAGGCGAACATTGGGCTTCTTGTAACTTTTTTTCGAAGGTGAAAAATGAAGACACTTCTAATTAGCAAAAATGGTTTGTAACAACTGTTTGAATTCCAAATCCTGTGGTTGGTAAAGGATACATATGGAAGAATAGTTCGGTTTAGTTGCCAAAATTTACAATCCATTTCCTCTCTGCAATATTTGAATCCATATGGGTATTAGGGAGACCCAATTATTGTCAAAGTGCCTTCCATTATAGGACGAGATAGTTAAGCTTGGGTGTCTTTTTAAGATGTGTTCAGGTTTAGTTTCAAAATCCATACTCCACTTAGGTAAGGCAGAATACTAATAGGTGACTGCTTTGAAGTGATTTTTTTTTCTTTCTTAAAATATGATAAAAATTACATTTTAGAGTATTTTAAAGCAACTCGAGAATACAATTTTTAGATACTCCAGAAAAGGCAAATTTTTACATGATTTTTAAATTTGGGCAATACTTTGACCAAAAAGAAAGACATAATCCAGAAAATAAAGATTTGCCTTTTCGACTCTGGTATAATAAACACAACATGTAGATTTGTGTAAGAATGTAGCAATACTAATTACATGTATGAATATGTTTATTGGTGAAGGTTTAAACTGTGAATCTAAATTGGATTAGAGTAAAACTATATGATTTTATACATAAAAAGTGACATGAACAGTAGTAACATCTTGGAAAAAATAGTATAAACATATCATAATTGACAAGGTATTTTGTGATATAGAATATATTTTTAGTTTGCAGTGTTTCATTACCCACTACAGTTTTCGATATTATGTATTATTTTCAAAAAGGAAAGACACTTCACAGTAAGTGAATATTACTGCAGTCATTTTATATGGTTTTTGCATTAATATTAGTAAATATAACACATAAACATATCCGTATTGATTTTTCTTTGCTTTTGAAACATTTCAGTCATTGTGAATTTATAGTAGCCTTCATAATTTTGAATAAGCAAAAATTGTTTGCATACATTTTAAAATTCAATTAGAATTTTACATTTGTTACATTTGTAGAGATTTGTGTTTTCTTAGTAATAACTGGTTGTTAGTGATCTGACTGCAAAGGAAGACATAAACAATTATGACTTTATGAGTTTGTTAAAATCTCATCGGCTACTTTCAATATACCACAATGAGCATCAGCTAAGTCATCCTCATATTACAGTTAAATTTGGAGTATCAGATGTATCACAACACCACTCAATAACTATTACTCAAATTTTCACAATTACCTCTTTTAGCCCATTCAGAATCATATTATTTGGGGTCAGTTCAGAGTTTTGTGAACTCATTGCTCTATTTGAAATTCATATTAAATGGTAAATTCATACTAAGAGTCAAATATATGGAGTCCAATTGGTAGATTATTCCAAGAATTCAGGCTGGAATGAAAGGTCTGATTTAAGGCAATGGAAGTGAGAAACAGTGGGGATAAGACAGTAAGGACTGAGTTGTTCTTTGGTAAAAGTTTGGATGCGTATTGGGGAGGAAGATATGAAGGCAGAAAGAAGAAAATTTTTTAGGATGCGGAAGATTTAAGCATCTTCATAGGAAAAGGGAAAGAATTAAGTACTGGATAAAAACAAACAAACAAAACCAAACAGACTTCAGAATAAAGACTAAGCTATCATTATCTGGGTTAGAAGTTGTTGTAACTTCCTGCCCCAATCTGCTCACTTACCAATACTTTTCCACCCCACAATAAAATAGGATTTTTCAGGTCAAATTTTCTATTAGGCCAGAATTTAAGAGCATTGTCCAGTAAAATTTAAATCTGGCATATTTGTTTCAGGAAGAAATGAAAAACTATCTAACTATAATTGTTTGAAATTTTAAAATTCAAAATTCACCACTTTGGTATATCTGCTTCATATGGTATGCTGTTTGGGAGAATGACATGATCAACCTCCTATAAGAACAAAATTAGATTAATTAGCTGTTGTCTGTCCCCCTCTTCCTCCCTTTCTCCTTTCTGTCTTTTTCTTTCCTTATTCTAACCCTTTTCTTCTGCACTTACATTTCCCCTTCTTTCACTATATAAGAAATTTGGAATGTAATATTCTTCTTTCACTTTCCATTTAATATGCAAATAGCATCATATTCTAAAGTAGATGAACTCATGATGGTCCAGATTAATTGAAGATCTATTTCCCCGGCAAGCAGTGCTTAACAATGTGTACTTATTAAGACATAATGAATCGCAGAACACAAAACAACAACAATAATAATAGCAGAAAAGTAATAATAATAATACAAAGGGGTAGTCAATTGAACTTTCCATTTAATTCAAGCCTGCAGTTGTGACACCGTAATTGCTTCAGTGCACTGCTATACGTGACCCATTTTTTGTGTACTTTTGCTTTATTTAGACTTTATTTCTATTAGTAAATGTTAAACTACTCAGAGAATATGGGTTTAGGGTAAAGTCAGTGCTCACTTTTGATCCACTGACTTCTGTATGAAAATATGGTTGCAAATAAAACATTGCATTTAATGTTAAGAAATTAATATATACAAAATGTACATAAGTATGATGTTTTTACAATGGTAATTACTTGGCTGAAGTAATTTCCTAAAACATTTAAAAATTATCAAGCAGGGAGTGAAATTTTGACTCATGCAAAATACCATATGTGATGATGTAGTGAAGTGAAGAAACAAAAACGAAAACTGAAAACCAACGTGGCATTTCAGTCTGGATGTTTGTTTGTTTTTTTACCCATCAAACTTTTAACCCAAAATACCTCTGCGTTAAAAATTCATGTCACATGTTCTGGAAAGTAAAACTTTTAAATTATTTCATATTGTGTGTTCCTTAATGTGTGTGTGTGTGTGTGTGTGTGTATGTGTGTGATACCAACTTGCTGTTGTTATTTTAACAAAACAACTTTCTAGTTTGTTTATCCACGGCTACATAACTATACTTGAACAACTTTTAAGAACAGGTTTACAGGCTTACTCATTTTTTAATTTGTTTATTTTAGTCAATGTATTTTCTGAAGTAAAATTTCATAGAAAACAATGTTATTTTATATGTACATTTCACCTCTTTAAAGTCAAGTTATCTCTTTAATGAAGGAGGTATTATACCAAATTAAATCTGTCCATTTTCCTATTTGTCTTTGCTCTGTTTTAGGATCAAAGAAGAATTATAAATGAAACAATTCACACTAGTGTAATTAATAATTTTTATCTACCATAGCTATAATGTAAAAGGATTTTAAAATTTTTCCCATATTTGGTGTTTTAAATAGAAATTTAGCACATCTTACCTAGCTATTTACTTTTAAATATTTTGCAAATTATGTAAGTTAATATGGACAATACATATAAAATTTAACTGTTATCCAAGTGTTCTTATAATACTAGTTTATAAATGACTTATAACATTTCCTTTTACTTTTATTATTACAGAAATGTTTAAGTAATAGTTTTATAAAATATTTTTTCTTAGTCAATTCTTATTGAACATTTTTATTAAACTGTATGTTTTGCAAATTTGAGCATTGACAATTCTGATTTCATTGCTAAGAGTATATAAAAGCAAGATAGTAAATTACATGTATATTTGCCCTGAATATTTCAATGTCTGTTTCTTTAATCAGGTTGCTCAATTTTTTCTATGGACAGCTCATATTCACTTCTGATTTGAAATCCATTGTGTTCCTGCTGCCCTTTTCTTCATCCAAAGACTACCAATACTTTAAAATTCAGCTCAAGCCCCACCTGAACTTCCTTTCCTATTATTTAGCTTACATTGTTTTTCACATATCTTTGAACTTTCATTGCAGTTATTAGTTCTAACTTATTTTGCTCCTCAAAATGTGTTACCATAAGGAGTAATAATAATTGTCATAGTTTATTCAGGAGCTAATATGGGATAACAATGAATCTAGTTTCTCTCCTAACTAATTCTAAATACATAAAACATCCCTCTGAGGTAAGAATTATTTTTCTTTGTTTAACAGATGAGGAAACTAAGTTTCAGAGTTATTTGCCAAACTCAACAATCAGTGAGTATTGGAACCAGTACTCAACACGAGGTCTAGATCCCAAACTCATGTTTTTATTATCAAAAACATAAAATAGAATGTATTTTTCAACTCATGAGGACGGTAAGTTACTGAAGTTCAGAAACCGAGTTTTAATTTTAAAAAAATTAACTTCCTGGTACAATGCTGTGCATGTTTTAAGTCTCACTAAATGAGCAGACTTAGCTAATTATATAATTTTGCATAATGTAATTTATTATTAATAGAAATGTACTCAAGATGAAGAAGTCAGATATCTGTTTATGGTTTTCTCCTCTTATTTCAAAGACAACTAATTTGAGGGTAACTGGTCAGATTCATGTTTCACATTTTCCTTTGTGTTTCCCAACGTTTGGTGATGTATAATTGAACACTTCACTATTAGCACTCATGGGAAAGGCTCAGGTAAAAATAGTGGCAAACACATGAATACTTTACATTTATAGTCTATTTTAGATATGTTTACACAAATAACTATATGTTCTGGTGACTGACATTACAAAGTAAGGCTGAATCAATATGACAAAATTAAGATAGGAAAACCTCCCTAGTTTTTTATTTTGATCTCTAGCAAACCCAGCCATGATGCAAATCAAATGTTCTCTTTTTTATTTGTCTCCAGGACCAGTATGGTGGCTTCATGTCATTTCTTCCTGTGACAGAGAATGGCTAAGCATTAGCGAGAGACTAGTGCTCCCACTCTCTGTGCCTGCCTCTTCTCTCTTGGCACTTTACCCAATCATGTTTCATACAGGTGGGATCAAATGACTACTGCCAGTCAATGGAATGTAACTGAAAGTGATAAACGCCACTTCCGGTTCTGGTCCCAACAATCTCCTTCGAGTTCTTTACACTCTTCTTTCCTCGCTTTTAGGATTTAGTGAAGGTTGCATCCTTCACTAAAAGGTATTGCCTTTTTTTTTTTCACTAGATAGAGGATAATAGGGCCCTGGAAGCAGACACCCTCCCAGCCCTCAACCTGCATTCACTGTTCACTATGAAGAGAGCAATTAAAAAATCAAAATCAAATCCTTAGTAGTCCTAGTTTAATGAAAATTAGGATGTATGTTATCATAGTTGGCATCCCCTGACTCATGAAAACTAAATGCAAACTTGCAGTAAATTGGAGTTATAGATCATCAACAAAAAAGTAAGTAGCATAATTTAGATATTAATTTCCAATAGAATTGATATTTATTACAAGTAGATCAATGTTTACCATCTGGAAATGATGACTATATATTTTACCAATTTTAAAAATTAAATATTAATTTGATTTTAATAAAAAGGAATTGGACCAAGTAATAATGAAAGCACTGTCCAACTTATTATTTCCACTTCATCCATATAACAAACATTGCTCAACATCTACTATGTGCTGGACCTGAGTTTAGGCTATGAAGGTATGTCAGGGAGCCACACAGGTGACCATCCCTACCCTCATGAGGTTTACCTTCCAGCGGAAAGAGACAGGCCATAAGCGTCTAACATAAAAATAGTTGATTACATATTAGAAGTGATAAAGTGCTATAGGGAAGAGTGAAACAAGGTAAACAGGATTAAAAGTGTGAGGGTGTGGTGGGGGAAGGGGATGCATTTTGAATGGAGGTAGTGGTGGCGGTTGCGTTGAGAAGGAGATATTTGAGTTAAGACCTGAGGACAGAACATTTAAGGCAGAGAAAACACGCCATACAAATTCACAAAGATAGGAGCAGGTCTGTTGTGTTCAAGGCTAGCAAGAGGGTGTGAGTGGAAAATAACATTAGAAGCTGTACTAGGGCTGCCATGACACAATCCCACAAAGTGGTAAACAACAGAAATTTATTTTCTCTTAGTTCTGAAGCCTGGAAGTTCAAGATTAAGATGTTGGCAGGATTGGTGTCTTCTGAGGCTTCTGTTCATGGCTTACAGATGGCTGCCTTCCCACTGTGTCCTCACATGGTCCCACCAGGTCTATGCTGTCTGGTTCCTAATCTCCTCTTCTCACAGGGACACCAGTCAGATTAGATTAGGGTCCGCCTTAACAGCCCCATGTTAACTTAATTACCTCTTTAAAGGTCTTACCTCCAAATAGAGTGACATTCTGAAGTACTGGGGAAGAGGACTTTATATACGAATTTTAGGGGGACAAAATTCAGTCCTTAACAAAAAGATATTGTGTCCAAGCTCATACAGGTCTTTGAGAAATTGGGTTTTTACTCACCAGAGTAAAGTGGAAGCCATGGGAGGCTTTGATCAGAGAATGGCATAACCTGATATGTCTTAATAGTAGTACATGTAGGCAGCAGGGAAAGCAACAGTGGCATATGTTAAGAAGCTATTCAGGTAGTCCAAGCAAGAGATGAGGCTCATAGGTAAACTGCTCAGTAGTTGTTATACCTTAACTACATAACGGAAAGCAATTTCATCAAATCAAGAATCTTAACATTTGGGGGAGAGCAGAATGATGTATTTATTTTACAGATGGGAAAACTGAGACTCGGAAAAAAATACTTATCTAAGGTTTCACAACTTAAGGATAGAGCGATTTTTAAGTCAGTGATCATTTCATTATTCCTTCTATCAGTCTCAAATTCAACTTAGTTAAAGCAAATTTTATGTTCAAGAATGTCTGACCTTTTCACCAAATGTTCCTGACTTATTCATTCCCTTCAGGTCTCAATTCAAAGACATTTTTAGAAGCCTTCTCTGACCACCCTACATGAAACAGCAACCAACTCTTTCATCTCTCCCTGCATACCCCTTTCTTTGTTGTATTTTTTTCCATACTGTTGATATCTTACAGTTTCATTGGTTTATTTTCTGAATATATTCTTTAGAATATAAACTGTATAAGACCAAGCACATTTTCAGTTTTTATTATTTATATACAAAATAATGTATTTGCTGATAATTATATATGTATATCTATATATTACATGTATATTGTGTATATATGTATATTACATAGGTATATATCTATATATTATATATGTATATGTGTGTATATATGTATTTTATATACATACATATACATATTTTATATACATATATATACACACACACTAGTTTGGTAGTGTCTCCTATGTTTAATTGTTTTCTTATGAAAGACAGATTTTAGGGAAAGTATGCATTATATTTGCATTTTTGGAATAGCGTTTTGACTTTCAGATGTTTCCAGTGACATTTTTAACACAATTATTTGGCTGGCAGCTTCTCTGTTTTTGGAAACAGACTCTTTCTACTCTCCTTCTCTCTGACCCACTAACCTCTTTTGGAAGCTGCTATCACCTCCCACCCAAGTCCAACCATTTGGTTCAACAAAATTAGCCACATCCACTCATGATTCTGATCCCCTAGTTCGTTGGTCCAGGACTGACAGACTGAAACTAAATCAGTCAGAGTCTTTCCAGTGTTTTAAGACTAGAAAAGAGAGAGACTTTTTTGTTTTTTTGTTATTTTATTATTATTATTATTATTATTATTTTGTTGTTGTTGTTGTTTTGTTTTTTGAAATGGAGCTTCACTCTTGTTCCCAGGCTGGAGTGGAATGGCGCGATCTTGGCTCACCGTAAGCTCCACCTCCCGGGTTCAAGTGATTCTCCTGCCTCAGCCTCCCCCGTAGCTGAGATTATAGGCGCCCGCCACATGCCCAGCTAATTTTGTATTTTTAATAGAGACAGGGTTTCTCCATGTTGGTCGGATTGGTCTCAAACTCCCAAACTCAGGTGATCTACCCACCTCCGCCTCCCAAAGTGCAGAGATTACAGGTGGGAGCCACCGTGCCCGGCCTTGTTTTTTAATTTTCTTTCCTGAATGACAAACACAAATGCTATTGGCAGAAAAGATGGCCTGAGTTAAGAAAGAATAAGACAGATATATAGAGACTGAGATATAAGGGGTCTTGGTGGGATTCAATTTCTTGATTTCAGCTGTATCCATGTCCTTTCTGCCCATGAATTGTTCTACCTATTTTTGCATTCTGGACTAACAAAGTTTCCTCTTGCCAACTAAGTTTGCTTTGCATTTTTATTATTAGCAAATACGTAATTTCAGATTAACATATCTATACAAAATATTTACCAATGACATTACAATTCCTTGCTAACATAATTTCAGCATTCTTATAATATTTATGAAGAATATAAAAAATACGTATAAAAGAAAATCATCTACAGTTAAAAATATTTTAACTGTTGAAGCTTCTAGAAATAATACGGTCTTTATCATAGCACAGGGAAACAAACAATCCTTAAGGAATGGGCCATCACCACCTGTGTGCTCCGGGTGAGGATCAGGCACTTGTCACCATGGCCTATAACACATATTTGAACAAAGTTCCTAAAGAAGGGCTCAATTGGTAGAGATATAACCTTTTTATGAATCTGACCTTTGAAACCAGCATAGTGGGCAATAACCATTAACAGATCAAATATGAGAAATGTCAGGTGTGGAATAAGCCCTGACAGAAAATATTTCATCAGCCTAAGCCCTTGAACAAGCACTGACAGGACCTTGGAGGCCATTCTGCAAGCACCTTCTCCCTTACATGCAGTGATAAGGATGATGGGTTGCTTCTTTTAGCACTGTCCTCCTTAGCTAAATGTTCAGCTAAAAGGAGATCAAATCGACTCAAGTGTACTATAATTCTGAGAAAATTACCATTGTGAGGTGACTCAATTTTTTCATTATTGCCACAGAGAGGGAGTCCTCATAGAGAAATAAACTTAATATCTTTAAGTACTTGCATCTCTGTTTTTCTAGGCTATGTGTCGTACATGATGGTATTGCCTTTTTTTTTCTTTTTGCCAGAGGCATCTTCAGCCAAGTTTCCCAAATATCTACTTTTCTAATTGTTAAGTACATCTCACAACTTCAGGTTTAAGATCACTGTGAAGCTTATAACCAAAAGGCAGATAAAAGTAGTTACTGGTATAGTATGCACAGAGTTACTCTTCTAATACTTTTTGCTCACCATATTTTGACTTACTGTTGCTTCTTTTGATGCAACTGTCAATTAATCAGTCCGGTTATGAAATAATAGTAGTATGCCTACTAACACAAATTTTAAATGTGGCATTATACTCACATAGACCTTTGCTATTGTCATCATAATTCCCCCTTCATAGGTTTATTGCCTGACTCACAGCTGGACCTGCTAAAGATCTGATTGCTGCTGAAATGAGAAATGCCATTAGTGATACATTCATGAATCTCTCTAATATGAACCTTGCTTCCGAATTGTGGGAGGAAAAATCACTGCATATTGCTGTCTGTGGCAGTGATCCCTGAGCTCTTTTAGTAAACAATCCATCAGCATCCACAGATAGGAAGGAGAACATAAATTGCATGCATCATCTAGCATGCAATAAACACTAACAAGTAATAATAGGAAAAGTTGAAGTGCAGATCTGTAACTGGAGGGAAATAAGAATGGTACTAAAAGGGAAGGAAACATTTGAGTTTTCTTTGTAATAGCTACTTCTGTCTGCCTTCTTATGAAGTTTTATTTCCTTTGCACTCTTGCACTTTCATCCTGATGACATGGCTATTATTTTATAGCAGTTTCAAGCAGTTAATTAATTAACTGCACACAAGTGACATGACACCACCTTGCCCAATTATCTCTAGTATCTATTTTTACAGTACAAAGCGCTGCTGCTTTGTGAATTGTCTCGTTCGCAAATTGGCTCAGGAGGCAGTTACTTTAATAGCCAAAACAATGCAACAGTAGTGCCACACTGGTGACACAGAGTAATTGTAAATCACCATGTGAGATCTCATAAAGCTCACCATAAAAGCCTGGTGATATCATGTAATAAAATTGCTCTTTTCTACTGAGTTAAGCAGCTATCGCTCAATTCACCATGTAATCTCATGAGCCCCAGGCTCATTAGCTCATCCTGTATGGGATGTGGCATCAGGGTTTGGTGACCACATAGAACCAAAGAATCACTGACACTTTTCTCTCTTTCTTTTTTTTTCTCCTTGGTATGTTCTGTAAAAAAGAGAAAACTATATTGCCAGGTTGTTATATTTCGATTTTTTTTTTCAAGTTACTTTATCTTCACTCTGTTTCTTCTTCTCTAATCCAACTGTCTTTCCTCTCTGGTCACCAGACAGTGTTCTCGGCCTTTTAACACACTCATCCACAATCTTCGGCTGCTCAATTTGCATGTCTACGTAACTACATCGATTTTCTTTTTGAGTTTGTCACAGCAGGCTTTGTTTAATTAAAAATCATCTCAGCTGGGCACAGCAGCTCACGCAGGCCTGTAATCTCAGTGCTTAGTGAGGCCAAGGCGGGTGGATCCCTTGAGCTGAGGAGTTTGAGACCAGCACAAACAACACAGGGAGACCCCGTCTCCAGAAAAAAAAAAAAAAGCTGGAGTAGTGGCACATGCCTGTGGTCCCAGCTACTTAGGAGGCTGAAGTCCCAGGATTGCTTGAGCCCAGGCGGTCAAGGCTTCAGTGAGCTGTGATTGTGCTACTGCACTCCAGCCTGGAAGACAGAGTGACACCTTATCTCAAAAAAGTAAAATAAAATAAAATAAAAAACTTTAAAAATCTCAGGTATGAAATATTACCAATGTTGACTCCATAAACAAAATGTTCGTTTTGAGTAAACCAAGGGTAAGTTTTGTAACTTACTTTTTGCTTAAGCAGAACTTACCATGATGATAATATGCTTTCCTGACACAAATCATGAAAAAGCGTAGGAATGTTTCTGTGGTGGGTATTTTTAATGGAAGCGTGTTCAGAGTTCACTTGCACACTGTAAGGGTTACTAATATTATTAAGAACTTCAAATTTAACCACCCCCAAATGACAAAACTCGTTGTATTTGTGTAGTTTTTGCCATTTGCTATAGAGTTTTAAGCTACACTTGTATTTCTCCATTAAAGTTAGCATCTGCAGGACTAAAATATTTCATATATATTGTTACGATTATTCTTCATGAAGCTAAATTGTTGACAAAGTAGGAGGCCTAGAATATAATTTTCTGTCATTTACCAGACTACTGGTAAAAACTAGCCACACATGTCATATTTAGCTCAAATTGCTTCTGTTAGTCACTCAGTTCTTATCATTTATGAATATTTCTGCCTATTCTCAACTAAGCTCCTTGGAAGGGCTTTTCTATTTTTTTAAAACTCTACCTGTCTACCGTGGTTATTTTGCTTATAATAGCTATTTAATATATGTTTATTAAGAGTACCTTTCAAGCAAAACTAAAAAAGCTTTTCTTTCTAAATACTTTTTGTGTTTTTAAAAAATCACTATGGGAGACTATGGCAGTAATGTAAATTTTGGAAAGTCTTCTCTTGAAATTATTTTTAGAACAATTTTTAAGACATGTAAGGAAATAACTTGTGTTAATTATTCTATATTCATGCATTATAATTATTCTATATTCATTTTTATTTTTAAAGAAAAACACATATTAAATGCCCCAATCCTTCAGAGAGCCACTGACTCTCAAGGGATTCTGGCTAATTCTAAAAGACTCTATTGGTAAAAAATCAACTGAGGATGAATATGTGACTATGCCAAGGTCACATCTGATGGTCCATCAAAAATGGAGTTGAAATGATAACTGCTCTGGAATAAATGGATTGCTTAGGAGGAAAAGGTGTTTGAGGTGTATAACAACTTTCTGTTTCAGTTCTAACATAGTTATAAAAATTACTCAGAACCATAACTTTATGGTAATATTTTGAATAATAGTTTCACCAGGAAGCATTATTATATAGTTTAATTACTTAATTAAAGAAAACAAGCACATTTAAGACTATATTTTTAGAAGTTACAGAATAAATGAACATTAAAAATGCATATACTAAAAGCATTATGTAATGTGTTTTATTTGCTCAGAAGGCATAACGAACAAAGAGGAAAACATGAATTATGTGGTAGATAATTTAACACAGAATTCCAAGTCTATTGTGTTGCACAAGAGTATGACTTTCTTACCTACTACATATATGCCTAGAATTTTTACTTGAAAGTTATTTAATCATATCATAGTAAGTGTGTACAAGTGTGTGTATTTTAACTCAGTTGACCCTTACTATCTAAACTGTTACATTAGATATATAATGAGCTGCTAATGTTTTATATTTTTCCCAGGCAGTTTCCAGTGGCAGCAGATGATAGTTTAAATTGCAAATAATTTTCTGATTTATTATACCAAAGTCACATCTAGTATTAATCTACTTGTCTGATATAAATGTCAGGAAAGATAAACACCTAATTGGATTAAATACATTGACAACTGATTATTAAAGGAAGATGGATTGCAGGAATAGAATCCTTAAACACACATATCACCTTACACATTTTTGGAATCTAATGTAGATAAGTTTCTATGGCATGGTGTACTTTTTGTATTGCCCTTAGAAAAAAAGTATTACAGGAATGGTGATGCCATAAAATGGTGAAAGGAGATCTTGTAACTGTCAAGGATGGAGTAAATTATTTGTGATTTGCACACTGCTTGATTCAGGAGTAAAATATTTGCTATCAGTCATAAAAACAAAAGTGGGCTCAAAAAGTAAGGCCTTGGATTAGAAAATTCATGTGGATATACAATTATCTGAGTTTGAAGCATAATTGAAGGTTCAAGCAAAACATGAGAAACCTATGAAGGTTGTAATTATGAATACGTGTGCTAGAGGTTTCCACTAAGTATGCAATGTGGCATTGCAAGAGAAGGAATGAACTCACACATGTATATAGCCCTGCTAGTTGATTTATGTTCCTAGCCTGTTGTCACTTGTCTCTTCCCAATTCTCTTTGATTGGGTTCATTCAGCAGATATTTTCAAGAAGCTACCTTATTAAGGCAATGTTCTAGGCTTTGGGAAGTAAGGAACTGAAACCAGCAAAATTGCTGTTCTTACTTTTTTGTTTTTTTGAGATGGAGTTTCGCTTGGTCGCCAGGCTGAAGTGCAGTGTCACAATCTCGGCTCACTGCAACCTCTGCCTCCCAGTTTAAAAGCAATTATCCTGCCTCAGCCTCCTGAGTAGCTGGGACTACAGGCACAGGCCACGACGCCCAGCTAATTTTTGTATTTTTAGTAGAGACGAGGTTTCACCATGTTGGCTAGGATGGTCTCTATCCCTTTACCTCATGATCCACTCGCCTTGGCCTCCCAAAGTGCCGTTACAGGTGTGGGCCACCGCGCCTGGACAAGATTTCTGTTCTTATGGGTTTACATGAGACTTTGTCAATCTTGGTACTATTGACACTTTTGCAAACATAATTCTTTGTTATGGGGCTAACTTTTCCATTTGCAGGATGTACAATAGCATCCCTGGCCTCTACCCACTAGATGCTGGTGGCACCCCACCCAAGTTGTGACAATCAAAAAATGTTTACAGACACTGCTAAATGTCTCTTAAGAGACCAGATTGTTCCCAGTTGAGAACCACTGAGTTTGACAATAGTAGGGAATGATAAGCAGTGATTAATTAAACAAATAAATAATGTAACTTCAGATAGTAAGAAACACAGCAATGGGATAGAGAGTTACTGGGAGTGGTAGTGGAAAGGACAAGAGTGTTTATAGAAGGTATACAAGCTGCTGGAAAAACATCTCAAGGAAAGGAATCTTTGGAAGGTACTGGATGATGTAAAGGTCTAAATAAAGAGGTTAGTGGCAGGGGAACAGCAATGCCAGGGCCTCGGCTATGAAGAGTCTTTGGCCAAGAGAGGGTTCTTTATCTGCTCAAAGTTATGCTGGACAAAGATACAAGTCAGATCTGTCTGCTTCCTGGTACTGCATTCCTTGCATGACCTTCTGTTACTTTATCTTAAGTCGAGACAACTGCCACTCATATATCGTAGAGTGAAAATGTGGCAACTTCTGCAGGTGAAGCAATGATCTGATTCTCTTGTCAAGACACATTAGTGATTGCTTATGGTTAGAGGTTCTGGGAAAGGGATAAAGTTGATGATATTAATGGAGGTATTGTCAGAAAACATAAATTTCTCACTACAATAACTAGAAAATTAATATGTAGAATGCTAATGTAATGATCTAAGTTCCTTCCCCTTTTTCCTTTCCTTCCTCAGAATATAAGGTTTCAAAGACATTTTTTTTTCCCAAAGAATAAGTCTTACGGGAAACCACGCTTGTTGGCATAGTAATATGAAATTAGAAAGGAAATCTTTTTATCCGATAATAAATTATCCTAAAATATAGTATGTCTCTGACACCATGAATTAAAATATGTGTTGACAAAGAGATATTGCCTTTTACACTAGGTAATATACTTATTATGGATTTAGGGTTTGTACATAATATTAAGTGGCCCAGACAGAGAGATTTCATTGAACTCTTGGGAAAGACTGTAACTTATATTTCCTGCTGACTTCTGCTTTCCATGGTTCCTTATTATTTATGGAATATTTAGTCTTTGATCCTTTAATTATAATTGGCAGGTATCCCTGAAGCTGTAAAGCAATTAGGAAGCCTATAGTTATTTTCTTAAAATAGCACCGCTTGTGGATTTGATTTTTTCTAGGGTGTTTATCTATTGCCTTTCATTTATCACACTAGATGGCTACTTAAAGAATAGCATCCTATCTGTGACCAATAAATACCTCAAGGCCCAGATACGGGTAGGGAACCAAGAGATTATACAGGCAAGTTTATTGCACATGGGATTTGACCATCAGTAGTAAAGTTTAACACCTTGCAATATGAGCTTGTCTATATACTGTTGCTATAATTGGGGGCCACCTTGTTTTTGTTTTTGTTTTTGTTTTATTGAGATGGAGTCTCACTCTGTCACCCAGGCTGGAGTGCAGTGGCATGATCTCGGCTCACTGCAGCCTCCCTCTCCTGGGTTCAAGCCATTCTCCTGCCTCAACTTCCTGTGTAGCTGGGACCATAGGCACACACACACCACCATACCCAGCCTAATTTTTTCTATTTTAGTAGAGATGGGGTTTCACTGTGTTGCCCAGGCTGGTCTCAAACTCCTGAGCTCCAGCAATCTGCCAGCCTAGGCTTTCCAAAGTGCTAGGATTATAAGCATGAGCCACTGCACCTGGCCAAGACCAACTTGTTTTTAAAAGCAACTGCAAATTTAACTCTGTGAATACTTGAGGCTTTTATTTATCCAGAGATGGTAAAATGTCCCACAGTTTAAAATCCCTTAAAGTGGATACACTTCTTCCTACTTTATAGAATTTGTAGACATCTTACACACAAACAAAAAAACAAATCTATTCCCTTGGCTAACTCTGTAGAGGCCCTTTAACTCTTTTTATTTTTAAATTCAGGAGGGACTTTTATCATCTTCAAGAAGACATTATGTTTAGATGCTTTCCTTTTTAGAAGAGAAAGTTAGCTCAAGTCATCTTTTTTAGTACTTGCTCTTTTTATCAATATCTTAAATTAGGCAATATTTGACACGTGCTAAATATTTTCAATGATGTATTCATTTATTCAATAAACATTTATCACTGTACTCCTATGTACTAGGTACTGGATATATGTTGGTGAATAAGCATATGGTCCCTTCCCTCACTCAGTTTACAGTCTAGCAGGGATATTTTTATTCTTTTATTTCTTCAATAAATATTTATTGGATCAGGCTTACTTCTGTTTGTGCAATGATAAATAAGACAGGCAATGTCTTGGATTTGTAAAGTATGTATTCGGTTAGGAGTCATTAAAGCATCAACAAATAAATACATAATAGAATGCAGAAAAATCAAAGCAAGTGGATGATGGCAGGTAGCTTGGTGTCTTAACTTCTATAGGTACTACCTTTCTGTAAGTTTACATACTATATAAAATCACTTTTATTTTAAAGAGTAAATAGGAAGTATGAAAGTAAAAATAAATTGTCTCTGATATTTAGAGCTGCTTGAGGGTGAAGAGGAGAAGTGATAGAGTGATATAGGAGATAGATACATGGCAGCAAGTAAACTATTTTAAATATGGAAGATCCTCAAACACATTTGAAGGTAAGTAAGAGGGAGACAATAGGGAGGGAGACATTGAAAATGAAATAAAACAGAGGTGATTCCTGGAGGCCACATCTTTGAGAAGAACTCACAGAGATTGGAAAGTGCAGTTGTTCACAGGAAATTTCTTTCATCCATTTATTCATTCAGGTATTCAGTCATCACACATTTTATTCAAATATGTATTAGGCAATATGAAAAAATAAATACTATCTCCACCAGTCAGAACTTACATTCTAATTTGTAAAATAAGGTATATGGCTGAAACAATCTCATTACTGGGTATATACCCGAAGAATATGAATCATTCTACCATAAAGACACATGCATGTGAATATTCATTGCTGCACTATTCACAATAGCAAAGACATGGAATCAACTGAAATGCCTATCAGTGACAGATTGGATAAGGAAAACACGGTACATATATACCATGAAATACTATGCAACCACAAAAAGAATAAGATCATGTCTTTTGCGGGAACGTGGATGGAGCTGAAGGCTATTATCCTTAACAAACTAATGCAGGAACAGGAAAGCAAACATCACATGTTCTTACTGATAAGTGGAAGCTAAGTAATGAGAAATTATGAACACGAAGAAAACAACAGGCACTGGGTTCTACTTCATGGAAGATGGTGAGAGAAAGCAGAGGAGCAGAAAAGATAACCATTGGATACTAGGTTTAATACCAGGTTGATGAAATAATCCATACAACAAACCCCCATGACACATGTTTACCTACACAAACCTTTAGATGTACCCCTAAAACCTAAAATAAAAGTTAAAAAAAGATATATGGCTGAAAAACAACTAAAAATACATGATGGATTATAGTAACAACTACTGGTTTGGGAATTCAGAAGAAAAGATCTCCACAAGATGAAGCTGTAATCCATATAGAGTGCTGTGTACCTAGTATTCCTGGCTTTTCATAGGCATTTGATAAATAGGGGTTACAGTCATTATTCATGGAGGAAGCTGCACCAATTTAGCCCTTGAAGAAGCAGTCTTGAATATAGGAAGAAAGGGCAAAAGGCTTCCAAGCTTGCTGAAATAGCATAAGCACATGCAGAAACAGCAATAGTGCTTTTGACATTGATGTTATAGGTTATATTGTGTCTCCCCAAAAAGATACGTCGCTGTACCTCCACTTGTGATCTTATTTGGAAATAGCGTGATTGCAGATCTAATTTGCTATGGTCAGGTCATACTGGAGAGGGATCTCAATGAACTAGAGTCCTTATACTAAAAAGAAAAATACACAGGGAGAAGACAGCCGAGTGGCAAACGAGGCAGAGAAAGTACAGATACATCGACAAAGCATAGAATGTCAAGGATTGCCAGCAAATTCCAGAGCTAGCAGGGATAAGAAAGATTTCTCCTCTACAGATTTCAGAGGGAGCATGGCTCAGCTAACACCATGATTTTGGACTCCAAGCCTCTAGAACTCTGTAAGTTTTTGTTGTCTAAGCCACCCAGTTTGTGATACTTTTTTACGGCAGCCCTAGAAACTGATCCACATGATGTATACAATGTTGCAGGTATTTCTTCAGCTATATTTAAAATGTGGTAATGTTATCTTTTAAAAAGTTTTAATATTTTATATTTCTTCTGAAAATACATTCTATCTGACTAATAGGAAAAAACTTTTTGAAACTCTGTTACGTCACTTTGTTTTCTTTTTGTTATGTCACATTTTATACTAGTAACAAGAAAAGAAGTACCTTTAAATTCAGTAATATTATTATGACAGACTATGTGATAGACTTTTAAACCTATGGTTACAGTAAATATTTTTAAAAACCAAGGAAAGCTTACAACATAATATTAAATAATAAGGGAAGATATAAATGTATACATGTTGATTGTATTTAATTTATGCACCCAAACTCACAGACACATACAAGAATGGAAATGGATAAATAGGGAGATACAGACTGGAAGGAACTGTGACATAATACTGAGAGTGGTCATGGCTGTTTTGTCTTTTGTGCTTGAAAATAAATCTAGAATGATTTCATATTCTTTGGGAGAAAAACTTCTCATCAATTCAAAAACAAAGAGTTAACTCTTTTTTCTTCGTAACCGTAAATTAGTTGCTAATGTAATTTAATGCATGTGAGCTAAAGCCGAGCTGATCCAGGGAAGACTAGGAAAATATACTTACTGTTTTTGACCTCTATATATTATATTCAGTAATAGCTGAATTAGCATTGGTTTTCTGAAAACAAAACAACCTCCCTTTTACAAAGTCAGTCTGAGTTCAGAAGTTCAGAAAGCACTGGGAGAGTTTTGGTGTCCTCAGAGCTGGGGAGTCACCCAGTTATAGAGAGGGACTCAATACCAGGCGAAGCTCTGCTGAGATATCTGGAGAAAGTAATTTATATCTCATCATTCCGAGGTGCGGAGCTCCAGCTATTTTCCTGTGCAAATCGAGAAGGGTGTGGAGGGCAGAACCCAACTTACCTGAGGCAAATATGAAAGGCCCTTGCTTATATACATGTGGTGCTTTTCTATGCTGTTTTTTCTATTTTTCTATGTTATCTCTTGGTCTATTACTGAGGTTTCTGAGAATAACATGTACTGAAATGTGTGATAACACTCCACATACAACACAGATAGACATTAACTAGTTAATTCAAGAACATGTAAGTGGTGTTTTTGTAAATTTCCCTACATCTAGCTGTCTTGGTAATGGATTTTGGCCTACATAACATGTTACTATGATTTTTAAAGTCCGGAGTTTAAATAATTATAGCTCTAAGTTAAATTCAAAGTGTATTCAAAGAATAATTTGGTTTTAGAGGATGAAAAGATTGGATCTTTGAACTCATCTAGTGGACTGTATTTCACACATGGTATACTGAGGCATAGGGAGGTAAAGTAACTCCTTAAGTTTTCTCAGAAAGTTTGTGTCAGATCCAGGATGGAACAAAGGCCTTCTGACTCTCAGGTGACGGCTTCTTTCCATTATATCATGCTCCGCGATGATGATCTGTCAGAGATATTCAAGCACAGGCACAATGACTGTCAGTCAACCTGAACGTAATCCACTAAGTTATGCTAATTCCCATAAAAACTAAGATGACACACAGCTAAAGGAATCCCCACTAGGATTTTGTTCATATCAATTTGCCCATTTATGGCAAATTCATCCTGCTCTTTGGAATCTCTTTTGTTCTCTTTATGCGATTCCTATTGTCTGTAGGATTAAAGGAAGACCAAATGAGGAAAATTGGAACAAAAGTGAAAGGGGTGCTCTTTTCTACATGAGCTAGTCTTTCTGTGATAAGTATCCACACTAAATGAAATGGGGAAGAGAGGCCATGCCCTGACATCCAGTAAGTTTCATCAGTATCAGTGCTAAATGGAGAGAGGGTCTGCTTCTAAATAGGTCAGAGGAAAAGGAAATTTGCTTGTAGTACAATCCTGTTAAGAGGGGCTTTTAGTAGTCTGAAATAATTTAGCAAATGGAAGATTATCATGGACTCAATGAGACTTAAATGTAATGAAAATGTGAAAAATAATCTACTGTTTTGAATACCCAATAACTGTTATACCTATTATTTTAAGATTCAATTTTTTAGAAATGCTTAAAAATACTCAAAGATGACAAAGATCTTTGGTTTTGCTGGGAAAATTGTCCTTTTGATTAGCAAAGGAAATATCAGGGAAAGAAATTCTGTGGGGAAGAAGCTGCTATCAAACTGCCAGCTGGAATATCTGAATAAGAAGGGTCTTTTGTTTAATAAGCAGAGGACCAAGTTTAGGAATGAAGGAAAGGAGGCAATTTGGGTAATCTCTTGGGAAAAAAGACGTTCCTCAGATGTTTTTGCCTTTGGTCTGGGGGCTAAAGTTGATATGTAGGAGTGTTTCCATCTAGGCCAAATTTCTGCCAGAGTTACTTTTTTCCCTAATTATATATTTTATCTATAATGTCACCCCCATTTAAAATTCTTCTGTGAGTCTGTCTTTTGAAGAGAGACTCACAGATATTTAAAAGCTTAAAATTGTCAGTTTGCCATTCCAGACTTGTCTCACCATTCAAAGCTTCTCTCCCATGGCCACCTGACATTTGAATTTCATACATGTGAGATTCCTGTTGCTCTTATACGCAAAGTGTTCTCATACTTCATTGCCGTGAGGCACACATATTTCTTTCAGGCATCCCCATCAGACTTTTTCTGCCTAGTGACACATTTTCAAAGTACTGTTCAGTTGTCTACCATGGAACCTTCCATTATCCATTCAGAAAAGTCTTTCTTCCTCTATGTGTTTGTAGCATTTATACGTATCTCTGTAGATAGATCCTAGGACAAAAGACCAGCTACGTCTGTGTGAGTGTAGCCACCAGCTCAATGCTTGACACATAGTAGGTGGTCAATGCGTGCTTTAAGAATTAATGAATTGAAGAATGCATACACTTGTTGAAACCCAATCCATACACAGAAAAATATGCAGGAGTAGGGGAATGCTGTGTGCTTCCTCAGTGGATATTTGTAGATTTCTATAATAAGTGCTATTAAGCTAAAGACAACATCAAAAGCAGTCTCAAAATTAAAAAGAGGTCATAGCTTAAAGGAGTATTAAGAAAGTAGAAACAGCTTTCTTGCATCTTTGTCTTGAGTAGGATTCCATGGGTAAGATAAGATTATGGGATGAGTGTTTGCCCTTGACTCTCAGGCCTTTTTAAGGTTAGGAAAATTTCAAAGGTAATTGGTATAGTCATCTTTTGGGGGCATTATGCTTCTTCTTTCCCTGCAATGGCTGAAGCCTCTAAGTTCCTCCCTAGGTTTATTGGTCCCAGTAACTGGGTTCTAAACATGCTCCACCTATACAGAAGTGTCATTGACTCTAGTAGAATAATCCCTCAGGAACAGATAACATAATTACACCCACTATCCAAAGCCTTTCTTCCTAGGCGAGCACGTAGAATTGTTTTGCTCAGATGACTGCCTAAGATACTGAAATTAGATGATATCATTTGGACCTCTTTTGCTTCAAGTAATAGAATATCTAGCTAAAAGTCACTTTACTCAATAGGGATTTACTTATATGTGAAAGAGTTCAAAAGTAGGCAAGCATTAGTTTGGCTTTTCAAATATGTCAAAGACCAAGGCTGTCCCCCACTTTTTTTCATTGCTGTCTTCTGAGTGTTGGCTTTTCATCCTGGCCTCATTGCTTTACTGTATCAAGAAGCTCCTTCAGGTTATCGTGACTGCTTTGGAAAGTACAAAACTGGAATACTATTTGTCTATGCTAGACATAAAATCTGCTATTGTTCCTAGCTGCATTGATCTACAGTAGTGCTATCATTTACTGGCAGCTTCCAGAAGCGTAGACACAGACCTTGAAGACGGACATATAGAGAGTTTTGCAAATCATTGTATTTTCTCTTATGGTTGTTGCAGCAAAACGAGGCATAGAAATCTGGACTTCTTATACCTCAACTAGCATGGAGCCTTAAAGAGAGTAGGTCTATGAAAAATATGTTTATATAAGTTCATTTTCCAAACATGAGATAATATTGACTGTTATGCAGACAAGACATGATTTAAGTTTATTTTAAAAAGTTGAAATTATATATCAGGATAGATTTATATGTAAAACAAAAGTTAGGTCTGAACTGTTTGTGTTAATATGACAAAAGTAATACGAAATTTGTTTTAATAAAATTTTCTAAACGTCTTATATCTCTTTTTCACTTTCAATTTTCCAAATAATTTTCAAGATCAAAATCTAGTCACTAGTCATAATAAAGTAAAATAAATCAATAAAAGTGTTCCAGGAATTAGCCCTCAAATTTAAGAAATTTCCTTTTCATTTATTTTATGAGAGGTTTCTGGGAATACTAATGAACACTGGAGGAGAGTCCCTTTAATTTCTCCCAGTGTAAACATGAGACCTCACTTTAAGGCTTCCCCTTTACTCTAAGAAGGCAAGTTTGTTTTTTTCTTCCTGCAGAGACAAAACTTAAAGTTAATGGCTGTTCACAGCTTGAAAGAACAAGACTTCCACTACTTTGTCTTTCCTCCCCAGAGGTAGCCTCTTGGTTTAGTAAATTGAAGCTTTAACTCTAATGATTTTTTAGAATTTGGGTCAAAGTTAAAGGGTAGAAAGGCAAAACACAATAGGCTATAATTGTTTTATATGTAAGATATTATAGAATTATAAACATATATTGTAGTAGTGAAAGTTATTCTGTTCCCAATAAACAAAATCATAGA
This sequence comes from Cacajao melanocephalus, assembly GCA_963573385.1. NCBI lineage: Eukaryota > Metazoa > Chordata > Mammalia > Primates > Pitheciidae > Cacajao > Cacajao melanocephalus. The sequence goes on from CAUYLG010054161.1 coordinate 479,843, forward strand.
AACGAGATGATAGTAAATATCTCATAGCATATGCTCATTGTAGAAATTTTGAACATTTCTCGTTAAGAAAGCTAAAACAAATATACTTTTATAGTGATAAATACAAAGGCATTTAAAAATCAGTAGATGAAGTCTATGACTCTTGTCTTGAATCTGGACTGGCCTTACTTAAAGAATGCTACGGAAGTGATGCTGCATGGCTTTTAAGGCAAGATGAGAAGAGGTCGAGCAACTTCTGCTTGGTTCTCTCGGGATGCTCACTCTGGGGAAAGCCAGCTGTCATGTAAGAAATATAACTACCTAGAGACCTCCATCCTGATGGGTCACATGTGGGCACTCTGGCCAGCATCAACTGCCAGCCACGCAGGTAAGCCATCTGGATGTTCAGCACAGTCAAGCCTTCGGTGACTGTAACGCCAACCAACAGCTGACTACCAGTACATGAGGGACCTGAGGTGAGAACTGTCTGGCCAATCCCTTCCTCAATTAGTGACACACATCTCATGAGCCCATTCAAATATCTGTCTTAAGTTACTCATTTTAGAGTAATTGGTTCTGAAACAAGGCCATTAAAAATTTTAGTTGTTTAAAAATCAGTTTTATAAGAAGGACAAGCTGTACATCTGTGGCAGAAATTGTTTTTAGATACACAGTTTAATTCCAGGGGAGTGTTAAATCTTCAAAGTAGTTGTAATTTAGTCATAAGAAAGAATATTTTCTGCTTTTTTGAGCATTCCCTATGTGAGATAAGACAGGGCAATGTAAACATAAACTCCCATGAAGAGTCTTTTTTCCTTTAAAGCTAATTTATATAACTTATTTTTGAAGTTTTTGTCTAACTTCAGATATTGTTAGGCAAAACATAAAGTTGAGCACAAATTCTAGAAAAAAATGCTAGATAGAATGAAAGGTGATGAAACTTCTTAGGATGTAGAGTGTTATGAAAGTTTCAGAGTCATTGGTCATAGAAAGATTTGTAGGTTGTTAGAAGGGGAGAGGTTAGAATTAATGATGTAGTTCTGTGAATTATCAGCAAAGTATGGTCAAAGCCATAAAAATAAATAAATTCTTCGAAGAAATAAATGAAAAAAAGAGAAAAGTAGATTATGATCAATAAATGTAAATCCTGGTAGGGATTTAATAAACATTGGTTTCAGACGTCAAAGATTGAAGAGAGCTCTAAAAAGAAGGGAAATTTTTGGAAAAATCTTTCTTTGCTTCTATAACATTTATTTTCCTTGTTTTTCCTTGGCCTCACCTCATCTTGTCACTGTGAATTCCCTTTTTTCTACCTGTTCCTTCCTGAGTTTTTTTTTTCTCTCTTTTTTTTTCCTTTAAGCACATCCTTTCTGTATGATCTTATCTCTGCCATTGCTACACTGATGACTTGACATTAATAACTCTATCCCACACTGCTTTCTTAATTCTGTGCCCATATTTTAAGCCATTAAGATGCAGCATCTTAATTTCAACAGGTCAAAATTCAAACTTACTAGCTTTTATTTCAAACGTTTAAAAACTTGTAACTTTAAAAAATCTTGACTAATGGTAAAATTGATTCCATAATCCCTTGTATTTTTCAGCCTTTCTAAATTGTAAGCAGCAAAAAATGTAACAGTATATAAAAACAGTACATTAAATAGCACATTAGAAATAAGAGTTTTTATTTAGCTTCTTTTTCTCTCATATAATGGAAAGTCTGCAAGTTGGGGCTGGAGCAGCATGTCTAACATCACCAGATCTCACTCTCCTCCTAACTTCCTGCTCTGTCATCCTGATGGTCACAAGGCAGCATTTCACTGAGAGATTTGATTATATCAATGCTCCTGTACAAAGGAACAGATAGAATATTTCCCTGCCTGGAAGGAAAGTGAAAGGAGAATGTGAAAGGCAAACATGCAAGGAGAGCAGATCTAAGTTGGAGATCTTGTAAAGCATTCTAAAATCCCACCCAGTAGATGCTTGTTTACAAAATTTGACTATAAGAATAACCTTAACTGCAAGAGAGTCTTTGGAAATAAGCAATGCTATCTGGATACAAAATCATCCTTTCCAAAATAGGTTGAGAAGTTGATGAAAAAGGATACTCACAGACAAAGAACAGTTTCTTCTACCCTATTCAAGGCAGAAACCTATAAGTCATTCTTAAATTTTCCATCTTCTTTAAATCTCCTACTTGGGATACTTTTTCTATTCATCCATTATTCAACAGGTTTTATCAATCCCCCATCTGTCATTATCAACATTCTCTTTTCATTTTATTGCTGTAGTGGGTTGAATTGTAGACCCAAAAATGTGTGTCTATGTTCTAATTTCTGGAATCTGTGAATGTCATTTTATTCAGAAAAAGGGTCTTTGCAGAAGTAATTAAGTTAAGGATCTTGAGAAGAGGAGATCATCCTGGATTATCCAGATGGGCCCTAAATCCAATGATCCAGGTGTTCTTATAAAAGACACGTGGGAAATATGACAGGCAGAAGAGGAGAAGCCCATGTGAAGATGAAGGCAGAGATTGGAGTGATGTGACCATAGTCAATAAAAGCCAGCAACTATCAGAAGGTGGAAGAGACAAGAAACAGAGGCTTCCAGAGTCCCAGTGTCCTGCCAATACCTTGATTTCAGAATCGCTACCTCCAGAACTGAAATAACTATTTTTTGTAGTTTTATGCCATCAATCGTGTGACAGATTATTACAGCAGGCATAGGAAAATAATACAATTGCCTTAATCTGTATTTTTTGTTTGCCAGAATTTTTATAACAGTACTAAATTGTCTCCATCCTTCCATTCTCTGCTAGTCCATCTGTGCAGTCACTAGATTAGTCTTCTTATAACACAAATCTTATGATTACTTTGCCTTAAAACTTATCAGTGGCTCCCCATTGCCTATAGGATAAAGTTTAAATTCCTTCATAGATCATATAAATGCCTTTACAATCAAGTCTTTGTCTATCCATACAAATTTATCTGCTTAAACTCTGAACTTGAATCAGACATAATTTCCTGCAGTGCTGTGAATTCCCCCCACCATACTTAACTTCAGTTCTGCATACATCATTTTCTCTGCCTGGAATATCCTCTACTCTTCTCTATCCAAAGTCTCTTCTCTTTGTATGATGGTAAGTGGTTTCTCTGTGATTCCATGGTACATAACACCATAATTTTTAATTCAGGTTGTCCCACTTAAATGTAAACCCCTCAAAGGTCTAGCAGTCTTTGTATTTTTCCAGTCTAGGAAGTGGCAGCTGTGTAATAAGTACTTGATAACATTTTAACTATTAAAGGATGACATATACTGTGGTCATTAGAATTGGATACTGAAGAGTGTGAGTTCACTGAAAAGAAAGAAAAGACCATTGGCTTTCACTAAAAATAAATGATTAAATAATAAATGATATCTTAGGGGTAGGGGTTTGGGTAAAGATTTGGGTACTGATGCTGAGTGCTGGAAATTAAAAAGTAGTAAATAGAGTGACTATAAAATTTGAGTTCCAGAAATCTGGCCATGGAGAAAAGGAAACTTACATTTATCTAGCATTTTAATTTGCTTCTGACATTGTATTGTTTTTGAAAGAGCATAGATTATGATTTATGATACTGGACATGTGTTGTTATTGCTATTGTTTTTGCTGGCCAATATTTATTCCCTGTGCCTTTGCTAACAGCACTCTGCTTTTATTTAGAAGAATTGTCTCTCTCCCATTTCATTTAGTCTTAATGAGATTGAAAATAAAGAGGTCCTGACTTATACTAATTGAGGTATGATACGTGTATTAGTCAGGATTCTCCAGAGAGGCAGAACCAGTAGGATACAGTTGGATGGATGGGTGGATAGATAACAGATATAAAGGGATTTATTAGGGAAATTGGCTCATATCTTTATGGAGTCTCAGAAGTCCCTCAGTACACTGTCTGAAGCTGGAGAACCAGGGAGGCTGGGAGGGTGGCTCAGTTCAAGTCCTAAGGCCTCGGAACCTGGGAAGTTGGGAAAGTTGATGATGAAACACTCAGTCTTAGCCTGAAGGCCTGGGAGTGGTAGGTGGGTTGCTGGATATCTTGAGTCCAAAGGCTGGAGAACCTAGAGTTCTGATGTCCAAGGCCAGAGGAAGAGGAATGACTTATTTCCAAGCCAGAGAGTGTGAATCTGCCTTTCCTCTGCCTGTCTGTTCTTTAGTGGGCTCCCAGCCTATTGATTGGATGTTGCCCACCCACATTGAGGATGGATCTTCCTCCCACAGTCCACCAACTAAAATGCCAGACTTCTTCAGAAACATCCTCACAGATGTTTCAGCTACCAAAGAATTCCTTAATTCAGTCAAGCCAACACCTAAAATTAACCATCATCAGCTATCAAAGAATTCCTTAATTTAGTCAAGCCAACACCTGAAATTAACCATCATAGTATGTGATTCAATCTTGGACAAAACATTTTTATAGTTGGTACTTTGAGTCTTTCATGAAGGGGAAATGACCTCACTGTATTCATTTCAGTGAGGATCCTTGATGAGATATTTGATGGCTCCTAACACTTAAACTTTCAGAGTTGATCTTGTTTGTACCTTTTTTTCCCTCTATTGTGTTTATATTTTTATTGATTCTTGAAACTGTTACTCTTCCAACAAGCTTTCCTGCTTATATATGTCCTAATCACCTTCTATAACTTATAACCAAAGAATCCCAACTGCCATAACTGATAAACTTGTTTATCTAAAATTGTTATTGATATTAATAAACATGAAACAACTTTAGGGGAGTAGCAAAGGCAATTGTTTAGTGAAAACTAAAGCTAATATTTACACTACGACTACTATTCTTATTAGGTTACTCAATGGCCCATATTAAGAAAAGAATTTTGCCTTGTTCTGGGAGAAATTGAAAGTAAGAATACTTTTAAAAAATAATTGTATTTAGGTCTGTAATACATCTTGAGATAATTGTTGTATAAGGTGTAAGGAAGGGGACCAGTTTCAGTTTTCTGTATATGGCTAGCCAGTTTTCCCAGCACTATTTGTTAAATAGAGAATCCTTTCCCAATTACTTGTTTTTGTAAGTTCATCAAAGATTAGATGGTTGTAGATGTGTAGTGTTATTCGTTAGGTCTCTGTTCTGTTCCCTTGGTCTGTATGTCTGTTTTGGTACCAGTACCATGCTGTTTTGATTACTGTAGCCTTGTAGTGTAGTTTGAAGTTAGGTAGCATGATGCCTCCAGTTTTGTTCTTTTCGCTTAGGATTGCCTTGGCTATATGGGCTCTTTTTTGGTTCCATATGAAATTTAAAGTAGTTTTTTCTAACTCTGTGAAGAATGTCAATGGTAGTGTGATGGAAGTAGCATTAAATCTACAAATTACTTTGGGCAGTATGGCCATTTTCACAATATTTATTCTTCCTATCCATGAGGATGGAATGTTTTTCCATTTGCTTGTGTTATCTTCTATTTCCTTGAACAGTGGTTTGTAGTTCTCCTTGAAGAGGTCCTTCACATCCCTTGTAGGCTATATTCCTAAGTATTTTATTATCTTTGTACCAATTGTGAATGAGAGTTCATTCATGATTTGGCTCTGCTTGTTTATTGTTGGTGTAAATAAATGCTTGTGATTTTTGCACATTGATTCTTATCCTGAGACTGCTGAAGTTCCTTATCAGCTTAAGGAGATTCTGGGCTGAGATGATGGGGTTATCTATATATATAATTATGTCATCTGCAAACAGAGACAATTTGACTTCCTCTCTTCCTATTTAAATACCTGCTATTTATTTCTTTTGCCTGATTGCCCTGGCCAGAACTTCCAATACTATGTTTAATAGGAGTGGTGAGAGAGGGCATCCTGGTCTTGTGCCATTTTTTAAAGGGAACGATTCCAGCTTTTGCCCATTCAGTATAATATTGGCTGTGGGTTTGTCTTAAATAGCTCGTCCTCAAACCATAAAAAACCTAGAAGAAAATCTAGGCAATATCATTCAGGACATAGGCATGGGCAAAGGTTTCATGGCGAAAATGCCAAAAGTAGGCCAGTCATGGTGGCTCATGCCTGTAATCCCAGTACTTTGAAAGGCTGAGGAGGGTGAATTACCTGAGGTCAGGAGTTCAAGACCAGCCTGGCCAACATGGTGAAAGCCTGTCTCTGCTAAAAATACAAAAATTAGCTGGGTTTGGTGGTGCATGCTTGCAATTCCAACTATTTGGGAAGCTGAGGCAGGAGAATCACTTGAACCCAGGAGCCAGAGGTTGCAGTGAGTAGAGATCATGCCACTGCACTCCAGCCTAGTTGACAGAGCATGATTCTGTCTCAAAAAAAGAAAAGAAAAGCAAACCCTCAAAAATGCCAAAATCAATTGCAACAAAAGCCAAAATTAACAAATAGTATCTAATTAAAATAAAGAGCTTGTGCAAAACAAAAGAAACTATCATCAAAGTGAACAGGCAACCTACAAAATGGGAGAAAATTTTTGCAATCTACCAATCTGTCAAAGATCTAATATCCAGAATCTAAAAGGAGCCTAAACAAATTTATAAGAATAAAACAACTCCATCAAAAAGTGGGCAAAGTATATAAACAGACAGCAGACACCAGACACTTCTCAAAAGAAGATATTTATGTGGCCAAGAAATGTATGAAAAAAAAGTTCAACATTACTGATTGTTAGAGAAATACAAATCAAAACCACAATGAGATACCATCTCACACCAATCAGAATGATGATTATCAAAAAGTCAAGAAACAATAGATGCTGGCAAGGCTTACACTGCTGGTGGGAATGTAAATTAGTTTAACCATTCTGGAAAACAGCGTGGTGATTCCTCAAGGATCTAGAACCAGAAATAACATTTCACCCAGCAATCCCATCACTGAGTATATACCCAAAGGAATATAAATTATTCTACTGTGAAGACACATGCACATGAATGTTTATTGCAGCACTATTTACAATAGCAAAGACATGGAACCAAACCAAATGCATGTCAATGATAGACTGGATAAAGAAAATATAACACATATACACCATGGAATACTAGGCAGCCATAAGAAAAATGAGATTATGTCCTTTGTAGGGGCATGGATGAAGCTTGAAGCCATCATCCCCAGCAAACTAACACAGAAAAAGAAAACCAAACACTACATGTTCTCACTCGTAAGTGGGAGTTGAACAATGAGAACATATGAACACAAGGACAGGAGCAACACATGCCCGGGGTCAGCTGGACATGGGGGAGGTAAGGGGAGGGAGAGTATTAGGACAAATAGCTAACGCATTTGGGGCTTAAAACCTAGATGATGGGTTGATAGGTGCAGCAAACCACCAGAGCAAACATATACGTAGATAACAAACCTACACATTCAGCACTTGTATCCTGGAACTTAAAATAACATAAAATAATAATAATAATTGTAGAGTCTTTGTAAAAGATAAATGTCACAGATTCAAGATTATTCGGATTTATACAGATAACTACTTAGAGGAGGTCAATGAGATAACAACTGTGATGTTTGTCATTTCTAATTCCAGTAATTAAGTGCTGCTCTTCTACTTGAAAAGGCCACTGTGGGATTATATTAATGGCATAATGGAGAGTCAAAGAAAAAAATCAAAACTATTATGAAAATGAATGATATTGAAAAATTCATGAGCTGGAATCTTCACAAAAGGAGAGTGTTTATGGTGATAGATGATTAGGATTATCGGAATGGTATGTGGTCTTTTGTCCAGAAGGACATGCCACCTCTTATATTCCTAAAATCTATAGAATGCATTAGAACCATTCTCATCAGGAAGACTATAGTCGAGTGCTTTAACTGAAGTTCTTCCATTACTATCCCACTATTTACTTTTTTCTTATTTCTTATAATAAAGGATTATTTCTTATTTTTGCTTATTTCTTCCCCAAATGACAATTGCTTGATTTTTATTATAAGTTGATTATTTTTAAAGGAGTAGATGTGATCATTATGGCCAAAAGTTAATACTTTATCAATTTTGGAAATGAGGAAAGTATTCTGCTTGGGATTGGAATATGTGAATCTAATAAGTGGGAGTTATTTGCCTGTCTTAGATTTATTATCTGCCTTCATCTGCTCAGATACCAATACTCTAACTACTCCATCCAGCATCCAGTTTCTAGGGGCATCTAGAAACCTAGAGGGATGAAGATCTGAAAGGGATTTCAAAGAAAGATGATTCAGAAAACAGAATTGAGCCCTGGGAAGTCAAGGGCTTGCATGACATTAATCAAGATATTTAACTTCTTTATGTCTCAGTTTCTTTATCTCAGTTTCTTTATTGTACCTAATCTGCTTCTCTCATGGAATTACTGCAAGGAAAGAAAGTATGAGAACGATTTTAACAAAAATAGACTCTGTGTAAATGCAAAGTATATTATTAAATGAATCACATATCAAGTTACATAATAACTTATATGAAGTATGCTTTTCCACAAACAATAAAATGCACAACTTTGTTAAAAATCATAAATAAGGTATTAAAATGAAATAAAACATATATAACTTTTAAAGTTATTATTTACACATGCTACTAAAGAAGGCCAAATGCATTAATCATGTCCATGCTGGGATAATTCTTTTTAAAAAACAAAGAATCTCTAGCAATATTAGTAACAATATGTAGTAAGACGTTTGTTCTTTTCAAACTTTAATATAAGATTTGTCTTTTGTGTTTGGCCTGTATTACTATGGGCTTTTACTCCTAACAAATACTCATCCATTTTGATTAACTATAGTACAGATGCTATCATATAAAACCTGAAATCTTTTACTCATCTATGTGGCTTTTCTATTCTTATTCTATAGCAAGTTGTAATGCAAAAGGTGCAATAGACTATAGAAGTTCATATTTGTCAAGACATACTGATGCATTAAAAAACTTCCTGTGGCAGGCTATGCTGATGCTGAATGTTTACAAAATCCAGCCTATTTCTTTATAAATACACTTTAATCAAGCTATGTATGGCATAAGAGATGACTGCATATGTATTGTCTACTTGAATAATATTGGAAGGTACATCTTTAAATTTTATTGGTTTTATTGACACTGTTACTGTTTGTGATTTCCCCACAGCTGTTTTTGTTTTGCAAAAATCATTCATCCCATGAGCATGACTATAGCTCTAAGCATTTTATAATAAATTGTTATGATCATTAAACACATGTAGTTAAGGACTTCTTTGCATCCATTTCCTTGTTCTTAGTTTTAATTTTTCATCATCTTTATTAATTTTATATATCAAATATGATTTTTAAGCCCCCAAATTAACAAGCTACATATGCTCTGTCTGTGCACTAAGAGCCATCTCTGCAGATCATCGCTCCCACACACCGCACACATCTCTTTCCCGTACAGACTTCTCAGCAACGCTTTGGCTCTTCCTGCTCATGTTGCTGATTGATGCCCAGTCCTGCCATATACTGTGGTGCTTCGTAATTTTCTGTCTTCCTGCTACATGGTCACCTGTTCTGGTCTCCCAAACAATGTTCCAATTATGTCTCCTCTGTAGCTCCCCTGATCATCTCTGTGTCTTGCTCCTACTGTTTTTTCAATGTAATGCCTGTGATTGTCACAAGATATTCACTTCGCAGTTGGCACTGTTTATTACCCATTCATTCATTATTCATTCCATCCACAAGCATCTCTTTAGGGCCTACTCATTAGTGGTGCTAGAGACTGAGGTTACACAAGATGAGGGAGAGACAGTCACTTCCTTCCAGAAATTTAAGAGTTCCATGTTCTAGAGGAAGATTTCGGAATTTGGAGGTCTGAAACAATGGCCTTTATATTTTAAATTTCCAGATCCCAAGCAAATGTCGTCTGTAGAATGGCTATTATGAGATCCATTTTGCTTCCATAAATTCCTAAATGAAACAGGGGATGTAAATTTGTCTGAGAGACAAAACTTGATAAAATTTTAGTTCAAGGCTATTGACTATTGATGTATAACCACCTGTGAGTGAACACTAGTCATTATTTTATGTTGTATATCATACCTCTGGAAAAATTAGTTCTTCATAAACAATGAAAACAATAATGAAGTTTTTGTAGTAAATAAACCCCCATAGTTTGTGTTAGACTTGTGTTAGTAATTTGGACAGTTAATCTGTGGCTTTACTTGACACCAGACTGTAAAGCTGTATAAAATTCGGGTTTTTTTTCTTCCAAAAGCTTGAACAATTTATTGTGCTGGGTGTCCCACAGGACGGCATTTCTGAGGCAATTACAGAAGAAGCTGGACCCCAGGAACTGTAAAGGTGGGTAGACTCAGCTCAATAGAAACAAAATATAAAACCTAGACTAAACAACAAAATCTACAAACAATAACAATAGCAATTCTGCTTTGAATTTCCAGAAGGGGAAAATTTCCCGGTCTTCTGAATCAATTTACCCTTACTAAAAATAAAATCCTATTTCATAGATTATATTTTATATACAGTGGTCCCAGAGATCCTATAAAGCACAGACACAGAGCGAGTACTCAGTAGGTGAAACAATGTCACTCAAAATCTAAGTAATATTTCTTCTTATTTATTTTTTTAAAAAGGCCAGATGGGAAAATTCTCCATGATATTAATGAGGAAATTCTATCCTTCTTGTGGCGAGGAAGTGGGAATGTGATGGAGGGGGTGCTTCAGATTGTAAACGTCTAATTATAAGACATTATAATTTGAGAGAAGTCAAATTATTAGGATCTGACAGAAAAGGCATTGTGGTAGAACACATACTATTTAAAAAGGCTAAACATTTAATGCAGATGCAGACCACAGTAACACAAATAGTGTCCAAAACAAGATAACTAACAGTCCCAATGAACTGTACTGTATAATATAAAGGTTTGGCTGATACAGTTCTGATAGACTTTGAGAAACTACAATGCATCCAGGGGCAGGCAGGCAGAATGGCAAATATTCTGAAAAGCTCATGTCTTAGAGGAACAAAGAATTGTTAACTTGAAAAAGAAAACATCCTAAGAGGATTTCAAGAGCTGTATTAAAATATTGGAAAAATTGTAATCTTTAAGCATATAGACATATTATTATTTTTTTCCACGTGGAAAAAAGAAATCAGTTGAAAGTTTTACTGCGGCAGATTTCAGGTTTCCATTAAGAAGATTCAACTGTTAGAGTCATCAGAAGAGTTTCTGCAAGGCAGATCTTGTTGTGGCAGGCTCTGCTGGCTCCTGATGGCATTGCCAGTTTGGGTCTGAATGCTCAAAGACCGAGACAAACACTGACATACAAAGCTGTGTTAAGTAGATTATTATCGGTCCAGCTAAAACCAAGAAGGCCAAAGAATTTTGGCAAGTCAGTAAATAATTGCTAAAGCTTTGGCTAACAGACATGTGACAGTTCATTTTTTAAACTTAAAAACTCTTCCTGTTTCTTTCCTTCTTACAATTAGGATAAATTATGCATATTTGAAGTTTGATATTTTGGGTTACCTATATTAAGCTGCATGAAATAAAATGCTAATTTTGTTGTATTATATGTCACTAATGTGTTTAAAACAACAAATTTCCACGAGACTGTCAATTAATCAGCCAAAAAAAGAGCCAGTGAGTCCATTTAAGAAGGCATTGAATTTCTCCAGTTATACCATGAAGCTCTTGCCTTTGAGAAACTCAGAATCTTATTGCATAACAAGTCCTACACTCGCAAAGCAACTAAAAGTTATTATGAGGGAAACTGTATAAATAGACCAGTGGTTTCTTCTGTTTGTTTTTAAGACTCTTATATAGAAGTTGTTGCAGGTTATGTTTTCCAGAGGCAGACACTGAGCTCTGGGCGGAAGTCTGACATGGGTTAACAACACTCGTGGAAGGGAGTAGGAGGAAGCAAGACTTGGCGGAATAAGAAGCTCAACAGTGATCTGGGCCAGATAAAGCCTGCCTTAAACCTGTAAGGAGCTCCGCACCATATACGGCCTATCAAAACTGTCTAGCAGTGGATAAAATTCCTGGGCCTTTATACCTTTGCCTAAAATAGTCACAGGATATACTCCTGTGCACAGAGTGACTCTTTGCGCTGAGGCAAACTTTGAAACCTTGATCTGGGCCTATATATACTGAAAAAAAGGCGGTGGTAACTAAAACAAAAAAACTGGAGTTTCTTTGCTTGAATCTGGGTTTCAGGTCTAGAAGCTTATCCTGGCAGCTATCAAAGTCATTCAAAAAATCCCTAGAATCCAGAACAGTAATAGGTTACAGTTACACATTGATGGAGAAAGGCTACAGATTCTTCTAAGTGCTTTATATGGATTAACTCTGAATCCTCCTAATAACCGTTCGGTGTATTTACTGCTTGCTCCATTTTATGGATAGAAAAACAGGCACAGAGAGGTTAAGTAATCTGCCCATGATTGCCCAATCCTTTTGGCTCTAGAGTCTGAGTACTAAACTACTATAATGTATTCCAAACACTTGTAAAGTCTTCATGTAAAGTGTCATGGATAAATCTTCTGGTAGAGTTTAAGGAAGAAGGTAAGCTAAAGAATGTGCCTCAGAGACTTGTAGTATTTGATTTGGCATAGCCCTGGAGTTAATAATCTGGGCTCATGAAGACTTATGAGACTCTCATGGGTCTATGGATTCCCCACATTTTCTAAAATTAGTGTATATATGCCTATATGTTTTTCTGGATTAGAGGCTTGTAGCTTTTATTAAATTTAGGGCCTCGTAAGTTAAGAATCACCATTCCAAGGGAAATGAGAAGAACAGATGTACAGGTTAATATAAAACTCTGTATTCTCAAGAAAGTATAAAAGGAATACTTGCTAAGAAGGGAGTTTCATATTTAGGATGAGTTTAGAAATCCATTCCACAAATGTTTTTTTGCCTATATTCTGTGTGCTAGGCACTGTTCCAGATAGACAATATAAAACCAATGATGTTTTAGTTTAGGTACTTCTGGAAGCAGACCCTGAGAAAAGCATTTGAATGCACGTAGTTTATATGAGAGAGTAACTCAGGAAACATAACAGGACAGTGGGGAAGTGAGACAGGGAAGGAAAGAAAGCCAATAAACATTGTGTTATCAGCCAAGTTACCATTATAGGCAACTGGAGTTGAAATCTACTGAGGATCTCGGGACACATGGTAGAAACAATTCTCAGAGTTGACTCAGGCAAGGAATATGGGAGCTAGGATTATTTGTCTTTCAACTTCCTTAAGTCTTTGATTGAGCTGTCTTCCAATAGGAAGAAAGCTATTAGTTCGAGAGTATTGGACAAAAAAAACAGACTGGCTTTTACTTCCTGCATTTAATAAGATCTTTCAAGTGGCTGAGCTCAAGCAAGAATTGTCCAGCTTAAGAGAATAGGTGAAAAGGAATAACTTGGAGTTCTTTGAGATGAGAAATACTCACATTCCAGGCTTTGGGTTGTACAAAAAATAATATTAAAACAGATTTTTGAACAACAAATCTCATTAAGATGTGTCACTTCAATAAAGGAACACCTAGCTCAGCTAAAATCAGATTAAGGGTGTTGCCTTCTTATTCAAGCTTATTTATTTGTGTTCTCATCTCAGTTGTCATTAGATTGTAAGAGAGAAGCCTTGTGGTGGGAAAGCGACAACCAGAAAAATCCCACAAAAATCAGATTTTAAAATTGTACACTAAAAAAGTAAACAAAGAAAATAAAAGAAAAACGACATCATTTAGAGATACACAGAACTGACAAGAAGCAAATACAACAAAGGTCGGCAGAGTGTTTGAGGGGACTGAATTTTCCAAGAGACATCGAGACCTGCCTGAAAAAACCTGTGACTGTAAAGCAACCTGGAGACCTCTAAACTTTTACCACCAGGAAACAGGCTGGGAAAGTTCTATGGTCCTCCAAGAGAGCATCCTCTTCAAGTCCCATTTCAAACCTGATCACAGAGGGTGAAATATAGGTAGAACCTCCCAGAGGGCAGAACAGAGGCTAAACTGAGCAAAAATAAGGTGTCCTCAGGAAGAACGAATTCAAAGTCTAATTATGGATTTCTCTTCTAATGAGAGGGCATTTAATAATAGCCTTCTCTGATAATTTTTGTTTGTTTTCAGTCACTGCTGTGTTTCATTTCTCTTCTTCAGTAGATCGTAGTAATATTGTAGCTATATCATCTCTGCTCCATATTTGGGTGTGTACATAGGAATGGTAGCAAAGACTACTAATTTTTTTCAGGTTTTTGGTCATAGGACAATGAGGGTCCATGTTGGGCTCTGATGGAAAAGCCTACATGTCACTAAGATCTGGAATTTTAGCTGGATGTAGCAAGTCAGAACCTCTTTGGGAAGGAAGAGTTTTAGTTTGTTTCCTAAATAGAGAAACGAGTACAAATGTTGATTAGAACAACGTAATTTGGCTGGGACAATTAGGTACAAGCCAGAATCTCTGTGTTAGTTTGATTCCTGTGAGAACCACACACCAAGATGAGAGTAGATGTGCAAGAGATGTATTGGGAAGAAATACCAGTAGAGGATAAAGCAGAGGAAACCAGAGTAGGTGGACAGAGCCTGTAGATATGACCCCTCTGAAGGTGAAGAGGAAGAAAGCAGGATTAGATAGGAAGAAACTTAGAATGCAGTGCAGTTCTAAGAAAGATTTGGCCAGGCCAAGAGGGAGTTCTCAAGCCAAAGTCATTTGCAGGAGGAGCTCTGTGTCTCACAAGAATAGACCTGCCATCATATCCTAACAGGCTCAGTCACTGGCTAACAGCAGCCTATCCAAAATATTGCTTCAGTACACATGCAGTGGTGGACTCAGAGGGACAGCAGATGGGGACAATAGTATGTTTTGCTCTCCACTGTAGGAGGCCTGAGCAGTGAATTTTCATGGCTGCCACAGTCTGTTTCTTCTTAGTGAACATAAACAGCTGGACTCTCTTCCTCTGCCTCCTTTGTTGTTGGGTATGACAACTGAGTTCTTACCAATAGAATGTGAATGCAATAGAGGTACAAATTCCAGATATGGTCAATAAGAATTTACCCTTCAAAGTAATTCATTTTCGCTTCCGTATGTTTACAATAGGGACTTCTTCCAGGACAATCTTGAAAACCATATATAGCAGATGATGCAATATCTGCTATCATAGACAGGACCACATGGAGCAAAGCTGATTTTGAGTGAGAAATAAATTTTTCTTATTCAGATGATTAGATGTCGTATCTACTTGATACTTCAAGCTAGTATACCCTAAGTTAGATATTCTTTCCACTCAAAGAGTTTTGAAATATTTCTAATATCATTATTACCTGCAGAGAATGCTGCTGTCATCCTGACCACATCAGAGACTCTTCCTTCATCATGTTGATTGATAGTGAATATTTTTTCTTTGGAGAAGGTGGACTCTAAATTATTATCAGTGCACATGTGTATTATTGTAGTTCATGTGTCTAATTATGTGTTTTGGAAATACTGCACATCAGACCCCATAAATAGGATCAGACTCTTAAATTCAGCATGCAGAGGTTAGGTAGGTACAGAGGTAAAACAAATATATGCCCAGCAGTGTCAGCAATTCAAAAATGCTTCAAATGGCTGGCTGCCAGGACCATGCTGGTCACTTTGAGGGCCATGGGCAGGGAAGCATAAGGGTAAGTGCTGAGCTGGTGAGCTCTGCCAAGCTGAGCCTGCCAGTTGTGCTTTGGGATTTGCCAAGTTTCAAATTGCTTTACAAAAACAGTTGGGTCTAGTTGAACAACTCAAAATTAAGATAGAAAGGCCTGATCTTTTTCGTAGAGTACATGTAACAAATCAATAAAATGATATTTGTTGTTAATACTGGACCATAACTAATAATGTTATATTTACTTAAAAATATTTATTGAGTTTCTACTATGTGCAAGGCACTGTGCTGGGTACTGGCAAGAGAGCAGTGAAGGAAGTAGAATAAAATCCCTATTTAGTTCCATACAGAGCTGAAATCTCAGTGGGTTGTAATAATAGTAATGATTTTTTTTTGAACCATTAAATAAGGTGGACTCTCCTTGACTTTCTGGGAAAGTATAGGAGTTTTAGTTATGTGCCTTGGAGCTGAGGAACAACCTTGAGCCAATGAGAAGCACAGTCATGGAACCAAGACTTTATTATGCCTCATAAGGTGTAATTTTTGAAAAGAACAAATAAAATTTAAGAAAGTACTAAGATATATGAAGAAAAAAACACATACTGGTATTTAAAAAAATATTTGGCTTTAATATTTGGCTTGAAATAGAAATCAGAACATGCAAAGGAAAAAACTGCATTAAAAAACAGACTGTTAAGTATGGTGAAAATAACTTGTAGAAATTCTAATGAAAACGTTACAAAACAGATTACTACATAATTTATAATAGATGTACATTTTAAAATCCATACATATGCACAGATTAAACTTCAAATGTGTGCCCCAATTCATAAATTTGGTTTTCATGTAATATAATAATTAGCATGACTCATGAAAATTTATCTGTAAATATTATTTGTGTTGAGTATCACTGTGAGATCAAACTCCTTATAAATGGAAATCCTGCCAATTTAATCAAGCATTTGAAGATACACATGGCCCATGTATGTTTCTGATTCACTTCACACATTTGCAAACCTGATTCTTAACACTTTGCTGTATGAATAAATCTAATTCATACAGAAATTTAAAAATGAGCTTCATGCCTTTCCCTTAGACATGCTGTAAGTGACACAAGGAAAAGCAAACTGCTCTTTTCAGAAGGGCTTGTTTTCACTCAGAACTACTGCACTCCAACCTAATCATACTAATTTAATTTAGTTTTACCTAAACTTGAAATTTATAATCAGCACCTGGATAATTCCTCCTGTATCAGTAAGACAACACTCCATGAAACATCCTGTTAAAGCATAAAAACTACTGATAAATGGCAAGGTTTGTTGCATGCTACCTGTGCTGGCTTATAAGCAACTCCAAACAATACTAAAAGTAGTGAGAACATGAACAACGTTTGTCACTCAGATTGAATTTAGTCTTCTGTAATTTGGTCTGGAAAAAAAAATAGTGATGGAAATTCTACAGAGACAGATTAATTCAGGGGTCAAACAATAACAAAATTGGGAGGAGAAGTTAATGAATCTTTACCATGTGAGGCAACACACAGAAGGTCCTGGAGAATCCATAAGCCTAGTGAGAAAAGCATGAGCAGTTTGTTAATGACACGAGGGCTTTGAAAATAAATTTATCTTGTGTACTCAGCTGTTTGGGGAGTACATCATTTATAAGGCATTCTTCTCATTAATATTTTCCATTCCATAGACCCTTTTGACAAACTATATACTTTTTCACCACATTAATTTTAAGTTTAAAACGAACATCTGGTAATTGCATTTATTCATATGGTTTGCAACCACTTACACTCTCTGATTTTCTTCTCGTGCATTTCTAAATCGTGAAAGGAAGAAACAGAATTTGAATACTGTAGGTATAAAGGTATCAAAAGCTTGTTGCTCACATTAGAGAGATGATATAACCCTTTCCTTCAATCATTCAGTTGATCAATCATTCAATCAGCACATATTCTGCTGACCATACCTTTAGTCCATAGACAACTTGCTTATCTTATTTCAGTCTCAGGTGACTCTTCCGTATGCCCCCAGAGCATTGTTCATTGTTTTGTTGGAAGTTCACTTGAAAGCAGAGGCTGAGACAAGATTTGATGCAGCGAGTTTATTTACGGGAGAAGGAAAGAAAAAAAGACAGTGGCGCACGGAAGAAAGAAAAGCTCATGTAAGGGTGCATTACTGATGTTGCCACAGAAGGCAACGGGAGCTTCATTCTTTTGAATCTCTGAGAAGCATGCAGAATTGTCCTAGAATTGCCCATTGGAAGAATGGAGAATGAAGCTATTTAAGCTTCTGCTTCTGGGGAGGCTTCAGGAAACTTACAATAATGGCAGAAGCCAAAGGGGAAGCAAGCATGTCTCCATATGGCTGGCAGGAGAGAGAGAGAGAGAGAGAGAGAGAAAGAGAAAGTTGGGAAATGCTACACAATTTCAAACAACCAGATCTTGTGAGAACACACTCACTATCATGATAACAGGAAGGGTAAAATCTGCCCCCATGATCCAATCACCTCCCAACAGTTTCCGCCCCTAAGATTGGTGACAACAATGCAACATGAGATTTGGGTGGGGAGACAAAGCCAAACCATATCACTCTGTCATTCAGGCTGGAGTGCAACGGCATGAACACAGCTCACAGCAGCCTGGACTTCCTGACCCCAGCAATCCTCCTGCTTCAGCCTCCCATGTAGCTGGGACCATTGGCATGCACCACTACACCCAGCTAATTTTTTGAGTTTTTTGTAGTGTTGGTGTCTCACTTTGTTGCCTAGGCTAGTCCCTCAAAGAGTCCTCCTGCCACCACCTTCCAGATGGACCACACCAATGTTTATTAATGTGATGGCCAACTTTCTATTCCTTTTATTCTTTTCTTGTTCAATGTTTTGACTGAACATTTCTGAGAGACAAAGATATCTTGTGTTTTAATAAAGATTTGTGTAATGCATTTCTATAGCTTCAGACTACCTTTTTGGAGCTCATCTATTTTGAATATGTGAAGATCTCTATTGCACTTAGTAGAGAGTGTATTAAAAACTGCTACTTTATACATCTCACATCAAGTACATAGGTGGCTCTAAGCAAATTCTATGCATTTTTTGAAAAGCTTGTTTTATTTCCAAACTTTTGAATCATATTGAAAAAATTAGCAGCATTATCAAAATGATAATCAATGTGTTAACATTTGAAAAACTGCCAGCATCATAAAGTCTTCGGATATCTTCCTTTTTAAAGTTTATCTGTCTCTTGCAAGAAACTGAACGTGTTTATTAATACACCTAAAGCTAAGGTTCTATTCTCTGCCTGTTAGTCATTTGCAAGTTTTTGGAGGGTTTGTTTGTTATTCACTTTGTTTTTTAAAGTAAATTAAGCTTGCTTTTTATTTTGTCACAAGCTGATATCACAGCTTGAATGTTTTACTCCAGTCGAATTGTTCTTTTAAAGTAAGATTTTTCCTTAACCCGCAGATCTGTTGACCCTGACTTGCAGCCCTGTGTTTTTGCTTTATTCCCTTCTCTGGATGTTCCAGGGTCACCCTAGCTGTGTCATGGATTAGGCAAAAATAACTTAATGGATAAACCAACTTTTACTTGCTTTTATATACTAACTTAGTCCAATGGCTCCAAAAGGAGCTATTTATGGGAAAACTATGGCATCTTTCCTGTCTCAATACCTATCTCATCATCATGAGGAAGGCAACCTGTGTATTGATACAGAATGTAGGTTTGATAGGCAAATCTTGTGACTTTGTGGCAGATTTTTCAATTTTTTTGAGATCCAGTTTTCATGAAGATATGAAAATAATAAAAGTACTAAAATGACAGGATGTTTGCACTGATTTTAAAAATCATGTCTGAGTTCTAGGCATAGTTAGACTTCAAAAATGTGATCTATAAATATTACTATTATCATCATCTCAAATAATGGCCTGGAGCATGGTTCTTTCTGAGTAACTTTGAGGAGAATAACATACAATAGGTCCTTAAAATCGTTCAAATACAAATTTTAACTTGATGGATTTCTGGGGTGGCTCTCTAAAGCAGGAAATTTATCTCATCTGAGTTTCAGTTTTCTCAGCTTTAAAATGTTAAAATTAACATCTCACATGGCTATTTTAAAGAATAAAGAAGATAATATAATAAAATAATACAGTGCTTGAGTGCTCTATGAAAAGTTTTATTTTTATTGTTATGTAGCAGTTGCTGCTATTATTCAGTAATCCACAATTAGGAAGATTCAGAACTTTCAAAATATCATTTAAAATTATAAAAGAATTCAGATGCATACACTCACAAGATTAAATTTAAAAATACAAATTACAATTTGGATAATAATAACTTACTCATGTTGTTTTCCTTCATGGAAAAAAAGAGAAACACAATTATTAATAATACTAGTTGAAAAGAACAAAACAAAATCCTGTTCATTAATTGCCTTTATCATGTACAAACTTTTAAGCTTCATTTCTTCTCTTTCCCTGCGGGAAAAAAGAAATAATAGAAATAAAATATGTTTGTGTGTGGATAATATATTTTAAGTTAAGAGTCCTTTAGAAGAAGCTGCAGTATTTGTTTCCTTATTGGAATGACTGAATTGCAAATCCCAATAAATCCAATGGTAATGAGATAAATTGTTCATTTGCTTGCTTATTGCACTAAAAGCCATCTATAAAACAGAGGAGGCTCCTTTTACTCTGACTTATTGTAAGGGTCATTACCTCTGAGATGTACTGTCACTGTGAGGGAGGTAAGATTCTGCAATGGAAAAATACTTTTGCTGGGTTCTTCATTCCCTTCTTTTCTTTGAAAAAAAAAAACTCATCTGAGTTAGCACATATTGCACATTATATCTGTTTTTAAATTTTTCAATATTGTGTCAGTTATCCTAGTTCATTTATAAACTTTTTCTCAAAAGTTTGGAATGGTATTTTAGCAACAAGTTAACTTTAATTAGCTTTAAAAATAAAAGGCTGAAAGGCATTTTACAATGCCTTTAATTATTTGACAAAGGACCTATGTTAAAACGTTTTCATCTGGAATCATATTTAACTCTCACCTTAGGTCTAAGATTTAGGTTCCTTTATGATACTTATTTCAGATAGAAATATAATGAGAGTTAAGGAATTTAAGCCACTTGCCTGAGGTCTTTATCTGAGAAGGGGTAATATCAGCATACAAATATAGGTTTGGTTACCTCCAGAGTTTTTAAAATCTTATGCTGTGTGGTCATGATTTTAGGAAATGTTGTTTCAAAGATTTGCTTATTTAAAAATAAAAATAAGGAAGTTTATATTTTTTATTCCAAAATATAAACATTGCCCAGAACTTATTAGCAACTGAAATTCTCTTATGCAAGAATATCAAAAAATGCTCCTCAGGTATATCTTTGTAAATTGGGTTTCATTCAAAATCATGTTATCACTGAATGTGTAAACTTTTGGAAAGTTGAGAGACAGTGAAGATACCTCACTCAAGCACCAGAGCAATTGGCAATCTGGAAATTATAAAAGACCTATAAAAACAAACAAAAAACAAAAACAGAAAAACCCAAAATGTAGAACAGGAATTTCTATTTTTTAAAAAATTGGAGTTTTATTGAGTATTAGAAGAGTAAAACATTCAAATTGGAAAACTGTTATTTAATTATTAATCTTTCTTCAGACAAAATCTTTTCCAAGTTCAAATGGCTCCTAAATTCACCTCTCCTTTACTAGGAACACAGAGTCAATTATAGAAAAGAATACATAGATCAGACCATCCTGTTAATGAATACCAAAGGTTTGCTGAGACTGTACCATTTCTACAAAGGGGATTGGCTTCTTCAGATAATTTTCTTAAATGGAGTGTTGTTGTTGCCTTAATTTTCACATGTGCTCCATTATGAGGTTTACTTTATTTATGTGAGTCGTCGATGTGTTTTTCACTGGCTCCTAGTTTTCTCCTAAGTGCTAGCTGATTTCACTGAAATATTGATTTTAATCCATAAAGTCCTCTATGGTCTGGGTACTGTCTGCATTTACTAATTTTACTACTTCCTAGAAGCTAAAGTGAACTGAGAGCTGTTCACCTTTTCTATCTAATCTGTCTATCTATCTATCTATCTATCATCTGTGTATCTTTCATATATGTCTATACATCTGCATACCGTAGGGGCAAGGGCAGATCCAGGTTTCCTAGGATCTGAAGCATATGTAATTTGTGAGGTCCTCTTTAAAACAAATTCAATTACAATAAAATTTATTTATGAAACTAAAAAGGAAAGGAAATCATGTAAAACTATAAATTTTTACAAAGCAATCATGAATATCACAAAATCTAAAGAAATAAAAATATTTTTGAATGTATAAAGTGCCTTAGATGCTTGTATTATTCATTTTATGTACATTTTCCCCCAATATTTGGCTGCATACTCTGACCATCTCTTCATATGACAGCATTTTGTACCATTTTTTTTTTCAGAAATAAAAGTAAGATAATTTGATCTTTCAGAGATAACTCAATCTTTTGTTAATTGAAATGTTTTATTATTCATAATTTTTAGAAAAGTTTCTCTCAGCTTCATACCTTATTGCTGGTAGTATCAAATGCATTTTTAAAATTATTATCAAATTTGGAAAAATATCTCTCAAGGTTCTTTCTTAGCTGTAATACCAGAACACTTCAAGGGTTCTTATTCACTAGTTGGTGTTAAATGTTATTCAAAATGAACTCTAACCAACAGCCACTTAACTGCTGCTGTCCAATGCTATATCATACATTCACACAGCTATCCCATATCTGACCTTGCAGCATCAGTCACAATCCCAGTGGGTCAGCACTGGGTGGCAGAAGTATTCAGAAGACATTCCTACATCTGGATGGATTGCTAGCAATCTCTGAACCATATACAGAATGTACTGTGAACCACCAAATCCAAAATTAACAGGTTCATAACTCACCTTCACCTTACTACGCCTTTGCCACACCAAAATCACTAGACAAGTGATAAAGTACAACCAAGGGGATGTTGGAGCGTAAAGGAATAGTAAATAAATACAATTGTAGTTAAATGTCACACTTTTGCAAATTTTACAAAAATGCGTAGCCGTCATGTGAACACATTGTGAAAGGCTGCCAGGGTCTTGGAATTACCTTTGCAAATAAGGGTTCACCTCTACCTGGAGGACCAATGATCAGAACATTTACAAATACCACTTCCCCTATTAATGCAACAGATCTTACATTTAAACATAGATTCAGGTAACTTCAGACTTTGATAAACCCTAAAATTTTATTCAGATGTTGAGAAAGATGGCTCTGCTTCTATTTAAAACTTTTGCAATATACCCTAAGAGAAAAAAAGGAGCCCACACAGTTGGGGCTGTGACAATTTCAGCTGGGTGTATTTTGAGATAGTATTTTCCAAACCTTTGGTCTTGTCTGGATACTTGCATGAACACAGTTGAATGACTTGAATACAGTTCAGGCTGGAATAATGTAGAGGGATGAGTGATAGAGTTTATAATGGATCAGCCAAGACGTGCTGATGTCTAACGTCTCAAATAGACAAGTAACGGCCTATATTCATCTCTGGGTATGGTCCTGAATACCAGCATAATCCAGATATATTTGGTACAGAATAAGTTAAAAGTACAAAGTGATCTTATTTATTCATTTTGTTTTAGTATTTAGTGACTGGGAGCTGGAAATTTTGCATATCTAATATTTTTCCATCTCTTACCTTATAATTACTGGCAAAAAAAAATTGTAAAGAAAAAAAGGAAAACAAAATAGATACATTAATCTGCTTTCCCTAAAATGACAATTGCAGATTACATCCTATCTATTTCTACCTGAAGTCAGCTTTCTTGAGAACATAATAGACAAGGGTTTTCATAGAATGTCAGATCACAGCTGCAAGAGTCAAGAGAAATGTGAAAACTCATGGCCCAAGGTTTAGAGCACTTCGGAGAGATGTGACAATCAATAGGACACCACGCTGTGCTGGGTGGTTAAGGGTTCCAGTAGCAAAGGAGCCAAGCAAGGTCAGAAGGATTCTGGGAAAACTGAGATCACCAATATGTGTTCTTGCTGGAGGGTGTGTCTTGTTCAAGGACTAGGGGCTCTCTGAGTCCTGGTCTGACAGGCTCAGTGGTCTTAAGAGAAAAGCATTTTTGATGGAATAAGGCAAAGAGAATCGAAACAAAAAAGCATTGGTTAAGCATGGAAACTTGCTTAATGCAACAAAGAAAACATGAATCCCACAGAGATTAATGCTGGCAGCACCAATAACAAAATACAACCTAGTAAAAAGAATTTTATGTTATTCTGATTAGGCTGAGAAAAGTGTCTCCTGGTATGCATCATCATGCACATACAAATATATAAGCCCATAGAATAGACAAATGATAAGGCACAGTGGCAGTAGTTACTTTAGAAAGTCTGCTACATTAGCAATCAAACTTAAGTGTGCAAAGTGGGAAAATGCTAAGTAGATAAATATTTAAGTAACAGGCTGTTCAATAGAACTTTCCCATTTAGAGCACTGAGACATTTTCTCTTCCTTCTCTTTGGGAGAGAGAAGGGAGGTGCTCCAATGCAAATCAAATGGGGGAGAAGCTAGAAAACCCCTTGCAGGACAGTAAAATGCTCACCAGAAAGGAAAATTGACATCTTACTTCACTGAGATGCTTTTCATGCTTCAGAAACTGAGGCCTATCTCAAGGTGCTACCAGGGCAAGAAAAGTGCAGGAGATTTTGGAAGAACTGAACTTTATGTACATAAGGACTGGTTCTTGACTCTTACTTTGAAAGGCTAAAGGAGAAAGGCTGGCTGACATTGCCTCAAAAGAAAGACAGTAGGAATGGCCTGTATTCCCAGAGTTTGTTAAGTCCAGGTACTTGTAGGGTAGGGTGGTCAGTAAAGAAAGCAGCCAAGGCCAGCCTTCTTAAAAGACTACAGTCAGGAGGTGGCTGCGGCCATGACTCACTTTAAAAGAAATGGGCTATTATAGGAATAAGAGTTAAGAATGCCAACAATGTAAAGTCAGCTGAAGAGGCATTGCCTGGTTAAATAATTGCCGGTAAGGTTTTCTATCAGTAGGAATAACCCATGAGAGTGCTTTGCCAGAGAAATAGCTGATACTTAGGTGCCTCCCACACAGTCTGCAGTGAGGTTGAATCACAGCAGCACCAATTTAAAAAGATCTTGCCATTTTTCTCATTTCTGATCTTCTCATCTTTCTTTCATCCTTGAAGGATGAATGATTGACTGCTTCTGCCTTATCCAATGCTGATAGACATTTGAGATTCAGGTCTTAGCTTGTGGAAAAGGTGAAATAAAAATTTTATTCAATTCTGATTGAACTTCTTAATATCCAAAAATACTGCTTTTCTAATATCTGAAGGCCAGGAGACTTACAGAAGATATCATCCAGTGGGTAGGAAATAAGGTATAGTAGAAAAGCAGTTGTAAGAGAAAAACAAAGATGTGTCTATTTTATTCTTTTCTGATAAATCTGATTAGATAAATAATCCAAATAGATGATATCCTCATTCTGAATCGACTGCCAACAAATTTCTACAGCCTTTCCTGGTGGATGGTGAAGGCATCTGCAAAAGAAAAGAGGGCAAAGCACTCTAAGAAATGAAAATCAGTTTTGGTGGGTGGGAGGAAACAACAGAGAGGAATGAAAACACTTAAGCAGAAATTAATAGTAACAACAATAGAGAACACTTTGATGTCATTCTTTAGATGGGAGTGTCCTGGCTTTGTGCCTTTGGGAATGTCATGTGAAGAAGCCTGGACTAGTTTACTGAAATATGAGAGAACAAATGGCCCCCTTGGCCCCAGTGCCCCAGCCAAAAGCCAAAACTAACTACCAGAAACATGGATGATTTGACCTTAGATCATTCAGTTACAGTTGAGCCAATAAATGATTGCAGCCACATGAGTGATCTCAGGGAGATCAACAGAATAATTTTTCAGCTGAGCCCAGTACAAATTGCTGGTTTGTGGAATTGTAAAAAAAAATACCTCAGTGATTAGTATCAATGTAGATGCAATCACCCATTTCAGTTACAATGCCTACTCAAGGATTTCACTTAGTTAAATCCTTCAATTGAGTGTTCTAACAGAGACATGCAATGGGCAAACACATGGGAACCTACCTTGACTTAAGTACAAAGCTCAGTAGCAAATGGTGCATATGTGGAGACTGCTGAGCTGAGCCAAAGAAACAAGAATATTTCAAAAATCACCTATCATTTAAAGAGGAGATTAGTTTGTAGGTTTGATGACAGAAATTCCTGAAAGTTTTACAAATAATAATTCTTGAAAGAACATTGTTGAAAAACGAAGAAATTCTTTCCAAATATAACAGTAAAACTTTCTCTGAAGTCATCTTCTTGTGCACATGTAATAATTCAGAGGGATAGTGGAAACTAAAATTTAGAGGCCGATCCAGGTGACACAGTTGTCTGCATTTTGGCCTCTCTCTCGAGGAAATTGCCATTCTGATCACAAACAATATTTTCTTTAAGTTAAACATTTCATTCTCCTGGGTGTTTGTTGCTAATGGAGACAAAAATACCACTCTCATCTGGATTTAATACATTTTCACACACATATCCATCAAGTACACTATTTTCTCAGCAGAAGTAGAATTTCAACAGTTTTTTGTGACTTTTGACACATCATCACTTGCAAAAGACTTTCCTTTAGGAGCCTGTGCAGAGAGACCTGGTGCAATATTTGGCTTTGTCTTGTTCACAAATGGATAAACAGATGTCACTGATAGCTTTTTACTAATAAAAACCAAATGACATCATGCAAAGAAACTGTCACAACAGTTTGTCTTGTTTTCTCTCTATGCTCATCATGTTATATTTGACTTGACCACACACCAGAATGCTCCCACTACCTCCTCGCTTTTTGCTAATAAATAAGTATGTTGAAATATTGGAACAATCGTGTTCTTCACAATGCAAAGCATCATTTAGAGAGGCTTAGTAAGCCTATGAGTTGCTGTACTATTCCCACATCCCCATTCTGGGATTTGTTTTTCTGAGTTTTAATACATGAACTCACTTTACAGGAACAATGAGCAGAATAATTGTTGGTGAATTAAAGCACAACAACTTGGAGGTATTGTAGACTTTATGATTGAAAGTCAATGTGACATATATAAAAAGAAAATGGCCTTTGGAGCCAGACACCTTTGAATTTAGCTTTTTATGTGGGTTTTCATTCTACATTGAGTTCAGCAATTTGGCCGGAGCAAGGGACTTAGGCGTTTTGATCTGCTCTTTTCTGGCCTAAATTATGGGCATGAGAGACCTAACTTGAAAATCTTTTTATGCAGATTAAGGTCTACAACAAAGAAAGAAGCACCTCTGGTATTTAGTAGATGACCAGGAAATGTTAATTACCTTTACTACCTGGAAAGCAAACAGTTGCTTATGAAAGTAATTATTTTCACTCTTTCTACAAGCTAAAGTTCTGTAACTCCAAAAAAAATTCAACCATTGTCATTGTCAGTTTTAACATGGTGTATCTCCATTTGGACTTTCTGTCACAACCTGCGTGCTCTGCCAATATGTAATCCTCTGTTAACTATCTTGAATGCTTCATAGTGACTAGAAAGTGTTTGGGCTAGAGCTGGGCCTGTTGTGTGGCACCACCTTCTACCCTGTGCAGTAAGCTGGGAAATAAGCCAGCACATATGCTGATCAGCTACTGTGTGGCAAGAGCTAAACTAGGAGCATTCACATTTCCAGTCTCATGAATCTTTGTAACAACAGCAGAGGCAGGGTTAACCCCCATTTATAGTCGAAGACAATAAGGTTCTGAGAGGTTAAGCAACTTGCTCATTATCACACAGATCCTATTTCAAAACCCAGATAATTTTCTAAATTAGTCTTTTGTTCGCAGAAGCAGGATATGTTTAACAAAGCTTCCAATAAGCAAATTATTCCTGGAGATTATCACTTGCTATCTCCTAGTATCATGGTGCATTAGATTAGGAATAATTTTAGAAATTGTCCACATTACTCTATTATTTTAGAGTTGTAATAAATTAGACAGTAGATAGGTACTAGCTCAGGATTAGATTAGGGTTAGAACTGATCTTACAAGTCCCAGAAAATACAGAAAAAAAAAAGCATATGGAGTAATTTTTCACTTTCCTTAATTTTATTGTCTGTTTTACAAAGAAGAATCTCTGCAATAATTTGGGATTTTTTGAATTATAGAATCATAGAATGATAACTATGATATTACAGATATTTGGTGATCATTTTTAAGTGCTCTCATCTTACAGATGTGAAAACAGAAGAATTTCTAGTTAGGAAAAGTCACTCGTTTACAACATCAGATAGGAAGTATCATGCATAGCAATAATATCTTTTAATTTCTAGTCTAATGCTACTTTTACCACACTCTCCTATCTCTTTCACTAAGCCCTATCGTTTGGCTTGTAATGCAAAGACTTCATGGTAGCCAAAGTCTATCAAAGCATTTCTTCAACTCATGAGATCTAACAATCTTTGAAGGAAAATAGAAAAGGTGACCAGAAGCCAGAAAAGTATCATTTAGGTCTGTATCACTTTCACTCTTTTAGTTCAATTATTCTAGGTCAAAGTAATAGTTTAAATGTATAATGGCTCAAATACCATGGAAATTAATGTCTTTTTACATAATAGTCTGAGGTATTTCTTTTTTCCCATTAACAATCCAAGGTGGATGGCAAGTGGAAGAAATGGGAGTCCAGGATTTATATCAGGGAACCAGGCTCACAACAGCTCTGCCATCTTTAACACAGACTTTCCAAGGTCCCTATAGAACTTGTATCCTCTCACTTCAGCCAGAGGAGACAGGCGCACAGAAGGTCATTGTGGGCAAAGCTTGGAAATGCAACTCACCACTTTCTTATGCATTTCATTCTCTAGAATGAATGCAACTCACCACTTTCTTACTCATTTCATTCTCTAGCAAATAGTTCTCTAGAACTCAGTTGCATAGTCACATCTGCAAGGGAATCTGGGAAACATAGTCTAAGTGTGTTCCCAGGAAGTGAGGAAACAGATTTTGATGAATGCTTACTATATTTCTGTAGGGCTGTTTCCAATCCAAGATATTTTTTGAACGGGAATATGTCTTGGTTTCTTTGGTTTTGATTTTTCCGATTATGTTTGTTTCTCTGAATTTTTGTGGGTCTCTTTGTATGTATGTGATTTGCTCTGTCTGCTCATGGATACGTTTTCCAATATACATTTGAATCATTTTCAGGCTAATATAATTCTCTCAGCATGGGCGTATGGCTTTCTCTGTGTCTAGCTTAATATAGAAATGTTGCTCATTTTGATATATACATGTTTTCTTCAATTTGGAAAAATAGGCTTTTGTTAAATATAGGAAACTATAGGAATTAATTGATTGTTAAACAGTGACTAAATTTCTGATAATAGCTAACTAGCATTCATAGACTGTTGAGGCATTTCACAGATTTCTCTCCTGCATTTGTTGCATTTTAAGTATTACAAAACCTGTCTTTTGCTAGTAAGAACTTATCAGTTCAGCTTATTTGTATAGTGAAAATAAATATGCATTTAATTTGCACATTTTAAAATGTTTTTTAAAAACACATTTCCCATGCACACTGAGAGAAGCTCTAAGTTGCCCAAATAAGAAACTTTAACTCAAAGACAACCAGAAAAGCCCATGGATGTACAAATAGGACTAATTGGTATTTGGTTTATAGCTACATGCTGACAACGATTAAGTTAATTATAAGGAACATGGTGCTAAATTACTATCTTTTCATACATTTTCTGAAACAGCAAGAACCCCAGAGAGGTTCTTGTTCAGTCTAGTTATTCTAAACAAGAGTTGAAATCATTTCTAGAGTTAACCGGTTAACACATTCCAGTACAATTAATGCAATATTCAAAAAACCATTACATTTTATAAAAAGGAAATAAAGTCAAGATATATTCAGTTGGATAAATGCTAGCATAGTTTTCAAATATTTTTGCAATGTTTTAGTTCTGAAAATTGAGGTGTCAATAATGAGTTCCAATGAGCACTTTGAGGAAAGATAAATTTTGCTCTGGAAACAATAGGGCCAGTATCCACTGACTAGGAGGGAAACAGGAATTGATGCCAAAGACCTTTGGTTCTTTCAAAGAGAGCTGGATCACAAAAAATAGATACTTGTAGATGAAGATTGTTTGTAAATTAAAACACTGTGTTACAATGTAGATAAAGTTGTCCTTTGAGCTCTGGAGAGTAAGTAAGACTGAAAATCAGCAAATCTCTTGTTAACTTTCAATCTTTAAGAAGTTCATTCTCAAGTCATTAGTCCATTGCATTCTGCTCTATCATTTGGATTTATTGAAACCATATGTGAATTCAGATCTATTCAAACTAGTGAAATTTACCAGAAGCAGAAGAGGAAGAATTGTTTCTCTAATGCTTTTTGGGATGAAATGTTTTTCAGTAATTGAGTCACTAGTTTTACCATGTAGTAACTTCCTTCGAATGGACATCCAGAGCTAGGCCCTCTGTATTATATAAATGTCTGAGCATCAAGACTAGTTATGTACATGCTTAGTATGAATAAAAAGCATTGTTAACTGACTTACAGAGTATAACTGAAAGGGGCTGTAAAACATAGTCTTGCAGAAAGATTTAAGGAATTTACAATCTTCACAGCCTTTCCTTAACTTCTAGCATATTTTTTAGACCCAAAGTGACCATTTATAGTATCTGATGGCAAAGAAATTCAGAATTTTAGAAAAAGATGGGCAAAAGGATTAAGAAAAACATAATGGAGGGTCCCCAGTTTCCATAACCTTCAACCTTTGCCTTCTTGAATTTTTTCATTGCTTCTCTGGTCTTTTTATTCTCCCCTATTTTCCCCTTCTTGAACCTTGACCAACCAACAAACCACAATGCTTGCAAATAACAGCTCTCAAAATAAGTATCCTGGCAGTTAATGGAGATGGAATTGTACCAGTGATACTGAACGAGAGGCAGGAAAAACCAGAATAATCTCCAGCTGTTGTAACCACAATTTTCAGAGCAGTTGGAGACAAAAAAACTGTGAACTGAGCCAAACCAGAAGGACTTGTACTGCTCTTTTTTCCCCACCCTATAAAGCTCAATTTTGCTTCAACTTGGAGAATTACCTGGTCTCCAGGTGTTCTCTCATGCACATTAACTAAATAAAGCCTTTAACCTCTCTTTGAATCAGTTAATTTATTTTCTTTAAGCAGATGATCAGGTAAGAGAAAGAGACTGGGGAAAATTCCAGAGACTGGAAAAATTATGTAATTTTTTTTAAATGTTTTCCTTTTCTTTGACCCTTGCCCTTCTTTATTTAATCCTTAGGGCCCTGCAGTCTTGTATGGTTAACACTATTTATAAGCCAGCTTTAAATTTGTATGTACTTGTGATTATTGAATGATGAGTGTTTAAACTATCGAAGTGTAATTTACTTATATAAGAATGGTAAAATACCAATGAGGTCTTAAGAATTCATTTATTGTCTCTTTAATGCTACTTGAGCATTAATTACTTGATTAGGAAAATTTTAAGATTTCAAATACACCACCAGAAAAAAATCTAGATTAATAAAAACACATAAGACCTAGTGCATATCATTTTTATATCGTGAAAAAAACAAACAAAAAGTAACCAATTTTACTCATTAATAAACCTGTGTAACATACATGTGGGAAAATGTAGAACTAAACTTTGGTGGCAACAAAAATTTAACACTTCTTTTGCTGCCTGGAGAAAAAAAAGAAGCAAGAGTTAAGGAAAAAGGCTTACAAAAATATATTTTGCATAAATAAAGTTCTAGCCCTAAAACAGAATGATTATTGGAAATTCGCCCCACAATTTTATACTCTTTGATATAAACCAGTGTAGGAATACTTAGAGATAGTCATCAGTGGTTACCAGATGAGAGATATTTCATAATACTTAATTTCATTCTAAAAGATATGGATAAGTCAAAAGCCATGACTCACAGCGACTCACTAGTGCAAACTGTGTCACACAGAGATAATGATTTATAATAATTAGTATCTGATGTAGTTAAAGTTTGTCCACATACATACCTTGCTGTTCAGAGCAACGCAAAAATGATAGATGCTATTATTCTCATTTAAGGAATAGAACAACTGAAAGAAAGGGATATTAAATGGCTTGCACAAGTCACCCACATAGTCCGTAGGGGAATTAGTTCTAGAAGCCAGATTTTCTGACATTATTGCAGACCTAAGATTCCACTCTTATAACTGAAAAGAAATATAATATGAAAGTAGACGACCTTAACAACCAAAAAGTTATTTTTTAAAATTATATAATTTCTTCACTATCAAAGTTTTGATATTTAAATCCATTACAAGTATCAGAATATAAAAATATATGGTCTGCCAAGAAAACAGCCAAGTTGGATATACTCTCCATCAAATGTACTACATTTGGCAAGTTTTTGAGAGAAAATATTCCCTAAATGTAACATAAGCTTTGCATGCTATCTGCTGGTATTATTGACGATATAGTCTGACAAAATTGTCTACTATTAGTATAGATGAAAATCACATAAGTGTGGCTTATTTCCTTTTTTCATTCAACCACTTGTATTGCGTTGTAGTGTACCACAGAGACATACTAACAGAAGAGTTCTCATTTGGCAGTGTGCTCAGATGACATGCTAGTCAAGAGTATATCTGAGTTAGAACACCTGGCAAACTCGAATAGATTCTAAAGTATACCTCCAAGGCATACTTACATCTTAGAACAAATAAAGATGAGCTTCAATTCCCTGGAATGCATTCTTTGGGTAACTGGATCATTTCTATTGCAACTTACTTAAGCAAATTAAATTAAACCTCAAAATTGCAATGGTGGTAGAGGTGGAAAAGAGAGATTTCAGAAAGGATTACAATTAATATTTAAAATTTGTCTATGCAAAATTTTTACTTGATTTCTTAGTAACATATATTAGTATAACTTTAGGCATCTTATAGAAAGATTCCATTGGAAAAGGTGCAGTAAATTAAATAAGGTTGTCAAATTGCCTGTATTTACAATACAGGACGATCTTTTAGTTTTTATCTATTTCTCTATGTTCCAATTTATAAGCAACTCTAAGCAGAAAATTTAGACAATTAGATGAATAGAATATGATATTTTTATGTATTCCAAAAAAAGAACTAAATCACTTCGTTTTATGGATATGATAAATCCTACCTGTGATTAGGAAAAGACTACATTTAGGAAACCTAGAATCTAGATTAAGCTGGGCTAGATCTTACCAGCACAAATTTCATTTGAGTATGAAATTAATTGATAGAATTGCATGGTGTGTAGGAAGAAGAGAAAGTAGTCCCTGGAGGTTTCAAATATCTGAGATATCTTGTTGTTTATGTGTTTTCTAGATATGCTTGGAGGGGTATATTGCTAATCTCTCCACACCCATTCCTCTTTCTATCAGTGGGAGAAAATGGGTATAAAGAACTGAGTTCCCTGCCCTTCCATATTAACCAGAAGAGCACACATTAAAAGCTAATATATCTCTTTTATGATTCAGGTAGGCCCATTGGGGTAGGGCAGGAAAGAAATCAAATGCTTCTCCACACGCTAATTGGAGTCCATTGACTCAAAGAGCAGACAGGCTCCTTACTAATTGGAAAAATAAAAGTTTTCTCTTTCTCAGTATGGATTTAGACCATAGCTGAAGGGTAAATTAATGTCTATACTTGATAGATGTGCTTACTTTAATAGTTTCATTTATTAAAGGACAAAGCTGACCAGGATCACACAGGTGAGAATGTTGATTAGGTAATGCCAATTGTATGCTTTACTTCCTTTATCTACGAGGCAGATATTCATAGTGACACTTCAGCATTGCGTAGTGATGAACAGCACTGTCATCTGGACAAACCCGAGGAAGATACTTGAGCTTACATGACTCAGACATGAAGCAATATATGTGGATAGTAATCACAATAAATATAACAAAAACATATTGTGCTTATTACATGACAGAACCTCCTTAAGAATTTGAATATAATAATCTGCTCAAGCTTTACAAGTATCCTAGAATATAGGTACTATTTTTATATTCACTTGACAAATAAAGAAATGTGTTATAGAGAAGTTAAATAAATTGCAGATAGCTGCAGGGTGGAAAAGACAGAATATTTATCCAAGCAGTTTGGAGCCTGATCTATGCTCTTTATAAATGTACTATATACAAGAATAATAATGGTGATGACAATTGTGATTAGGAAGAAGATGATGGTGATGGTATTTATTAAACATTCACTATGTGCAGGCACTTGGCTAAGCCATTTGGATATGGTAATTTATTTTGTCCTTATAACACTCTTAGATAGGTAGAACTGAAGAAAGTGAAGCAAATATTTAATAAATCCAGAGACTGAGATTTTATCCTATGGAGAGGACTGGAGTTTTTCTGAGGGACTGGGAGTGAGATTTGAATCAGGAGATTCTTTGAGAAGGACATGCACCTATGTGAGAAGAAAGTGAAGATGAGAAGATGTATCCACAGAAGACTTCCTTTTCTATGGAAGCCTCCATATGTAGATTCCTCCCTTATTTAGACTCACAGAAAATTCAGAATTGGCTAGAAATTTAAGATTTTCTAGCTTATATGGAAATTTCCTTCTGAAGTTATCTTAACACTTCAGTAAAAAAATGTACACGCATATCAAAATCTTGTGTGCTGGGCTTGGGAAACAAAGGAAGCAGTTGAGCTCTGCTTTATATCTCCTGAAACCAAGCAAAGTGTGACAGCAGCCCATCATGTAGACCATGACATGAGGTTCTGCTGGTCATGGGTGGGAGCCAAGGTCCACTGCACAGTTCGGAGATAGGGTGTTGAGTCATAACTTTAGCGAGCAAGGACGAGAAGTAGCACACCAAACCATTCAATTTTTTCAAAACATTAGGGAACAAAGGAAATTCAGAGGACATTTGGGCTATGCAATTTGGTGAATGTGTTACATGGTATTTGTTTTTGCTAATTCAACTACACAGTGTGAGGTGCTAGTAAATGAGCTTATCCTGTATGTAGGTGTCTTTAGGAGTTCTGGTAAAGAAGAGGAAATACATGCTCTAGAAACACTCTGAAATTAATTACCTGAGCATTCTTATTAAAATGTTCCATGTATGTTTTATATAATTAATTAATGCTTTACTATATATTAAATGTAGGTAATCCTGGACACCCCAACTACTCTGCAGAGTTGAATTTAGTTTTTCTTAGTTTAGTTTTGCTTTGTGGAAAATAAAATGGGGATCATATAGGTAATAGGTTATATAAATGACAGTGAACTGGAAATACTTGAGGGATAATTTTATTGCTCTTCATTGGTGGGTATTGATATGCTCACTTTAAACCTAAACACAATAATTTTCTTCTTTGAACCAAGGTTATTTTGGATGTACAAGTAGATTATCAACTTTGTTTATCCAAAATAAAATCAATCATTTAGAATGGTATTAGGTTACATCATTGAGCCCAGGAAGGGCTAGGCTTTCTAAGAGACAGGCCAGGAACCTAAAAGCTCCAGGAAGGAAGTCAGATCTTCTCTTTCTTCAGTCTCTCTGCTATCTGCTTTGCTTTTTTCTCTGAAGCAAGCTTTGTAATAAACATATGGCAAGGCCCAGTATGAACCAGGTCCTTCCATCAGATTGTCAAATCTAGGCTGAACAATGCCTTTTATATTTAGTTTAAAATGAAAAGATGAGATCATTTGATTGGCCCAACTTGTCATAAATATTACCTTCTGATGCATCAAATGTGTTGGATGGGAAGGTAGGAGTTAGGCAGCGTGTAGCATCATATTGGAGAAAATTGATGTAAAGAGACCATCCCTATTCATTGAGAGGCAGCACTCAGAAAAACATGGGATAGGTCGTGGGCTGAGCAAGTCTTCTGAATGATAGCAATGTAATCTAAAAAATATTTATAAAAGCAATCTTTCTTTTTCAGACACACATACATACAATCATGCACATATGTGCTAATGGTGAGCAGAAATTGGATAAATTTCAGTAAAATAGCTAAATGTTTTCTTTTTCAACCTGACTAGAGATGCTCATTTTGAACCAGGCATTAGACATCTCAATGTAGGCTCAGTTTATAGTTGCATTTAAAATGATAACAGCTATCTGTGATAGATTAAAATTTTGTTCCACAAATATTCACTTTGTCCCTCTTTATCTTCATTCTATCGATGCTGGGCTTGACCAGGTAGTTTATTTTGCAATAGGATGTTAGCTGACAACATGTGAACAGGGACTTACTTAAGATATGCTTGTGTGGGTAGGTGGGCTTGCTCTATTTGCTCCTGCCTTTGACTGTGAGAAGCTCATACTTTGGGTACCCAGTGGTTCAGGATGATTAGAGACATGTAGAAAAGATTTAGTTAGACCCATTCCGCATCTTGAAAGCTTGGAGGAGGAACCCAGCTAAGATAGGTCAAATCTCAGGGTACTACAGACACATGAGCAAGAAATAAATGCTTGTTGCTGATTATTACTGAATTTTGTGTGGTGTGTTATTCAACAGCAACAAAAAATGACTGCTACACAATCTGCTTGCCTTGTAAGCAGGCATATTGTTTTATTTCGTTTACTCCCCACCTCACACTATGAAACTTATGTTAAATGTCCAGATTTTTACCACATAATATCTATTTTGTTGGGTTTTAATTTCTTCTTTATAAAAACTGAATGCATTCATCTGTATTATAAGTGTTATTATTTGCATGGCCACTCTTTGCTGTTTCTTCTTTTTAGACTAATTAAAAGATACTCTGAGTTAAATTCTCATTCATTTTAAGCATTGGAGTTTACTTTATTGATAGCTAAATATGAATTCAATCTCCAATTCAGAATTCTTAAGATACATATTTTTCCACATTGATTTCAAACACTGAACATTTTGCACAGTTAAGAATAAAGTTTGGAAATACTCCTAAAGAATATGACTATAATAGGTAAAGAGAACTTAAACACCTTTTTGATGGTTCTTTCTCTACTTCCTGATTCTTAGTTCATGACTTCCTTCAGTGGTTAAATTAGATTTCTGTGGTAGCTGAAGATGTATTGATCTTCAATTGTGGAACCATTGATCCATAAAAAATCACTTACGTTTTATAAATAATTTCTGAAATGCCTTTCTTAGCAAAGCAATTTCCAAAATCAACTGTATTTAAAAATAATTTTGTAGAATAAATTACATCTCTAACTGGTTCAGTGTAACTAAACTGAGGCTGTACTGGATTTTTACCTAATAAACAATTTAAAGCACTGTCTACGGTGGCTAGGTAATTACTATATTATTTGGGTCCAGAAACTTTTTTAACATTTTATCTAGGAGAGTAGTAATAATCAATAATCATTCACAAACAAGTATGTTTCTCTAACAGGCTTCAAATGACCACATTGAGTTTTCTGTACACATTAAGTACACTTCTTGTGAACCGGATATTTGGAAATATTTGAAAAAATAATTTGAATTGGGTATTTAGAAAAGAACATGAATTCCCTCATTAAGGAAAATAATATCAATGTTTTGTTTTTAAAACTTAAGGCTGATGCCAAAAGTATTAAAAAAGTCAATACAGGAAAAACCAGCAAACGTGCTTTACAATAAGTATTACTGGTAGCATATATATTCTGTTCTAAATGAATTCAATAGAAATAATGATATTTTCATTTATTCATTTACATGTCCACCCAACCACACATAAAGCGATACAGATATATGCTCCTGAGAGATCAGTTCTTAACATCTGTGTCTTTCCAACAATATCTGACCATTAGGGAGCTACATTCCCTTGGGCTAGGGAAACAATGACAGAACTCAAGCCAGGAATCAATTAAACTAAGGAAACTGTTCCATATCTTTGTTTTCTGGGAAGAGAACAGGTGTTTAATAATTTACATAAATTATGCAAAATCTAAAGCATTTACAGTAACTAGACACTTAGCAACAGACATGAATGAAGAGGTAAATTGGCTGATGATGTTTGGGATTATAGTGGCGCCTGCTAGCACTGCAATTGTTATGGGTCTGTCAGCATTTCCATTACAAACACTGTTTTTCAGAGATATATATTTCAATACAAGAACCTGTCTTAGTTTTAAATTTTAAAAAATAAACATAGTAGACACGGCCCTTGCCTAGTAATGTATCTTATTTGTAAACTAAGTATTTTGTGTGTGTAGAAACTCATTTAAATTATATTTAAGTTATTGAAACAAGATAGTAATGAAATTTGAATTTAAACTCTTTCTTTAACTAATACTCACAAATGACTCCAACTGAAGAATGTGCTTTTAAAGAATGAGTGATTTTTGAAGATCATTTAAAATCTGCAGTGTGAATTTGAATATTTGTATAATATTATATGAACTGTGTTGAGGGCTTTATTTCAAGACAGGAATATAGGACCTAAAACAGCACATCTGATTATTTTAATCAATAGAAATATTTGTTCATTGGGGTTTTTTTTTAAGAGAATTTTCCATGTGCTCTGTCATATGCTAAATGCAGTAGAGAATAAAATGAATAAAACACAGTATCTACCTAAAACAAAGTCACTCTACTTGGGAAATTAAGTATAGACACTTCTAAAAATAAATGAAAATGATAGCTGTATATGTAGCTACATTTTATGCTAATACAATAGAACGTTGAATTATTTGTCATAGTAAAATGTACTACCTCGATATAGTTTTACTCCCTTGTAAATACCTTTCAATAGTTGGCCAATATATGAACTTTTAAAACTCAATCACACAATTAATATATGCTGCTGAATTCCTGCCAGATATGTGGGAGCCCTAAAAATCCTTGGGCAAGTAAGCCTTTTTGAATAAGACATTTTGTTCCATTAGATGATACCTAAGAGGTTTAAAATTCCTTTAACAATACATATTTTAGACAAGTTAAATATATCCTGTGGCTCCTGGGAATTTTAAACTTATTTGCCAAAGCTAAAACCCTAGGTAAATTCAATTTCCCACCTACTCTGTACCTGTATGTATGCAGCTACATATAGTTGAAGGAAAACCTACAACCATGAAGAGTAGTCTCATTTTAAATTCATGGTTGTGAACTTCAAGAGGATACTTAATACAGGCCATTATCACACTATGCATCCCAAGTCTCTTCACTTTCCCACTTTGATTACTATTTCTCATTTTTCTTTTCCAGCCTCAACACCTACTCCCTCACTTCACTCTCAGCTAAGGATCTTGCTTCCTTTTGCACCGAGAAAAGGAAGGCATTCGACTGATAATTACCACCCACCACAGCCAACTTTCTGCAGTGTTTCCGCACTCACAACGCTGCTTTCCTGCATGGTTCTGTAAATGAATAACATTGTCACTACTTAGGCTAATCCCTCCCTGTATGTACCAGATTCATGTACGCTATACACAAAATATTATTTCTACCATAAAATAATTCAAAATCTATCTTTTGATTCCTTTTCTGCCACAAGCTTTTGCAGTGTGTTCAAGAATTGTCTCAAATCACTGCCACCCTTGTCTTATTCTCTGTTAATTGTAAGTGAATCAGGCACTGCACTCCACCCCTCCACCAAAATTGTTCTCCTGTATGCCATTAATGGCATCCTTGCTGTCAAGTCCAATAGTCAATTCTCGGTCTTAAATGCAACTTTCGGATAAATTTGGTCCAGTTGATAACTTTCTCCTTCTTGATTCTTCATCTGGCTTTCAATATTCCACACTCTCTTGGATTTCCTCTTCTCTCCTGTTTTCGTCATGCTCTCTGGTTCTTCTTTTTCCTAACCTCTTAATGTTGAAGTGATTGGTACTTTATTATCTTCTCTATGCTTCCTCATTCTCTTGCTGGTCTTATCAAGTTTTCAAATAAAATCTATATGTGAACGCTGTCTAAGTTTATAACCAGCCCAGAGCTCTTTCTTAAACTCCAGACTCATATCCAACTGTCTACTTGATTTCTCTATTTGATTCTCTAACAGACAAGTCAAATTCAGCACATGCAGGATGAAACTCCTGATTGTCCTCCAGCACTTAGAATCCTCACAGACTTTTCCATTTCCCTCCACTTCCTTGGGCCAAAACTATGAAATCATACTTAATTCTGTTTCCCTCCACACCTAAAATATCAGAAAGCCCATTTTGCTCTGTCTTCAAAATGTATTCATAATCTGACCACTTCTCACCACTACTACATTTTTACTGTTATCACTGTGGGTCGAGCCACCAATATT
The DNA here is from genome assembly GCA_963573385.1 of Cacajao melanocephalus. NCBI lineage: Eukaryota > Metazoa > Chordata > Mammalia > Primates > Pitheciidae > Cacajao > Cacajao melanocephalus. The sequence goes on from CAUYLG010054161.1 coordinate 519,683, forward strand.
CCTTAGCTGGACAATTGCAATCAGCCTCCTAATCAGCTTCTATGTTTGCCCACTTGAGTCAATTCACAATACAGCAGCTAGATCAATCTTTTAAAAGTGTAACTTAGCTTGAGGGGTCGGATACCCCATTCTCCATGATGTGATTCTGTCACATTGCATGCATGCCTGTATCAGAAGATCTCTTGTACCCCATAAATATACACATCTACTATGTACCTACAGAAAATGTAAAACAAAAAATAAAAAAAAAGTAAGTTAGATTATGCCATTCTTCTGCTCAAAACATTGCAAAAATTCTCATTTTATCCAAAGAAAGGCAAAAGTCATTAAAATGGTATATGGGATCCTACATGATTTGCTCTCCAGCCCTCCACCTTCTTTTACTCTTCCTCTTTTTTACTCTTTCCACCCAGACTGGCCTTCTTGTTATTCCTGGAAATTAGCTCACCTGAGAGTAGGGTCTTTGCATTGGTTATTTCTTCTCTTTGGACTTCTCTTCAAACAGGTATACACAAGACTCACTCCCTCATCACCTTGGAACTTGTGCTTAAATATCATTCTTTCTTCAATGGAACCTATCTGACCTGATAAAAGATGGCCTCCACATCCAATATTCTTGATTTCCCTACTTTACCTTTTCTTTTAACAGAGAACTTATCATCCTCCAATACGCTATGCACAAGCATACCGTTTTATTAATCGTTGCTTTATTGTACTTTTCAGATACCATCTTTTAAAAAATAACAAATTGAAGGTTTGTGGTAACCCTGTGATCCAGCGAGTCTATTGGTGTCATTTTTCTAACAGCATGTGCTCCCTTTGTATCTCTGTATCACATTTGGGTAATTCTTGCAATATTTCAAAATTTCTCACTATTATTATATCTCTTATTATATCTATTATAGCACTCATGAGTGTTCTTTGATGTTACTGCTACAATTGTTTTGGAGCATCACAAACTCTGCCTATATATGACAGCATACTTAACTGATAAACTTTGTGTGTGTTCTAACTGCTCCACCAACTGGTGGTCCCTCATCGTCCTCACTTTCCTCTGGCCCTCCAATTCCCTGAGAGAAAACAGCATTGAAATTAGGCCAGTTAATAACTCTACAATTACCTCTAAGTGTTCAAGTGAAAGGAAAAGTCACATGTCTCCCACTTTTTTGTTTTTTTTGAGAATCTCCCACTGTTGCCCAGGCTGGAGTGCAGTGGCGCAATGTTGGCTCACTGCAACCTCTGCCACCCGGGTTCAAGAGATTCTCCTGCCTCAGCCTCCCGAGTAGCTGGGATTACAGGTGCCCACCACCATGCCTGGCTAAGTTTTTGTATTTTTCGTAGAGACAGGGTTTCACTATGTTGACTAGACTGGTCTTGAATTCCTGACCTTGTGATCTGTCCACCTCAGACTCCCAAAGTTCTGGGATTATAGGCATGAGCCACCGCATCCAGCATGTCTCCCACTTTCGATCAAAAATTAGAAACTATTAAGTTTAGTGAGAAAGGAATGTTGAAAGCCAAGAAAGGTTGAAAACTCGGCATCTTATGCCAAATAGTCAAGGTGTGAATGCAAAAGAAAAGTTCTTGAAGGAAATTAAAAGTGCTACTCCATTGTACACATCAACAATAAGAAAACAAAACAGGCTTATTGCTGATATGAGGAAAGTTTTAGTGGTCTGGATAAAAGATCAAATCACAATATTTCCTTAAGCCAAAACCTAATCCAGAATAAGGCTCTAACTTTCTCCAATTTTACGACTGCTAAGAGAGGCGAGGAAACTGTAGAAAAATGTTTGAAGTTAGCAGAGGATGGTTCATGAGTCTTAAGGAAAAAGCCATCTCCATAACATACAAGCGTGAGGTGAAGCAGCAAGTGCTGATGGAGAAGCTGCAGCAAGTCATCCAGAAGGTCTGGCTAAGATCAATGACGAAGGTGACTCCACTAAAAACCAATTTTCAATGTAGACAAGAAAATATTCTGGAAAGGATTCACCATTTCTGATGCCATTAACTATATTCACGATTCATGGAGGAAGTCAAGATATTATTATTAACAGGACTTTGGAAAAAGTCAATTTCAACTCTCATGGATGACTTGGAGGTGTTCAAGAATTCAGTGGAGGAAGTCACTGCAGATGTGGTACAAATAAGCAAGAGAAATAAAATTAGAAGTGGAGCCTGAAGAGGTGACTGAATTGCTGCAATCTCATGATGAAAATTAAATGGATGAGGAGTTGCTTCTTAGGGATGAGCAAACAAAGTAGTTTCTAGAGATGGAATCAATGCTGTGAATATTGTTGAAATGACAACAAAGGATTTAGAATATTTCATAAACTTGTTGATAAAGCAGTGGCAGGATTTCAGAGGATTTACTCCAATTTTGAAAGAAGTTCTACTATGAGTAAAATTCTATGAAACAGCATTACATGCTACAGAGAAATCTTTTGCGAAAGGAAGAGTAGGTTAATGTGGAAAACTCATTGGTTTCTTATCTGAAGAAATTGCCACAGCCACCCAGGCTTCAAGCAACCATCACCCTGATGAGTTAGCAGCCTTCATCAAGACAAGACCCTCCACCAGCAAAAAACATTATGACTGCTAAAGGCTAATGTGATCATTAGGATTTTTAAGTAATAAAGTATATTTAAATTAAGGTATGTAAATTGTGATTTTTTTCTTACATATAATGGTATTACATACTAAATTCACTACAGCATGTGTGTAATACCATTATATGTAAGAAAAAAATCACAATTTTTTTCAACACAACATAACTTTATATGCACTGGGAAAACAAAATTCATGTGGCTTGCTTTATTGCGGTATTTGCTTTATTGCGGTAGTTTGGAACTGAACATGCTATATCTCTGAGGTATGTTGTAAAATCTCATTTATTTTGGATATTGAGAATACATCTCTCTCAGTAGAATGTACATTCCTTGAGGATAAAGATATTTGTTGTATTCACTGATGTATTTCAAATTCCCTGATATAGTAGTATCAAGTCACATTATAAATATTCAGTAATTTCTGTTTGAATAGATGAGGAAATTGACAAAGACACTAGGACAGAGTGTCTGCATTTAGGATCACACATGGTGAGACTCAAGTAGCCTAGAACTGCCAACATGTAGAAAGGGCTTTCCTGAGAATAAAGCTGCTATGGGAGAAAGCTAAACAGGAGACACATCTCTGAGGGCTTTACCTGAGCATAGCCACCCAGCTGTACTCAAAGCCCCAAGTCTCCAGGGTACATTGAGATAAGTAAAATTCTAATGATTTTTCCTACTTCTCTTCCTTCTCATTCTCTCCCTCTCTTCCTTCTTTTTCTTCTTCTCCTTCTTTTCCTCATCTTCCTTTTATTTCTCATTCTTTTTTTTCTTCCTCCTCCTTTCTTTCTCCTTTCCTTCTCTTCCTTCTCCTCCCTTTTCACACTTTAAAAAGTTCTGTCACTTTTGTTAAGAGACAATTTTCAAAAACAGGTAAAATAATGACTAGAATAGAGATACAAAAATTAACATAAGTAAGATATTTTATTTGACTCATTTGTGAGAAAGCTACTGAGGTGTTACAACCAATTCAAAAGAGAAACCAAAGGACAAACACATTTATAGACTGGGAATATTAAATGTGGCAAATGAGGCAATATTAGCCATTTCTACAGTAGGGGAGGAAAGTTAACTGAAACTATATAGGACGGAAGAGAATTTGCATGTTCATAGACAAGAATTATATTGCATTTCTGTTACCTAAACTTTAGAGTTGTAAAATAGCTACTATAGAATCAGAATCAGAGAACCTGGTTGGATATGTAACACACAGTGCAGTCTTCTATTGAGACATAATTTTTTTAACATTTCCAAAAATGTCTTAAATATCTGTCACAATGATAAAATAGATTAATTTTATATAATAAAAACTGCAGAATAACACATTAGTTTCCCATTGCTGCTGTAATACATTAGCACACACTGTGTTTAAACAATACAAATTTATTTTTTTATAGTTATAGAGATCGGAATTCCAAAATAGGTCTCACTGGGCTAAAAATAAAACTATTGGATTCTCTATGAGATAATTCATTTTCTGATTCTAGAGGCTACTTGCAGTCCTTGGTTCATGGCCCCCTGCACCTCTGCTTTAAAGGACATTTGTGATTGCACTGGACTCACTCAGATAATCCTGGATAATCTCTATATTTTAAGGTTAGCTGATTAGCAACCTTAATTCCCTGTACAACTTTCATTCTTCCTTGCCAAACACAATATATCACAAATTCTGGAGATTAAGATGTGAACACCTTTGGTGAACATTATTCTGCCTGTCCTAATATCTGATTAGAAATTAACTTTTTAGAAATTGATTTTTAGAGATTTTATGTAGCTAAGATTAGAAATTTTATAGTTAATTATGATCATATGTAGATACATTTTGTTATTGGTAATTAATTCCTAAAATGAGAAAAGAATAGTGCTCCCAGATTTATGTTAATAAAATGCAATTTTTGTTCTGCTACTCTAAGGAAAACGCTCATTTCATTCACACCCTCGAAACATACACACAAAAATTAATTGCCAAACCATAATAATTTATATTTACTCTGTCTTCAAAAATAAAAATGCTCTTATTCTTTCAATCTCTTTCCCAAATATTTGGATTGAAATACAAAATAAACCACTTTTCTAGCTGAAATTTCCAGGTAATAACTTCTGTTTCTGTCATCTAATAGTGTAGCAAAATGTCCACACATGCACTTCTTTGCAGTTTTAGGAATTTCCTCAAGGTTGCTTGAAAGAAACTGCTTGAACTGCATGCTACTTTTGTTGGCAAACAAACCTCAAAGATTCACAAACATCATTCAGTCAGTTAGGGCTAATATACGTGGAATAAACATTGAGCTCTCAATGAAACAAATTGTTTCATGTGTAATTTCATAAAAGGATAAAAGAGAAAATACCGTATGAGTCTTTTCACGATTCCAAATGCTGCCCTTGAAATAGAGTTTGGTCCAGGCAAAGCAATTTATTCCTCAAAACCTAACACCACCATAATGGAGACTTTTTTTTTACAACCTTCAGCATTTTCTGACTTTTGCAAAGTCATATTGCTAGTCATAAAGCAAATTGTGGTTAGATATGTGCTTATAATCTGCAACCGAGTTTCTCTAAAGCTTTAAAAACAAGTTAAGGATAAGTGACATTAAATTAAAAAAATTAAATGAAAAAATATAAAGGGAGTAACATCAGTCCTTTGTTATATTAAATATATTCCTTTAAAAACATAGTTTTAGTAATTTTCTGTCTAAAGCTAGAAAATACTATCTCTTCACTCTAAAGATTAAGAAGGACATATGAAGATATTTTGTATTTTGTTTCTGTTAAAGCTTTAGTGTATCATCCCTAAATTTTCAAGACATCAAAAACATTTCCTAGGAAGTATATCTTAATTCCAAACTGATATTTTTCCCTCCTTTCTCCATAAAAAAAAATTGATGCCATCATAAGCATATTAAGTAAAACAAAAATAAAAAAGGACATCTCCACTTCCCAAATATATATATCAGTAGGCAATAAGGTGAATGCAGTAGAGGAAATCCTCTTTAACATAATTGCCTTTAAATAGCAGAATGATCAGGAAACTCAAAATTTATGTCAGTCACTGCATTAACACTGTCTTACCTATTTCTTGTTCTTCTATTGGTTACATTACGAAAAATTTTACCAGTAGGACCGCTGTAATAGTTGAGCAGGAGAGTAAGGACTTCAAACTTTGTAGGTACCAGTCGATACTGGCCTTTTCGATCTTCTCAAATTTGTTCTGGAATTAGGCAAGAAATAAGTAAATGGTTAACAAGAAAAAAAAATCCTAATCTTCCTAACTAAAGAAAAGTGGCAGTGAGAGCAAATGATAATCCCTCTAAAGACTGCCCAGAAAAAGAAAGCCTTTGCTCAGAAAAAGAAAAATAACAGAATATTTATGTAGCATTCTTAAGGATGTACTGTGCTCAATCTGCTGATCTAGTCTCTGTCTACCTTCCGATTGACTTAGGGTTTTCTACACCTATGCTTTGTAGCTGGCTTCCATTTCTTTTATTCTCCTCCTGAGGGACTGTGTCAGAGGGACGTCCTGGGGCTGCTAGGGCCCTTTGTTTCCGCTTTCCAGCCTCTGTTTATTTCCACTTTCCCGCTTCTGGCAGGCTAAGTAGGACCTTTGTTTCCATTTTCCCGCCTTTGGCTCTTGGAGGTGGGGGCTCTGTGACTCAGGGTTGTAAAACAGTAGCCAATCCGGTAAAGGATTCAAAGATCAATTAATCCAGAAGAAGTTTGAAAGAACCCCTCTCATTGGATTAGAACAGGAATGGGGCGGGAATAACTCAGGGGTAAAAGTTCTAGCGGCCGCAGCCTGGGTAGCACACTCTCTGGGTCTCCTTGCTTGGCAGTGTGGAAGCTGCCCTTTCACTCTGCGTAATAAATGGCACTATCGCACACACTTTGAGTCCACGAGTTCTATTTGAGCTGTAACACTCACCGAGTCAGGGACACTGAGCCCTTTCCCCGTTCTTCGGCGTTAGGAAGGCCAAGAGCGTAAGTTCCACAGCTACTCTGCTTCTGTCTTGGCCTAGAAGTTAGGACTCCTGGTTCTCACCCAGGCGGCCTGGGTTTGACTCCTGGTGTAGGTGAGAACCAGGAATTATGGCTGCAGCTGCTTCGGTTACACTTCCTTTTGTAATTTCACCTATTTTTTTTTTTCAAGGTTCACTTCAATTTTGTCTCCCCTCTGAAGGCTGTGTTAGGTGGAGTTTCCTTTGAAGCTGGACCTGAGCTATGAATTGAATGCAAGAGCTTTATTTGGGAAGTGATCCCAGGAAACAGCTGGCAAGTGAGAAAGAGAGAAAAGAAAGGTAATGGGACTAAAGAAGGGGGATGTTAGTGAGCAGGTACCTCTGTGGGCAAACGAAGCTCAGTCCTTCTGGACTTCTGGGAAACTGCAGAGTGTCCTTTAGAGTTGTTCCATCTAGAGAGCTAAGTCATTTTTTAAGCGCTGCTGGAAGGTGGGGAAGAGATCAGTAATTAGGCAGTGCCTTTTTTCTGTGTAGCCCCATTACTGGGCAGCTCCAATGGCCAGACTGGCAGTCAAAGTTGCTTATAATAGGGAGCTATGTGGGAGGTGACATGTGAGAGGGGCATGATTTCTGAGGAGATTTGGGCAGAGAACTGTGGACATATGATATGCCAGATAATATCTTCATTTACCTGCAAGCGTCTCTATGGTGTGGGTTATAGAAACACAAGTACACACAACTGCATACACATCTCTGATCTTTCCAGCTAGTAAAGCCAGTTCAGCATGGTGGTAATGCCTGGGCATGGCTTTGTCACATTGTCTTTATTCAAAGCCTATTCAACAGTCTGTGTTACCTTGGGCTAGTTGTTTAAATTCCCTGAACTTTAGACTACTCATCTGTAAAATCTGAATGCACCACTTATTTCCAGGGTCATTGTGATGATTATATGAAAATTATGCAATGAAACACTTGGTAAAGGTAGGCATTCCATAAAGCTAATAATACTTCCCCTTTGACCACTTTCTTATGCATTCTTTGTAGCATTTTGGTCCTTTTTTTTTTTTTGAGATCGAGTCTTACTCTGTTGCCCTGGCTGCAAGTAGCACAATCTCAGCTCACTGCAACCTCTGCCTCCTGGGTTCAAGTGATTCTCCTGTGTCAGCTCCCTAAGTAGCTGGGATTACAGGCGTGTGTTACCAAGCCTAGCTAATTTTTGTATTTTTAATAGAGACGGGCTTTCACCATGTTGGCCAGGCTGGTCTCCAACTCCGAACCTCAGCTGATTTGCCCACCTCGGCCTCCCAAAGTGCTGGAATTACAGATGAAAGCCCTGCATCTGGCCGCATTTTGGTCTTTTCAGAAGTTGATTGTGTCATGCATATGCTCACCTACAGAAGAAAATGTGAACCCCATTCACTTAAGCATATGTTTCTCCCTTCTATTCTCCATGCCACCCCTGTCACTACTCTCGCCCAGCTCCTGTAGTTTATTTTTTCTCTTTAATCAAACAGAAACATTTAAGAAAATAATATAACATTATAGATGTAATTGAATAATTGTTTTTTTTCTGATCCACTTTTTGTAACCCTTTGCTTAATTCCTCCTAGCTCACAAATGTAGAATACCAACCTTAAGGGAACCAGGAGAGTAAAGTAAGGAGAATGCTCTCTTTGTCCTCTGTTTTAAAACTCTTGAAGAGCTTTCTATGGGTATAGACTTTCCAAATTTCCATAGTGTACATGTGGTAGGTAGTTTTGGTGTTTTTTTGGAGGCCCTAATATACTTAGCAGGTAAGAATTTTGAAAGACTTCCAGGGGCCTTGTTTTTCATGGTGATAATCCGTCTGTCAATTCTTTGAAGGCAGGGGCATGTTGGTTTTGTTGACCATGGTTTCTTGGGTACATTTTGCAAAGTATATAATTTTGAATTCATGAATTAGAAGTCTGAGTATATATCCTGCTACTTTTCAAAGCAGTGAGATGTTGAGAAAGTTTCTAACATTTTCATTTGTAAAGTAGGGTAATAGTACGTACCTGGAAGAATTGTTGCAAGAAACTAATGGGAGATTGTTGTGGGGGGGACCCCACAAGTGTCGGGGCAAGGGTATGAAGCCTCTGCCTGTTCCCATATAAATATTGATTTAGAAAAGAATTAGAAATGTAGGCACAGTTATTCCTTTATATAATCATGTATAATCTTATAGTTACTTACAATCATAAAGATATATACTCAATATAACCTTTAATTTTACTAATGACTATCAGGTTATGGAGCATGGAACTGAGGTGACATTGTGAACAAAGTGATCCTAAGGCAAGATGCTCTAAGCCCTCTGTCACACCCGCATAAGGGCTGCTGGAGGGTGCCTTGGCTGTGTGGCAGTGCCAGTGCTGTGAAAGCGCCCGCTGTTTAGCCAGCTAGGGAAGGAGACATCCAAGATGGCCAAGACGTCTCCTTCCTGGGGAAGTTAGAAGAAAAGTCTACTTCTCCAAGCTCTTATGGCAAGGCCTGACAGCTGTCAGGAAGCCTACAGGCATGCAGGGGCATAACCGTCTCTGTGTGATGCTGTGCTTCACTGGTCACATTCCATGTCATGCCCTGCTTCTGCACCTGGTTTCTCTTTTTCTCAGAAGATAAGAATTAATGTCCTTGACATTTCTAACAAATATGTGAAGAGTGCCGACGCATTAGGTTTTCTCCTTGCCTTGGCTATTTGAAAGTCTTGAGCCCCCTCTCTCCAAGACACATGATTTACCTGACCCTATCACCGACCACCATTACCTCACCCTACCTTCCCCGCCCACTGCTCTGTACTCAATAAAAGTCAGAGTGTCCAGGCACTTGGTGCCACTACAGGTCTCCGTGCTTTGGTTGGCAGTGGACCCCCAAGCCCAAATTCTCTTTTCCCTATCTCTGTGTCTGTGTGTTTTATTTCTACAGTTTCTCCGCACCAGCAGGGAGGAGCTCACAGAACCCTATGGGGCTGGACCCTATAGGAGATCCCATGCAAAATGTCCAGCATAATACATAATAGTAGGTTCAAAATAAGCATTAGTTTTCTTTCTACTCAACTCTTAAGGTTGCTTCTAAAACATGTAATGATACCATTCTTAAAGCTAATTAAAATGTGGGAGAAGCAAGAGCATCCCTCTAGCTATGGAAGTACTTTTATTTGTTTCTTAAAAACTGCTGTGTTCTCTGGTGAATTTTAGTATAAAAAGCCAGAAATGTCTGAGTGGTAAGCACCATATGCTTTCCTGGATTTTATTTCACTTTATTTTTCAAAAGATATCTCTTATCACATTAGTGCAAAGCCTATTTAAAAATGCTTCACAGAGCCTTTTTCAGTCTGTAATGAATCGTTAAAAAAAAAGGTTTAAATGAGCTATTAAAAACAGGAGTTTGTTGAATTGAATAAGAGCTCTCCTTGGAAATGTGGTTCCAACTGAAAAAAAAAATCTACATGGAAGTGTTTACTGGTAAAGGTTGTTTGATCAGCCCCGCATGATGTGTCTCACCCCATGATCACCACAGGGTAGATTATATAATGTACATTGGTTTTGAAAACATATAACCCATTCTCCTTTGCTACAGTGCTTGTATTCCATGCTGACACATTCACTAAAACCCTGTCTGATATATCAAGCTCTTTAATTGGGCTTACTTGATAGTCTGGGAAAGAAAAAAGGACACTAGTGTCTCCTTTTTTGCTCCCTTGGGTACCTTTTAGAGGAATCTCTTTACAATAACGGACAGATAACTTTAAATATATATGTGTGCTTATGTGTATGACACATTTTTTTTTTGTCTTGGATAACTATTCCAGCCAATTTTCAATTAATAAAACAATGGGCTGTACTCTCTCATAAGTAATGAGGTGTTTTTTCTTATCTATAACAACAGATAATGCCATCATTTCTAAATCTTTTTCACTTGTGTTTGCTTTTCATCACCAACTGGGCAGAAACTCTGCCTTTAACTGATCTTATATTGCCGCCACATTACTTCTCTGTAGGCACTTGGCAATTCAAGTTGTTCTTGACTTGTACTAAAATAAAGCCTAACTATTGTGGAATATGTAAAGAAGAATCAATTAAATTGCCACTCATCCAGTCTGAATATATTTGAGCGTGTTATTGATCAGGATCAAGGTAGCATTGATTTGGTTTTGGCAGCTCATGCCAATTAGAAAAGTTATGGACATGGCTATCAGAGACATGATTCAGTCTTATTCAGTGATTTTACAGATGTGACAAAAATTAATTAGTTACATGGATAATAAAAACCACAGTCTCAAATTAGTTGAATTGAGTAATGAATATAGAAATAAAGTTTATTTGTTTGGAGCCTCTAGCAAGAGAACTCCTCCCTTTGTATAGCCATTAAGAATGTTTACTTTTACCTGGAAATTGATTAGAACTGCAGCTTTAGTATGACACAAAGAAAGTGATGAAGAAGAAAACGATGCCTGTGGAGCTGGCCTTAGTTACAACAACCATGGTGATCAATGGACCTGAGATGTCGCAGGCAGATCCCATTTTCTTCTGGAATTTATTCCAAGCATTCAGCAGGTGACCTGGTAAGGGAAATAGGCAGCATTGACACTTACCAGCTAAGGGAGAGAAAGAATCCCATGCCTGCCACTTTTACATGACAAATATTGCCAAAGTCATCTCCTCAATCTGCTTTGGGAGTATGGAAACACCTTGGTGACATTTTATCTTTAGATTATCCAAATTTCAAAAGGAGTGTTTCTGCATAAGGCATATTACTTTGTGATTGGCAGATGTGAGAGCTATTTGTGTTGCTTAGTTTATTTGTTACCAGATTTCATGGTTTTCTATTCTCTTTTTCCAGGCAATGTATGTTAGCCTATGTATTCTTTCTATTGGCTATAAATTTGAAGTAAGCACTTTATCAATTTTTTTTTTTGGTATTTCCTTCCTTCTCCATTTCCTCAAATTAGTGCACTGCTCCATATGGAGTAGATTCAAAAAAGTTGTTCACTGTATGAATCTATTCTGTCTGGATAGACAAAATGTCACAAGTTTGAAACTGCTAATTGCTTATAAAAGCTCTCACTTTCACAGTCATCAGCCAAAGGATTCTCATTTAAACATTAAGGAGTCCTTCTTTCTTAGTGAGTATAATCTTGATGTGCTGAAGGTTTCCTTGGATATTTAGCTTCCATTTGTATGACAATACTCTTTTCCAGTATTATTTTTTAGAATATGTTACACCTCATAGTTATTCATTGCATTCATATTCACAGTCCCTGTAGACTTCGTGTTACAAACTTTATGAGCATTTGTGCAGTAAGAACTATAACCTAAATACAATACCAGTCTTTTATGACATGCCCAAGCATATCACAGATAATTTTTGTTCATTTCTGTAATTGTATTTTTTTGTATAATTCGTATATACAGGGTGCAAATTTTATATGAACTTTCTGCAAAAACATGGAAGACATCGAATCTCTAATTCTTTCCCTTTAGAAAGAGGTTCTGTCGATATTCAAGTTGGAAGAGAGAGAATATGAACAGATGGCTGTGGCAAACAGCACATTGCAATTGGGAAGCAGAGTACAGGTACTAGTGAATATGACATTTGGTATTCCATAATAGTCTTGAAAATTAATTTTAAATCAGGCTTCAAAATCATAATAAAGAACAACTCATATATTATTCATTTCTTTATTCTGAAGGCTAATGTTTAGCGTGAAGTACAATATACGCTGCAAGAAAGTAAAGGAGATGTGATTTTCAATTAAATACATAAAGTATGTTTGAAAACCACTGGCATGACCTTAGTTATTTTTCTAGGATTACTGAATAGCTTCCAATACCCTGAGACTTACCTGTAAAGACTACTTACAATTAAAAGGGAATATAAAGTAAAAGTGTATAATAAAACTATTTTAAAAGTTTTAATTTTATATTTTATGCAGACGCTGGATGTGTTTTGAGGGTAATTAGTTGGTCAGATACCAAAAGTGGTAAATATTTTATATTTGCTCATGGAAACAGGTAGCTGGAATGTCAAATTTGTACACATCATCAAAAACCAGGCAATTATCATCTATGCTATAGATCGCTGCCTCTGGGATTCACAGGTAACCAGAGCTTTTATGAAGATTTCAGCACATAGTTCTATTTCTGTTTAAAATGAATATTGCAGTCTGAATAAAAATTTTGATTTTTTTTTTGAGGAGGTGCTAGGGTAATGGTGGTATTATGATAGAAAGAGTGGCTTGTTATATTATTATTCCTTTGGGTTACCAGTTCTGATTATCTCAGTGGTATTGCAAGTAGAACATTTTTTTAAATTAATAGAAACTTTTCTAACTAAAACATCTCACATTACATTCCTTTTGACGATAGAAGATAATTATGTAAAGCAAAGAAATTAGCAAATTAGCAAATGAGAAATAGGTCCACGAACATACAGATTTCAGCACAGACATGCATTATTCTCATGGCATTGATTCATACCCTGTGGATATATACATATTGCATGTATGTGCATGCACATACATGCATTTGTCTTTAAAACACATGTGAATTATTTGGGGACTTATAATTGTGAGCCTATAGTGGATATCTTTTCTGCTCTGAGAAAATCTCCTTTAGGGACTTGGAGAGAATTATATATCAAATAGAAGAAATATTTCATGATGGAAGTGATAGGGATGTTAGTGACCAGTAGACCTAGGCCAAACATTTTATTTAGTATCTACTTGTTATAAAACCTTGTTTGCAGTTATGTAAACTTTGTAACCCTCATGTGTGAAAAGGAGATATCAAGGATGGAAACCTCACCAGTGTTGTTGTGAGGATTATTTAGGTATCGTATATAATTAAGATATTTCACCTCTTTTTATTGTTATACTTTTGTGTATTAGTAGAACATACACATCAGGGTTATGGAAATCTAAAATTAAGAAACTTAAGTTTGATCAGCAGCTACTTATGGAAAGCTGAATGTGCATCAGTTATTGTGATTGACAATAAAATCATTTATATTTTTCCGACATGGCAGCATGTGTATGGGTTGCAGCATGGATTATCTCACTGGGTTCTCATAACATCCCTGAAATTAGAACGTTAAAGAAAGAGTAACTTGCCTGAGATTGTACTACTACTTCATGGCAGATCAAGGCCTAGAATGTTGTCTTAGACTACTGATCTAGAAATTGTTTCATTATACTGCATGGTCTCCCAATTACAGTGAAAATTGTGTGTCTCTGGTTGAAAGAGAAAATTCTCCTACATTCTTTGCTGTCCAAAAATTATCTCATCTTATTTATTTGTATCATGAGTGCTTTTGCGATAAACATGTTAATCATTTAAAATGATGTTTTACAAGTGTGACTCTTCCTGTTGATTCTGTCAAATTAAAGACTAAACTTCATGTGGAGAAAACCAAGTGTGTAAGACATAATTTAATTAAAGGAGACAAATATTTATTAGATGCTTAGTATGTGCAAAGACACAGTCTGTACTAGGTACATTGCTGGTAAATTTGCATTCATGTGTAACCCCTAGGTTGTACCTATCATATCTGAGAAGGAAAACAGGTTTCATCTATCAGCAGAAAGAACTCCATGCCACTATTAGTTGATTACCTGCACACATGGTATTTAGTGGATGTTGCAAAAATATTTTTGATCTCAGGCTGGGATACAGCATAATTGTGATGTATGTTTAGGAGACCGACCACAACAGTCTTCTTCCTTCTCCCGTCATCAGTCTAGGTTCTCTTGGTCCTTTCTCTCACTCTGCCACCTCTTCAGGGTCCTGTGTCCATTCTGGAAACACACGGCTATGTCATCCACACACTGTCCTACAATGGGGGCACTTAGGTGAATTAAAACTTTCAGATTTTTTCAAAGAGGACTATCCAATAGTCCAAAAAATCTTTTCATTATAATGACTGCTTCTTAAACCATATTATTTTTAAACAAAACTGCCTTTTTAAACAGTAAATTGTAAAAAGTTTAAGAAGATGAGTTAGAAAGTTGTATATTTGAATCATGTCTTTGTCCCTATGAGCTGTGTGACCAGAGCAAGTTACCGAATCTCTTTGGGCCTACCTCTTTACCTGTAAAATGGAGATAATAATAGGACATCATTCTTGTGGTTTCTGGAAGGGTTATTTGAGTTAACACATATGACTCATATAATATTGCCCAGTGCTTAAGAAATGCTCACTGTACTGGCATTATTAATATTATGATTTTTAAGTTATTATGTCTTACCAAAAACTTATTCATTATTAGGTTGAGAAGAAAAGAAAAAGGTGAGGGGAAAAAGAAACCTGACCTATATGCATCTACATTTATTGATTAATTAAATGATTAAATAAAATGTTTCATATTTCAACATTTCTCAGTCTCTCTTACCCGACCTCACATAACACACACAGGCATACATGCAACGATAACTGCCTAGTAGTCCTGGCAGATATCTATGAGAATGTGCATTTTCTCCACCTGCCCTTTTTTTTTTCACTTTTTATTATTTCATCACACACAGGTAGAAAGAAGAATGTAAGGAATTCCCTTAGTAGTGCTGTAGGATTGTAATAGACAGAGTGATTAATTTTATTTGGTGTAATGAGTCATGGAACACATTTGAATCTTGATTTTAAAGAATGAGTAGCACTTTGTTAGTTAGGTTGGAAAAGGACATTTCTAGTTAACAAAAAGTTCATTCTGCTTTTCTACTTCAACGAAAGTAGGTCATTGCTTTACAAGCTTCCAAGGCTAACATGACAGCATGTTAGCACTATCTCTCAGAGTCTTCATCAAGAATTTGCTACCATGGGAAAGAGTCCTCATGTCAAGAAACTCTCCCTAAGCCAATTTCATCCTTCACCCAACCTCTTTCTTTCTTTAATTGAGCACCCTGAGAGTCTTGTTCCATGTAAAGTCTCCTGGCTTATGCTGGTGCTTGACACCTAGGTATGCAGCTTCTTTAGTGTTTAGTTCACCTTCTTCTGCAGCAGGTCCGGAAAATCCCTGGTCAAAGTTGTGCTGGGATTGACCCTAATTATTGGTCTGGTTGCCAGAGGGGGAAATGGAGATAGACTTTGAGGGGGGTAAGCGTCAAGGTCTTGAGAAAGATTAAATGTTGATTTCCTGTGACTTAATTATGGGCTCAAAAATTACTTCTATTCACCACTGTTTCTTAGGTTACATTGACAGGTTTCTAAAACTTAATCATTATTACAGCAAAAGGCAGCGGAGACAATCACTGTAGAACAACTCTGAAAATGCCTAATAACTAAAAAATATGACCATTGTGTCTTTCATTTCCATACCAGCATGTTAGAAACAGAGCACTTGGAGGCAAAGTAAAATTTAAATGATTTTACATATAAAGGAGGAAGAAATATCTCAAACAAGAGCTTCTTTAGCAAAAGCTTCTAGTTCCTTCTCGCTAAAATAATCCTGATATTTATTATAAGTTGTCCTCCAGAGAGAAGACCCCATTTTCTAGCCTTCTTTGCAGGTATGTGGAGCTACACGGCTAAGTTCTGAGTAATAAATGCAAAGAAAGTGGTATACGAGACTTGGAGAATTCGCCAAAAAATACTGGGGGTGGGATGCTCAACTTCTCTTTCCTTCCTTTTTCCTTGGACACAGGAATCATGGCTAGAGCTCTAGCAGCTATCTTCAAGGGGATTTAATCTTTGAGCTTAAATTTTGCCCTAAAAATTTGATAATTATTGAAGGCTTTATATTCAAATTTGATATTTTATTATTGGAATATCTCTAAGTTGACATCTTATTATTGCCATTATTTGCATTATCCTAATGCTTTTATTTAATTTTATTATAAAAATTCTGTACTGCTTGTTTATGACAACATAGATGAACATGAGAAAAAGAGTACATTTTTCACTTTTAAATATAAATTTGAGTTGATATACACTTTGGGGTTTAATGTACTCAGTAATCAATTTCAGATCAAAATCAGTTCAGTCCTAAAATCAATTGGGACTCTAGTCTTTACTGTCCACCAGGGGTTACAAGAAGACACTCAAAGGGAATGGTATTAAGAGAATGGAGGCATGAAGGTAGGAACAGTGCTGTCTTGATGGAGTGCCAATCTACTCTCCTAAGTGAAGTGGAATGTAATGGCCACTGACTCCAGGAATCCATAGGTTTAATGGTTAAGATCAATGAATTAAAATAACAAAAACCTTAGGAACAATGGTGGTATGAATTAGCATTGCTTACTCTGCACTCTGATGTTTCCTTTTATGTTGATGAAGCTTCATGAGCATAATGCTCCAGGTTTCTCTCCTCCCCTTTTTCTCATTCCCCCCAGTAGAGGCAGACTGACATCTGACTGGGGATAGCAGAAGGAAGGAACACGAATAAACCAATCTCTTGCTCTTTCTTCTCTCTTGTGAATGAACTTCCTGAAGGATGTAAACGCTCTCAGTGCTGAATGTAGTACTTCAGCACTGTCTCTGCCCAGGTAGGTAAGTTAATCTTACTTGGAAGTTTAGTTTTGAGAGGACCACTTGCCTACAATATAATAGAGTACCCAACATAAGACACACATTTTAAAAAGTACATAATACATAAAGAGTATATTCAATTATAAACACCTGACTATTGCCCAATCAAGAAATAAAACATTGCAAGCAACCAGAAGCTCTCTATGTATCCTTTCTGGATCTCAACTCCATTCCTACAATAGCAGTCCTAGCAAACTAATACAGATTTCTGTAGTTATTTCTTTTGCTATCTGACTTCCTGTGCACAGCAATTTTGTGTGATTCATTCATGGTATTGTATATATCTGTAGTTCATTTTTATTGCCATATTTTATTGTATGAATGTTAAAACATTATTTATTTTGTTATTGATGGATATTTCTCTTACATGTCCATAAGCAGCCAGCCAAGCCATTTGCTGTTGACCATAAGTCTGTGTATAATTTTGGGTTACTTCTTTTTTCCACATGAAGTGGATGACTAGATTCATTGTTCAAAGATCAGCCCGTTGGGAGGATTTTCTCTCACCGTTGTCTTCTGAGTCCATTCCTGAGCAAGACTGCTGTGTAGCTGTTATCTTTGTTCAGCTTGCACCCACAGTCTGAGCCAGCAAATCTGTATTAGTCAGAGCTCTCCAATTTTGAATGACATGTTCCTCATTTCCATCTGAGACCATACCAGAAGCCCCTTTAACATTCATATTTCTCCCAACGTTCTGTTCACAACTATATAAGAAGGTAAAAGCTTTCTCTAGAGCTCTCCTGTTTTCTTCATAAGCCCTGACCAGAATCACCTCTAACATATGTATTTCTATCAACAATCTCTTAAAGCCAATCTAGGCTTTTCCCAACATTTGGCTCAAAACTCTTCCAGCCTCACTGCAAAGCCACTTTTACATTTCTAGTTTTTTGTCAGAGTAGCATGCTGCTTCTTTGTACCCAAATCTGTATTCGTTTGCTAGGGTTACCATAACAAAGTACCATAGACTGGATGTTTAAAAAAAATAGAAATTTACTTTCGCACTATTCTGGAGACTAGACATCCAAGATTAAATTGTTGGCAGGACTGGTTTCTTGTGAGCCTCTCTCCTTGGCTTGTAGGTAGCTATATTGATCCGTATGTGCTTGTGTCATAATCTCCTATTCTTATAGATACACCAGTTTTATTGAATTAGGGTCTACCCTCACCTTATTTTACCTTAATCACCCCTTTAAAGGCTCTATCTACAAATATAATCCTACATTCTAGGACTGCATTATATGAATTTTGGGGGCAGGGAACACAATTAAGCCCTGATATGGTTTGGCTGTATCCCCACCCAAATCTCATCTTGAATCGTAGCTCCAATAATTCCTACATGTCGGGGGAGGAACCCAGTTGGAGGTAGTTGAATCATGGGGATAGGTTTTTCCTGTGCTGTTCTCGTGAAAGTGAATAGGTCTCACGAGATCTGATGGTTTTTATAAAGGGCAGTTCCCGTGCGCACATTCTCTTGCCTGCCACCCTGTGAGATACGTCTTTGTTGCTCCTTTGCTGTCCACCATGATTGAGAAGCCTCCCCAGCCATGTGAAACTGTGAGTCCAGTAAACCTCTTTTTCCTTATAAATTACTCAGCCTCAATATTTCTTCATAGAAGTGTATGGAAATGGACTAACACAAGGCCATAACACTAGGAACCAAGTTGAGTTTTTCCTCCTCCCTCAGCTAAGCATCTGATATGTGATTAACCCATATGTCTGTGAGTAGGGAGAGGTTTGTTCAACTAAGATGCATAACTAATGGAGTTGGACATTTAGCTTTCTTTTAATTTCAGCTAATGGATTAAGCCCTGGGTTTGATTCTCAGCTTTCTCCTATCCTCCAGATAGAGTTGGTAAGAGCCTCTTTGTATGCAACCCAACAGGCCTTGGGGGTTTCACAAGTGGCTTTGAATTGCCAGTTCCTTGCCCAGAGCTACTCACTGTATTTTTGTAGAGCAGTCATGGTGTTCAGCAATAGTCATTCAGCACCTAATAGCTACTGTTTTCTTTAAATGTCTCCGAAGCCTGATACAATTGCGTCCTCTTTTACCAGCACACGTTTTCAATTCACTGCCAATGAGTTTTACGATATGATCAACACCTGTGTGCAGGAGCTATTTGTTTCTCACCTACCACTATTGATGGGGTCTTCACTGCCAGCTTGGCAGTGAACAATGTAGCCTCAAATCCTCAGACTGCTTCCAGCACCAGCTGTCACATATTGACTTCTCCAGAAACAAGTGCTGAGATGGGTGTATGCAATGCTGTGTAGGTACTAACACCTGTGAAGGAAAGGGGGCTGGGGCAGGATTGGGCTGGGAAAAATGGTGAACTAAGATAAAGGCCCAACAAAATCTTTTCAAACCTGGCAGGCAGGTCTAGAACAAGTACATAAGGCTTAAATGGTCAGACTCTCGGAGCCAAGCCTCATTCAGTAAACTGGTATGAGCTGCTGCCCTTAAGATGGATGATCTTGCTCAATATTGCTCTCTGCAGCTGAGGCTGACCACAAAGGAGTTGGTAGCTGAAGGCTGTTGGCCAACTGCACTCACTGCAGCTGGGCCGAAGGTCCTTCCTTGAAATAGGATCTTGCAGGCAACTCTTTAAGTCCAGAAAAGGCACTTAAGTCTTCTGAGTGAATGTCTCAGGAGTGGAATTTCTGGGTGATAGAATATGTGTAACTTTCACTTTAGCCAACAACGCCAAAACAAACTTTTCCAATGTGGTTGTACCAATTTAAACTCTTAGGGATTTAAGAGGCTTTTAGTTGCTTCACTCCTTTATCAACACCTAGTATTGTCTTTTGGTTTCATTTTAGCTTCTCTGGTAGGTCTATTGGTGTTATATTTTGGTGTTTATTTGCATTTCACTAATTACTAATGTAGTTATGCTCTGTTTCATGTGTTTACAATGTGGATAAACTCTTGGAGAAGTGATCACTTAAAGATTTTGGTCCTTAAAAAATGGTGTCACATTGTGTATATGAGCTCTTTTGTTGTATATGGTGTAAACATTTTTATTTTTACCTTGAGGCTTTTAATGGTATATTTTGATGGAGAGAAGTTTTAATTTTTATGTAGCGTTATGCAATTTTAGTCTTTTCCTTCTACAGATATTGTTTTGTTTAAAAAGTCACTCATAATCATAAATATGTGCCCCTATAATGTCGGCTAAAACATGTTTTGCTTTGATATACACCTTCAACTCACTAAGAATTAATTTTTGTGTATGATGTGAGGTAATGAAGAGTTCTAAAAATTCTTTCCCATATAAAGCTACTTTTATTTCAGCATATATAACCAAAAAGACTGTAGATAATTTCCCTACTGCTATGCTATGCAAACTCATAGAATTCAGAAAATGTTAAGGTTTTCTGTAACAACAAATATCCCCCAAATTTTAGCATCTGAAAACCACAGAGTTCCTCACTTGTTCATCAGGAGTGGGCTTTGGCTTTGTGTCACAGCCTCTCTCTGGAAATTTGCTGGTCTTTGTGGCAGACGGGAAAAGAGAAGGGAGACAAGCTCTTAATTTTTTTGTCCTGAAGTGATAAATCTTTTGCTCATATTTTATTGTCCAAAGCTTGTACATGGCCAACAATTCAACAATTATGTGTCTATATTACCTGTGCATAGAAGGCTGGCAAATTTTGGCAAATATTAATGCATTCCACCACACAACTTTACAATAAAGCAAGTGTCTGTATATACACCAGGAAGCTTCTGGTCTTTCTATTCCTTTCCAGTCAATCTTTGCACCAATGTCATACTATCTAAAGTACTAGAATTTTATGCATTTAAATAATCAGCACAGAAGTTGTTTTACCTTGTTCTTCAAGAATATCTTGTCTTTTATTTTTAACCTCTTGTGGTTGTATTTTTTTTTTAAATGCTTTAACCTGAAAATGTTACAAAGGCAAAAATAATGGGTTGAATTTTGATTACAATTTTACTGGCTCTGTGACCTCATGAAGCAAATAATTCATTTTTCCTTCTATCTGGGAAAGATGATGGAACATCTACATAGATAAAATTACCATATTCAAAACATATATATTATGTGTTAGTGAATAAACTGGACAGTGCCCTAAGTATTGAGATTTAGAGTGAATAAGGGGTCCCATCCTTGATGAAGCTCAAGGTTTGAGGAGAAATTTATAAGAGTGGCAGATTTGTAAAGAACACAGATTTTGAGGGCAGAACATAGCAAAATTCTTGTTTGGTTTCAACAAATATGACTGAGCATGTACTCAAATCACTTGTCTAGCCATTACAGGATCAAAGTTGAATTCTGAACTCTAGAAGCACCCAATATAAAGTACAGAGTGATAGAATTCTGAACTCTAGAAGCACCTAATATAAAATACAAAATGATAAATGCCTTGAAGAAGCAACAGATGTAGTTCTGTAAAAATAAGAACAAGAAAGATTTCTTCCTGTCCTGAAGTAAAATTAAGATGTGAATGCCAGGCCATTCAAGGTCTTGTGCATGAACAATGCCTCATCACTATTTCCCCTTGATTCATATGGTTTCTTTCAGGAGTTTTATACTAAAACGTCTGGCCCTTTAAATCAGGAAATTTATTTTTATTTCAGGTAACACATTCTAGAAAAGGGAAACGTATAACAGCTGCATTTATTATAATGAGTACAAATTCATAGAAGGATACATAATAAGGTATTTAAAATTTTGCTCTTTGAATTTCAAACTCCACATTCAGAGAAAATCCATTATGAGTTAATTAGGAGTTTAAAAATGTTTGCAGAACTTTTTAAATTTTTACTTTTGCTTATTTTATGCTAAGGGAATTAATTGCAAAACTGTATATTAATAGAACATTAAGGGCAAGCTTTCTAACTGTGTAAGTCAAAAACTTTTAGTGTAAGTCAAAAAATTCCAAGTAACATTTCCCTTAGCAACTGTAACTAATTTTTTGTATACATAGTGAAGCAATAATATTAATAGAATTTTGGGCAAAATATATATAAAAGTAGGGTTATAGTCATTTTATAGTAAACATCATTGCATTTAAAAAATCTGTTGTATTTTTAAGTTCTGACCTGAAATTTGAATGGCTGGGAAGTTTTATGGTGTATCTTCAAATGAAAATCACTTTAATCTATTTAAAAATCGCTTTTAAAATTTTAATATCACTTCACTAGATTTTATTTGTTTCTGAAATTTAATATACTATTGAATATTTAAGACACTTTGTACATTTATCTAAAAATTCAGGGAGGATAAAATTTGTTTTCACATTGGTCATATTGTTAAGAATTTGGGGTTATATTTGATGTGCATCTGTGGATGGCTCTCTTCATAACATAGATGTTAAAAATGTCTTGACTCAAAAGCAGAGTCTTCAGCACTTAAGACAGCAGGTTAAGTCAACTTGTTTGCTGATAGTTTATAGATTCAGTTCCCACACAAACTGAATGGAGTGCTTGAGTTTTACAGCCATACTTTGCACAGTGACCAGGGGCAAATGTTTTACCAATGTTTTCTATTGGTTTTAATAGTAACTAGCAGCTGGACGTGGTGGCTCACATCTGCAGTCCCAGCATTTAGGGAGGCCAAGGTGGGCAGATCACCTGAGGTCAGGAGTTTGAGACCAGCCTCGTCAACACAGTGAAACCTTGTCTCTACTAAAAAAAATTACAAAATATTAGCCAGCCATGGTGACGGGTGCCTGCAATCCCGGCTACTCAGGAGGCTGAGGTAGCCTTCCAAAGTGTTGGGATTACAGGCGTGAGCCACTGCGCCCAGCTGATTTTTACATTTGTTGTTAAATGTTATTCATAAATAGTTCTTTTCAGTGTTCTTGTAAGTGAAATTTTTACCTGAGTTAATTTTTAGAATATTAATTTCATTACTTATAATGGTGCTATGTACCAAAACTTACAATGGTGTTACGTACCAATAAACCATTGTGAGTTAAAAACATCAAGTCAAAATGCATTTAATAAATGTAAGCTGCTGAACAATGCAGAGTAGCCTAGTTTGCCCTAAATATGCTTGGAACACTTACATTAGCCCACAGTTGGGCAAAATCATCTAACACAAAGCCAATTGTATAGTAAAGTGTTGAATATCTTATCGAAGAGTATTGTACCACATATTGCTAGCCCAAGGAAAATAGAATTCATAATTTCAAGTACAGTTCTAAATGCATATCATTTTCACACAATTGCGAAGCTGAAATGTAAGTTGAACGGTAGTAAGTTGTACCATCTGTTTATGGAATTACAATTCATTTTCCTTCTTTTTGATATTACTATTGGATTCTTACATCTTGCTGAACTTGTTTATTAGTACAGTGATATGCCACATAACAATGTTTTGGTCAAGGACAGACCATAAATAGGAGAATTGTCTCATGTAAGCTGAAAAGTTTCTATTGCCTAGTGACTTCGTAGCCATCATAATGGCACAGTGTCATACATTACACACGTTTACAGTGATGTTGGTGTAGAGAAACTATTGTGCTGCCGGTTGCCTAAAAGTGTAACACATAGAGTATATACGGTACGTAATTACTGATAACTATAATAAATCACTGATGTTGGTTTATATTACATTTTAATCATTATTGTAGAGTATAATCCCTTTCCTTATTAACAAATAAAAAGTTATGGCCAGGCACAGTGGGTCACGCCTGTATCTCAGCACTTTGGGAGGCTGAGGAGGATTGATCACTTGAAGTCAGGAGTTCGAGATCAGCCAGTGAAACCTCATCTCTACCAAAAAATACAAAAATTAGCTGGGTGTGGTGCTGCATGTCTGTAGTCCTAGCTACTCAGGAGGCTGAGGTGGGAGAATTGCTTGAACCTGAAAGTCAGAGGTTGCACTGAGCTGAGATCTTGCCACTGTACTCCAGCCTGAGCAACAGAGTGAGACCCTGTGTTAAAAAACCAAAAAAAGTGACTTGTCAAATAGCCTCAGGCAGGTCCTTCAGGAGGTATACCAGAAGAAGGCATTGTTATAAGAGATGACAACTCCGTGCGTGTTACTGCCCCAGAAGACCTTCCAGTGGGACAAGATGTGGAGGAGGAAGACAGTGATTCTGACCCTGAGGAGGCCTAGGCTAATGTGTGTGTTTTACTTTTTAACAAAACAATTTTAAGAAGTAAAAATAAAAGATAAAAAGGGAAAAAAAACTTATAAGAATATGAAGAAAATATTTTTATAGCTGTAAAATGTTTGTATACTAAGCCAAGTGTTATTATAAAAGAAAAAGTTTAAAATAAAGATTATAAAGTGAAATTACTAGTAAGCTACAATTAATTTATCATTGAAGAAAGAAAATAAATAATAAAGAATAATAAAGATTATAAAGTGAAATTAACAGTAAGCTACAGTTAATTTATCATTGAAGAAAAAATGTTTTTGTATACATTTAGTGTAGCATAAGTATACAGTGTTTTTAAAGTCTACAGTAATGTATAGTGATGCCCTAGGCCTTCATTCACTTACCACTCACTCACTGACTCACCCAGAGTAACTTCCAGTCTTGCAAGCTACATTCATGGTAAGAGCCCTATACAGGTGTGCCATTTTTCATTTCTTATACCATATTTTTACTGTATATTTTCTATGTTTACATATGTTTAGTTACACAAACATGATTCTTACAATTACCCATAGTATTCAGTATAGTGACATGCTGTATAGGTTTGTAGCATAGGAATAACAGGCTATAGCATATAGCCTCAACTATAGCTTAGGTGCATAGTAGGCTCTGCCAACTAGGTTTGTGTAAGTGCACTCCAAGATGTTCTCATAACAATGATACTGCCCAACAATGCATTTCTCAGAATGCATCCCTGTTGTTAAATAACATGGTTATGATTACCGGTATTTTTTGTTGTGGTGGTGGTTGTTCTGGTTGTTTTGGTTTTGGTAGAGATTTATTTGGATTTTCTATAAAGAGGATCATATCACTTGCTAATAGATTTACTTTTCCTTTTAGAATCTGAATGCATTTTTTTTTTTGCTTTTTTCCAGCTTGTCTGAACTGACTAGAACACTAAATGTAGTATTGACCAGAAGTGGTGAGAACAGATGTCCTTGCCTTGTTCCTTATCTTAAAAGAAAAGCATTCTGTTATTCACCATTAAATATGATTTTAGGTGTAGGTTTTTCACAGCCGCCTTCAGGTTGAGAAATTTTCCTTTTATTACTAATTCATTGAGAATTTAAGTCATAGATGAGTGTTATATTTTGTTAAATGCTTTTTCTGCATCTGTTGACATGATTGAATGATTTTGTCCTTTATTAATATGGTATATTAAATTAATTTTCAGATGTTAAACCAACCGTGCATCCTAGAGATAAATCCTACTTAGTCATAGTTTATCTAATCCTTTTTAAATATTGCTGAACTGATTTGTTGCTAATATTTTGTTGAGAATGTGTTTTGATGTCTATATCCATGATGAATATTGATCTCTAGCTTTTTAAGTGAATTCTGTGGCTGGCTTTTAGTATCAAGATAATACTGACTATCAAATAAGAAGCACTGTTTTTGGATCAAGCCATTGGGCCCTGGGCTTTTCTTTGTGAGAAGATTTGTAATTAATAATTAAATCTCATTATTACAGATCTATTCAGCCTTGTTTCTCTCGAGGTAGTTTTTTTTAAATAAATTTTTTCCATAAATATAGTTCACCAAAGTTGTCTGCGTTGTTGAAATATAGTTGTTCATAACATTCGCTTACAATTCTTTTACATTTTTTCAGTTGTGTAGTCTAGTAATATTTTCTCTTTCATTTCTTTAATTATTTCTTTTTTAAATAATGATAGGGTCTTGCTATATTTCCCAGGCTGGTCCTGAATTCCTGGGATCAAATGATCCTCCTGCCTCAGCTTATACTACAGATATGAACCATCATGCCTAATCTCCTCTTCTATTTAATATTTCAAAATTTTATAATTTGTGTCTTCATTTTTGTCATGGGGTCTCTAGCAAAAGCATTCTTATATTTTTTGATCTTTCAAAAAAGTTGGTTATCATTGATTTCTTCTATTGTTTTTGTTTTCTACTTTATTGATTTTCACACTAATCTTTATTATTTTCTTTATCCTTTCAACTATTGCGAAAAATGCTGCTAAGAACACTCATGTTCAAGTTTTGTGTACAGGTATATTTTTAATTTTGTTGAACATATACCTATGAGTGAAATTACTAGGTCATATGCCAATTCTGTTTACTTTTTGAACAACTGACAAACTATTTTCACAGTGGCAGGTTATTGATTTTTAATTTTTCCTACTATAGACCTTTAAAGCTGTTAAGTACTACTCGAGTTGTATCTCATAATTAATATATTGTGCTATGGCTTGAATGTGTCCTCCCAAAAGCATGTATTGGAAACTAAATCTCCATTGGGATGTCATTAAGAGGTGAGACTTTTAAGAGGTGACTAGGCCATGAGGTCTCTGCCATCATTAATAGATTAATGCCATCATAGAGTGGGTTTGCTATCTCAGGAGTATATTTCTTATAAAAGGATGAGGTTGGCTCCATTTTGCTATCTCTCTCTCTCTCTCTTGTCCTCTCTTTGCCTTCTGCCATGGGATGACACAGTTAAGAAGGTACTTGCCAGATGCCAACCTCTCAATCTTGGATTTTGCAGCCTTCTGAACTAGAAGCCAATAAATTTCTGGTCATTGTAAATTACACAGTCTATGGTAATAGCGTATTAGCAGCACAAAATTTAGACATGTTGTATTTTCATTGTCACTCAGTTTAAAAATCTTCCTAACCTGTTATTTTTTTCATTGATCCATCAGTTCTTTATAAGTGTATTGATTATAACTATTTTTTGCTGTTGATGTGTAGCATGATTATATTGCAGTTGAAGTATATACTTTGTATGATTTCAATTATTTTATTTGGCCTTATTTTATAGTCTGGAGTATTAATTACCTTGGGGGATGTTTTTGTGTGATTGAAAAGATGAGAATTTTGTTTCTAGTTGAAGTGTTTACTAGTTATCAGGTCCAATTTGTTTATATTGTTGGATAACTCTTCTATATCTTTGATAATTTTCTCTCTAGGTGCTCTATCAGTTCTTGAGAGTGAGATATTGAAGTCCGTATCTATTATAAAATTGTCTAAATCTCTCTTCAACTGTCAGTTTTTGCTTCATGAATTTTGGGGTGCTATTTTTAGATATGTTTATGTTTATAATTGTTATATTAACACTTCTATTATTACAAAATGTTCCATTTTGTCATACGAACAGTTTTGCCTTTAAAACTATTTGATATTAGTATAGCCAATCCAAATCTCTTATGGTTATTGTTTGCATGGTGTGTAATTTTTTGTTTATTTCCTTTGAATTTAATTTATTATTAAATATGAAGAGTGTCTCTTGTAGACCACATATAGTTGCTTATTATCCTTTATCCAGTTGGACAATTTCTTTACATTTAATTAATGTGCATTTATTGTGATTATTGATATGATCAGGCCTTCTATTTTGCTATTTGTCTTCTATGTCTCTTTGCTATGTTTCTGTTCTTCTTTAGTGTCTTGTTACGCGTAAAATAGATATCATTGCCTGAACTAATTTTGTAGAGTCTTTCTCTCAATGTGTGGCCATGGATGTCTCTGCTCAGATACTTTTAGTGGACTATTTAAATTCCTTTTTAGGTTATTCTCCTATGAAATTAGTTGTTTTATTGGTTTCTGTAGCATTCTTCATATATTTCTTAATACATTCTACTTTGATTAATACTAACTTAATTCCAGTAAAGTATAGAAACTTTAGTCCAAAATAGCTACATATTCTCCCCTATTCTTCATGACAGCATTGTTGTATTTATTTGGTTTTAAATTTATAGGCCTAAAATTCCATTATTAAATATTGTCTTATTTAATTTTAAAAAATAAGTTGAAAATTAACAAAATAAATGTATGCTGCCTTTTATATTAACTAGACAGTTAACCTTTACTATATTGTCTTTTGTGTCTTTGTGTGATTTGTGTTACTATCTGATGTCATTCTCTTTCAATTTGCAAAAGTTCCTACTGTAGAAAAGAAATTTCTTTAGTAGAAAAGAAATCCTCTCAGCATTCATCTTAAAATTGACTATTTGACCTTCATTTTAAAGAATAGTTTTACTTAGTGTCAAATTTTTAGCTGACTTACTTTTTTCCTTTTAGCTCTTTGAATATGTCATCACAGTGCCTTCTGCTCTTCATTTATTCCTAATGAGATGCTAGCTGTTAATTTTATTGTGGTTCTGCTCCTGTGTGATAAGTCATTTTCCTTATGCTTCTTTCAAGATTTTTTTCTTTGTTTTTAACTGAATGCATTGATTCGATGCATATAGGTATGGATGTTTTATTTATCCAATCTGGAGATCGTCGAGCTTCCCAGATGCATAAGTTAATAGTTTTCATCACCATTTTGAACATTTTTGGACATTATTTCTACAAATAGTCTTTCTAGCCCTTTCTGCCTTTCTTCACCCTCTGTTACTCCCATTATGCATACGTTGATGTGTTTGACAAGGTTGCACAAGATTTCTGAGAATTGTTTGTCTTTTATTTTTAAAAATTGTCTGTTTTTCAGATTAGAATCTTCTGTTGGTCTATCTTCAAGTTTACTGATGTTTTTGCCAGCTCACATCTATCTGTTTTTGATCCCTCGGTTTTATTTTCATTTCAGTGATTGTACTTTTTGACAGAAGACTTTCCAATTGGTTCTATAATTTTTATATTTATTGACATTCTCTATTTGATGTGCCACTGTCATCATGGTTTCCTTTGGTTCTTTGAATATATTTATAATTGTGACTTCAGAGTCTTTATCTTCTAAATCCAACATCAGGCCCCCTCAGAGACAATTACCATCAACTGCTTTCTCCCTACTGTGTATGTGACACACTACTGTTTCTCTGAATGTCTTACATTTTTGACTGTATAGTAGATGACTTGGAAAATGTACCATAGCAAACCAGAATTTTGATTTCTCTTTTTCCCAAGGGTTGTAGTTATGGTTTCTTTTTTGTTGTTGTTGTTTTTCTTGTTATTTGTTTAGTGACTTGCCTGAACTAATTTTCTAGAGTCTGTCTCTCCCTCAATGTATGGCCATGCATGTCTCTTCTTAGGTTTTTATTTCTTTTTAAATTTTCTTTCTAAGCCTGACATTCTAGAGATTAGTTAGTATAACTCAGTGATCAGATAGTAATTGGTCAAAATTATACTTACAAACCGTAAGCCAATAAATCTTCCATCCTCTGCCAGTAGATCTGGGTGTGTGTTAAGGAAGGCATTCAGAATTCAGGCAGTTTACAAGTGTGTTCTAGTTTTTACTTTTTTGCTAGGGCCATCTCATGTCACCTCTCTGTACTAGGCCTCGAATTCAGTCAGACACATAGGCAGCTATGGCCCTCTCTGATGTCTCCTGAGTATGCACTTACTCTTACACTTATGTGGACCAGCCTTCTAGACCAAATAGATATGAGAAGCATATACAGACCCAATGTAGTTGCATTATTTCCTGGATATTCCTATTAAATTTCTGGCTAGTGTGCTAGTCTGTTGCTTGACATAACCAGTATCACAACCTCAGACTAGTTGTGAGGTTAGTTTCTTTGAATCATTGCAACCAACATAACTATTGTTTCAACAACAGTGCTGGGAATGGGTTTTTCTCCAAATCAAGTCAGCTTCCCCTGTCAGCAGAGATGTTCTCACAGCTTTCCTCTCTCTGTTTGAAATATTGAGCTAATAGCGCTGAGGATAGGAGTGGGATGGGAGCAACCTTAGGCTAAGACACCATTCACTGCCTTTATAGAAGTTTTAGTAATTTTACTTGAATTAAATCCTCCAATTTGTTGTAGGCCTTTAGTTGACTTCTGGAGCATGGACATTGCTGCTTTTAACAATTCTGTCCACTTTTATTATTTCCTTTTGCACAGAGAATTGGTCAAGCTTCTCATTCTACCAATCTAGGAATTACATTCTTTTTATCAGAAAACTCAAAAGTTTTCCCCAAAGTCTAGGATAACTTCTGATTATACTTCATTGAACAAAACTGTGTCACATAACTCCTTCTTGGTCCAAGGGAAACTAAAGTCAAAGAGAAATTAGCTTTCATAGCCCCTATCACGAAGGCTGGCTAGTGAGAAAATGTATATGTAGACATAGGTTTGAGGTTAGACAGACAAAAATGCTCCATCCCTGTAGCTTTTGTTACCGTTAAGTATAAAATGCAAGTATTTGTTTTAACACTTAAATATTAGCAACACTATTCCAAAGGCAATTGGACATTAATTTCATTAGGTCTCAAGTGAAAGATGTAGAGAAAAAGAAATCTGGTTATTTTGAAATGTACACACGATGAGGTTAAACTACACGAGTTTTACACTAGCTGAATCATGTATGAACATAGTAACCTTGGGCAAGTTACAGAACTTCTCTATCCTTTTGCTTCTACATCTGTCAAATTGTGGATAATAATTCTTCTTCAAGAGTTGTAGTAAGAATTAAATGTCTGTTAAGTGCATTGCCTGGAGTCTGGCTCACAGCTAATGTCTAACAAATATTAAGTTCCTGTGCTCATAACTCACTTTCTAGAAAAACCAATCCAACTTTATATGGAAGTCTTCCTTTGTTGACAGAGAATATTTTTCAGTGATGATAAAACCGGAGGGAAGATGCTTTAACTCTTATGTCAGCCATGGAGTTCTCTAAGGACCAGTGAACATAAGATATTTCTTGTAGAGAAGTGCCTGGTTTTTAGTGTATGAAACGGAACCTAGGCAAGCTACCAACTGATGCTTGGTACCTTTCTTTGTGGAACTGAGTCATGAAACCAGCAACCCCAGCTTGGAAATGAATAGCAACATTGTATTAAAGCTGGAGAGATCCTAGCGAATTATTTACTGTTTAGATGATGAAATGAGAAGGAAGAATAGAAATGAACCAATTAATATTTTTAAAGCATATTGGCAGTGTTCATTACTATAGTTGACCATTGAACAAGTTTGAACTTCATGGGTTCACTTACGTGTAAATTTTCTTCTGCCTTTATCACTCCTGAGACAGCAAGACTAGCCCCTCCTCTTCCTTCTTTTTCTCAGTATATGGAACTGTGAAAATGATGAGGGTGAAGATCTTTATGATGATCCACTCCCATTTAATAAGCAGTAAATATATTTCTCTTCCTTATGATTTTCTTGATAACATTTTCTTTTCTCCAGCTTTCTTTAAGAATATAATATATAATTCATATAACCTACAAAATATGTGTTAATTGTTTATATTATCAGTAAAGTCAAAGGTAGTCTATTACTAGCAAACTTTCTGAGGAGTCAAAAGTTATATGAAGACTGCACAGGGGTTGATTTTCCTAACCTCCATATTGTTCAAGGGCCAACTGTATGGCATATATTTCTCATTTTGATCAAAATAGATTTCTGATATTATAAAATGACAGTTCACTCATGGATAATTGGAAAGGAAATGAAAAATAAATGAGATCCCATGAATATACTGAGAGTAACTAGCAGCCAGAAAAATAAAATCAGCATATAGATATATATGTCATAATGCAATTTCATTTTCAGTCAGCCAAAAGTAATTGATAAAATTAGTTACAATAAAATTATAAGTCTTTTAAAGGTAATATCTTTTGTATTCATGATGAATTGATAATCATTGGTGTTATCTACAAGTAATTACACAAAGATTTTTATAATAAAAAGTTTTCATCATATTCTAGAAATAAAAAATATGTAGTGGCATAATACTGTCCAGATATGTATTACAAGGGGCCAGAACTTTTGTGATGAATTGGGAATGGAAATAAGCTACTTCTATTACAGTTTCATTTAAACATGAAGCAATGGGAACATCTCTGTTATGATTACCGCAATTACCGCAGTTCTTGCCAAATTTTCCACCCACTGCTTATTATCTCATTATTTCTCTAGAGAAGCAGTGCCTGAATATATCATTGTTGATGATACAGACAGTGTGAATACATTTGCTCTTTTAGGGGAGGAGGGTGGGATAAGGGCAGGTGCATTCTATGCACAGTGACTAGCTCTCCCCTGGGATGACAGTGATAATGTTTTTATAACCAGTCCCCTCTGAAATTTGGGTCACTGTTAGTGCTCTGTATTGCTTTTATTTCTTTGAATTTATTCCTGAAAATAGCTGACCACTTTTTCATTGCATCTTCCTACCTCATAATAGCTAAACTATAACGGCTCTGTTTCCTGATTACCTGAAACTGAGATCAGAATTGGTACCTAATAAATTATCAAACTCTATACTAGCATTTGTGTAGCCATATGGTGATTTCAGAAAAGCTTGTCAAAGTATATGAAAGGTAAGAATGTACAGACCTTTTGGCAAAACTCATTACAAGGAAAAAGTCCTTAGTAAGACACATATCAATTGTTTCATATGGCGTGATTCCATTGTGTAGGTAAGGCAAAGGTATAATTCTTAGACAAGTTGAGTGGGGGGTTGAGAAAAGTTCTGTTCAGTCTTAGGTGACCCTTTAAGACTTAGAGAGAGTACACAGAGGGTATAAAGAAAAATCAAAGAGATGACAACTAAGGCTGAAGTTACACAGTGGAATAAGAAGAATGAAAATGATGAGAAAGACTGAGAAAAAGAATTTCTAGATCTGAAAACAATATTCCACAGCAAGAATAAGATGTGTTGTACTGTGAATGCCTTGCTGTGAAGCACCTTGCAGTGCTATGAATTTAAGTCTAATGTCAAGACCTTTGCATGTGGGGACTCTAAAGAATTGGAGATTTTTTTTTTTTTGCAAATTTCTGCTACCCTATAGATTCTACCTGAGTTTATTATATTTTATGATTTCAACCTTAGGAAATGGATTGATTAAAGATTCTCTGCTATTCTCTGTATATATAGACTACACATATAGTAGGACCATAATACACCAAACCCCAGCAGAGTATGGCAGTTTAGTGTCAGACTCTGGAGGCAAAATATGTTTGTTTGATTTCCAGCTCGAGTACTTATTAGGTATGTGATCCATGAACATGTCATTTTGCCTTTATCTGCTTCAATGTCCTCACCATTCACATAGGAATAATAATAGTATGGAAAAGAATTGCCCCAGAATATACTGTATTTCTAATTCAAATTAAAAAATATATAAACAATAACTTTAGTAAAGGGCTGTGATTTGTTCCGTGTGCAGGTGTCCACCTGAAAACCCATTTTCTTTTGTCGAGAATGTGGAATATTATGACTGGTTCAATTTGGATGAAGTGCCTACATCTCGATTAATCAACTATATAACTAGTGGTCTGAGTTGCATGGCCACTCTAAATCAGATTTTAAGATTGGGATCAAGGAATATTTCCCATAAAGATTGGGGTGCTAATTATGTTACTGGGCAGACAGATTAATTAGTTTCTCCTCTAAGATTTGGGTTGATTTATCTGAATGTTAAAAAGAAATATGTTACCTCTGTATGAAATTCCTGAGGTGAGCCTATAGATTTTGGTGACTTTCAGGCCACAGTCAATGATACTCCTTATCAAAATGCCATCATTGTCGTAATTGGGCACCATTTGTTTCCTCCTGTTTTGCTTGTTAGAAATTCAAATGTACAGTGAACTTTTTACTGTTTCTAACTATTTACTGTTTCTAACTAAAAAAGAATTACTTTTTCTTATCTTTCCCAATATAATAGGATGATACCTGTGTTCACAATAATGTAACAAATTACTATTGTTAGTTAATTGAATATGTTTTGCTTTTACTGATTCAGTCTAAATAATCATGTTTCCACATTTTTTTTACAACTTTTTCATGAGGTTACTGCTTTTATATGCTTTAGTGTCGCAGTTTATCATCTTTTCATTTCAAACTGAAGAGCTCCTTTTAGTACTTCCTATAAGGCAGAGATCTACCGATGATGAAATTCCCATTTTTGTTCATCTGGGAAAACAATTTTTTCCCTTCATTTTTAAAGGACAGTGTTGCTGGACAAAGTATTCCAGGTTGAAGGGTTTTTTTTTTTCTTTTTTTCAATCTTTCAATACTTTTGAATATATTATCTCACTCTCCTCTGGCTTATTTAGGCTCTTGTGGAAAGATCCACTGATAGTCTTCTGGAGGCTCTCTTGTATGTGACAAGTTGATTTTCTCTTCTTGCTTTCAAAATTCTCTCCTTGTCTTTACATTTGACAGTTTTATTATAACGTGTCTTGATATATAACTTGTTGGAGCCAATCTATTGAAGATCTTTGGTTTTCACAAATCTGAAGGTCCATTTTCCTTTCTGGATTTGGGAAATTTTCTGCCATTTATCTCTTTAAATATGCTTTCTTCTCATTTTCTTTTATTCTTGTCCTTTCATAATAATATACTGGTTCACATGATAGTGTGCCATAAGTCCCTTTACTCTTTCTCATTCTTGTTTTTTTAAAGTGTGATAATGTTGAGTTCAAGTTCAGTGATTTTTTTTCCTTCATCTTAATCAAGTCTGTAGTTGAGGCTCAATAATGAATTTTTCAGTTCAGTCATTGTATTCTTCAGTCCCTGGACATCTGTTTTTGTTGTTTCTTATAATTTCTACTTATTGAACTTATCATTTTGTTCATGTATTTTCCTGATTTCATTTGAATGCCATTTAGATGTCTTGTAGCTCACAGAACTCTTTTAAGACATTTAAAGAAAATTTTTTATCAAGCAGTTCATGGCTATTTCCTGAGGATTGGTTACTAGAGCTTCATTAGTGACGTTGGGGGTGTCACATTTGCCTGATTCTTCATGATCCTGTGGCTATGTGTTTGTGTCTGTGCATTTGAAGGAGGAGTCATCTCTTCCAGTCTTTATAGACTAGTTTTGTTAGATAGAGACCTATCACTTCCAAGTCCAGATAAGACTGTCCAGGACCATGACTGAGCAGACCTAGAAAAACATCATGGGGCTTCTTCTGTATCCATAGTCAAGCCTGCAGTTGGTGGACTGTTAATAGGAAGCACAAATGGGCATGACTCGGGCAGACAGAATTGCACTGAGAACTGCAGTCTAGTGGTGCTGGAGCCAGACCACAGGTCTGGGTCCATTCAGATCTGTAGTCAGGTCCCTGTGGTCAGCACACCAGTTATCAAGGGTGTAGGTAAGTGTAGCTACTGCCTAGTTCTTGGGTAGATGAGGCTACCTCCAGGACTGCTTAGAAGTGGGGATGGAGAAAAGTCCACAGCGGATGGGACTGTTTCCAGGTTTATAGCCATATCTTCAGTGGCAGGCTTGCTACTGGAGCACGAGTCTGCCTTCTCAAAGCCACTTTCCTTGGTCCAGGGCTCCAATAGGGTGTCACAATTGCCTACTTGTGTCCTGACATTCCCACAAAGAGCTTTTTTTTTCTTGGATGGTTGCCACATCATTGTTTCAGTGGGAGATGAAGGCTGTAAAACACTCTAGTCTATCATTTTGCTGGTGTTACTGGCCCAGAACTTAAATAGCATTGGTAATACAAACAAAACAGAGTACTACTGAACCTTTATGAGCTAGGAGGAGGCACCTGACATACTGGTAGTAATTAAAAATCATTATATAAATGGAACAGAGAAAAATTGATCTTGTATGTACTTTTATCTCTAAAAGCGTTAATTTATAAATAATTTCTAGAGAGTTTTATTTCTATGAATCATCACAGTATCATATCTGAATTTTGGTAATTAGATTGAAACATAAAACATAAATACCCATGGATGGGCCTTGTAGGCGGTAATAAATATGATGATATTATTAAGCCCATTCTGCTAGATTATTAGCCTATTCTGCTAAAATACATCACTTTGAATTAGGAGAAATATAATACTGACATTTATTTTTGAGCTGTACACATTTAAAAATTACAAATTTCAGCATTGTTGTGTGTCCATTAGACAAATTATTTTATACCAATAATTTTATTCATGGATAGACATGTTTCAGATAATTGAACATAATGGAATGTAAGCAGAAAACTCTAGGTATAAGTGACTGTTCAGCATATCAGCCTGCCTCTCTGTATAGGCACTTGAGAGCAGATATGCTTCCAGTTCATCCATATGATATTTAAAAACATACACAGCATTGCCAAGAGTAATGTTGAATAAATATTTCAAAGAGTAAAGAAATAATTAAACAGGATACAATGTGTGAAGTTTCAAACCTAATATTCAAATTAGCTAATAGATGATTATCTTTGCAAAAACATTTTGTAGCTGAATATGATAATGTTATGATTTAAGCTGGTTTAGAAATCTTTTTCATCATTCATTCAGCAAACTTTCATGGAGTGCTTACTATATTCTAGGAACTATCCTTCCCCGTGGAAATGAAAAAAAGGTGTGGGATATCACTCTTAATGTGAAAGAATTTACATTCATTAAGGGAAACAGACACAAAAATATACTGTATAATTCTATATTTCATAAATTCTTTTAGGCAATTGGTTTCATAGAAATTTTCTGTATCACATAACTCTACTTCATCTGACTCTTTCCTGGCAGTACTTCCTGTTCACACTATGAGGAAGATCTCAACAAGCATTTTTATAGAAGGTTATGATAAACATTTCAGGAAAAAACATTTTTTCAGGAAGAGTGTTATCTGAATGTGAATGACATATTTTTCCATGTATGTACAAGTGCAGAACTTTGAAAAAGGCCAGCAGGCACTTTCAACTCTACCTTGGTCTAATCATTCTCTTGCTTCTCTCCTGGTAATGATCCAACCTCTGATAGATCAGGCTGAATTTTTTGATTTCCTTTTTTCCAGAATAACAGAGCCCTCACAGCAACCTACTTGGCATACTGTCCACTCAATGTGCACACATAGCAGGAATAGACTGTAATTCTGTCAAGGAAGAGAGAAACTTACATATTATGTCCAGCAGCCACACATAGCAGTAACACATTTGTATTTTGTCAAGGAAGAGAGAGGTTTACACATTATGTACGGCAGCCATAGTATTTCCTTGTTTATATAAGTTTTTATCTCTTGGTTAGAAAAGTTTTCCTACTAGGTTTTTTTGTTTGCTGGGGTGCAATGGGGCAACTCAGCTCAACACAACCTCCTTCTCCCAGGTTCAAGTGATTCTTCTGCCTCAGCCTGCCCAGTAGCTGGGATTACAGGCACCCACCACCGTGCCCAGCTAATTTTTGTATTTTTAGTAGAGATGGGATTTTTGTCATGCTGGCCAGACTGGTTCCGAACTCCTGACATCAGGTGATCCGCCCACCTTAGCCTCCCAAAATGCTGGGATTACAGGCGTGAGCCACTGTGCCCAGCTCCTACTAGGTTCTTTAAAGGTTTCTCTTATCTTTCAGTTTGTCTTTCTATCATACTTCCATCCACCATATTAAAATCTCTAATTTTTAGGCACCTAGCAACACATACATTTGCAAAGCACAGAATCTAAAACTTTATGAACGTAAGAATGATACGAAGAGCTTGTTAAAGCATCAAGTCCTGGGTCCCACCCAAGAGACTGATTTAATACACCGGGGTGGGGGCAGGGGGTTAATTGGAATTTTAGCCTCCTAGATTATACTTTTTTCATGGACTACATCTTCAGTAGAACTATAATAGTGATTAAAATATATAATAAAATATTCAGTGGAACCATAAAATAAGTGATCATCTTAACCTGGTATTTTTAGCAATCAGAGAAGAGAAACTACTTGAATTGAGTCATGAGCAATGATTAGCTGTTTTTTCAGGCACATGGCAGAAATGTGGACATATCAAAAAGAAGAGTATTTCAGCATATTAATCAGGGTATGTATTGGCATAAAATAGCCCATTAAAAAGTTTGCGTGACTGGGGGGTCTAAGGTATGGGGATAAAGGTGAGGTTGGAGGATTAAGGCCAGAGCAGAAAGCAGGGGGCCAAATTATGAATAATGTTCTGTTATATTTAAAATATTTATTTAGGTAATGTTGTAGGAATTGAAACAGTATGAGAAGCATTACTTTTAGAAAGATTATTTGGCATCAGTATAGAGAATAAAGCAGGATGGTACAAGACTGGATGCAGAAGAAACAGTGAGAA
The DNA here is from genome assembly GCA_963573385.1 of Cacajao melanocephalus. Classification (NCBI taxonomy): domain Eukaryota; kingdom Metazoa; phylum Chordata; class Mammalia; order Primates; family Pitheciidae; genus Cacajao; species Cacajao melanocephalus. Next base: position 557,835 of record CAUYLG010054161.1, read on the forward strand.
GAAAACGATTGAAGTCATCCCAATGAGTGATGATAGGACTTAGACCAGGGTAGGTAGTGGCAGTGAATTTAAAGTAATAAACTAAACAGCAGAACCTTAAGGTGATTTTTTAAGGTGCAAGCAATGTTGTCTGCCTGGCTTTAAACACTACTGGCACAATAAATTGAAATGACAAGATAGTGATTTCAGAGAAATGACAGGTTTCATGGCAAGAGGGGAAGGAAGGAGTTGATGAATTCTGTTTCAGAGATGTGAAATCTGAGCTTTTGGAAGACATACATGTGTATATGTAAAATAGGCAATTGCCTATGTAGGTCTAGACGGTATTAAAGGCATCTGAGTTAAATGTACAAATTTTGGGGTCATTTAATCATTGTATAGTTGTCTTTAGGATAATGGGATTAAATGAGATAATCCAGGAGAACATGGAGAATCAGACATGTTCTTGGGAGAGAAGATCTAAGGCACATTAATAGTTAAGGAATAGCCTGAGAGAGATGTCACTGTGGATACAGAGAAGGTTTAATTAGAAGGATAAAAGGAGAACTGAGGAAACATTATCACTAAGCCAAAGGAAGAGAAGCTCAGAGACGTCAAATAGCTCACAGTCACCAATAACTCATAGATACCAAATATTTTGGGTATTGAAAAGAATATATTGGATTTGGCAGTGAGGAGATTATTGGTGACTCTGGTGAGAGTTTTTTCAGGGAAGTGATGAACATGAAAAGCTTATTTGAGTAGGGAAAATAATAAAAGATGAGGAATTTGACATAGAATCCAAACTTTTCTCAGAGAGAGCTTAATAAGCAAAAAGGAATGTGTCTTCCCTTGATTAAAACCCCTAAATAAACATGACAATGTATAAGTTGGTTCCAGTAGATAACAAAGATTGGGGACCCATCAAAGGTCAACAAAAGGACAGCATGAGCCTGATGTGCAAGGGTCACAGAAAGAACTAAATCATAAAGGAGGAAGAAATGGCCGTCAGAGAGATGGAGAGGACCCCCTAGAAGCAATGACTGCCTCTTCAGTCATTTCAAACACATTCAGCTGAAAATAAGTGATCACAGATTCTGAGAACCCTGTCTCAGAAGCTTGATTTGCTACCAAAAGTTGGAAATTAGTAGTTGAAAACCACACTCATTGTCTAAAATCCACCCACAAATACTTGGACATTTATTATACGTAAGAGAATACGCAACCCCAATCTGAACCGAAATGCAGGGAAAACACAGTTATTTGCAATAATTTCAATCAAGTTTCTCCAAAAATCAGACTACTGAATAATATTGCCAAATCCAACAAATATCTCTTGAGTGATTGTTCATTGCATTTAAACACAATCTCTGTTCCTGATTTTATATACATGTGCATGTTTCACTGTCAAGCAACCAATAATCCTAACTACTGAAAATGGCTTTACTTCAGTATGCTTCTCAAATGTGAAATATTTAACTTTTATAGTTGCTGTTTAAAAATTATTCTTTATGGGCTGGACGCTATGGCTCACATTTGTAATCCCAGCACTTTGGGAGGCCGAGGTGAGCAGATAATGAGGTCAAGAGATTGAGACCATCCTGGCCAACATGGTGAAACCACGTCTCTACTAAAATTACAAAAATTAGCTGGGCATGGTGGCGAGTGTCTGTAATCCCAGCTACTTGGGAGGCTGAGACAGGAGAATCACTTGAACCCGGGAGGGGGAGATTTCATGAGTTGAGATCATGTAACTGCACTCCAGCCTGGCGACAGAATGAGAACCCATCTCAAAAAGAAAAATATTCTTTATGAAATATAATGGATAAGAAAATTGTTTTAGAGTGTGCCTGACATATTGAAAGCAGGTATGAGAAATGCATGGTGGTAAATCCTTTGAGAGACTGAAGACCTAGTGAGAAAAGTAGAGGAAGAAAGTATTTCTTATTGAAGAAAAAAGAAATTACAAATAAACTTGTCTAACTTGCTGTAATCATGTCATATCCAGGTTCAAAAATTTATTACTTCCATTGTCTACTGTAGGATTTCATAAACTAGGTTTCTTAAATTACTAGTGGTCTTTAAAGGATTAAGAACTGTTCCTTAAAAAAGGAAATACTGCATATTATAACCCCCATGTATTAGTTTGTTAGGGCTGTCATAACAAATGACCACAGTCTGGGTGGCTTAAACAACAAATTTCTCACAATCCTAGGGGCCAGAAGTCCAAGATCAAGGTATTGTCAGGGTTGGTTCCTTCTGAGGGCCATGAGAGAAGGATCTGTTCCATTCCTCTCTCTTTGGTTTTTAGATAGCCATCTTCTTTCTATATCATCACACCAACTTCCCTCTTAGATATATCTGTGTCTAAATTTTGTTTTCTTACAAGGACACCGGTCATCATATTGAATCGGGGGTTATACTAATGACCTCATTTAATTTAATTACTTCTCTTAAAATTCTGTGTCCAAATATGATTGCATTTTGAGGTATGAGGGGCTAAGACTTCAACATGAATGTTAGTGGGAGCAATCCCATAATACCTTGTCTTAAGTATCTCTTGCTTCATAACAATGTTACCACAAACATAGCAGCTTAAAATAACACACATTTATGATACTGCAGTTTCTGTGAATCAGAAATCTATGCATAGCTCAGCGGAATCTTCTGCAAGACGTCAATCAAGGTATCACCTGGGGTTGTAATCTCATTTCAAGGCCCTACTGGAGAGGATCTGCTTCCAAGTTGACATAGTGGTTTGCAGAATTCAGTTCCCTGTGGCCTGATGGACTGAGGGCCTCAGTATTTGCTGACTATCTGTCAGAGGCAACTTTCAGCACATTGCTAAGTGAGTCTATGGAACATGGCCAATTTACTTTATAAAAACTAGCAAAAGATAAAGTTCCCTGGATAGACCGATGTTATAATTTTATAAGGAATAATCATGGAAGTTACACATCCTATCACCTTTGCCATGTTTTGTTGTTTGTTTGTTTTTTGAGATGGAGGCTTTCTCTGTTGCTAGGCTGGAGTGCAGTGGCGCAGGTTCAAGTGATTCTCCTGTCTCAGTCACCTGAGTAGCTGGGACTACAGGCGCCTGCTACCATGCCCGGAGAATTTTTGTATTTTTAGTAGAGATGGGGTTTCACTGTGTTGGCCAGGATGGTCTTGATCTCTTGGCCTCATGATCTCCCCGCCTCAGCCTTCCAAAGTGCTGGGATTACAGCCGTGAGCCACCATGTCTGGTCACCTTTGCCATGCTTTAAGGGTTAGAGGTAAGTCACATGTCCTGTCTACAATCAAGAGAAAGGGATTACAGAAGGATTTGAATACCAGGAGTTGGGGATCATGGACTTACAATGGTTTAAACATACTAAGAGCTCTGAGTACACCGTATGGGAATATCTTCTTAGGCTATCAGGATAAAGTATACTCCTTACTTCACCATATAGGACATTCCATAATTTGCTTCCAACTTACTTTTCTAGGATGATGTCATTTTATAGTCATTATATATCCCTTGTATGCCATATAACTCAGTGCATTGGATAGCTCACTCTTTTCTAGGTATGCCCTAGGTTTCCACATTAAACTTCACTAATTTACCTTTCTAAATTCTTTCTATTCCTCAATGATTAGTTTAAATTTCACTAGTTCCATGAACATTTTCTTGAACATTTCCAGGGGAGTTTGTATATTCATTCATTCAGTCCTTCATTCAACAATTATTTGAGAATATGATAATATGGTAGGCATGAAATTTATAGCAATGAAGAAATCAGACATGGTCCCTTTTGTCTTGGAATTTACATTCCAAAGAAGGAGACAAGGATAAAATGTAAAGAATCAAACAATTATATAACTGCAGATAGAGATATGTACCATGCAGGAAAACAACAGGGTGCTCTTTAAGAGAAAAAGAATATTAGCCTAATTTTGAGACGATTAGAGCAGACTCATAGGAAATGACTTTGAGCCCTCAAAGATGAAGGAAAAGTGATACAAGGATTCTAGGCAGAGAATGGTCTGTGCAAAGTGCCTGAGCTTATGCAGACTTTGACATTCAAAACAATGAAGTAAGGCTGATTTAGCTGAAAGGTAATGAGTGTGCAGTAAATGTGAAGAGGTCTGAATGGAATGATCACAGTCCTTCAGGGCCACTTCACAGTTTTGTTTTCATACTAAGTACAATGAGCACTCAGCAAAGGACGTTAAGCAACAAAGCTGATTTACACTTTTTTTTTTTTTTTTTTTAGATGGAGTTTTGCTTTTGTTGCCCAGGCTGGAGTGCAATGGCGTCATCTTGGCTCACTGCAACCTCTGCCTCCCTGGTTCAAGTGATTCTCTTGCCTCAGCCTCCCAAGTAGCTGGGATTACAGGGGCTTGCCACCACATCTGGATAATTTTTTTTTTTTTTTTTTTTTGTATTTTTAGTAGAGACTAGGTTTCACTATGTTGGCCAGGCTGGTCTCAAACTCCTGATGTCAGGCAATCCACCTGCCTGGCCTCACAAAGTGCTGGGATTACAGGCGTGAGCCACTGCGCCCTGACTGAAAGCTGGTTTATACTCTCAAAATATCACTCATACTGTTATTAGTGATTGGATGGAAGATGGATAAAGAAACAGATCATTTAACATTAAGCTTATATTGTATATTCAGAAATTAGTTGATGGTAGTAGTATGATCTTGACCAGGTATTAGCAAACTACACCCTGTAGGTGCAAACCTTATGGTGACCTGCCTCATATGGCCCATAAAGTAAGAATGGTTTTCACATTTTTGAAGGTTATGAAAAATAAAGAAATGTGACAAACTCTATGTACCCACAAAGCCTAACATATTTATAGGCTTTTATAAAACAAGTTTGCTGCCCCTTGATTTAGACAAATAGTAATAGTGGATGGGTAAACAAGGAGATGAAATTGAGATCTATCTGGAAGGATAGAATAATTTGGTAATGGATTAGATGTGGGTGTGAAGAAAAGGGGATTTAAACAAAAAATGTTTAAGTTACCAACTTGAACAACTGAGTCAATGGAAATGCCATTACCAAAAATGTAATAGACTGCAAGTGAAATGATTGGAGACGGGAAATAGAAAGTTCTGTTTTGAATACTGTGGCACGATCTGTCCTATCTCTTTCAGCTCAGTACCTTTTCAGAACCATTGCTATATTTGGGAAAGTTTTCTTCTTAATAAATTCTGCCTTCCCAAGGAAAAAGCCCCAAATACACTTCTCAGCCTTTTTTGCAACTCTTTATGTCTATGCATAACATAAACCTGTGCAAGGATTCACTCTGCTAATGTGGTGGTGGCAGTGGGCTCCAGTGATTATCCTAAGAAGCTAGTTCTGATTTGTGCTTTTGATTATTTTTTCTGCAAATTTAGCTTTGAACCTGGCTTTCTAACCCTCATGACAATTACATGAGCTTCTCAATATCTTCTTTACAACCTCTTTTTTGATTTTTCAGCCAGTCAGTGTCTGTTGCTTGCAACTAAGAACCATGACTGATAAAGACATTTAATTTTATACACCTGTGGGACATTCAAGTAAAGACATTAAATAGAGAGCTATATAAGTCTGAAGCTCAAAGGAGAAGTCTTGGCTGAAAAGAGAAATTTGGGAATTGTTGGTTTATGGATGTTATTTAAAACTACAGGAATAGATAAGACTGTTTAGGAATATATTGTAAAGTGAGGATGTCAGACTGAAAATAGAACAATTCAATATATAGAAGTAGGGTTGAGAAGGAAACTTAATTTTTGGACCTCAAATGAGGTCCAATAGCATATTATGCCGACAATACTTAATACATTCTGCCTCATAGCAGTTGGATTGCATAAAATAATTTACCTGATTACATATATATATGTAAAGCTGTTTGTTTACCTCTATAAAGATAATTTACCAGGTGTTTTCTTTTTTTTAAAGAAATGGCTATTTGATATTCTTTTTCATGTATCCTTCAGTAGCAGGCATGACCTTTTATGTGAAATAGGCACTTAATTTATTTTTTTACTTGAAATTAATTTTTCAATCTTATTTGATTTTTCCCTCCTTGGATCTGTTTTAAATATATGTTTAGGAGTAAACTATTTTTGCAACTATTGCTTTCTACTTTCTGTGGGTTATCTTTTGGTCTGGTGACAGGATACTTTATAAAAAGAATTTTTTTTTGTTCCCTTAGTCATTCCTTAGACCAAATGATAAACAATTGTTGAATAATTTTTTTCTAGAATACTCTTTGGAAGGATCAGTTGCAAAATATTTGACTTTTTACATTTTAAAATATTCTATCATATACATATAATCACCTCTCTCTTCTTTTAGAAAGATACCAGATATTGGACAATTTTCCAAGGTATGAAATGTCTTCAAATACTCATGGTTAGATAGTTCAATCACCCTTGCCTCTGTTCTATCTCTAAAACACCTTAACTACTGTTAATATTATTCACATTCATTTAAAATTTTTATTGAAAAGTTTATGCCACATTTTTTGCTAGATGGGTTAGTATATTATAGATATAATATTGGGGAAATTATTTCATTTTGTTTACACTGAATTTGCAATATTTTATGCATGTGTCAAAAGACTGTCTTAAATATTAACTCATTTAAAATCAATTATGTAACTACAATGAACCAGGCATTTTTCTGTTTTGAGACTACAAAGGGAAATAAAAGAAGGCTCATAAAGAATTCACAGTCAGTTGTAAATGACACTGGAAGACACTTGATTTTTGTGACTTATTTCTTATTACCTGTAATAGTCTTATTTATGAAATAGATCTCATAAAGCTTAATTTTTTACATTTTGTTTGATATGAATTTATAGGTGGAGAAAAACTATTTTTGGAAACCTCTTGAAATATTTCATGAAGCCTTATGACATTGTTCAACTAGAAGAGTAAATATCAGTTGAGTTTCTGAAGGAAATGGTAAAATAGGCAATTAATTCACTATACACACCCAAAATTATTGTTATTCCTTGGACCTGAATAGTTCTCTGTACATTTGGCCTTTTATGGCTTATCCCTAAACAAAATAGGGACTCCATCAGGGCCCAAGTCATAGTCTGGTAAATCATTTTATCCCGCATTCTTGCATATTGTCTAAGGACTCCCATATTCATTGTTTCATGTGATATGAGCAAAACTTGTAGAAGGCTGAATAGGTATTATCCCAATTAATAATTGCAAGGTCACATGGATAATGACGTACTTTACTAGGAATAGAAATACAATCTTCAGATTTTCATTCCTGATCTTTTCCCTTCTATACTCCATAAGCTAAATAAAGGAAAAAGAAGTACCAAGAGATTAATAGCTATTAATGATTTTAGTTGTGATATGCAAACCAGAGATTGTGAGTTGAGAAATTTCTTTGAAATATTAGAATTTCTGGACATAAAATTTCAATCTTTTGACAATATACATTTATTATAATTATTTTTCAAAGGGTACACATACTATAAATTTTGACTCAAATGTATAGGGGAGATAAAAGGATAGCATGCAGAAATGTTGAGAAGCACTGGAGCTAGGTGGATGGATGGATGATAGATAAAACATCGTTGTAAAAGGACACTATTTCAGGGAAATGACAATGCAAAAAATATTATTATTATATATCTAATTATAGAATTACATAAAGTAAAACATCTGTGTAACTGGTGACTTGTCCATTTAAAACCTTTGGATGGTTGCTGTTATGGTTTTGAGGCAACGTTTTTTCTTCACCAAAACTCATGTTGAAATTTGATCCCCAATGTGACATTGTTAGGAGGTGGGGCCTAGCAGGAGGTGTTTGGGTCATGGGGACAGATCTCTCATGAATGGCTTGTTGCTATTTTCACAATAGTGAGTTCTCACTCTGGTGAGACTAGATCAATTATTGAGGGAAGGCATTAGTTTTCACAAGAGTGGGTTGTCATAAAGCCAGGATGTCACTTGGGTTTTCCTTTCTTCACATATCTGCTTTCCCATTGACTGTCTTTGCCATGTTGAAATACAGCACAAAAGCCCTCACCAGGAGCCAGGACTATGCCTTTGAACTTGTCAGTCTTCAGAACTGTGAGCTAAATAAACCTCTTTTCTTTATAAATTGCTCAGTTTCAGGCATTCTGTTACAAGCAACAAAAAATGAGTAAAGACAGTTCCTATTGCCTTTTCACATTTCTCTAGTATACTTAAAGATATTACAAAATGTCTTTTGATCAATTCTTGTGGCTGACTACAGAGGGGATATATATAGTGGGAAAGAGACTGATGTGCTCTTCAGGTGTAACATATGTATCCTCTGTTGAGAATCATGGCCAGCTTAGTGTGGAACCCCCTCAGTAGAGCTGTCCTGACTGATATCACCTAGCACATTTTGTCATTTCAGTCTCATATGCTGCTATTCCTTTTCAAGTTACTTGTTTTAGCCACACCTGACTGTTTGCTCTTTCCTGAATTAACAGCTCAAATGAACATCAGTCACTTCTGTTGCATCCAGACTCAAACATTTTTCACAGCCTCTGTGTAGTCATTCTTAACTTCTCTCTTCCAGAATGCTGAAAAATGTACGTCTCCTTCTCCTGTATCCTTAAAATCTTGCACAATGCCTCAAAACACAGTAGATAGATCTTTAAATATTCAATAAGTAAATTCAATGTAATTGACTAAAGTCAGACTTCTAGGTGATATCTGCTAGAAAGAAAACCTATTTATGAAATTCACTGATTATGTCTCTGCTTATACCTTTCATAGGTGAGTAAGAAATTCTGACTTGATTACAGACCATGAAAATTGTCTGCAAAATTTTTCATTTCATATCAGATAGCCAATTTATCAAACAGCCTTATGATAGAGGACAAAGGAAACTGCCTGTTAAATATTCTTCTATCTAGGGGAATAAATATTTCTTAACCTCTATACACTATTTAGAATATAATGATTCATTGCTTGGAAATTTTCCTTGCTACTTTTACAAACCCCAACATTCTATCCCAAAGAATAGGCTATACCACATTAATTACTATCTATTCAATAGCTGTTCAAGTGAACCACTTACCATGTCTAAGTCAAAATCTTGTCTTCTAGGTTGAAAACACAATTAACTTCTGGCTCTTTGGGGAGAGCAGAAAAATAAATAAATAAATAAATAAATAAACCTATTCCTTATGTAATTATGCTACCAAAAGAGTCAAACTACTCTCTACCCTTTACACATAGGTCAACTGGAATAATTATTAGTAATAATGCTTGATATTATGTATTTTATCCCTTTCTATCAGGGGATCAAATTGCTTTACACACATTATCTCATTAATCCCTACTCCAATTTTGTGAAATAGAAAGAAGTAGGCTTTTTATGTTTATATTAGAGTGTTATTCCCTCTCTCAGATGTAGCCACTGGAGCCCAAGGAGGTTAAGCAACTCCCCGAAGGTCATACACTATGTCAACTGCTGATTTAGATCTTTTTATTCTTAACTCCTGTGTTTTCTCCTCTAAACCACACTGGCTTCAGAAACAGTCCCTTCGGGCTTCGTTGCATAGTATACTGACCCATATCAGGGTTGAATTTTATTAAGTAGCACAAGGTCAAGCCCTTTACAAGAGAGGCCCTGAGTCAACAGGGAGTGCATTGCATCTTTGTTTTGTACAAGGCCTTCTCCATATGAATGAACTGTCAGAATAATTTTACAATACATTGTTCTTTCAAGTTTAGAAATGGCATTCTTCTATTTACTGGTGAATGGCGAACATGTAAATTAAGCTATAGCAATGAAAAAAACAAGATCCTACTGTCAGTAGAATTAATTTTTTTTTCTTAACTGCAGTACTGTACTACCTTAATACTCTGTGACTTTGATGCTAAGAATGTAAATGAAAGGGAACAAAATCTAAACTGTTTGAATCTTCTAAATCAATAGCAAACATTGTTCGAATATTACATTGAACAGCTGTAATGCTAGTGTAACTTTTCAGCCCTGGGGCTGCAGCCACTAAGCCTAAAGAATGACAGTTCTAAGCCAAAACAGTATTTTGAAAGGCATTTCACTGTCATTTTGTTTCAAAAAGTATTTCTTACTCTGATGAAATTTAATATAAATTGATGAAAGAATTAAACTCTCATTTGTAATTGAGAAGCCAAGGACAGGCATAATGTAGGGATATTTTTTCTTTTTCTTCTGGACCAAAAAATTGATGTTTAGCTGGGGGCAAGTTTAGAAAGAAAAGCAAAAACATGATTCTATAACACTTTAGGGATAATAAGGCAACCTTGTCTGGATATGGCTTTAGCCAAAGGTTAGGCAAAATATAATAGAGACCATCTTCTCAACATGGAGTCAGTTTCTCAGCATTGTAACTCTACAGGAAGGTTTCCTGAAATCTGTCATTCTGCTCCAAGCAATCTTTGACTCCTTGGGTAATTAATTCTTTTCACTGAAATATGCTGTTCAAGCCCTGCTATATATTTTTGTCTACATCTAGAATTCCTGAAGAGTAACAGAGAATAAGGCGCTGTCCCAGTGGTGAGAGCCACTCTTCAAAGATAAATATCTCCTCTGTTTTATGTTTTGTTTAAACTGGAAAAGAGCAGTCCAACAAAGCCTGCATAGTGTCAGTGTTTAAGACCGAGTTGTTATGTTCTTTATTAAAAAGAGAGAAAGAAAAAACCATGCACAGGAGAAACCATGAACCTTATGTGACTGCCTCTTATTTTACCAACTGACTTAAAATATTTTAAAAGCATATATTTTTAGAATTTGGAAGCACAGTACAAATTGTAAGTAGATTGTAATGAACTCCTAAAATACGAAGTCTTTGATGGAAATATCATCTGACTCTGAAATCTTACATCATAAGTAGTGAAGTTGAACACATGGTATGCTTTAAAAATATCTAGGCATTTTAGAAAAGGAATATGGAAATACAAAATTATGATAAAAATTTCGTCAGTAAACTATTCACTTATTGATATTTTGCTGATAATTCATTGATATTTTTCTGATTTCCCTTGTATTCCCATAATTACATTTTATAAGTATGTTTACATTTCAATCAGTCATTAATTTTTTTGATATTTTATTTCATCTTTCTATTATTTAACGAAGCTGACTTCATATAGTTTTATTCTGATAAATGGAAATGACTTCCAGATTAAGTATAGCCAGTTCTTAATCAGAGGTTTGCTGTAAATTTTAGTAAAGTTAATGGTAACATGAGCTTTGTGGCCATATGTAAGCTTTAAAACAACTCTGGGCCTCATTTTTCTCATTGTGCAATGGGATAATAACTTTGCATATCTCAGTTAGCTGGTTTGAAGATTAATGACTGAATCTGAGGCAAGAGTATTTTTTTTTTTGTAGAATTATTATCATTATTTTCCAGGATTTCTGTTTTGTAATGAACTTCTATCTATTCATTTTAGATTTTTTTAAAAAAATGAATGAATGAATGAATGTTAGTACTAGAAAGAGCACTGGACAGAGAGCCAGAAGAACTATGTTTCTTTTACTAGTCCTGAATATTTTATAAGGGTTGCTTGAGAATTTTCACTTCCTCACTTCAGGTTTTTAATTTCCTTATTTTTTTTTAAATGAGGAAGCTAAGCCAGAGTAATATTTTCAAGGCATTTGGAAATCAATCTATAAATTAAAAATCAAATAACCAACATGATCAGTGGTCAAATCCTTATTTTATCAAGGAAACAATTTATAAAAAACCACAACACACGATCACTTGGATTTTATTAGGATAAATTTGTATACCACAAAAAGGAAGAAAGAGATACTCTCAAAGAGAAGTATATTTTTTAAATAAATTTAACTTTATGAAAAACTTATGACAGTATAATAAAAAAGATATAAGTATCAGTTTCAGCTGAGGACTCAAGACAACTGATGCCATATTCTAAGTTGAGTTATGAGATCATCATGAAGGATTTGCAAAAGAAATTATGGAAACCAATTTTATGTATCCAAATATTCTCAGCCATTTTAAAAGCATGAAAATATTAAAAGTGGACGTAATAAAGGAATCTTTTGAAAAAGCTATACTTTGAAGTCCCATTTGATTTCCTCAAATAGGATATTTTGAGGGTGTGGGTGTCTGTTCCTCATTCCCATAAACATTGGTGAAAGAATGTTCTACAGAACCACTTTGAATTTGAAATATGTACTCTGGAGCTTGGGAGCCATAATATACTGCCAACTGTGAATGCCTGGGACATCAAAAGAAAAGCAGAACAATAGAAAGGTGCCCTCTCTGAGCAGCATGTGACCTCCATGAGGCACATAAAGTGTAAACTTCCAATGGACCACATATAGGGTCTATGAGAATACACCAGCACAGATGTGAAAGAGCTAACACAGGCCATCTTAAGTCCTATTCAGGGGCCTGCCTGTGATTCCAACATCATGGAGTGAGGTTAGGGGTTGATGAAAGAGCAGAAGTCAGGAGCAGGAAGAGATACATTTGCCCTCATCAAGGAAACGGCAGGTAAGAATTTGTTAAGGATGAAAATGTCTCAGCAAATATGTGACTATTCCACATTAGATAAAGAGGCCAATCTAAGCATCTGACTGACTTCTGGAGCATGACTCCAATTATGGGTCATGGCAGAGTTAACTAGAAATAATGTCTTTCTTTTCTTCCTCTGGTCCCCCTCCCGATAAATCTAAGTTAGGAAATCTTGGTGAGCAAAATGGAGAAAGAGGGGGTAAAAGAGCAAGGAGTGTAAGAAGAAAATGATAATTACATTCTGCACCTTCAGTGCAGTGCTTAGTGTGAGTCAGGTTCACGATGATAAGAAAGAGGACCTCTCTTCAACTAAAATGTGAAGTTTTTATTATTACATCTGTACACTCTTATGGGTCAAAAATTGTTTTCACTAAGAGTAAGCAATGGGCAGGAGAAGAATAGGGCCCATAGAATCATGTTAAAAGGAATGAAGGAATGAAAATAAAATGACTTTAACAACACATCTCACAAGCCATGCATTTCAACATAACTTTTGCACTCACTGCAGTGCCCTTATTGAATTATATATTTTTTTCTAATTTTTAAATATTTTGCTGCAGATTCTCACATTGAAACATTAGGTAACTAGGGAACCAGTAGACTAAGATCTGTGTTCTCTTTACCAGGTATAGATAGATGAAAAAATGTGAAATACACATTTGTTAATTTTAATTTATCTTTGAAGACTTAGCTATCACTATTTAGCCTTTTATTAGAGTGAAATTGTAACAATAATAAAAATACCTTATATTGAGAACCATAAGTAAAATAAGTTATTTTTCATTTATATCAACATGTAAGAAAATGCATATAATCTAGAGTACTAGAAGACATTTTATAAAATCACTTTGGTTCCTAATTTACAAGATCTCCTGAAACTAGGTGTCATCACAGACATAATTTCAATTTTGCATGACAGGAGAGAAGATAGTTTTGGGTGGGAAGATTGTACTTATATGAGTATAACAGGACCAATAAGTTTGCCTGTTGTAACATACCAATACATTGAGATAGCATGGTTTGCAGCAGAGAAAGAGTCTAATGATTGCAGGATGGCTGAACGAGGATATGGGAGGAACCCTCTAAATTCATCTTCAAGTGGCGTTCAGGGATGCAATTTTTAAGGAGATTATGGAAGGCAAGGAGCTGGAAAATTGGGGTCATTGCTTAATTATGAAAAGGGGGATAAAATTGTCGATATAAAAACTGAATTCCTTGGTAAGTCAGTTCCTTTTGGGGTCCTTCAGACCAGCTGGTGTCAGTGGTTTCACCTGTATGAAGACCTGAAAGAATATCTCAAATGAAGAAAAAGTTTCACAATGTTTAAGATGTTATCTATAGAGAAGTTGAGGGGAACTATAATTTTGTAATGGCGAGCTATGCTTTTGATATAGGGAACTATCCTTTTGCAATAGGGGACCTGTAATTTTGTAATAGGGTCTACATGATTCTGGGGCAATTGGCAGTAAACAACAGGAAACAAGTCAGAGCAAGCTGACCTGAATGTGCTGCAATCTTTGTTTGTTTGTTTCTCCCCTTTCCTTCTTCCCTGATTAATTTTATAAAGTTTATAAAAACAGTTTCATTGATGGGTTCTACAGTTAGATTAGCCTACATGTTGGTAAGGAAAACCAACATTAGTTGAACAGCTGTGATTACTATGTCCCAGGAAGTATGCTAAGTATTTTACCAATAGAATTTCAGGCAATCCTTACCAAAAAAATCTGGGAATGGTAATTATTGGCCTGATTAATAAAACAAATGAAAAAATTGATAATATATCTAAGTTAATATTCAAAGGTCACAGAGTTACTAAATGGCAAGATTAGAATTTTAAATCAAGTTTAGCCTATTCCACAATCCACTCTCTTTCCATTATACCTTGTGGAAAGGTCTTCATATTTCTTTACTTATAAAAGTTTAAGCTAGATATGTTGGAAAGTGTCTTTTATTATATAACTATTTAACCTAATTGAAGCTCTGATTTCACATTTTTATCTAGTCATCTCACTTCTAGTCTTAGACCTTCTAGATACCCCAAGTCCTTTATGCTTATTAGTAGGCATTTAAACAATAATTATTGTACACCTATGTTTAATCTATTAGATTATTTACTTTTAAAGGTAATGACTACTTCTATCAATTTTTGTTAGTATAATTTAGCACATTGACTGTAATCTAGTAAATACTCTATAAATATTTGTTTTTATAAATAAATGATAGTGAACAGTGCCTCCATTCATTCATTTATTTAACATGTGTATTAAGTGCCTACTAAATTACCAACACTGGTAATTCTATCAGTGTGAGCAAGCTAGAGAACTTCCATGCCAAATTTTTACTCTAGTGGGGATGACTAAGAGTTAGCAAAAACAGTAAAGAATGGTAATTGATCCCAGTAAGAAAATTGTGAATACTGTATAAGCACATAGCTGGATTCTCTAGTGTGGTCACTTGCTCCTGAGTGAGGAAAGCAGCATGTGGTCAAGGTTGTTTTCTTCTGATACTTCATGTTAGAGGTTTAAATGTGGTACAGAATGAGGCAGCATTATCATTCTGCTATTTCTTAAAGGGAGAGGCAAAAAAGATATAAACTTAAAATGGAACCAGTAGTGCCCAAAGTCCATCTTGAATTGGAAAGAAAAATAAATACTTGTAGAAGGAGTTATAGTTCAGGTGGTTGAACCATCAAGGAAACTCACAAGGAAAAATTTTACCCAGTTGTCAGAAAACATAACATGCTCCAGATGGCTAACTTGCCTTTTCCTGTGCCATGCCTGTGTCGGGAAGCACCCCCTACTTTCAAGTCTTACCTCAAGCATCGTGTCCCGTATAAAATCAGTCTTTAGCATCTCCCAAAAGAGCTATCACTTCCTTCTTTTATGAACTTGCTGTATCTTGTGTCTTCATTTTAGCACCTAGTACATTGAGCTAAAATTATTGGTTTGCATTCTT
Organism: Cacajao melanocephalus; assembly: GCA_963573385.1. Taxonomy (NCBI): domain Eukaryota; kingdom Metazoa; phylum Chordata; class Mammalia; order Primates; family Pitheciidae; genus Cacajao; species Cacajao melanocephalus. The sequence continues at coordinate 573,286 of CAUYLG010054161.1, forward strand.
CTTTTACTGTAATAACTTTGCATCTTGAAGGCCACAATTATTATTTTTTTCTATTTCTGATCCCCAATACCTAGCATGGTGCTTGTTTTATGGCAACTTGTATACAAATGTTAAATTTTTGAGTGTAAAACATGATGAAAATTAAAATTTTGTATTGTTTATCTAAAAGTCCCAGCTACATAGGATCAGACATGAGGATATTTGAGGTATGGAATTTTCCAAATTTTTGTCTGGCTGTTTGGAAGCATGTATATAAAAGTTGATTTTTATCTGTTTTTGAACAATTATAGCATATTAAAAAATTAATAATATAGGTTCTTGAGTCAGACTGCTACAATCTGATTCTAAGCTTTATTCCTTTAAATATGTTATGAACTCCTTTCTGCCATGGTTTCTTCATCTATAAAGTAGGTATAAAATGTGTACCTAATTGGGTGGTGGGAAGTCAATGACAATGCAAAGTGAAAATGGAAAGCAATAGTGCTTTGGTTAGTCCCTGAAAGAGTATATTCTACTAAGCTTAGCTCTAGAAACAATAAATTATGAAGTACAAAATCATAATTTGTATTTCATAATTTATTGTTTCTAGAGCTTAGCTTACTAGCTGTTACAGGTTGGATTCATTGGAAGAGGAGGCTTAAATGGATCCTGTGGGGCAAGATAGTTGTAAAATTCCCATCTGTGACGGGAAGAAGGAAGAAGCGGTTTGGCACAGATGAAGAAGGTGAACTACAGTGCCAATCAACAAAGTCTCTACCACACTGGAAGTAAATATTGCAAGGCGGGGCGTTCAGCCTCAGGCAGAACTGGCTGGGCCTTTATATCTCACCTCACTCAATCACTGCATGAGGGTTTCTCTGGAAAGCAGGACAGAATCTCCAGCAAGATAACATTTTGCAGCAGAATCTGAAATTGCTGACAGCTAGATGCTCTCTGCTGTCCTTGAAGGGGGATCGACACACCAAGTGGTAGATCTACATTTCTGCTATGCCCACTTCACATGTTGTACTGCGAGCACAAGCCACACTGCAGTGAAGCAATGAATTTTAGAATTCTTTCCGTTTGTTAAAAGAATTTAAACCACTGCCTTTTGTTTTCTTTTAATATTTCTGGTTCTATATACAGAGATATATGTCTCTGTAAAAATCTTTTTCCTTCCTCTTTCTTTAAATATAATGACTGACAAGAATCCAAAACAAGAATTTTTTTTTTACACACATGTCTCTACCTGTGATGACGTAAATGGTAAGGCTTTTCAGTGAACAAGAAAACCCAACCAAATGAAAAATGAAAGCTTATTTTTTCCTCATTTTGTTCTATTTTTTCCTCTGTTCCCTTTTAATTCCTTTCCTTCCTTTCCCTTCACTCTTTTAAATTTTTTAAATTTTCTTTTATTCTATCTTCCCTTCCTCTTCATCCTCAGTGCCATCATCTATTACAATTCTATTTTGACTAGTTCTGCAAATTTTTAGTTGTTTTTTTTTTTCACAGAATAGAAATTATCAGAAGGCCTCATTTTGTTCCTGCGTTATGTGGCTGTAAGTACAATTGTATTTGAATTTCAGTTTTCTTTATTTACTATTAAAGTTTGTCATGGTTCAGCTTCAAATAACCTTGGAGCTTCTAAGTAACTGAATTTGTGGCAAGGTTCTTTTTAATAGCAGCAACAAATTTTTTTTGGAGGGGGCTGGGGGTGGGGAGGAGTCCTGAAATTAAGCAAGGGAAAAAATACTTACGTAGAAATTAACAGATTTTGGAGACTGAATCTTGCTCTCTGCTGCACTTGTGTTTTGTAAAGTTCAATAGAAATTTTTCAAGGTTGTTTTCTACCCAGATCTAACATGAATTTTTTTTTTTAATGTAGTAAAGCTTTCAGTAAATTTTTCTATAAAGACTGTCCAAAGAACATATTTTTAAAGGCTCTATGTAGATGTATGGTTTTGATTGGATTTCATAGATTAAATCTAAGAACTGTTTTTCTAGTGTAGAAATATCATGAAAGTGATTGCATTACCCCCACAGGCTATTTTTTCTTAATACTTGCAAGCTGAGAGTAAATTTTAAGCACATCTCCACCCTGATTTCAATGTTCTTCTCTGAAAACATAGTATTTCGTGTATATCTTTTGCAAATCAGACATGTGGGGTTTAATTTACAAATATTTTTCTATAAAACTTAAATCATGGAGATAAAAAAAAATCAAAAGGAAATACATAAAACCACTTTCTCCCAAAAGAGCTGCAAAAAATTACTCCTTGAAACATTGGACTACAAGAAACATTTGCATTTAGTAAGCTGCATTATTTATAGGTACAGAACTGCAACCTCTCATCCCCGTGTAGTAGTTTACTTTAACTCTATAAGATTTACAAAACAAAAGTAAGAGAAACATGTGCTGGGCAATAAATAAACACTGCTAGTGAGCTTCTGTATTCTTTTAGTATTACAGTATTTTCATCATTTTTGACATAAAGATGTGTTTTGCAGGGAGGGAAAAACACATTTTGAAATAACTAGTTAAGCAGGGGATGAAAAACTGGTAACAAAAAAGAAGGGAAATGGTTTTGATTTCCATTATGCTTAAGGTCATGTACAGGTCACATTTAACAGATTCCGTTTTCATATATTTTAATAAAATCTGTATAGGAAATTTAGGCAACAGCTGTGGAAAGAATTTGCTCTAAAGGAGTACAACTAAGTGTCACTTTAACATTAACCTTCTAGTAATGAATAAGCAAATAAAATAAAGAATGTCTCCTCCAAATCAGAAGGCAGAGGTATTTGTGCCCTAGCTACTGACATGAAAGTAATATTTGATAGGCCCCGTAACATGATGTCCTGGGTTTGGCGTTACACCAAGAGTACATTAAACACTAATACATATATTTTACTTAGGAACATTCAGCATAAATGAGGAGAAAGAGTTAAGTGTCAGGTTGTCCTGATCTTGGAATTTTTGAAAATACTGTAGCAGGAATTAAAATTGTACCAATCACTGTGCATTTCTGCTCTTCTTACTTTGCATACTTTCCCAGAGAGATGGCATCTATTCCTTTATAACTTTGCTGTCATTCTTGGAAGAAGAGGCTCATCTGGGTCTTACTTGTAACTGTCTCATGTTCTTGTGCTTTTTTAAGACATATAGCATTTCTTTCTAAAATAGCTTATCGTGCCAGAAAGAGTATAATTGCAACTTCAAGCACAATTTCAGGTTTCAAAGATGAAATCATTCATGTTTCACTTAGACATAGCATTAAGAATCAGCTTTCTTTCCCTTGGGTGGTATTCTGCTTATTTCTCTAATTTACATGGCTGTTTTCTTTTGCATTGTGTGAATTGTAAAATGACTCAAAAGAAGTTCTGAGTGAACAACACAATGTCTGCTGCCCAACTTCTTGAGTCAGTATGTAATAATTGGCCTGCATATATAGATAGGCCATTATGGGGCTTGTTAAAGTTTGTGTCATGTTCCTGCAATAATTATTGAAGGCCTAATTCAGACCAGCTTTCCTCTACGAAATTAAATAAAAGAGGTACTGGATACACCATGCATTGAAGGGATTAGTCAATTCTCTTTGCACAGTAGTGACCTTTGTATCCCCTCTATTAACGAGTGGGAAAGATTTAACTGCACTGCACGTGCCCTTGTATTTTCCGGCCATTATTTAAAACATGTTAAAATGAGTTCAGTAATTCTTCAGTCTTTTTAACCTCACCTGTTCTTCAATAAAGTGTTTCAAGCCTCATTTTTCCCTTCCTCCCTCCCTTCTTCCCTCCCCCCTCCCCCCTCCACTGCCCTCCCCCTCCACTCCCCTCCCCCTCCACTCCCCTCCCCCTCCACTCCCCTCCCCCCTCCCCCCCCCTCCCTTTCCCTCTCTTTCTCTTTCTTTCCCTCTTTTCCCTTTCTTTCCTTTTTTCTTCCCTCCCTCCCTCCATTTCTTTTTCTCTCTTTCTCTTTCTCTCTCTCTCTTTCCTCAGAGCTACTTGAAGTTTTTATCCTGCATAATTTGGTGGGAGCCTTGAAATTGCATGCCGTTTAAGTTCTGTAAAATAACTCCACTGCTTTTCAACTAGGAAGTGAAGATATACACTGATACTTTCTGTGGAGGCCACATTGTGTCTAGTATTTTGTGATTTAATTGCACACTGAATGTATGTTTGAATCTGTTAAAAAAAGATAGATGCCCACTTGATGAGGTAATCTTTTACCCTCCACGTCATATTTCACTTAAGTGATAGTCAACATGCATCCCTAATTGGCAGACAAATCAGAACTTTGTTGACTGTAGCTAAATGCATATTGCCTAACTGTGTAATTCACATAACTTCATGCAAAATTCAAGGTATGAATGCATTTACTAAGGATGGACTCAATGAGCATAAATCAATGACTTTTTTAATCTTGAAAAGTTCATATATTCATTGGCTTGTGACTTCAGGGGTCAGTTAATTACTAGATTTCAGAGTTAATTAGGTTAATGGACATGTAAGCACTATAATAGATTTGGAACCAATTATTTTAATGTTTTCTAAATATGGCTCCTTTTTGTTTTTCATATAACTGTTTTAAATCTTTGCTTGCATATATCCAAGTTATTTTTTCTTGTCTTACCTTCAAGTTAATTTCTTAACTTATTTGTATTAAGGGACATTTAGTAAATATTTTCTAATACATTTATTTTTGAAATTTTAACTTGGAGTTTTTAATAAATTTCAAAATTCTTAAATCTAGTTTGTATAGATTATCGAAACTCAGTGTTCAATGAATCACTGGATATTGTTTAACTGACTTTCTCACTTGAAGAAAATTCCTTATAACTCCCTTATTAGGGACTTAAACTAATCTCAACCTCTTAGTTCCTAAGAATCTACTCATTTTTTGGGAACTCCATTATAATTATTGTCATCTCTAAAAGTTTTAAAGTTCTTTTTTATATTTAGTCAATGTCTGCATCTCTGCATCTTCTCTCCAGTGATATAATTCTGTCATTGAGAGTCCCAGAAACTAAGTCTAATATCTTTCAAATGACAGCCATTCAAATACTTGCAGTCAGATGTCATGTTCTCTCTCTGTTTGGTCCTTCAAACTAAACAACTCCAGTTTCTTTTACTGAGCTGTAGAAGACATACTTTTATAGAGCCTTCACAATTCTGGCTGCCCTTTTTTCAAAAACTTCCAGTTCAGTTAATAGGCTTCCAAAAAAGAATATCCTGCTCCACGTGTAATATGAATAAGACAAAGTACAGTGAGTTTGTCACCTTCATCATATGTCTATATAGTTGAATTAACTCAAGCTATTTAATATTATTTTATCGACCTAATGTAAAACTTGCCATTTATAAGATAAAAATAAATAAAACACTTAGATATTTCTCCTCCAAATTCCTGACAATACTGGTAAAAATTCAGGGCTAATTTATGCATAGAAATGTTAATCTCTAATTTCCACACATTGAGATATTGTGAAACTTGATTTGGTTATACAACTCATAGGCCTTTCTTCATATTATTTATAAATTTGATAAAAATTTCCTTCAAGTCTTTAACCATGTATTTTATATTTTTCTTTTTAGTTTGTGTGACTAAACCTGCCGGCTGAAATACTATAAAAAAATAAAGACTAGGCTAAGGCAGGCGGCTCGAAGTCAAGACTTCAAGATGAGCCTGGCCAACTTGGTAAAACCGTGTCTCTACTAAAAATACAAAAATTATTCAAGTTGAACGATGAAGAAAAAAAATACAAAAATTAGCCAGGCACCATGGTGCACGCCTCTAACTCCAGCTACTCAGGAGGCTGAGGCACGAGAGTTGCTTGAACCCAGGAGGCAGAGGTTGCAGTGAGGTTAGATTATGCCACTGCACTCTAGCCTAGTCAACAGAGTGAGTGAGAGTCTGTTTCAAATAAATAAAGACTGATACATTATATCTCACCGTACCATCTCATTTTCCAAATTATTCACTAATAGAGGCTTTAAATCATGTACATAGGAACTCTTATAAAACACAGATGGAAATGCAATATATGGGAAATATAAAAGTGTGAAAATTCACAAGAGGAAAGTTAAGGGACAGATTTCCAAATGCTTTTGAAATGTATGACCTCATTAATACTCAAAAAACATTTGAAGGAGATATTATTTCCATTTTTCAAATATGAAAAAATAAGACCCAGAGAGTTAAATAGCTTGCCAGTAATTGCATAGTTAGGAAGTGGTGAATTTAGGGGTCAAGCAGTTCTGTCCAACTAGAACACTAATGCGTAATCTACGCCACTGCTTTATCAGTGAAAGTTTTAACAACCAACAAGATTTTAGTAAATAAGAATGAGGAAAAATACACTCAAGACAAAGAAGATTATAAAACAAAAGGAAGAATAATGTGTATTCTAGTGATCGTGACATGTTTGAATACAAGGGAAAGTGGTGGGTAATGAGATCATGAGATTAGAAATAGGTTTGTTTTTATCTAGAGTAAGATCAGTGATCTACACACAGGGAAGCTTCTGAGTCATTTCCTGGAAGTTGGGATCCAGAAAAACTATGTTAGAAATTGCTAATGTTAAGCAATTAAAATGTTAAACAGACTCAGAAATGGATACCCAGTCTGGTGGCAATCCACTAAAGATCTCCCTCAAGTTGACACCAGAGAAATACTTCTTCACTTCCCTCTGTGTATACTTTACTGTTCATAATTTGTAGGAAGAAAGATTTACTGATTGTTTTATACGTGTCATATTTTAAGCTTTTCTCTTGGATAAATAAGATAGATCATCAGATCACATTCTAGCGATGGAAACAGATGGAGGAAGCCTACTGATTTAAATACAATATGGTGTCCATTATAAATTATTTATGCCCAGGATACTAGGGAAGGGTTAAATTCAGTTACATGTAAACTGTTTTGAAAGATAAATAAAGTAGTCTGGGAGAAAAAGGAGTTGAACAATCTCATAACGGTGGACAACAGAAGCAAAATCACACTGTGGCAAAAGAGCATAGTGGAACAAGGAAACTATTTGGAATGTGGTGATAGTTGCATATGAATTAGGAAGGGAACGGTAGAGGGACTTCTAAAGATGGCAAGAGTCTGAAGAGCCAAGCAAAGGTCAGACCAGAAGGCCTTGGATGCCATGGTTAGGAACTTAGATTTTGTCTTGTGGTTTATGTAACAAGGAAAGTGGAGGGGAGCAACTTATAACAGTTGATCAATTGATCACTCAAACACACACACACACATGGACTAATACTGTATATATAACACATACACATGCATGTATATACAGGTTATGTATAATACAATCACATACACATAATACAACAGTGTGTTAATGCTGGATATTGAAAGTGAGAAACTAGAGATTGTCAGGCCAGTGAAGAATGTACTGTGATTAGACTTACCTGCTTTTAAGAAACAAAGTCTAGTTTAAGTAATTGGTGCTTATTACATGGGTATACATGTAAGAACGGGAACTAGAATTGATACTGTGCCATTCTCATGATAGTGAATAAGTCTCCTGAAATCTCATGGTTTTATAAAGGACAGTTCCCCTGCACACACTCTCTTGCCTGCCACCAGGTAAGAAAAGCCTTTGCTCCTCCTTCACCTTCCACCATGATTGTGAGACCTCCCCAGCCATATGGAACTGTGAGTCCATTAAACCTCTTCTTTATAATTACCCAGTCTCTGGTATTTCCCCACAGTAATGTGGATATGGAATAATACAACAGCTTACTGACTGATTCTCTTCACATTCTTCAATTCCTTTACAATGCTAATCTACATGAGTCAGTTGGAATATGGCTTTCCACCTAAAACCCCCTTATGTATATGTGTGTGGCTTTTTTTTGCACTGAGGTTGTATACTCACCCCAAGTCAAATCAATGATAGAAGAGACAACATGATGTATATTACTGCATAGAGCTTTCCCTTTATAAGAACAGTTTGCCTTAGGAAAAGCGATAGATAAAATAATTAACTCCTTTCTTATAAAATGTACCATGATGATATATACAGTCTGAGAAAGTAAGGACACTTTTAGGGAAGTGGCAATGGAGATGTAGTCAATACCTATTTAAAAGATAAATCTGTAGGTCTTTATATTTAATTAGTTGGATTATGAGAGAAAAAAGAAACAATGTTCCAAACGGGTTGATTTATTGGATGGTAGGCAAACAATTGAGATGAGAACGAATGGGAAGAGAAAACTTATGACTGGGTGGGGGGAATATTTTTTATTTTGTATTTTTTTCTTTTGGGTGACAGAAATTTGGAAATGTGTATATGCTGAAAGGAAAGATCCGGATATTGAGTACAACTCAAGTGATCAAACTAGGAGACAAAAGGGAAAAAGAACTAGAAAGGTGCAAGTTTTGGAGGGAAGACAGGGCTATGAAGTAGAGAAGAAAGGAGAACCAATATGAGGATGTATAATCAGGTTGACTATGCAGTGGGTGAATGATGCCTCAGTTTTGTGAAAGTGTGAGATGTTGTATGAAATGCATCTCAGGGACACCTGTGAGCCTTTTTTCATTGGTTCCTGTAGCCCAGTGGTCTATGTTTTGCCTCATACAGATTAATTCAGAAATTTTGTGTTGTGTCTCTTTGGGTGACAAATCAAACTTTACAGCATCCCACAAGGTGAAGGCCACAGAAAAATTCTAGTGTGACATGAGTGTATATTACAGACTCAAAGGCATGTACACATGCCCATACAGAGTTGGTCATTGCAGCCACAGCTGGAAGGAAAAACATGTGAAGTCAAGAGCATCTGAAGTCATGCATTATAAAATAGGATAAAGAAAGAAAGACCGTGGATTTAGATGTTGAAGTCATTGATGACCATGCTCATACAGTCTAAATGTATCTTATCACTAAGAATTATGCAAGAAATAACAGATTTCTTGTTAAAAACTAATTAAGTATTATCCAGTATTCATTGATTATATACTAGTAACTCTATTAAAAAGAAAATATTGTTAACTTAGTGTGACTTATTCTTCTGGACATCCCTGATTCTTATTAATGACTTCCTTATATTCTTAGTATATACAAATACTATACTTTTGCCTAATTACCATATCACATTATTTTTTCACAGCATTATAAGTATAGTTGCTCATAATTTCTAGAATCCTCAATTTCCCTCGTTTTAAAAATATTGGACATCTGCTGTTCTATCTATCTAATCACTCCTGTTCCTTATGATTATTCACAGATTATTTGCAGTAGTTTTACAATAACTTTGCTAATTCTAAGCCTCCTAGAAGTTTTCCTGGATCTGAAAAATAAACTTAACTTATGATCCTTAGGTATTTTCTGTCGATCTTCCTACATATCCTGGTGTCCTCTGGCCTCTTAGAAGTTTTTGTGGACTATATATTATGAAATAAATGATAGCAGCTGAATTAGATAAAGCATGTCATCTTTTTAATTTGAATTCTAAATTGGTTTTTACTTTCTTAGTTCTTATGAAAATATGTATTAATTTTCTTGGATTAAAACACAAGCTTTCAACTGGGCACAGCAGCCCACGTCTGTAATCCCAGCACTATGGGAGGCCGAAGCGGGCAAATCATGAGGTCAGGTTGGAAACCATCCTGGCTAACACAGTGAAACCCCATCTCTACTAAAAATACAAAAAGCCAGGCATGGTGGCACACGGCCTGTAGTCCCAGCTACTCAGAAGCCTGAGACGGTAGAATCGCTTGAACTTCAGAGGCGGAGGTTGCGGTGAGCGGAGATCGCATCACTGCACTACAGCCTGGGCGACAGAGTGAGATGGAACTCCAACTCAAAAAACAAAACGAACAAAACCAAACAAACGAAACTGCACAAAAAGCACATGCTTCCCAACTAAACTTGTACCCATGAATGCTATTTTAATTCATCCATATTGGTTGTGTTAGTAAAAATTTATAATAAAAAATATAACTAAAGAATAATGCTAAAATATCCTGAAACTTTGCTGAAGTTGTTTATCAGCTGAAGGAGCTTTGGGGCCAAGAGTATGGAGTTTTCTAAAAACAGAATCATGTCATCTGCAAACAGGGATAGTTTGACTTCTCTCTTCCTATTTGGATGCCTGTTATTTATTTCTCTTGCCTGATTGCTCTGGCCAGGACTTCTAAAACTATGTTAATAGGAGTGATGAGAGAGGACATCCTTGTCTTATGCCAATTTTCAAGGAAAATGCTTCCAGCCTTTCCCCATTCAGTATGATAATTGGCTGTGAGTTTTTCATAGATGGCTGTTATTATTTTAATGTATGTTCCTTCGATACTTAGTTTATTGAGAGTTTTTAACATGAAGAAATGTGGAATTTTATTGAAAGCCTTTTCTGTATTGATTGAGATAATCATGTGATTTTTGTCTTTTGCTCTGTTTATGTGATAAATCACATTTATGGATTTGTGTATGTTGAACTAACCTTGCATCCTGGGGATGAAGCCTATTCAATTATGGTGGATTAGCTTTTTGTTGTGCTGCTGGATTTGGCTTGCAAGTATTTTGTTGATAATTTTTGCATCAATATTTATTGTAGCCCACCTTTATAATGTTTGTTTGTGTTTTGTTTGTTTTTATGTCTCTGCCAGGTTTTGGTATCAGGATGTTGCTTGCCTCATAGGATGAGTTGGGAAGGAGTCCCTCTTTCTCAGTTTTTTGAAATGTTTCAGTAGGGATAATACCAGTTCTTTGTACATCTGGTTGAATTTGGCTGTGAATCCATCTAGTCCTGGGCACATTTTTGTTGGTAGGTATTGATTACTTATTCAATTTTGGAGCTTGTTATTGGTCTGTTCAGGAAATTAATTTTTCCCTGGTTGAGTCTTGGGAGGATGCCTGTGTCCAGGAATTTATCCATTTCTTCTAGGTTTTCTAGTTTGTGTGCATAAAGGTTAATATAATAATGTAATTTTTATCCCAAAAATTATCTCATTCTGATATCTTCCTGATACTCTTCAATACCTAATCTTTAAAATGACTATCCTTAGCCAGGCATGGTGGCACACAACTATAATCCCAGCAACTCGGGAGGCTGAGGCAGGAGAATTAAACCCGGGAGGTGGAGGTTGCAGTGAGCAGAGTTTATGCCGCTGCACTTCAACCTAGGTAACAGAGCGAAACTCCTTTTCAAAAAATAAAAATAAAAAAATAATAAAATGACTATCTTCCAATGGCTACTTTGATAAGTTATACTTGCCAGACTATTAATATATCAGATCTGCTCCCTTTTCTGAGATAGCTAATGAGCACAGATTTACTTTACATTTAAAGAGGGCAGATTCGCTCAAGGTCATTATGTAGAAGAAGCTAAGCAATGTAATTTAAATGAAGGAAGGGGGCAGTGTGCCACAATAAAATACTTTGTTATATACTGTTATCTAACTGGCTTGGGCTGACCATACCCATGATGGGTGTTGATGTGTGTCCATCTACCTATTCTTTAAGAAGAGACTATGACCACTGTGAGGACCACTGGATTGCTGAGATGCAGGTTTTCAAAAGTGCATCTTGGTTCACATGCAAATTACAATATGTTTGTAAATGATGCCTTACATTTAAATTCACATTCCAGAGCAGAGTCAGCAGTCAGCATGTTTTATAATATAAGCATTTAGGTACTAGCTAGTTTAGATTTATTACTCATCCCATTGTCTGCTGAAAAGACTGAGAATTGATGAAACTATTTTATTAGCAGTGCTACATATTGAGTGCTCTTCCAAAGCCTCTTTTAAAAATTTATTTTACTTTTAATTTAATTTTCTTTATTTTTGAGACAGAGTCTCACTCTGTCACCCAGGCTGGAGTGCAATGGCTTGGTTGCTAACTGCAACCTCTGCCTCCCAGGTTCAAGCGATTCTCCCGCCTCTGCCTCGTGAGTAGCTGTGACTACAGGTGTGTGCCACCCCACCTGGCTAATTTTTGTATTTTTAGTAGAGATGGGTTTCACTATGTCAAATCCTTTTTCTATTACACTTTAAAAATCATTCTCTAATTTAACAGTGATATTAAGAGAGCTCTTTTATTCAGTCCAATTACGTGGAAGCACATTTTTTTTTAAAGGGGTTAATCTTTAGGGATGAAACAGATTATCAGCTTTTGAACCACTTTAAGTAGAATCTCTAGAAACAAAGCCAGGACAAATAATTATTGGCAGTTCACAGAAGGCATTCTGTGCCCACTGCTCTGCTGGATTCCGTTAAAGTCAGCTTGCCTGTCTTAATGGGAAACACCTGTGGTCTGCAATGTAAGCAGACAAATCAAACTAACTGTGCTTTGAGACACTCAAACTAAATTATGGAAATAATCTCCTCATCTCAGCATCACCAGTGTCCCTTTTTCCCTTGAAACAGATATTAAAGAGAGGCTGTTTTGAAAGTATTTATTTCCCTGAAGCCGTCCAGTATTCTCAACATTGTCAATGAACACATCAACCAGAAGACAAGTCCCCCAGACTCCATGGCTATTATTTCAGTGGCACATTAAATAATTTTTAAAAGAGCAAGCTTGTAAAAATATATGCAAGTTCTTTTCTTCTTAAGTTTAGGAATTATTGGTATTTCAGAGAGGCATAGAAGTTATTTTCTCTTCCACTTATTCCTGGTAAGATATTTTAGATAATATGACTAAACATAAAAGATGTGTTTACCTTTTTGTTTTTGAAATAGGTAGGGAAGAGGTAGGGTTGGGCATGTGATCTGATTAAAGGGTGATGATATCTGTAAGATACCTTATAAGAAATTTGATCATAATTATAAATTTCTGTATTAATGGATACTCACAGGAAACTCCAAAGATAAAAAGAAGGTCTTTGAAAACCTGTATATAGAACCACAACAAAAGAAGAGATTGAATTGTTAGGGCAGAAGTGATGCTATTTTTAGTCCAAAGGTAGATTTTCTATTTTGCTTTCATCTTCTCCTAGAAGAAGAGCAGCCTTCCGATTGGACATTGTAGAATATAATTTATTTCAAACAAAAATATTTTCCTGAGGCTGTAGAATTTGCGGGATACTAGAAGGGAATGATGGAAATGAGAATTTGATTATTTTTTGGATGGGCAAGTGAAAAAGGAAAGAGGAGGAACCCTTTTACCTGAAGCAAGGTTTATGAACTCAACTGCCCATGGAGGAAGGTGTAGATGGTGGCTGGCATACAACACAAATGAAGCCATTTAGGTATCTGAAAAATCTCTTCCTTGGGTTTTTTCTCATGAGTCACAGGATCATACTGTCTTATCCCTTTATTTCTTTTGATAGGGATTTTGATAGGGATATTGGTACCTAACTCTACAATATGTAAATCAAGAAATGATAAATATGAACATGTAGTCTCAGTGTAAAAAAAAAAATAAGGATATTTTGGGATCATGGCAAACCGGAGAACATATATGCTGTCTAATTGAAGCAATCAAGATAATAACCACCACTTAGGTATGTAGCCAAGTGTTGCCTTATCTTCCAGCTTTGCAAAAGAAATTGATTGGGAGGCCAAGGCAGGCTGATTACTTGAGGTCAGGAGTTTGAGACCAGCCCGGCCAACATGGTGAAACCCTGTCTCTACTGAAAATACAAAAATTAGCCAAGCATAGTGGGCCATGGCTATAATCCCAGCTACTTGAGAATCACTTCAACCTAGGAGTGGAAGGTTGCAGTGAGCCAAGATTGTGTCACTGCACTGCAGCCTGGGTGACAGAGTAAGACTCTGTCTCAAAAAAAAAAAAAAAAAAGAAACTGGAAATCCAGATTTAATGAGGAGTTTTATAATTTTTAAATGTTGTCAATTTATTTTTTCATTACTTATCAAGTTCATATTGTGATAAAGATTAATCTTCAAACATTACTATATTTGTTTCCTAATTTTTTTTATAACACAAAATAAATGAACATCTTTGTGGACTAGATAATTTCTGCTGGTGATTGCTTTCTCACAGCAAGCAATGGTTATTGAGATTGGGTTGTGGAAATTAATGGGGTAGAGGGGGAAATTAAAAAATACAGAGGCCTATATGAGATACCCTTCAAAAACCTGGGAACTATCCACTTTGGAAACTTCTAGAAGACTCAGATAGTGAAGATTTGCTAATTAGGTTGTGCAAAGAAACACAGTAGTTGGAATAAGAACAGAGTCTAATTTCTCTCCTTTTCTTGAATAAGTTCAGCTTTTATGAAATCAGTTAAATCTAATTACTAGAGAACTATTTAAATATTATTGGGGAATTCATGTGCTTTCACCTTGATGACAAATGATGCCAGATGTAGAGTAGATAAAACAGGTGTACCCTCTGTCCTTGATCATTAAAGGGTAGTAGCAGAAACCCTTTGTAGACTTCTAAGCTCCTAGGGGTGCATGCATTCAGGTTCAACAGAAGATGCTATACTTCCCTTGTACTTTCTACACTCTAGAACATACCTGAAGAGGAATAAACAAAATAGCACAAGAGGATTGTTCTCAAGAAGACTATGTTGGATTTTACTGTTCATAATACAAGATGCCTGTGTATATCCCCCTTTTCCCAGTAATGAGCGAAGGCCATCCTGTAGTATGAATTGACATGGTTTAATAAGTTGCTCCCAATGACCCTGCAGGAAACTGGCTTATACATCTGTCCTGGAAAACATGTTTTAGTATTTCTGATATATTTCCTGAAATAATCATGTTGGGTCAACAATTACACACACTTAGTTGTCTCTCTTGATGCTGTTTATTATTACCCATTACAGTGACATTCCCTCTCTGGTGGCCAACAGTAGGTATTATCCGTATATTAAATATTTGCCAAACTAATGCCTTAAAATGGCATTTTACTGTTTTGGTCTCCAGTGAAGTTGAACGTCACTTTCATGAAAAGTTAATCATTACAGTTAGTTTGTAAGAATTACGAAATCATATAGTGCTCATTAGGAACTGACAAATCTTCATTTAACTTTTGTGGTAAGATCACTAACTTTAAAAAAAATCAAGAAAATGTGAACAATGTTTCCAAGCACTGAAAAAAAAAAGTTTAGAGCATTTATGTAGAGTTTAATAATGATCTGTGACTTGAATGATAACATATTTTAGTGGATAGGCAGCTGCTAGAAAAAACAAAATGTCCCATATTCTAGTGACAATAAGAACCAAGCAAAATGACAATACTGGAAATTCGGTATTTATTTTATACAGTATTAGAAAATAAGGTCTTCAATGTTTACTTTAAAATATTGAAAGATATTTAAAATATTCTAATATAAAAATGAGCAATAAAATACAAAGCAAAACAATGGATCTTATATAATGTATTCTCATTTAAAACAATTTTAGTGGATAAAATTGATAGAAACTTAAATATTATTAAAAACAAACTGATCACCTCATAAAAACAGACCAAATTAATTAACCATAAAAATTGAAAATTAAATATTATTTGACTTTATTTTAAAAGAGCTCTTTCAGTACACAAAGAACATCAATGGTGTTATCATTGATTCCCAAGTATACTTTTGGGCAAATTTTTTCATTCTGCTGATAAACTTTTTCTGAGTCTACACCAGCCTGAGGAATGTGAAGAGATATTTATGAGCTAACTCTGTATAGTTTCTTCTGGTGTCTTCATCTTTAAGTAATCCCATCTCTTATTTGATAATACTGAGAAATCTTTTTGAAAAAACTTTCTGCTTTTTGGCAGGGCTGGATAGTGAACTATAGGTTTGGTTTGAAAGAAACGCTTTCTAGTTTGTCCTAATCTTCTTTAGTGTCATGATGTATATGTGAAAATTCAGATGCAGAGTTCCCGGAATCATCTTCAAGATTGTCATGTTCATATTCCACTTGTTCAAAAAGTCTTTGAAACAGAGTAAGAATTATACTTGGCACATGATCTTTGCTTTGTTTATTGTCATTTTTTTCCTCCTCGTGAGGATTTTGAGGTACACTGAATACAAAAATTGTAATGCAGCGTATAAATCTCCAAGGATGTGTGAAGACAAAAATGATTATATTTTCAGATTTTACGAACCAAAAAATGAAAGTTTTGTATCTACTGATATCTGCAAGTATCATTTTCCATACTTCAGAATATTTCGACTTCGGTATTTGTAGATGGGTCTAACACTGGATAGTGGGCTTAGTTGTTGTGGCAGGTGATGCTTTGTCCTGTCCTGGGGAACATTAAGAGAAAATCAGTCTCTCATAATATAAAAACTCTGTAAGCTGCTATAATTGAAAGCTGCTTGCTAAAAGTTGTGATGATCTAAAGCTGGAAAAGAGAACAATTACATTTAATGTTTCTGAACTGAGATTAAATGTTAGGTTAGAATTTAAGTTAGAAGTTAAGGTTAGAATTTAAGTTTCAAACCAAGATGAAGTAGGGTAAGTATAAATGTAAATAATCAGGTATTTGTGTTTAAAAATATATTAGTTTCAGAGCGCGTAAAGATGTTAGCAATTAACACTAGAAAAGTAAGCTGCAAAAAAAAAAAACCCAACAACTATTTAGTTATTAGAATATATAGCCAATTGTAGAGTCACATAATTATATTGTTTTCTTCACTGATCAGATTGCAACACCTTACCTGTTTTAGGTTGTCATTGCTGGCACCAACATACACTAGACTGGCCACTTCCTAGACAGCCAGTCTTTTAAAGGTGTTAAAAATCCATTCTTTGGAAATAGTCAGAAATATGGTTCTAGTTAACTCTGGTTTGCACCAGTAACTGCTAACATAACTGTCAAAATAAGAAAATGATCCAGCTCCAGAGCATGTAAGAAATCTCTTATTTGGAATCTGAACATGTGAAAGGAAAAAGTCATTGGTAACCTTCCATTGCTTTCTAAGACTGCTGTGCTGTACTAACTACAGGGTCTCTTGTTTGCTGAACACTGACACACAAAATCATCGTCTTTATCCTAATGGTGTCTGGCATTCTTAAAAACAGGATGGGGGTATAGGGTGTTGAAGATTGAAGCAGGACAGAACTGAATTGCTTTGACAAAGAAAGGGAGAGGGCTTTAGGAGGTAGAGGACAGGAATGAAAAATCAAGCAAGGAATAAAAGAACCAATGGCCAAAAACTAAATACTAGTGTGGCCAGGGTAGGGGGATGGGAGGTTGATGGAGAACTGGCATAGCAAGACTAAGAGAAAACTTGTCTAATTGGGGATTTTGGAAGAAAATGCTCTGGTATATTCAACTTATGCTCTATCTTTCATTCTAACCTGTACATATTTGGAAAATTCAGTACTCTTCTTTGATAAGTGAAGGTTACTTTTGGGAGAACCCAAAGAAGAGAATAAGGGGACAATTGATATCTATTATTTCCAAATATCAAAATTATAGTTTATATTAATTGGCAATACATTTCTCCCTGTTTCACTAAATAAATGTTGATCAATACTGAAAGAAAATCAGATGACAAATTATAGATGGGCCTGGAGCATCCTGTACTGATGGTCACATTGTAACAAGTAGAACACTGATAAACTAGAAAACTTTTAAAGGAGGACTGCCCCAATAGTAGAAGGTCTTGAAATTAGGGTAGATGAGGAGATATTGTAGTGAAACATGACAGTCTAAGAATAATAATTGAAGGTGTATATTCAGGGTAAGGAGTGAGAGTCCACATTGACTTTGTGTTAGCTTGTATTGCAGTAGGCAGAACCAGGACCAATAGAGGTTGGTGATAGGAAAGTTAGACTGCTTTTAATATAAGAAGTAATTTTATAATAGTAGTTACTTCTGGAAGTCACTAATACCACTCAAGCAAATATTGGATACTCATTTCTTAATTGTTATATTTGATCTATATTTCTGGTCTACAGTTAGCAGAGGCAGAATTCTACAATTATACCTTTGGTTGGTTGTTCTTCCATCAAGTAGTGGGTTTGGCCAGTTCCTTCAAACTATGGTTCAATTCAGAGAAAATAAATAAATCATGTATTGTTGGGTTCTCTAAAGTAAACAAAGTCTCACATTTTAACTAGTTATATTATTTAATTATAATTTCTGAAATCAAATTTACCTCTTACATGTTTTGAAAACATAATTCACAAACAAACAAAATGTAATTTAAGTTACCATTAACTCTCATAAATAAGGGGCAAAAGCAAAAAATCGCATTTGAAGTATAGTTTCAGAGTTTTGGAAATCAGGTTTATTCTTAGAAATGTATGTGAGGGAGAAAAGCATGGGAGAACAGGTAAGAGATAACGAAATGAAAGAAAGCAAAAAGGAGAGAAACGAGGCGGAAAAAAAAAGAGGTAGAGAAGGAGAAAACAGGGTAGGATTAAGTGTGAATATGTGTATTCTAGTTCCCATTCCAGTGCTTTTCAACAGGAGGACTGGAAGAGCAATGAGAAAAAAGATTTATTTTTTAAACATGTACAATTATGGAGAAAAGGCCATGACATGCCAAAATGTTGAAAAAAAGCAGCCCCTGAACTCTGACTAGAAGGATTATGAAACTCCAAAAATATACCAGACTGTGAGAACTACCACCTACATTTGCAATGTTTTACAAGTTAAAAATGTCACAGTGCATAAAAATAGTTTTTTTCACCCCTATAGATTGGTGGTTGGTGGTTTAACTTGAGAACCAGATTGCTGTGGTAGTTTGAATAGCCTGAATATGCATTCACAGCATGGAAATAAAATGAAAAATGGCTTTCATCAGACTTTTCTCGTGTCCAGGAAACATATTTAGTCTTCTGTTTCCCTCAATGTCTTTTTAGAGAGGGAAAAAAAGAATATCTCTGTTTTCAAAAATGCTTGTAATCAATCCTTTCAAATCCAAAGTGATTGTGTCAGTTTTTATCATGATTACATAAAGGTCTTTTCATGATTTTTTAAAAAAAACTAAGTTGGCTAGGAAAAATAAAATATGAAACAATGGCACACAATTTCTTAAGAATAGACTGATTTCTAAAGATACGCTGTGAAACCTGAACGGGCTTATTTTAAAGGCTTAGTTTTTCTGTGTTCAGCACAGTAACTCACTGTTGAAAAGCTTCCAGCTTTGATCACGTACACACGAACAAAAGGGGCTCTCTTCCAATCTCCTTGCATTCTCCGTTCAGAGAGCTCTTCTTTTCTCTTGTGGATCTTCTGCTTCCCAGTCTTGGGGCATTAGGAAACACCAGAGGTGTACCAAACATATGGCTAACCACAAGGTTTCTTTGTGGGGTTTGGCTTTCAGTGTATCTGATGATTACACATTTCAAATAGCAACCCAGTCAGTGATTCCCCAAGCACAGCAGGTCTCCATTTGGCTCCAGATGATCTGGGAGTGGATTTTTCTGTTTGAGGATTACCCATGTCTGTAATTGCCCTGCTTCTGTTCCTTTGACCCTTTGGTCACCTCTGCATCCTGGTGATCAAGCTGCAATGATAGCTCATTCAATTGTTCAGGAGCTGCAGCCGCCCTGGGAAGCCAGGTGGGCATACAGGAGCAGGTGAAAATGACCCATTAGTAGAAACAGAAACTTTAAAAAAAAAAAAAAAAAGGCTCATATGTTTAATTCACCGCTGAAGGCTTTTATTTCCCCCTTGAACTTTTTTTTTTTTTTAACTTGTGGCTTTCCTTTTAACCCTAAAGTTGGTTCATATAATCAAAAAATTATTGTTAATGGAGAGTTGAAGGGCTCGTTTTTTATTTTTCATTCTATCAGAGGGAAAAGCTAAGAAACTCTTTGAAGTCCTTAAAACATCTGGTGTAGCATAAATGTTTCCACATAGTATAACTGAGTAACAAGTTATCTTTCTTTATCTCCTCCCACTCCCCCCACTCCTCCCCAACCTTTATTTTTTTCTTTTTCTCACTTCGTCTTTGAAGATACAGTTTTCTCTGCCAGGAACATTCTTTTACTCCTTCTTTTGCTAAATTCCTTGGGAAAACTGATCAAAACAGATGTACTGGAGTTCACTGTGTTTCTTTTGTATGCTACCATAGATTTGGACTTTATGCAGATTCTATTACACTTACAATTAATTATTCAGTAAGTAATAATTACACAGGAGTTATCTCTTTAGTGTCCATCTCCCTCACACTTCAAAAGGGTTGAGATGGGTGTTGATTTTTTTTTTTTCACTTGCATTTGTGGTTGCAGAATTCTGGCCCTTGTTGGAGGTACTCAATATTTCTTGAATTTAAAAAATGATTAAATATAGAAATGAAGGAAAATCTCAGTAACCTTTTTCTTGACTTTTTAGATTATGACAAAGTATTTTTTAAAGTATCCTTTTCGGTTAATTCAATAAACTTTCTGTATATTGGGTAAGTACTCTGGGCAATCCAAAGGCAGGACCAAGAGACATTAGACCTTACTTCTCTGAGTTCCTACTTTTCTCCACATGCCATACTCACTGTGGCCCAGCTCAGTACTTTTTTTTTTTTTTCCTGGAGACCGTCTTGCTCCATCACACATACTAGAGTGCAGTGGCACGATCACTGCTCACTGCAGTCTTGAACTCCCAGTCTCAAGTGATCCTCCCGCCTCAGCCTCCTTAGTAGCTGGAACTACAGATGTGTGTCACCACACCTGGCTAATTTTAGTATTTTTGTAGAGATGGTGTTTTGCCATGTTGCCCAGGCTGATCTCGAACTTCTGGGCTCAAGCCATTCACCTGCCTCAGCTTCCCAAAGTGCTGGGATTACCAATGTAAGCCACTGCGCCGGCCCAAGTTCAGTCTTTAACTCTTAGTTTGGTTCCTCTGAGTGAGCAGAAATAAGGGAACACATAAGCAGATGGCAGTGAGGAGGAGAGGAGCCTCAGGGCTAGAAGAGTAGAAAGTGAACAGAGGTGGTGTTTCCTGTTGAACAGCCAGGCTTGACTTTAAATTAGAAGTTGAAATTGGTTGAAGCAGACATTTCGATCTCCCTGTTTTCAACAAATGTCTCCTCTCTGTGAGTTTTTTTTCCTTCTAAAAGGCTCTCTGTCTTATCTTCCAGATTCAGTGATTACCTCCTAAAAAAGCATTGTGTCCTCTGGGGTATTGTTTACTCCTTCAAAATGTCTGTGTTATACCAAATGTCTCGGCTGCGTGTGCATACTGAGGGTTCTGTTCTTCCTAGAGGGGAAACTGAAAGGAAATTAGGCCCTAGAATCTGCGAATCTGGATTTGAGTCCAGGCCATGCCTGCCTTTTCTCATGTGAATGTCCACACCCTCTACTTCATATTTTGTTGTGAGAATAAGATAAGGTATTGAAACATTTGTAAATCTTTACTCAAATCTGTACTTCCTCCTTCTCAATAAGGGATAAATATGCCTTTAAATATTATCAGATAGCTATATTTTATACCATCTACAATTTTCTAAAAGCAAAGCCTTAAAACCAAGCTACTTTTTTTTTTTTAATAATAAAACATTAACAAAGGTTACTGTTTACTAAATGCCTGATGTGGTGAGGTGATCTAAATAGTAATTAAATTTGAATAATTATTTTCTTTTATAGATTTAGAAACTGAGACTCAAAATTTATGTGGCTGCATTTTCAATCCAGTTCTGAGTAGAAACACCATCTTTTAAAATCTCTACAAAGAAATCTTTTAAGAGGAAGTCATTGATTTTTGGAGAATTTTAGATACTCGAATAGGCTTGTTTGGGAAATACTAAGAGATGAGAGTCTTTAGGCTTCCAAAAAGTTTTAAACTTTAGACCTATGTTTTAAAACTGCACCTGTGAAGAAAATTTACATATAATTTCATGGGTTTTATGATCTGCCTTAAGCCAGTTCACAGATCTTTGGCTTAAAAATCCCTGTATTAAGGTATAATAAGCCCCGTAACATAAAATTCCTTTATAGTAAACAACTAGTTTGGGACTCCAAGGTTAGAAGACAGCTAGCTCAATGTGGCTCACATAGAGCTAACCCAGATTTTTCATCAGCAGCACATTTGATATTTTGAGACCTTATAGTTCTTTGTTATTAGATCTGTCCTGTGCATTGTAGAATGTTTCCAACAAGTATCCTTGTCCCTTCACGCACTAGGTGCCAGTAATTAGTGTCCCCCTACTCCCCAGTTGTGAGACTACAAATGTCTCCACAATTACCTACCATTCCTTGGAGGCAAAGATCTCCACCACTTGAAAGCCGCTGAGCTAAACTTAACTGAGTGCTGAGGCAGTGTGTTTAAGCATGAGTCCCTACCAGTTGATGTTTGAAGTTGCTGGATTTATGAATGTTTGTGTTTACTGAGCCATTAAAGCTTCACTTTCAGAGTGGGGTGGAGGTCCTTGGCAGCTGCCAAACTGATTAGTTTTGCTTTTCTCCCCAATGACAGACTAGGTAAGGGATTGATGGTGAGTGCAACTGTGCTCCAAAATACTTTCATCTCACATTTCACTACTTAAAGATTCATTTTAGTTAACAAACTGCTTTTTAGAAAGTAACCCACCCTCCCCAAAGGACAATTAAATCATATTTGCACCTAACTGTGATTTTCCTAATTAGACCTTGCTAAGAAAAAGTTTAATCTTTGAAAGCGCTAGGGTTCAGTTCAAGCCATGAAGAAAAAAGGAATGTCATATTCTAGAACCTAGTGTCATTTGGTTTCTGAGGGGACTGGGATCTGGAAGCCACTGATGTTACCTGCTTTTTAATCACGGAGTGTCCTGCCTACAGAAATGACTGAGAGGAAGATAATAGTGACGAGTTCCGGCATCTCTCCTTTCCCTGACCTGCCACCCCGCCCAAAATTTTGTATTTCTTTTAAGTAAAAAAGGAGTTGGGCAGGGAGAAACAGGAGTGTGTAGTGTAAATTACCAAACAACAGGAGTGTGTAGTTATTTGAATTAATCTCATTTGTTACTCATCTCAATCCCAGCAGTGAAATTTGCATTTCATATTTAAAAATATGGAGGTTCAGAGATACTAAAGAACTTGTCTAACTTCAAACATTCATTAACTGTGCGAGTTGAGGTCTGACTCCATAGCTCCTACTTTTCTCTTGCTTCCATCTTCTCCGTTCCCTCTCTGCGACTTTCTCTCCTGTCTTTTTCTTTCTCCCCATTTTATTTCTTCTTTGACGATCTGGATAAATGTATATGTAAAGTATAAAATGTAATAATTAAATAGATTCCCACGAGCCACTATTCAACTTAACAACTAAGGCATCTCAAGGGTAATTACTGGTACTTTTATGATCCTTTCTTCTGTCTTTCCCTACAGATAAGCATTATCTTAAATGTAGTGCTTATAGTTGCTTTGGCTTTTAAAACTTCCTGTACATACACAGTCATCCCTCCATATGAGCAAGTATTGGTTGCCGAACTCCCTGTGGATACTAAAATCTACGGGTGCTCAAGTCCCTGATATAAAATGTATTTGCATATTGCTATGCTTATCCCCTCATATACTTTAAATCATCTCCAGATTACTTATAATACCGAACACAATGTAAATATCACATTAATAGTTGTTCTGCTGTATTGTTTAGGGAATAATGACAAGAAAAAGATCTGTGCATGCTCAGTACAGACACATTATTTTTTTATGAATATTTTTCATCCACAGTTGGTTGAATCCATGGATTTGGAGAACACAGATTTGGAGGGCCAACTGTGTTGTGTATGTGAATATCTGAATGACATATAATCAGAAACAGCAGAAACCTCAGGCAAAAGCCATTCAAAAAAAATAAGTTGAATTACCAACTTTAAATGAAATTCACTCAGCCTAAAAGAAAACTCCCATCTTCAAGCAAGTACCAGAGAATGACATACAACCTATTAGTTTTAAAGGGCTGACAAATAAGACAGCCCAATATTGTATTTCTGGGAGTCATCTATGTTTTGGCTTATAGCTAAAAGTCATTTATTTTTACAGCTCTAAAACATACTATTCTGTGACTGTGTCATAATTATTTAACAATTTTCCTCATAATTGGATAAATCAGTCCCTTTCACAGTTTTTCTATTATGACTTATGCTACTATGAAAATTTGACTACAGGTTTCTTGGTTCAGGACGTCTACCCATAGGTGGATCTTCTAGTGTTATAGGACAGACTCCTGAAAGTGGTATTGCTGAGGCATAGAGAATGCACAACTCTATGAGATGCTGCCAAACTGCTTTTTATAAGGATTTTTCCAATCTATACTCCTACCAAGACTATCTGAGAGTCTGTGTTGATTTGCATCATTTTCTACACTGAGTGTTTCAGACACTTTGCCAATCTAGTGGATGTAAAGTGACATCTCATTATGATCTTAGTTTGGATTTTTCTGATTTCTAGCGAGGTTGAGCATCTTCCTATAAGTTTATTTGCCAGTTGAGAGTTCCCTTCTCTGTGAAATGACTGCCTATCCTTTTGCCCATTTGTACCTTTATTCTTTTCTTACTGATTTGCAGAAGTTTTAATAATAATTTTATAATCTAGTTGATGTTTTACAAATATCTGATCCCAGTTTGTGCCTTGTTTTTGGGCATGATTTAGGCTTTACCCACTGCATCTTGACTTCTCAGGAAGAGCAACACTGTTGTTCAAATTGGTATCTCCGGTTTTTTCTCTTTATCCTTAAAAATTGATGCGCTGTTGCATTTGGTTTGCCAGTATTTCATTGAAGATTTTTGCTTTGATGTTCACCGTGGATATTGGCCAGAAGCTTTCTTTTTCAGTTTCTGCCTGGTTTTGGTATCAGGATGATGTTGGTCTCATAGAATGTGTTAGGGCGGATTCCCTCTT